>JAMXBD010000666.1:0-742759 GCA_024138025.1 Combretum micranthum | reverse complement strand
GCATGAATAATTCTTTAATTAAAGTCTAGTAGTTACATTTAACTTCTTTCAAATGATCAACCAATTTCAAACACTTCAAGATATTAATGCACATACAACTTTATTATAACAAATCGAGTTTCGATGTACTTAGTATTCTTTCAACATATTATCATACACTTCCTTTTGATTTTTCTTAAATTCTAATGCAACTAATTTTACAAGCACAATCAAGAGTATGAGAAAATTAACAGGAAGTGAACTCACGATGCCATTGTCGTCTATTCCTCTAAGCGGATAAGTCGTTCACACACTCCACTTAATCGTAATAGTTCACGGGGTTAAGAAATCCTTCCTCGGGATCACCTAACCAAAGAAAATACCCATAATGAGTTTTTCTTGAAGATTTTCTTGAATTTTGACAAAACAATACCAAAGAACGTTAAAGTTCGTATGGAAGAATGTTCCAACTTAAAATGGCCATAACTTGGTCATTTTAACTCGGAATCGCGCATATAATATATCGATTTCTATCTACTACTCGAAAAGATCTACTCATTTCTAAAATTATTTCCCACAAACAAAGCCATATAGGCTCCGAAAAAGTGGCGACAAGATTCACCACGGATTTTCAAGTAAAAACAACTTTGGTTCAAGAAATCAAAATTTGTTTGATAAATACTTAGTTATCTATATAGTTGAAAAATTCTCTTTTTATAACTATATAACTCATATTTAAGCATGCTCAAGTGTCTTGTTGTCCAAATTATTTTTCTTAGGTAAAACAATGTCGGGTTGACGCTTTTCGAAATTGTTTTTGTAACTTTCTTTGAAATGAATACTTTGTTTTCTTTATTTTCTAAAAACATTTTATGTTGGTATTATTTATCTTTTTCTAAGTGACCTTTGAAAATAAAATTTTCTACTTTCTAAGTCACATTAATACTATATTTGAAGTTTTCTAGGAAATATGTTATTCTTCATTTTTCTTGTATAAATTCCTTTGTTTACTTGTTTTGCAAAAATTCCTTACTTGATATTTCTCATTTTTTTCTCGTTTTCAAAAATAATCATCCATGCATGAAAATTTGTTTTCTTCATAAAAACAATGTGGAATAATTAAGGGCTTTTTGTAGAAAACTAATTTCTATAATCTTATTAACTTCTTCTTGTAACTTGAAAAGAAATAACTTTATTATTTTCAAACCATAATTTTTCTTTGCCTATTTGTTTGCAGAGGTCTTTACTTAAAAGTTTCCTTAGTCATCCATCTTATTTTCTTTCTTTATGAAAAGAACCATTTTTGTCAACAAAATATTTTCTTTTGAAAATCAAGGTGAAATAATAGGGATCTAAGTGGCTTTTTAAAGTAAAAGTAGTTTATAAAATTATAGTGAGTTTCTTTTTGTAACATGAAAATGAATAAGTTTATTTTGTGTTGATTTTATACTTTACATAAACTTATTTCTAAGTGACAAAATTTTTCTTTTTGTTTAAATAAAATTATGGACAACAATCTAAATGAACATGATTATGAGAATAATAATAACCAAAATAGCATAATAATAAAGTCAAGTATTGGAGTCTTAGCTTTTTCAAGGCTCCCGGGACTAAGAAATAGACTAGTCCCATAATAAAATGAAATGAAAGAAGGAAAAGCTTGTTTTGACTTGATGAGCATAAGTCTAAGACTAGAGACTAGTCTTAAAACAACTTGAAATAAATAAATTGCATTGAAGTAAATAAATTGCAAGATTATGAGCTTATATGCTCTAAATAGTATATATAGCTATATGGATATAGTAGATAGTTATGAACATAAAAGAGACATAAATGAACATAAGAGATACATAAATGAATATAAAGAAAACATGAACATAAAGGAATTATGATTATGAACAAAAACAAAGTATGAACTTATTGTTGCTTTCTTAACCTTCATGGTTTTAGAAAACACACACTAAGTTCATACTAAGTAGATGAACATGGAAACTTCTTGAAGAACTTTTACCTAAAGGAGATGAACTAAAGAGAACTTCTTGAAAGAACTTCTTGAGAGAAATTTGAGAGAAATTTTAGTAGAGTAACTTTAGAGAAGAAGAGGTGTGAAAGAAGTGAAGGTATGAGGGGGTATTTATAGGAATTTGAGGAGTGGTTTTTGTGTGATTAAAATAAAGTGAAATTAAAACAAATTGAGGGCATTAGAGAGGGGGGCGCCGGCCATGCATGGGGGAGGGGCATTTGATTTATTTTTTTGACTTTTTGGAAAGATAAAAGATGTAATATGTAAGGTAGATGTGATATAAAGTTATGAGAAAGGTAAAAAGTTAAGATTATAGGTTATGTAGAGTGTAAGAATAGGTGTAAGAAAAAGTAGAGATAAAAGAATAGTGTAGAATAGTAATGAATAGTGTAATGTAAAGTAGATATGACAATTAAAGTACCGATAGTACGAAAATATGCGTATAATAGCTATATCTGTTATTTTTACTTGCCGAAAAATTACGAAACTGATATTTTTGGAAAACTTATATTTTTACAGTCTAACGGTGTATTCGGAATATTTTTACTATTCCGGGCCTCCGGACACGTTTTTCGAGAACTGTGTCTGATCGGGTTCGAAAGACACCCAATTTTCGCGAAACTGAAACTTTTATAAAACCTATGGTTATTACGAACTATTCTAGCTAATTATCCCAACTTTGTTTCTCAGGGCCAAAGAAAACGGCAATGCCGGATTTAGATGGATACGTTAAACTAGGGTTTTGTTGACCTTTGGGGTTTCGTTTGACTTCCGGTTTAGGGTTTTATGCTAAACCGATTCCGAAAATTTAGGGGTTTACACTATGGGCAATATTTATAGATAATTATTTGTGATACTTATTCTCTAAATAAGTTGAATTTATAGGTTTTAATAAACTCGAACCATGGATAAACAAATGGCACCGTGCCAGAATTTATATAAAAATTAATAATGATTTCTTAAATTAAAACTTAATTAGACACACACTCAATAATAAAATACCTTACACATATCACTTAAAGGTGATATGTGCAATATAATTGTCATGCCCTAGGTTCTCGGGATGATGCCATTACAAATGGTATTTGAGCTACAGGTTTAAACTGGTTAGGGTGTGATACTTAGGATGGTGAGTAATAAAAGTGGGATTGGGTGCTTTGGCTTCTTTGTGTTGCTTGATGTGATGGCCTAAATTGAAAACTTTAAAATGGATATGGACTAATTAAATAACAACTTGATTAAATGTTTATTTGTTTATTTTTCCATACTTTATTATATTATAGAAAACAGAACCTGAATTCAAACCTAGTTTGACATTTGTTTCAAATTAAGGTGCACGTCGCCTTTTATTCCTTTTGATGTGGATGCTATCATTACTCCTTCTAGATAAGCTGAGATCTTTAAGCTGAGTTGGAATGCTGCTTTTACTTCTTCAAATGATGTAGATGGTTAGGAGATGTATTAGACATGGTGATTTCCCTTAAGGAAGTTCCCTTACCCCTTTGCACCACGTGATTCCAAGTATCATGATAACTTAGTGACTGATATGCTAAAGGAGATAAGAAAGTAATGAGTTCAAGATGGTAGACATATGAGATTCTAAGAGTAAATGTGACTAAATTAATTACTTTTATGAAGAGGTTACTAGAATCATTTTAGAGCTTCAAGCTTGGGCATGTTATTTATGTAAATAATGTAGATAAGGTTTTAGCTGATAGGTGTTGTTACAATTGAATGATTGTTCATAAGGATTATGAGATAAAATGATCAGAATATGATAAAATTTGCCTCATTTGGAATGATTACTTCCATTTAAATGCGTTAAGAGGAGATATTGACGAAATATGAGATTGAAACTAGTAAGAAACAATGTTATTAATGATTCATAAATGATGATATATAAATGGTGATATCTAAACAGTGATATAGGGTGATTTATATATGTGGATTCTAGCTAATATGGGTTGGGACTCTAGAGGAGTCAATAAATGGTTTAATTCAATTCTCAGGGTGATCAGGAGTAAAATCTAGTGAGCGAACCCATAGCTAAATGATATGTTTTAGATACATGAGGAGCAATAAATCATATTTGCTTACCGTAGTGATTAGTTTGAATGAATTCAAGAAGATCACATGATTGTTGTGGTCGACAATAGGAACTAATTTAAGTAAATTAGAAGAGACTCTCTAAATATGGATCAGGTAGAATTTAGATATACAAGAATTTGTCCAATTTAGAGAATGTTGATGACGATGTGGTTGATTTGTCCATGTGAAGAGATGATGTAACCTAGGAAATCCTAATGAAATGTTTTGAAGAGCCTTAAATGACTAAATGTCTGCTAGATGAAATTAGGAGTGCAAAGTGCAAATACGGATTGTGGTTAGAGAAGCTAAAACAAGACTTTATCATACTAAGTTGGTTAATAAGTATCATGTGAAGATTAATTATAAGAGCATGCTATTGAGCTTGTTTGTGAAGATAAGGAGTTAATCACTTAAACTAGAAGATATATAAGAAGGGATCTACATACCATCTTAGGTCATTTCCTTAACTATGGTAGAATAGCAAGGTAGACACATGATGTTATATAATTAACTTTAGGACACAAATTAAGTGAAATTAAAGAACAAATTTACCCTCTTGTGGAATTAATGAACTATCGGACTAGATAGATATCAAAAATGAAATTGACTTGGGTATGGATAAGGTGAGCACTAAGTATGATCATTTGTTAGGACTAAATCAACTATGGTCCTAAGAATCAATTAGTGCAAATATCTCGATCATAAATGTATAAGAATTTGAGGTGATAGGTGGAGAGGTATGAGAGATGTTGAGTAATATTAAAAGGAGACTTAGATTGTTTAGTCTAAAGATCATAAGTGAATCTAACTAGGATCTTAACTCATTAACCTAATAAAAAATTGGATGTTAGAGATGACAAGTGATACCATATAATGTATTTTGGAGTAAAGACCTTATTTGTGACATTGAATTGCATACAATTGCTAATTGATGACTTGGATGATTTTAGAGACAATGTTTATAGAAATGAGTATTAGGTAAAATGCTTGGTTCATATTTAAAGTTGTGAGGATTAAATATTGTTGCATGCCATATGTAGCATCCAATGGGATAATAATAGATCGGTTATGGTGGAATTGAAATTAAAAGAGGCTAGAAACTAAGTAAACATGCTTACTTTTGTCTGTAGGATGTGATGAATGGTTATAGATGGCTTAGTCAAGACACTATGCCTTGCTTTTAGTAATTGACAAATAAAAGAAACTACCCTTAACCTTAGATTGAGAGAAATTGCAAGGTTCTAAATAAAATATATACAACATCCAATATTTAGTTGTTAATTATGGTGCACATGAGTCCACCAATTAACAATTAAAAGATAATTAGAATAGTGCGTTCTGTATGCTCAATAGTATGTATATATAAATAGAATGAAATGACAAATCTATGGTGGCTCATGTCTGTGAGTTATGTTATTATGCCATATCGGCTTAAAGTCATGCTGAGTCTTGTGTCTTATATGTTTTGTGTTTATTAGGTCAAGTCGCCAATCGTGTCATCTGTCATATCCAACAAGTCAAATTGTTAGTCATGATAGCTGAGTTCGAGTTAATGAAGAGCCAAGAATTGCCAAATCATTCTTGTGGACATCATACTAAGTCATATAAGGCGTTAATCCTATAAAATCGAGGATGGTAACTATAATGTTTAGATTTACAAAGAACATATAACAAAAACTGATAATAACAAGATAAAACAAGATAGAAAAACAAATCTTATCTTATAAACCGCAACATCAAAATAATATTGAACATTGATAAATAAAGGGGGAAAGAAGAAAATTCAAGACTCAATACATACATGCCATGGTGTAAACTTCTAAGAGAGAAAACGATCATACTTGCACATGAAACCAAATCACTTGCTACTGGAGGGAGCCTTAGGCACAAGACATGCAAAATTCAATCATTCAAACAGCAATTAAAATTTCATGGTCGAATTTTATTTAAAAAGGGGAAGAATGAAATGATCTAAACACCAATGATAAGAAATTAAAATCAAATGAAGTCGATGGAAACCAATTAAAGTCACGTGAATTTAAACGACCAAATTTTTTCAAAATTTCCAAATTTGTCTTAAATTAAAAACCTAGATTTATAAAATTAAAAAACAATCCAAATATCAAAATAAAGTGAATTAGAAATCAATAATAGTGCTTTAAAAGAAAATATTCACAAGAAAATTCAAAATTATACAATTAAGAACCTTGATTTTGCAAATTTTTTATTTTGCCCTAAACAAGGAACTTACATGAATTGAAAATTTGGTTATTGTAAAAAATTAGACTTATTTGAGACATTTAAATCATTATTTGTGCAATAGAATAATTAAAAACTCGAAACTGTTAAAAACTAGCTGAGGTTTATATACACATAACATAGTAAAACCCTAAAAGGAGATCATTTTTCCCTTATTTAAAACGTCAATTTTGCCTTTTTCTCTTCCCATATAAATATTTCTTTTCTTTTTATGCCTCCTCCCCTTCTAGGAAACCCTCTCAAGACCTAAGGTAAGGTTCTCTAAAACCTTAACCCCTTCTTGTGCTTAAAAAGTGGAATTAACAAAGGTATACGACTAATTAGCTCATGTGATGTCTTTTATATGAGGAAAATAGAGAGGATAAAGTAACGTTAGAAGAGGATGGAGATCCGCTATCGCAAAAAAATTCGTGTCAAGGTAAGCATGACGTTTTAAGATGTTGTAATTTGAGTAATTTAGTATTTTAAACATGAAAACTGACTTGAGTGAGTTGATATAGGTCTGGAGTGCCAAGAAATCAAGTTTTGGAGTGATTTTGGAGTCTTAAATTCCCTTCCTAATTGATGCAAGTGAATACTATTGTTTGGAACAAGGTAAGACATCAAAACTATCTTATTTTCATGAGATTATGATAGTTTTGGAGTTGGTTCTACTATAATAGTATTAAATGGTGTTTTAGGTATGATTTGAAAGTTGTGTTTTGTTGGAATGAGTTGTAGGTGATGGATTTTGGTATAGTTGATGTTAAAGGAACTTAAATGAAGGGTTATATATGAAATGTTTTGAAATTTTCGAAGAAAACATGATATTTTTTGTGGTTGTTGTCAAAACTAAAAGTTTAGACTTTTAACTTTGATTAAATCATTATTTAACAAATGGAAAATGAAAATAGATGAGTCTAGACTTGAATATGGTTGTATAATACCTTTAAGATCACCAAAATTTATTCCAAAACATGTTTTTGATGAAAATAATAAGTATAGGATGAAGTAACACAGACTTAGAAGAACACAAGGGGATACATACAATCATGTTTCCCTCGTGCTTCTCTTTATTTCAAAAATGCGTTGAAGTCTAGAAGAATACAAGGAGATACATGCAACCATGTTCTCCCCATGCTTCTCTTTGCTCTAGAAATGCTTTGAAGCCCAGAAGAATACGAGAAGATATATTTAGTTGTGTTTCCACCCATAATTCTCTCTGACCCCTACACAAAGAAGGCATACCAACCTATCCAGTTGTGTACCAGAACATGGGGTGATGCATCCCCCCATGTACTAGTCGTGCTCTTTTCCAACCCTTTCATGACTTCACCAATTATAGCCAGAATCACACAAAACCTGATCGGGTTCTTCCCTTAACCTTAAGTAACATTTCAAGACCTTCAAAATACAAATTTAACAAATGCTATTACCCCATCCACATTGTGCATCACCCAAACAATTGAGGCCAAAATGCCTCACACAAACTAGAGTAATTCAAACTTAATAACTGGAATAGGATTCTAAGGACTATATGGGATTAGTGGTCTTTGGGAATCAATTCTTGAAAAGTCAAGAATCAAGACCCACAAAAGTGTAATCCACTAAAGGTTAGTTAACAAAAGACCCAAAATCGACCCTAACTTACATAATTAGCTAGATAACTTTGCTAAATGAAACAAATGACCCTAAACATTATCTTTGAGTAAATATGGTAAAACTAAAGTAAACTAGATGTAAAAAACAATACAAACGAAATGAAGGTAGTAAATCTTGAACTAATTCCCAATTTCAATCATGAACAATTGTTGGATATCGAGCTTAAAAAAGGATTTGAAAGCTCAAACCGATTAACAGGTACGCAATAATTATGTGTTGCTTGGTAGGATAGTATTAATAACTGGGCTAAAAACTTTAACTCGGCTTAATTGAGTGTTAGTTGCTACTTGTTCGCTTACTCCAGGAGTGGCACTCCCAGACTGGATTGCAAGTCTGATTGCAATTTTGGGATGATGCAATAGTTTAGGCACTTAAGCTGCCATGGATCATTGTTTGGGCTTGATGGGTGGTCGATAAGGAAATTTTCGAGATCAATAGGAAGCATAGTTTGAGCAAATAATATAAAGCAAGCAAGAATCTAGAAAAACATTTACCCAAAAAATATATGGGAATAGTTCTTTTACATCATCTTAGGGACATTCTCTCGCTAAAGTTCTCTAAGGATCAAAAATTAAACTTAGTCTTACAACAAAAAGTAAATACTATCACCAAAAGATTTTAAAGGAAGTCCGATCTAACTCCATATTGGGTTTCCCCCAAAAGAAATCTTACTCAGATATAGAGTGATCGCGTGTATAGAAGTAAGTTGTCCTGCGATAACAAAAACCTGTAGGGATGTAAGCTTTACTAGCTTAGTAAGAATATTCTCGGGTTATCATACTCAAGTTAAAATATCAAATAAATTATAATTAAACAAGCATATGGTATGTATCAAACACATGAGCAAACAAGACATATGGTTTTCTGGGAACCACATGTTGAATGAATCTATTCCTTCATTTGAGGTTAGGTACATCGAACAATTATGGCCAAAACTTTTGCAAATAGATTTTTATAGATCTTACCAACTACTACTCGCCATAAAAAACATATAGGTCATACCGGCTACTACTTGCCACTTTATAGATCATCCCGGCTACTATTCATCACTTACAGATATTGCCGGTTATGTCGACCTCCACTATTACGGGCTTGTCCTACCAAATATATAATAGCGAATGCAATGGAACTAAATACGTAAACTGCATGAATTAATTTCATTAAGCTTTTGGCATATAATTATAATGTTTTAAGGGTGATCATACCATGTCGACACTCTAACATGATAATAAAGCATCCATTTGACTATAGCCAATTCAAGACTCGATATGCTTAGTATAAATTCATCCAAAATTGTAAATCACATGCACTTCCCATTTTATCTTTTCCTATTTCTAGTGACATTAATCTACAAGCATAATCATGAGTATGAAAAATAAAGAAAGTAAACTCACTCGGCCATATCTTGATGAAATACTCCTAATCAAAGTAGTCCTCCAGATAGCAAATGTCATCTTTTGGGTCACTTAAACAAGAGAAATACCTTAAATAAGTATTTCATACAATTTCTACTTGAATTTTCTAACTCTATCTTCTAATTCGTGGTAAAATTAGATTTGTGGAAGTTACAACTTAAAATGGTTACAACTTGCTAATTTTAACTCGAAATTTCACGTATAAGATATCATTTTCTACCTACTCAAAAAGATCTATCTATATCTAAGGTTATTTTTTACATTTAAGGTCATTTGGGTTGAAAAATGGGTCGGTACGATTTTGACACAAAATTTCCAGCCTCAAATTGTAATTTTCTAACTTCTATTTCATCCAAAAATTTCATAGCAAAAACATAGATATTTGTGTAGTTAAAAAATCCTTTGATTATTATATATTATATATATATATAATCATATTTTATGCATGATTCTAGTGGTGTTGTCCCAACAATGGTTTTTTGATAAAACACTTTATTCTAGAAGTTGGAAAAATGAACTTTGCAAAATTTTTCTCTAAGTTGTTAGAAGGAACTAATATTTTGAGTGTTCTCCTATTATAACTATATTTTCCTAACTTCATAAAATAGGTTTATAACTTTAAAAATGTGATTCCTAAGGTTATTGATAAATTTTATTTTCTAAGTAGGTTTTTAAACTAGTGAGTTGATTTTAACTTGACTTTAAAAAAATTTGTTTCATTCTTAGTGCCCATTAAAGTGTTGATATAACCATCTAAATAAATTTTTATGAAAAAAATTGCATAACAAATAATTATCAACTTTAAATTCAACAATACCTTATTTAGCATTTTGAAAAGAGTGAAATTAAACCAACATCATAAGTTTTAGAGGAACTTGCATAATAATGAGTTATCAAAATTTAAAATGAACATATTAATATTTTGAAAAGGATGTTGTTGAATCATGATCCTAAGTTTTAATGCAAATTTTCTCCTAGGTGTTAAGAATCATTTTTTATAGAGAGTTTAGTCCTATTTTTATAAAAGAAAAGAACTTCTTTTTATTTCTTTAAAAATTTAATTAAGACAATAAGATTATAACCATACATGAATATGAACTTATAGCTATGTAGTATGATAAAATAATTCATATAGAGAATAAAAGACATAGAAAATTATAAACATATATTAAAAATCAAGTATTGGGAAGTCTTAACTTGCATCAAAGCTTCCCGGAACTTAGATATGGACAAGTTCCATTAAGAGAAAAAAAAAAGCATAAGAAAAGAAAGAGAAAAGGATAGTGGAAGTCTTAGATCTTGATTTAAGTCTTCCCAAACTTAGAAATGGAAAGTCCTATCAAGAAAAGCGAGGAAATAAGTAAGAAAAATCATGGAAGTCTTAGATTTATGTCAAGGCTCCCTAGACTTATATTATGGACAAGTCCTAAAAAGAAAAAAAAAGAAAATCGTTTTGATTTGATGAGGATAAGTCTAAGATTAGAATGACTGGGCTTAATTATTTGTATGAATAAATAAATGAGTAAGAAATTAAGAGCATAAATAAAATTAGATTAGAGAGCTTTAGGCTCTAAGATCATATATATATATATATATATATATATACATATAAATGTAAGAAGTTAGATTAGTAGCATGAATAAAATAACAACATAACAATAATAATTATAAATAAACATAGCATTGAACAAGACATGAACAAATTATTGTTTTCATGATTTCATTCCTAGCATAATGCTCATAGGGTTTTAGAAATCAAACACACAATAAGTTCATGTTATGTTAACATGAATATAAGGAAGGTTTAAACTTTTACCTAAGTTAAATATGGGTAGAAGAATAAATTGTATGTTGGTTGTTGTATAGAAATGGTTGTTGTATGGGAAGAAGAGAGTGTTAGGAGAAAAATTTTGGAGAGAAAAGTTGTAGAGTGATTTTAAGAGAATTTTGTATGTAAATGAGATGTGTGAAAGAAATAGAGGGACATGTGGTATTTATAGAGAAATGTGGAGGGAAAGATATAATAAAATTAATTGAAAAAGAAAAAAAATAGATGTTAGAGAAAGGGAGTGGCACCAATTCATGAAGAGGGGAGAGAGAGAAATTGATTTATTTTATATTTTTGTAATGAAAAATAATTAAAGTGTAAGAGAAGTTATGTGTAAAATTATATGGGAAAAGAAAATGTAAGATATGGGTTGTAAGAGTGTAAAGTAGGTAGTAAGAAAAAGTAGAGATAAAGGAATAGTAATAAATAGTAGAAATAGTACAATGAATAGTAAACAAGAGTAATAAACTATCGATAATAAAGGAATTAACATAAAAATACGATATCTGATATTGTTAGATACCGAAAAATTACAAAACTAATATTTAATGAATCCTTATGAAATTACGATTCTATATGATTTCAGGAATATTTTTACTATCCCAAAAGTTAGGATATGTTTTTCGAGAACTGATCCTGTTCAGGTCTAAAATAATCAAATTTCAGGTGAATTTGATCTTTTTAGATTATCTTATATTATTCTAAACTATAATCCACTATTAGCTCATTTCTATTGTTCTCAAGTTTTGGGCACGGGATTATCGAAGTTAAAACTACTTGTACGCCTTGATCATTGTTGACTTTTGAAGTTCTGATTTGATTAGGATTAGGGTTTACTCCAATTTTACCCCAAAATTGAGGGGTTTACATTCGGGGTGGGGCTAGTACACTTGGGTTGTTGTTGTACTATGCTTTGGCTCATTCCTTTCTTTTATCCAGGTGATGATGATGATGATACTAATATGAATGCTTTGATTATTATGAGTTGAATATAGGTAAGAGACTTAACGAGCTAGATGTTTAGAGGCATTGGACATTATTTTATTATTAATCTAAGTGTTTAGAGAAATTCTATGGTCTCATTATTAATTTTGACGGAACCAATCTCGTCACTATCCAACGGCTCACACTATATCCAATCGTAATAGATCTATTAAAATAGTAAATATTCAAATTACTTTATTTATTTTAACAGTTAGATAATTGACTGAATACTTCTATCAACAGGATCATAGAAGCTCCCAAGTATTTAATATTTGTATTATAAATTTTCTAGTGTATTATTGGTGGAGTATTTACTATTACTTATGAAATTTAAATAATGATTTCTTAATTAAAAATTTGTAAGAAAACTTGCTTAGTTAAGGACAGCATTTGCATATAACACATAAGTATTATATGTAGTGGAACTGTTAGCACTCTAAAGCCTATTTGAGGGATGACAGTTGAGATTTCAAATAAACTTACTCTCGAATGTTAGAACTAGAACCTTTTAATTTAATTTATCCAATTTCTTATATATTATACTTAGTGTTGCTAAAAATAGTTTTACTCCCAACTTGGAATAAGAATAATCCCACATGATCAATTAAAATCACCATTCAGTCATACTATGGTCAAGGTTGTATAATTTGGTAGGTTGGTAAGTGCTATTGTCATTTCTTTTCCACTAAAAAAAAATAAAGGAAGTAATGTTTAAGGATAAGTCCAAAAATTAGTAAAATAAATACTATATCTATAAATAGAATTAGCATGATTAATTTTGTGACAGAACCCAATTTTCTTATAGTTTCCCGTCATTTTAGAAGTGCGTCATATATTATTTTACTTGCACATAATGGCATGATTTCATCGGAAAGGCAACAGTAAACAGATAGGTGTTATTTATTTATTTATCTATTTGTTTGGTTGTTTTTTCAAAGGCTATTAAGGTATAAATTTTGAAAACTTTAGGGTACCAAGCCTCCTTGTCCAATACTTCTCATACATGACGTGTGTTGGGCAAGAAAAGAAGTGTTATTTGTTTAGCGCAGAAGATGTCGCCTATTGGTAAATGAATACACTATCTAAATTTTGAAGAATTTTTGCCTTTCGGGCCATTTGTCAATAAAGATGGTTTATCTTTTCCCTTTTTGGCTGCCCACGTTTGTAGCTGTTGCTTGGGGACATAACTGTATTTGGCTTCCATTGTATTGGTCGGTTCATGGATGAACGATTTAACAAATATAATTGATAAGAATCGTGAGATATACTTTACCAGATTAAATAAGCACATCCACTGCACTTATTATTTATACATTTTTCACTATTAAATTTTCCACCCTCTGTTTCCTTCTCTTTATAAATATATCACCATTTTTTGTCATATTTGTATCATACTGGCTTTATGGTCTTTTAATTTTAATTTTACGGAAAAGTATGGGATGATCAGGCAGCTATAACTAGAAGGAATTAGAGAATAACTGATAAAATTGTTTTGCTAAAAATTTAAAATTTTGCGGTCAACCAAATGGAATAATTCAGGATTAAATTTCTAGGGCGGCAAAAAAAAAACTTAATTGACAAAATATTTTACCAATTCCATTTGTCGTTTAAGCTTTGCTCTAATGGAGCTAGCAAATAAAATATTTTATTAGATTGTCTTTGTCCTAGAAAGGCCAATAGATAACATATATTACTCTACTGTCTTGTTATTCCTCCATTGCTTGATTCCTTATAAATATACAACTTTCGAATGTTTCGCTTACACTAAATCTCATAACCATTTGATTATGAAAAGTTGAAATATGTATTTTATGAGTTTTACAGGAAGTAGCATCTATCGCTGGTTGTCAAAATCATGATTTTACTATTCACTAAAATGTGTAAAATCAGTAAAATTATATAAAATTGTGCAAGCCCGATCAAATTGTAAACATGTGGAATCATACACCTAAATTCATATTTTTACTTGAAGTTTGCACATTAATAATTTTACATCCATTTTAATTAAGAAAAAACAGATAAAATTATAAACTTGTAAAATCATATATTTAACTCGTGATCTTGACAACTATGTCAAGTCATAGTTTTTACTTTTTCCAGCCATTATTTGCATTTTTACTCTCCCTCAAAAAAAAAAAAAAAAAAATCCATATCACTCATTTAGTTACTAGAAAATTGTAAAACAAGGAAGTTACAAAATATATATATATATATATATATCATAATAGTAATAAACTTTTGAATAGTAATTCTATTCCAGAAACCTTCAAATATGCATCTAAGAGATATAAGTTTTAATCAAAGCAAGTCACTAGTTGGTACATCTTATATACTCTAAAAACATACACCGATATGAGCTAGAACGAAAGGCAAAGCTATGGTCACAATACATAAATATTTTAAACTGAAGATAAAACTAACAGTCTTTTTAACCACATGACTTTACTTATCTCACAAGAACAAAACCAATGTGCACAACCATGATTTACTATAAGGAATTATACTTCCCTAAGCACATCTCTATTAATTTCATCTCTTTATTCTTCTCCTTAGATGGTAGCAAGATGAAATCTCCATCTGCTTTCATTGCATGCTCCAAGTCCATAGTGCTTTGATCAAAACTATATTCCATCTTATTTTTATCATTATCAACGAGATATCTAGTGCCATTAATGTGGGCATGGTCTCCAGAAAATTTAAAGTTATCATTCTCGACAACCCAGTTATTTGCAAAGAAAAAGGCATTAGAGAATTTCGGCATGTTCATGATATAATTGTTGAACATCAAGATGTCATTGGATTCGCATGCTAATGGATCTTTTCTGTTATCACTTTCCTCTTGAGTTGCAGTTAAATTATTGATGTAATCTTGCAAAAGATTGGAGTTTCTTGAATTCAGATTGATGTTTTTTCTCTTAGAAAATTGCCTTCTTTTTGTTGCATTCCAGTGATTCTTGATGGTGTTCTCAGTCCTACCAGGCAATCTCTTTGC
Source organism: Combretum micranthum (assembly GCA_024138025.1). Taxonomy (NCBI): domain Eukaryota; kingdom Viridiplantae; phylum Streptophyta; class Magnoliopsida; order Myrtales; family Combretaceae; genus Combretum; species Combretum micranthum. The sequence continues at coordinate 727,550 of JAMXBD010000666.1, read as the reverse complement.
AATTTCTGCCCATTTGTTGCCTAACTCCTTATGGGCTTCAATTAAGATTCTATCTTCCTTCTCGCTCCATGCATCCTTCTATGATTGGATTTGTCAAATCAAACCATAGAAACATGTTTCATAAATTCATACAACAAAATATAAGATGATTGTACCTAAATCTCCTAAATTCTAAAGCCCCTTCCTACTTGCACTAAATTTTAGAAGTTTAAACTTATATGTTTTCTAAACCTTGAGTTTATTGCAATCATTAAAAAAAAATTGTTAGAAATATTATATCATTTGACATGCAAAGAAAAAGATAGACACAATGGCCCCAAAGTATGTGATGGATTCCTACATGTGGCTTCTAAGTACATAAGAAAATAGTAGAAGATATACTAACATTAGAGTATGTGTGCTAATTGTCTATAAACCTTTGATGATAAGATTAATGTTATGTTTGCTCTTCTACATAGATCCTATCTAAACATGGAATCTCCTCTACCTATCATGTTCAATCAAGTTCGTTTAAGTATTGAAGATTATAATATGGATTGTTATTCCAAATTTTCAAAATCCATTCCCACAAAATTAAGATATGGGAATGATATCTCTAAACATTATATTTACCTTAAACTTATACTTTAAAATATATATAGTATAAAGTTTCTAGTTATATAGTCACTCTAGATACTATTTTAATTGATAATATCAACATAATAAGATTACATATTTCTAACTCAAGACACTGGAAATTGTTTGAAACTTGGTTTATTCTACCATATTATGTGTGTGTGTGTGTTGTTAGGATATTCTTGTATTGAAAAAAGAGAAAATTACACTAGAGAGGATTAACATCCAGGGGTAAATTTCAAATAAGGGGTAAATGGTTAAAAAGTGAATTAAAACATACAAAAATTAGCAAACAATGGGACTATCATTGTACCATTATGAAATATGCCGACATAGTACATTTAGGTGAGGCCATGTGGCATCCATTTGCAATATTGAAAAGAATATTCATCCCTTTTTTATTACTAAAAATGTCAAATCCTCATTTAAACTTAATGTGAAAATGTGTAAAAATGTACCAAATAATTTTATAGTGTAAAAATGTTAGGAAGAAAATTCACAGGTTCAACAAAGTATTCTAAACTTATAGGTTCTTAACCTATAAGGTATGGAAAATCATATAGTTCCCACATCATATAGGGAAGTTTCCATTCCAAAATTTGAAAAACCTTTACTTTTAACATAAGATGAGAATAATAGCTCATATCCAACTCATAATCTACCACTTGTCCCTACTTTTATATCTAAAAGCTATAAATTAACTTGGTATGTTAAGACGCGTGTTAATGTTTTTTTCCATTAAAAGTACCCAACATACATAAAACAAGAAGTAGAGTTCTAAATTAATGTTATAGTTAACTATTATTTTACAAAATGTAGGGAATGAAAATATTAACTAAGAACAAAAAGATGACCCTGAAATACGAACATAAAAAGAAAAGGTAACAATCAAGCCATCCTGTTGCATATACTTGGACAAGGAGTGTGACATTAAAATCTGAACATATGACCTAACCTATAAAAAAACAAGATATTAACCTGATGCATGTGGAAATAGATCTATTTAACAGTTTTTCTATGTTTTTATTAATTTATCCTCTTAAAATATTATTGTGTGATTTCAATAGGTATGATTATAAAAAAGAAAATGATATTATAATGATGTTGTGAATTTAAGAATCAAAACAATTTTAACCACTATTTTATCAATTAAAAAGGAAAAATGAAGATCAAAACCCAATATTTATTACACAGGTGGGGAGAAGAGAAAAAAAAAGTATGGTTAAAGAAGTCAACTTTATCTAATAATAGTCAAGCGTGAAAATCAAAGTTGATGTCTTCACTCTTCCTCAACAAATTTTGTGTTTGTGAAAGTAGATATGCATGATCGTATTTTGATCATATTTTATAGAGGGTGCAATTAGCTTAAGTTTCCACTTACCATAATAAGATAAAGTTATCAAAATATGCAATGAACCTACTATAATCTAATAATAAAGCTATCACGATCTGATAAAACTTACTGTATATACATAAATTACTTTTTGTTTAACAAAGATTCATAGAATGACTTTTTTTTAGTTTTTCAAGTATCTATGGCATTTCAATAAAATAAATTAACCAGCAAAATGAAGGGGGAAAATTGCTACCTTAATTACATAGGCCTTCTAGCCTTTAAAAATGGAAAATCAATCCCAATATATATGCAATCACAAAAAGAAGACATCGAATTCTCTCTTCATTCTCCATTATGTATGTTATAGCCATTCTCAAGTGCCCACATTTAATAATCTAAGGTATGCATTAAAAAAATGTAAGTCCACTCTTTGTAATTCATAATCTTTTTCTAGGAATCCTATTAGAGGAGGAGATCAGTCCTCCTCATAAAATCAATGTTCTCGCTTCCATTTGCCAATTGTATCTTTAACTATAATTCTAGTTTGTCAAAACTTTCAAGACAACAACATTCTTAACAACGATGAGTTACCCTAACTTATGATTTTTAAAGTAAAGATCTATACGATGAATACTTGCACTCATAGTCAATGTTGAAGAAATCTGTTATGTGAAGGTTGCAAACTATTTGTAATAAAATGGAGCATGGATGCACTGATATTTTCCCCACAAACATCCTAATTTTATTTGATCATGTTATATTTATTATTTTACAATGTGAAAATCTGGCATGTAGTCCTTTTTTTTCTTTGCCCCATCGGCACTTATGTGTGTCAATGTCATCATTCCATTACTATTTCGTTAACTTTTTAACGTTAAGGCATTAAACAAAACAATTTAAAAAGTTAAAGTCCTATTTGAATAAAGTAAATCTTAACTATCTTAATTGACCAAAATAGAAAGTTTTGAGGGCTTATTTGAGTATTTTGCCTTAAATATATATATATATATATATATATATATTCTTGTTAACAATATGTTGAAATATGGATAATAATAAAAAAAATTGTATACATGTAAAAAAAGTAAAACGATAATGATATATTATAATTACATAATTAATCATCTTTAAGTATTTATTCTCAGACTTCTATAAATAGTTTTAAGATAAATTAGGTATTACACTAGAATTCAATTTAGTACTTAAACTTTAAAAGTGATCAATTTAATACTTGATCAAAAAAATTTTTTTATTTTTATTTTTATTACCTTCTTGATATTGTTTGTTCTATTCGCAAATGCAAAAGAGGTAGCAATATGATTGAGTTTTTAGTGATATTCTTAACACCATACAATATTGCTATTTAATTGCCATGAAAACCTTGATTAGATATTAAATTGATCAATTCAAAGTTGATGTACCAAATTGAAATTTTTTGCAAAGTTTAGGTACCAAATTTAATATTCTCCCTTTTTATATATTAAAAAAAAAAGTTTAATAAACCAATTTACTCATCTAAAAAGTACATTTTATTGTTATATATGGTAGCATGCACATGATAGCTATGAGTATCAAGATAAGAAACTTTATGGACCTATATATCTATCATAGTGAACCATGCACACAAATTATGCTAACTCAATGGTAATTCCAAGGAAATGTAAGTTTAGAAAGTCAGACAATTAAAGAGTAATGCTATGTAAATATGTGATAAGCATGTAATTGACCACCTCCATATATTCATGGTCACATGTAAAAATATATTACTGTATAGAAATTCCAATGTGAAGAAAAAGAATAATAATCCAACTAATTAAAAAAATCAAGCCAAAAAGAAAACAAAATAGGCAAGTAAGTTATGCAATCTATTTATATGCATAATTCATGTTTTTTTTTCAATTAAAGATATAAACATCCAATAAGGGAATATATCATGTATATTAATATGCAAGAGGAAATGATCTTTAAAGTTGATGTAAAATGGAAGGCAATAGTGAAAGAGAAAATAGAGAAATTAGTTTACCTTTATGTTAGGTCTCAAATGGTTATGCCATCTTTCCCTACATTGTTTTCCAATCCTCCCATTAAGTAATTTAGCAATTTGTGACCATTTTTTCTCTCCATACTCCTCCACCAACTGAATAAGAAGCCTAAAAAAGGCATATAAAAATTATTAACAATTGTAAGATCCGCAAAGCAAACCCAAGATATAAAAGTCATCATAACGTATAAATGATTAAGAATTTTTTATTCACTAATTGTAATGAATGAAATAGATTTTTTAAAAATGAGTTTTTGTAACATACTGATCCTCCTCAGGAGTCCACTGGCCTTTGATAATGTTGATGTTCTTTTGATTTTTGATTTCTTTCTTCAAATAAAACCTTTTCCTCCTTGTCCGATCATCATCCTTCCTATGATTCTTGTTATCTATTATAATGCAAGAGACATCATTCGACAACCTTATGTTCATTAAACCAAGATCATTGATGTTCAACAATGGAACAGTCTGATTCGTTGATATTTCATGTTGAACTGAACTGGTATGGCCACGAAGAAAATCTACAAAGCCACATGTACCTTGTGAACTATGCATGGGCCCATTTTCACTCTCTTGTGGTTGTGGTACAAATGTTGAGTCATACAAGTTATTAAAATTGTTGTCGAAAACTGCGTTGTGATTATGGCTTATTACTAATGGATCAATATATGGAGATGGGGATTGAAACCCTTGTAAAAGGGTTTGATGAAGACCCTTCAATGTTGGTAAAATGATCAAACTGGTTTGGAGAATTGAAAAAACTTGTTTCATTGCTACAAAAGTTATAATCAACATTGAGATTTTCTTGCTCATAATTTTTTGAAAACAAGCCTTCATTATTAGGGGGACTATGACTATCTTGGGAAAAAACATTACCATCTAAGGAATTTTCATGGAGAAAATTTGAATAAAGCATAAATCCTCTTTGTAGTTGGTGTTAAAATCCATGCAAAAAAGGGAAAACAAAACAAAAAAAAAAAAAGAAAAAAAGAAAGAGAGAGAACCAACAAGACAGTTGGGGGGTAGGGTAGGGTGGGGTGGAGGAGGAGAGAGGGAGAGAGGGAGAGAGTTAGGAAACACAAGAAAGGAAGGTTGCTTAAATTTCTTTTTAGTGTAACGAGGGAGGCACTTGTGATTTTATTAGGGTAGAGAAAGGGCAAAAGCGATCGTGCAACTCATCCTATACAATCAATGTTGAGAGTTCAAATTTTAAGTTACAATTGAGATTATATTCTGACTCTACTAAAGGATGAATGCATGGCCAAAGGGCAAAATAAACCATCCATATTGATTAGATCGTTAATTTAGGAAATTTCTTGAACAAACATATAGGGCGTGTTTGACATGTAGAAAACCACCATTAAGATTAATAACATAAACTTTATATTTTTATGTTGATCATGTATATATATGATGATTAATATGCTAAATTATGATTGAAATTAAAAACTAAAATTCTCTAACAATTTCTTAAGTGACTAATATATATGATAATATAAGATGTTCTGCAACATTATTCATTATTTGTCCTACTAAGATATAGCTACACAAATTAAATAATATATGAAAATTTATTTGTTTAAAAATTAATTTTATGTAATAAATCAGTGTCATCTTAAGTCCTTACAAATTCTTTTAAGAAAAAATTCATATTTTTTAGATCTATATAGAAAGCCCTTTTCTTTTTTTGTCCCCATATAAAATTCTCTTTTTAAATTAGGGTAAATAACAAAAACATGGTTTTCATATTTTCACAATAGTTTAAGTTTTTCTTTTTCTTTTTTTTTTCCTATCGACAAGCAAGTCCAACTCGAACAACAAATACATAGGTATTTAAATATAAATTTGTTTGGACATGGATAAGAGATATAACTTGCTAACACAAATTGTTATCCTTAGAATTATCACTTAAAAATGTACAAATTAGCTTATGGTTCTAATTTTTGAAATTTGTATCCATGTGATAAGATACTTGATATGGCCCCTTTAGCTAGTCTAGATCATGTATAGAACCTATTTAGTGAATGCTGATGATTTTGTATTAGCAACATATAGAAATATTACTAATAAATATAATTAAACCTAAAAATCCAATCAAATTGATTTAACTTATAACCAATATTTTAAGGTAATCTAAGGTCAAACAATAAAACCTATATTATATATCCAATTTAAGTCGGTATATGGTTATGTTTATTGTTATTATTATTTTGTATTTTTTGAATAAAGTTAGATATTGTGTTTTTATTTGTCATAATCTCAATTAAAAATTCATTTTGACTTCTAATTTAAATATGGCGGTCTTGGTTATGATATAAAAATCAAGAAAAAAAGTTCTTTTAAAGTTCGGATTAAAAGTGATCCCAAAGAATTGTAGAGTATGTTTAGACTCAAAATTCTGAAAACCTTCCTCATAGGACAGGGCCAGGACCCAGGATGGGTTTTGTTATTTATTCACCCTACATCTACTCTCTCACTCTTACTGCAAATAAAAGTCCAATAGATTGTGATTTTAATACATATTCATTGTTAATAGGGATATGGGCATGGTCAATATATATATATATATATATATATATATGTTTTAGTTATCTTAAGTTTTAAATCTAAGCCTTTCATTAATTATAGCTATATATGTAATCTTCATATATATATATATATATATATATGTACACATCTGTGTGTGTGTAAGTTCATATAAGGTTGAAAAACTTTTATTATATAACCAAATTTTGGACTAATTATTATGGCTTATCAGTCTTTTACTGAATGCATATTAACTTTAGTGGAAATTTCTAAAAGTGACAAAAGGATTTTTTTTTTTTTAAATCAATAGGAATTCATAAAGGTGTGTCTTTTAAATTCTTGGTTTTGAATAGCATGTGGCCATTGTTAAACCATATATAAAATTAAGAAATCCATATTCGGACTGCTTAATGATTCAAAAAAAATTTCAATTTATTTATTAGCTTACTTGTGTGTGTGTGTTGTGAGTAAGAGTTCCATCTTTACACTATATATTTGCAGTAAAATCCATGTCTGAGTGGAATATGATTTTTAAACATAGCCTTATGAGACATCATTAATCATAACTATATCTAGCCATTACATTGTTTCTTCCTCCTTTTTTTTTTTTTTTTTTTTTGCCAAATGAAAACTAAATTTTTAATTACGTGCATTGTATATCTTTGAAATTAAAAATAAAAACTAAAACTATGTATTTGAGTCAACTTATTGCTGGATAATACTTAATCTAATCATCACCAACAAATCATGGCTAAAAACATCAGATATATATACTTGATTGTTTTACGTTACTTTTTTGAAGCCACAAATTCTGGCGGATTGCTCCTTCTATTTTATTAGTATGTCTTGGCTTTGAATATATATACATACATTATATATATACACACCTGGTACTTTAATTACTATAGCTTTTTTTTTTTTTTTTTGGCCAAGTGGTAATTAGCTACAGCTTGGCTTTCTCTAGGACATCGAGGATAATAGAGTCAAACAAACTTTTGTAACCGTATGTTTGGTCTTGAGTGAACGGAAAACCTTGAAGGGCATGTTTCATGCCATGACATCCGACTGATAGCACCTCCTTTTGTAACTGATCATTAATGCACTTTAATTGGTTTCTGATTAAATGACTTACCATAAATTCCAGATTCAATTGGATCAAAAATTGAGCGATTGAAAATATCCTACAGCCGAGCTACAATAAGCCATGCACTGGTGCATTAGTTTTTTCTGAATTTAATTTTTCTTTGTGAAAATATCATTGTTTACACCTTAATTAATTTTATTTTTTTTTATTATTATACACCATAGATTTTAAATTATCAATTTATATACTTTATTAGATATTTAATTACTACCGTTTTACTTTATGTTTTTCGAATTTATATCAAGGATGTAAATTTTTTTGTTATGTGATAATATGACTTGACATTAATATATAATACAAAATAAAACATTAGCTGTCACATTGTAGTTGGCTATATGTGATAATATTGATAACAGCAATTAACATAAAGAAATATAAATAGCAGTAACTAAACATCTAATTAAGTATATATATAAATTAACAACTTATATCACTGGTTGTATAATTATAAAAGTATAAAATTGAGATGTATGCATGATATTCACCTTTTTTTCCTTTATATTATTTATAAGATGACATATTGAGGATATATAAAATAAAAGTCCTACCTGTACACTATTCTATAACAGGGAAACCTTAGAAATTGGAATTAGAACCTATGTAACCCTATATAACCATCGCAATATGTGTATCGAGATAAAACCATGGGTTCTCCTTTCACATCTTTGAGTCCAAGTACTTTTAAACACTATTGCCCACAATCAAGAATTCAAGATGTCAAACTTCTAAGTTAATTTTTTTTTTTCAAAAGTAGGTCATAGCAATTGTGTACGTAAAAATTTCAACAAAACATGAAATAGCAATATAAGCTCCGATATCAACTTAAATTAGAGATTTTCAAAGATATTTAATTATTTGATTAAATATTGACCTTAACTAATGGGTCATAAATTACACTAATATTGTTGAATATCCATTATTTTTGTTAAATTGAGTTATATGCTGCAAAGTTTATCGTGCATCAAAATGTAAGACGGGGTGATGTTGTAGTTTTGTAACACATTTTTGTAGAGTTTGTAGGCTCTAAAGTAAGGTAAGACTGTAAATGAGTCGAAACAGCTTACAAGCTACTCGAGTTTGACCAACGGAAGCTCAAATTCGACTCACTTAAAATCTAGTGGAGCTTGAGTTCAAGCCACTTAAGTAGTTATCATACTCGAGTTCGAGCTTTAAAATACTGTGTTCGGTGAGCTCACGAGCTTAATCTAGTAGTAAATTAAGTTGAAGCGAGTTTAAACGAATATTAAATACTTTTTATAGTTAAATCAATATTTAAAAGAATAATTAAGCTTAATTGAGTTGAGTTCAAGCTTATCGAGTATTAAATTGAATTAAATTCGAATTTAAAAATCAAAGCTCAATCGAGTTCGAGTTTGAGCTTCAATTTTTTATTCAAGTCGAGTTCAAGCTTAGTATTATCTTAACTTGACTCGGCTTATTTACAGCCCTATAGTAGGGGTGGATCCAAGTGCGATAAGGGACCTGGCCCTAAAACTCAAAAAAAAATTAATTTTGAATTTTTTTTAAAAATATATGTATTACATATATTATAAAGATCAAATAAAGACATGAAAATAAAGTTATTTAGTGATTAGTTACATGGCTACATGAGATCATGGATCAAATCTCATGAGTACTTTTATTTTTTTTTATATATATGCATTTATTACGTTCTCTTTTTCTCTCTCTCCATCTTTTTATCTTTTCTTTAACTTTTTTTTCTTTCAAAATAAATAATGAAAATAAATTCATTTATTATCAAATTATATTTAACTAAATAAATTCTTATGAATATCTTTTCTTATTTGTAGTACTCCACAAATAAAACCTATATTATTCATATTACAAATATTATAAGATTATTGCATAAAGTATTTCTAAATAACACTAATTAAATCACATACTCATTCTATTTTTTAATAGGTAATTAATTTTCAAATAATATACATACAATATCACACTAACTGCACTAAATAACCTCAATTATTTCTTGAATGATTTTTTTTTTTCAATACCTATGGAGTTAGAAAATACAACATTGAAATCATTAATAAAATTCTTATACATAATAAGATATAAATTGTAATAGCAGGCAAATACATAGAGATTATTCTATTGTTGAATTAATTAAGCTCTGCCCCTGCCTCCCCAATCGTATCATCTTACTATCCCTAGTCTATAGTTTGGTCAAGGTCGAAGTAATTTACACATATACTACTTCTAACACATGCAAATTCATTTGTTTGTATTGTCATATGTCATAATAGAAAACTAACAAACTCATTTTTATCCAAATACTTTTCTCTATTTCATCTTCTTCCTCCTCTCTTGTTTTTAGCTTGGTTCTTGGACTCAAATTCTTTCATGGCATCAAAGCATAGACAATCAAGCTTTTTCTAATAATCTCTTTCATTGTCCCTTCTCTATGTGCACTTAGAGCTGGGTAAATAGGTTTGGCCCACAGCTGATCCATTTGATGGCCGTTTTAAAAACGGGTTAAGGTCAATTTTTTTTAGTCCATTTAAAAGTAGACCAATTTTACACAACCCGTTTAACCCGTGGGCCAAAGTGAGCTGGCCTACGGGTTAAGTGGGTTGGCCTGCTAGCCCACTTTTATAAAATTAAATAAAATTATAGTGGAAATATCTATTAATGTAGCATTGTTCTTGAGACTTTTATACTTGAGATTAAACTTATGTGTTAATTATAATAAAGAATGATAAATTGATGCACAAGCATCATAACATATTTTTAAAGTATATTATTATTTTTTTAAACGAAATATAATATCTAATAAGTTAAATTAGAAAACATATTTTTATTTAAAAAATAATTAAAATAATAATGAAATTAATCATTAATATACATATGTAACTCTATAAAACTCACTTTTTATTATATATATCTTATTTAATTAGTATAAATAAGTTAAATGGATCAACTTGGCTCATTTAACCCATAAAATGTATAGTTGAGTTAAAACGATGAAAAAATAGGTTGGCCCGTTTAACCCACAGACCAAAGTGGGTCTGGATAAGGTCAAGAAATTTTATCCTATTTTACAATGGGCCAAATTTTTTAACCCGTTTAACTTGTGGGCCAAAATCGGTCGGGCTGGATTGGCCCATTTAACCCACTTGCCTATCTCTATGTACACTCTTTATCAGACACATAAATTCAAATACAGTAAATGTTTATTTTAATTAGACGTATGGTGATCCGCTGTATTTATCAAGGTCCAATAATCTTAGTATTGTTACTACTACTTTGATATTCAATGGAGTGAATTTTAGTGGGTGAAGTCATTCTAATAAACTTGCATTATGTGTAAAATTGAAGTTATGATTTATAGACGGATCATGTGTTAAACCTGGTGGTGATAAAATTGAATTGCAAAAATGGATCTATTGCGATTACATGGCACGATGTGAGATCTTAAATTCTATGATGAAGAACTATCCAAAAGTTTTATGTATGCAAAATCTGCCAAGGAACTTCGATGTGATAAAGCTGAAAGGTAAGGTCAAATTAATGGACGTTGTGCTTCGTCTTGAGCCATTGCAAGGAAAGAAGTCTTAGTTTTCTCATTTGTGACTAGTTTGACAAGGCCATCCCAATCCAATCTCCTCTTTCTTCTGGTAGCTAACGTCTCCAGCCACTTGGACATGTGGCTAGGAGGCCTTGTCTCATTCAATAGTTCTCAGAAATAGTTTACTACTGTCTCTCACTTCCTCACCAGAGAATGGCCCGTTGACCATTGCTATCAACAAGCGAACGGATGGCATTTTTGTGATACCTTTGCTGCAGGGTGCAAAAGAAAAGGTCAGAACTCCGGTCTCCATGCTTCAGCCTAGTAAGTCTTGATTTCTACTTGAAAAAGGACTCCTCGGCTACATTAAGCAAATAATAATCCCTAAACAATGACTTTTCATTATTCAGATCAGCGCTATAAAGGTTCCAACGATTATACTTAGCATTCAACACCTGCTGGTGGATATTGGAAAAGGAGCTAAGATTGAGTTTCTTCAGGTGTCTTTTGAGAAGTTTCAGTTTGGACATCACTTGAACCTATTCCACACTTGAACCGAAGATTGGAAATCCAGGTAAGAAGACCCGCAGCTAAAAATTTTGAACCAGGACCTAAGAAAAACAGCCTCTTGATTCAATTTAAATAGGGACTGAACAATGGTCCGATAACCCTTGGCTAATCACCTAGGTCTGCGAGGTAGGAAGAAATCAGAGCCAATCAAGATTCATTACTGCTCTATCGAGACACCTAAAAATAGGGTTAGTGGGACAAGAATTGGACCATGTATGAAAAATACCAGATGCCTATATGTCTTCTAATTCTGTGTTCACACAAAATTCATTAAAATTTCCATGCCTCTAAAGGCATAGATATTTCCCGCCACTTTGTCATCAAGGCTCCCCCATTTATTGAAGTCCCCTAAGATGATCCAAGGTGTTGCAATTGATGGTTTGAGATTTAGCAATTCAAGCCACAAATTCCTCCTTTCCATAACATTAGTAAGTCCATACTATGAGTTAAGTTGTGTTTCTCACATTAAGTGCATTAAGACATTTTTGTGCACCTTATTCTATATCATATATGTTATATTAACTTGTCATAAGATTGTTTTACAACTCTACAGGTACATTTTAGGGGATATCCTAGAAAACATATTGATCCCATGTGAAGGCGAAGATAGTGCAGAAAGGAGTTTCACCAATTCTTTAAATGGGGATAGGGGTTTGCTTGCATTACAAGCGCAAACTGATAGGTGAAATTTTGAACGGCATCATACTGTAGAACATCTTTCTATAAAAACTCATTATTTCCATGCCTGGAAGCACCGTTTTTCCTTAAAGCCTGGAAAGCTTGTTGGATGATGATCATAATTTGTTATTCACAATAGAGCGGTTCTTCCAAGACTAAGACGGAAATGAGGCATTACAACAAACACTATATAATTACAAGAATGTCATGAACATGTCCCAGTAGAGCATATTTCTGGAAAAATTTGTTATTCCCATGTCTGGAGGCATTGTTTTAATTTTCATGATTGTGGTGATGCCTTGCGGGTTAAGTTGGCGGCAGTCAAGTTTCAGGAATATGCAGCCCTTTGATCGAAGAAAGTACTGACGAGTGGGCACAAGAAGTTAGAAAGGGATATTATCATTTGATTGGAGATGAAAAAATCATTGCAAAGATGTTTTTTGGAATATCATAAACAGGAGTTACTAATGAGGTTGCACTCTTTGCGTTAGGGATTCATGAGCGTGCTTGATTATATTCAAGAATTTGAGATATTGATTTTAAACAATCAGATTACAGATGCTCTAGTGCAGGCTATGACTCAATTTATTAAAGGGTTGTGGAATGAGATTGTCAATGTAGTAGAGTTGTAGAGAATTGATATATTGGAGGAAGTAATGCAAATAGTTGAGAAGGTTGATTGGCAGCAAAAAGGAGATTCGTATAAATTGTCGAGAGCCCTTTCTAAATTTAGCAATAGTAGAAAGAGTAATTGGTCTAATGATAACAAGGGTAATATGTTGAAAATGAAGAAAAGGGTGAGTTAAAGGGGTTTGAGAAGTGTAGTGAGGAGAAGAGAAAATCTGATGTGAAAACCTCTTATTTGAGAGCTGTGGAAAAGTGTAGTGAGGAGAAGAGAAAATCTGATGTGAAAACCTCTTATTTGAGAGCTGTGGAAAAAATGGAGAGATAGCAAGTGTTTTAAATGCTTGGGTTATGGACAAATTGCTACACAATGTTCAAACCATTGTGTGATGTTTGTATAGGTTGTTATGCGAGATGCCAACTTATCATCCCAATCTATAATTATATCTCAATATGTTTTTACCACATCTATCACTATTGTTTGGATTATGGTATAGAGGCTCAAATGTAGTAAGAAGATTGGATGATTCAAATAGAAATCGTTTTTTCCAATCTAAGGTGTATCCACCCACCCATGCATTTTATATATAATCTAACAACAACTAGACTCAACTTACCTAAATAGATCCACCATATTTTTTTTAGAGGAACGGTTAGGTGGTGTTATTACCCCATTTCCACTGGTTTATGCCAGGAAAAAGCAAATCAAGAGCTGAAGGATAAGGGTCGCTTATTGGTGTTTGTATTTATGTGAATGTGTTGTTTATTTATGTTTTGTGTTATGTCAATGTTGTTGTTTATTTCAGTTGATGTTATCTTTGTCAGTTGGTTGTTTGTTGCTATACAAGTTATGTTGTCCAATTGTGTATGTTTCAACATGAGAGAATGTTCTCTTAAAAATAGGGTACTAGGTTAGTGGGCTAAAAACTGCATGAACAGAATTTATGTTTTGACAACTGCTAGCCCTTGTACTTATATCAGCAGAAAGATAAGTAAAGAGAACAAACTAATGTTTTCTACAATAATTATTCCAAATTTCATGAGATCGTTGGGTTCTCTCTAACAAGCCCAAACCCTAAATTCACCACAAGAAAGAAAGGAAGAAGATCAGCCAAAGACATACAATATAACACTACTCCATATAAGTTAAGATCCTATGACAGATTGGTATCAAAGCAAGGTTATATGGAGGAAGTGAGGAAGTCGCAGTAGCAGTTGGAGGCATCCTTGGTAGTGTACCAAGAAGATAGCACATGTATGGAAGCACGCCAGGAAAAGTTAATGACTCAAGTCACATCTATATCGCGAGATTTGGTAACACCTCAAGAAGTAGAGCTCGTAACTGAGCTACCAATGATAATCGAGGATGAGGTAACAGTGATAATGGAAGAGCAGAGAGACAATTACTCCAAAGTTAATGAAGATGGAATTTCCAAAGTATGATGGGTCAGATGATCCTGTGGGATGGTTAAATCGTTGTGAGCAGTTTTTTGAGCTTCAAGTGGTGAAGATGAGGAGAAAGTGCAGTTGGCATCATTTCACATAGAAGTAGATGCACAACTATGGTATATGAAGCTTAAGTAAGACAAACCAAGGTTGCAGTGGGAGGAATTTAAGTCACTGTGCCATTTAAGGTTCAATCCACCTTTAAGTAGCAATAAATTAGGTGAGTTATCCAAGTTGCGACAAGTTGGAACAGTAGAGCAATATCAAAAGCGTTTTAAGTAACTCACTACACAAATTACAGACTTAACCCCGGCACATGAAGAGGCCGTTTTCATTAGTGGACTCATAAAATACATAGCTGTGGACGTTGAGTTGCAAAAACCAAGAGATATTAATCAAGTTATGGGGCCAGTGAGAATGTTTGAAAGAAAAATGCTACCAGTTAAGCAGGAGCCACTCAAGAGGAAAAAAACAACTTTTACCACTGGACATAGTAAAACTCCTTATTTTAAGAAGTTAAGTCGCGATGAGATGGAGGAACAGATGGTAAAAGGATTATGCTTTAATTTTGACAAACCCTTCACAGCTGGCCATAAATGCAAGTTGTTTTTGGAAGAATTAGCCAAAGAACCAGAATTAGAGGATGATGGTGACAAAGAGGTTAGATGAGGATCAAACTGGTGGTAAATTGGATATCTCCTTACATGCCATGGTGGGAACAAATCAACCACAAATGATGAAGGTGAAAGGAAATAGTAATGGAATACCTCTTCTAGTGTTAATGGACACAAGAAGTACTCACTCTTTTATGGATTCTAGCCTGGTGAAAAAATTGAGGGTGCTTCTAGAGACTATGGAGTCATTACACATAGTAGTAGCTAATGGGGAAAGGGTGCACAATGCTAGAATTTGTAGGCAAGTTCCTCTACTCATATGTGGACATATTTTTATTATAGAGTTATACTCTTAGCCTTTATGTGGGGTAGGTGTGGTTTTGGGGGTTAATTGGTTGAAGGCATTGGGGCCCATCGCATGGGATTTCTCTACCATGAGTACGAAGTTCATGAGGTAAGGAGTGAAGGTATGTTCAAAAGGGATGAAGAAGTCAATTTCACCTTCCATGGTAGCCGGTATACATGAGGCTAAAAAGAAATGAGACTAGGAAAAGTTGGTGGCTGAATTTGATGATATATTCAGGTCACTACAAGGAGTTCCATCACCTTAACCTTCCCTAATTGTAGTACGTCCTTATAGATTTCCCCATAATCAAAAAGATGAGATTAAAAGACGTGTGATGAAATGTTGGCTAAAGGATTAATTAGACCTAGATAATCTCCATTCTCATTACCAATGCTTCTCGTTAAGAAGTTTAACCAAACTTGGAGGTTTTACATAGATTACCGTGCACTAAATGAAAAGACTATAAAGGACAATTTCCCATTCTCGTGATTTAAGAATTTTTAGAAGAGCTCTTTGTTGCTAAGTATTTCTATAAATTGGATTTAAGCTTGGATTATCATCAAGTAAGGATGTTGATAAGGATCCAAGGGGGTCGAAAATTTCTTTCCATCAAAAATTAGGGCTCTTCAATCTTTTTAGGTTATTTTTTATAGATGAAATAAACTGAGAAAAGATCAAAGATATAAATGAAATCACAATCCGATATAACTCATTAATCACAAAGCCAAGCTGGTTTGTAACAAAGATCGTAATCCGATAGGTACCACAAATTACAAAACTATCACCATGTCAAAAGAATCTATGATTCTATCAACAAAAATGAATAAACAAAATTCAAACTCTCAATATTCATTAAACATTGCAATAAGTTGCAATACAAGAGAAAAATATCTCTGAAAGGAAATATTCTTCAAAGATATCATAAACTTCTATCCTCTTTCAAAACAAAACAAAACAAAACAAAGGTCCTTATAAACTATCCAAAAGAAAAACCAAAAGACAAAAAAAATAAAATAACACTGTCGTCAAGTAAAGGCCGGCGGCTTATATTGAAAAGTTGGCAGCCTATATCATGTAAGTTGGCAGCTTTTAAGGCAGCTCTTAAAATTTCAATTATGGGCATGTTGAAGACTGGCTGAAGGCCGGTGGCCTAAGCCCTCTACACCGGCGGCATTGATCAAGAAGGCCAGCAGTATTGGGCCGGTGTATAGGTCTACAACTTTGCTGCTTTAAGCTTTTATCCACTCATTTGTTACATGATCATCCATGTTAACTTTAGGATGTTTTGATTCCCCATGATGTCATCCTCCGATTCCTATCATTCCCTCCTTCTTTGGAAAAATTGATCCTCGAATTTGTTGTATCTCCTGGAACTTTGGAGGCGACTTCTTTCTTTGCTTGGAAGACCTATAAGGAAACAAAACAAACTCCTTTGACCCTTAGCCTGGACATGCTCAAATCTCTCCCACTGAGCTTTAGCTAAGGTCATTGGAAGCAGTAAGAAATCCTATCCATCTTTTTGGATCTTGTAGGTATTCTGATACCCATCATAAACAATTTGTCTGTTATACTGCCACGGTCTATCCAACAGCACTTGTGCACAATCCATAGGAGCTACATCACAGGTTATAGTATCAGTGTACTCTCCTATAGCAATGGAAACCTATGTCTATTTATGAATGCGTAGAACATCTAGAGAATTCAACCATTGAAGGTTATATGGCTTTAGATGTCAAATCACCTGTAACTGCATTTGCTTCGCAAAAACTTGTGAAATCATAGTAGCACAACTACCTCCATCAACAATCAATTTACAAAACCTCTCCTGAACCACACATCTAGCTTGAAATAAATTCTCTTAGTGATATGATTCTTCCTGCAAATTAGAAGAAATAGCAATAACAACAATTTTTTCTTTCTCAAGTTGCACCACAGGAATTTCAATAATCTTCTCCTCTACCATCTCCCTATGGTCATCATCTACCTTCACCTCATCAGTAATGACAACCTCTGCTTTTTCTTTCTTGGGTGGATTTTCATTAACAATCTCAACATCCTTTTCAATCCTCTTAACGTTCTTGTTATTAAAAGCTGTCACCTTTGGTTCAACCCAAACAACCTTTCCTTTTGACTTTTCTAAATTCTTATATGCCTTTTTAAAACTAAACTTCTCCATCCATTCATCTATATTTTTCATTATCTAATTTAAATCTCATTTCATAGCTCGTATCTCACGTCTATGAGATTCTTCACAAGTAACTCTCCTATCCTTGCTATCAATATGCCTTGATTTATCATAACATCTCAAACCACCATTATAAAAATTTGATGCATGATAACGATAAAATTCTTCTTCATAACAATTTTTTGAATAATAATTTGTCGACATATTTTCAACAGACAATAGGAATCTCAAATTCTCAATTCACCATAGCCATAATTCACCCACAACAACTAAACATAAATCTATCACAACTAAAAACTCAACCCTTAAATCCAAAAATCCAAAATCAAGATGATAAGATGACTTACCGAATATAAAGTGCGCCAAACCAAGAGCTCTAATTCCAAATGATAAGGATCCAAAGAGGGCAAAACTTTCTTTCCATAAAAAATTAGGGTTCTTTGATCTTTTTAAGGTTTTTTTATAGGTGAAAATAAACTGAGAAAAGATAAAAGAAAATATGAATGAAATCGTAATTCAATTTAACTCACAAATCACAAAATCAAGCTGGTTTGTAACAAAGATCGTGATCCGATAGGTGCCACGAATTACAAAACTATCACCATGTCAAAAGAATCTATGATTCTATCAACAAAAATGAATAAACAAAATTCAAACTCTCAATATTCATCAAACATTGCAATAAGTTGCAATACAAGAGAAAACTCTCTCTCAAAAGAAATATTCTTCAAAGATATCATAAACTTCTATCCTCTTTCAAAACAAAACAAAGGTCCTTATAAACTATGCAAAGGAAAAACCAAAAGACACAAAAATAACACTGTCATCAAGCAAAGGCCGGCTGCGTATATTGAAAAGCTGGCAGCCTATATCATGTAAGCTGGCGGCCTTTAAGGCTGCTGTTAAAATTTCAATTCTGGGCATGTTGTAGGCCAGCTGAAGGCCGGCGGCCTAAGCCCTTTATGCCGACGACATTGACCAAGAAGGCCATAAGCTTTGGGCCGGCATATAGGTCTGCAACTTTGCCACTCCAAGCTTTTATCTGCTCATTTGTTACATGATCATCCATATTAACTTTAGGATGTTTTGATTCCCCATTATGTCTTCCTCTGATTCCTATTAGATGTGCCCTCAAGACATTGAAAAGACTGCGTTTAGAACTCGCTATGAGCATTTTGAATTTTTAGTTATGTTGTTAGGCCTTGCAAATGCCACATCTACATTTTAAGCCTTAAGGAATGAGGTTTTCAAGGGAGTACTAATGAAATTTGTTTTGGTTTTTTTTTAACAATGTCTTAATATACAGTCGTTCATGGGTCAAACATTTACAACATCTTCAAGTTGTTTATGAGACCACCAGCTGTTTTTCAAAAGGACAAAGTGTTCATTTCTACTGGAGCAAGGTATATTTAATGTCTTCCTCAGCCCTTTATGCTGCCATTTATTTCTGCAATGCATAATCAATCGCATGAGGGATATCAAAAGACCTTACATCGGATTGGGCGTGATTTTTATTGGAAGGGAATCAAACGACAAGTGTAGGATTTTGGGAGATCATTGTCAAGCCCCGGAGAGTACCCTAAACGTGGCAGTCCACCGCATATAATATTAAAGCTAATGAATGACAACCTTAGTCATGTAGGAGCTTCGATATCATATGCAAGGCGTGCTTCCAAGATAGTAGGAGACTCACAGGGGTATTATATTTAAGTAGATAATAAAAGCAAGCAAGAACTTATATAATTAAACATAAGATTTCCATAAATAATATCCTTACATCATCTTAGGGGAATTCCCCCGCTTTAAAAGTCTTCCAAAATAATAACGACTATAACATAAGCCTACTATAGAGATTTTCCTAGAAGCCTATGTTCAAAACTTAAATACATAAAACTTCTCCCAAAAACTCTTAGTAGCTTATACTTGTACCTGGCAAACGGGGCTCCTTGGGACCAACCAAAGGTAATCGTACTGTAACAAAAAGCTATAAGGGTATAAGCAAAACTAGCTTAGTGAGATAATTCCATCTATAAGGCATTTCCATAATTCATACAAGTATTTTACTCAAAACATGTGAAAATGCACCAATCATATGAACAAGCAAGATGCACATGATTAATCGGAAATCAAGTGTAGCATGGATTTAATGCCCTCCATGACAAGGGTTGGGAGATTACAGGTCCATACGACTATCAATATCTACAGATTTACCGGCTTCTGCTTGCCCTGTAGACTTTCCGGCTCCTACTAGCCATCATGTAGACTTTCCGGCTCCTACCAGCCACCACTACCATTTACTCGTTTTCCCACACGAAGAATATTAGTGAAACAAATGTGACTCATGTGAATGATATGCATGAATGGATTTCAATATATAATTTAACCATAGATGTTTAGTTCAAGTTAAAGGTGATCAACACAATTTTCATCATATCAAAACAAGAATCACAATTTATTTCTCAAACCAACTTCTGATATTCTTAACTTGTATTCAATCATTCATAATACCAAGTCACACAATAATTATCCATTTTATCTTTTTCTTAATTGCTAGTGCTACTAATTACAAGCACAAAACAAGGAAATGTAACTTAGTAAAAGGAATAACTCACTCCATATCGGTAGATCTAATCGAAATAGTCCTCCGGATAGACGATCTCGGGTCCTTCGTTACCTAAACAAGGTGAAATACCCAAAATGAGTCTTTCATAAAACTTCTATTCTTGAAGATTCTAAACTTTGCTTAAAATAGCGGTAAAATCGTATAAGAGGAAATTCCAACTTAAAATGGCCATAACTTGCTCATTTTAACTCGGAATTTCGCAAATAATATATCATTTTCTACCTACTCGAAAAGATCTACACATTTCTAAACTTATTTTCATAAAACTAAGTCGTTTGGGTCCCGAAAAGGCAACGACCAGATTCATTACGAATTTGTAAAAACTTGATTTCTTCCTTTTATCAAAAGCTCACTTGAAGAGATAGATTCTCCAAATATTTTTGTAATCTTTTTGAAAGGTATAAACATATATGTAATGACTCATAACAAATGTATGAAGTAAATGAAGTTGTCTCAATTTATGAAAAGGTAAAGTTTTGAAAGATTTTGAATTTAAGAATTTTTGAAGTGTCTATTTTTACTTTGAAAAAGATTTTGAGTTATTTGAAATGAGTATCTCTTTCTCTAAATTTAATTGCTTGTAATTGCTTAAAAATTATTTTAATTTTTTTATGATGAGCATCTTATTTTCATAATCTTCTTAATTTCTTAAGGAATGATTTTTATTTTCTAAACTTAGCTTTCAATACTTTTTGAAAGTATTTGACACTTCTATATTTAAAAAAATGACTTCTTGAGATCATCTTATTTTGGTGAAAAGGAATTTCTATTATATGAAGAAGAGATGAAGGTGTTTGAAAAATCCTTGTTTTCTTAAAAATCCTTTTTATGTATGTTTATAAGAATCTATTAGGAACTCTTCTAAGTTTGTTTAAAAAAAATGGCTTCTTAGTTCTTTAGAAAAACATTAACTACTTGTTTTTGTTTCTAGAAAAGAATCTTTATCTTTAAGAAAATATTTCTTCATTTGTTTTGTTGAGACAAAACCATTATGTTCATGCATGAATATGAGTCATAAGTTATGAAAACATAAAGGAACATAATACTTGAAAGAATAAGCAAATTAAGAAAATAAATCAAGTATTGGAATCTTAGCTTGTTCAAGGTATCCAGGACTAAGAGATGACTAGTCCCAAAAGAAAAAGAAAATGTTTTGACGTGATGAGGACAAGTCTAAGACTAGAAAGACTAGTCTTAAAAACAACTTGAAATTCAATAAATAGCAAGGAAGTAAATAAATTACATGAAAGGTAAATAAATTGCAAGAAAATGATCTTTTATGCTCTAAATATTATATATATATAGATATATTAGATAGTTATGAACATAAAAGAACATAAAGGAGTTGAGATTATGAACAAAAACAAAGTATGAACCTATTGTTGCTTTCTTAACCTTCATGGTTTTAGAAAACACATACTAAGTTCATACTAAATAGACGAACATAGAAATTTCTTGAAGAAATTTTACCTAAAAGAAGAAACTAGAGAGAGCTTTCTTCTAAGAACTTCTTGGAGAGATTTTGGGAGAATTTAAGTATAGTAACTTTAGTGTAGAAAAAGTGTGAAAGAAGTGAAGGTATGAGGGGGTATTTATAGGAAAATGTGGGAGCTAATTTGTGTTAATTAAATAAAGTAAAAACAAAACAATTTGAGGCATGGGAGGGGGTGGCCGGTGCAACAATGAGAGGAGAGAGGGAGTGAAATTTATTTTTTTTTTGTTATTTTGTTAATTAAAAGTAAGAAATGAAATATGTGAAATTGTATTGGAAATGAAAATGTGTAAAAAATAGGTGTATGGGTTGTAAGAAAAAGTAGAGATAGATGAATAGTGTAGAATAGTAGAAAATAGTGTAATGTAAAAGTAGACATGACAATTAAATACCGGTAGTAAGAAAATACGCGTATAAATGCGATATCTGATATTTTTAGCTACCGAAAAATTACGAAATTGATATTTTTGGAAATCTTATATTTTTACGAGTCTAACGGTATATTCAGAATATTTTTTTCTATTCCGAGCTCTCGGATACGTTTTTCAAGAATTGTATCCGATCGGGTTCAAAAGACACTCGAATTTTGCAAAACTGATATTTTTATGTAACTTATAGCTATTATGAACTATTATAGCTAATTATTCCAACTTCGTTTTCTAGGGCTAAAGAAAACGGTAATGCCGGATTTAAGCGGTTACAGTAAACTAGGGTTTTGTTGACTCTGGAAAATCCGGTTGACTTCCGATTAGGGTTTAAGCTATAATTCAAATCCAAAAATTTCGGGGATTTACAATCTACCCCGGTATGCCAAGGAATAAATGGGAGAATTTACAGCCTGCAGGACTTCTTCAACTCCTATAAGTTCCAACCTAAATTTAGTCAAACATTTCCATGGACTTCATAGATGTACTACTTCACATGGAAAATCCATCCTTCTAGTTGTGGTGGATTAGTTCTCAGAATCTGTTGCTAGGGTATGCTTTGATCAAATTTTCAAGTTACATGGACTACCACGAAATCCATTGTGAGTGATAAGGATGTTGCTTTCATTAGCAACTTTTGGAAAGAGCTCTTTGAACTTTGTGGAACACAACTTTCCTTTTCTTCATACTACCATCCACAAAGTGATGGTCAAAGTGAAATTGTTAATAGGACTATCAAGACGTACCTTAGATGTTTCACGAGTGACAACCCAAAGAAGTGGACGGAATGGATTGCATGGGCTAAGTATTGTTACAACACTAGCTTTCATTCCTCTCTTAAGGCAACCCTCTTTGAGGCGATGTATGGGCAAGCTCCACCGAGATTGCTAACATACCGCCCTGGTGCAATAAGATTAGAAGCAATCAAGTATGCACTGGTTGAGCATGACTAGGTCTTGGAAAATTTAAGAGCAAAGTTAATACATGCTCAAGAGCGAATGAAATTGTATTATGATGATAAGCACAAAGCTATCTCATTTGAGGCTGGATATTTGGTACTCCTCAAATTACAATCTCATAGACAAATTTCAGTGGCTACTAAGAAATATTCCAAAATTTCCCTAAGGTATTATGGACCATTCAAGGTGAAGGAAAAAATAGGCTTAGTTGTTTACAAGCTCGCACTTCCTGATCAAGTGAAAATCCATCCAATTTTCCATGTTTCTTGTCTCAAGAAGTTTCATAGAGTAACAACTAGCGAGCCGGTGATTCCTAACATTATTCAAGGACATGTTGTTTCTACTCCTAAAGTTGTCATGGACACTAGAAAGCTACAAAACCAAACAGAGGTTTCGATTCATTAGGAAGGCTACTCGCCTGCTGAATCTTCATGGGAAAATGAAGAAATGATCATACAGCGATATCCTTCGTTTGTGCATGAGGTTGCACGCACTCTTGAAAAGAATGATGTTATTATCCCATTTCCACCGGTGTATGCTAGGAAGAAGCAAATCAAGAAATGAAGGATAAAGACCACTTGTTGATGTTATGTAATTGTGTGAGTGTGTTGTTTTTTATTATTTTTTTGTTCTGTCAATGTTGTTGTTTATTTCAATTGATGTTGTCTTTGTCAATTGTGTTTGTTGGTATATAGGGTTTTGTATGTGTCAACTTGGGATAATGTTCTCTTGAAAATAGGGTAGTGGGTTAGTGGGCTGAAAACTGTATGCACAAAAGTTATATTTTGATAACTGCCAGCCCTTGTACTTATATCTGCAGAAAGATAAGGAAAGAGAATAGACTTGTGTTTTCTACAATAATTATTCCAAATTTCATGAGATTGTTGGGCTTTCTCTAACGAGTTCAAACCTTAAATTCATCAAAGGAAAGAAAGGAAGAAGATCATCCAAAAAAAACACCATATAACGCTACTCCATATAATTTAAGATCCCGTGACAGGTGGTGTATAGTCCGACTCCAGCTATAAATTCTACTATGGTAGAGAAATTCATATATGAATTCTATGTTTCTATACGTTGACTACTTATTCATGTCAAAAATTAATAAGATTAAAAGAATCGAAATTGATACTTGAATTTTATACAAAAATCTAATTAGATCTCAGAACTTTGAAAAGTTTAACTTAATAGCCAAGCAAAATTTTCATGAATATTTATACAACCCTATTTAACTCCACTAGCTCCATTTGGTGCCATAATAGGAGAGCATTTAAGCACCAATACACATCAAAGAAAAATAAAAAAATAAAATAAAATAAACTTTCGAGCACTTATCATAGTTAGAATAGTTAAAATAAAAAAAAAGGTAAGATTAAAAGGGAATCTAATCATAGTAAAGTTAAAATCTAGCGCAAAATATAAATTGACCTTAATTGATGTTAGGTAAAGAAGTAAAAAACTAAAAATTGTTAAGAAAGAGATGAATCATAAGAAGAAATGAAGAGAAAGTGATGCATAATGAACAACCAACACAGAGGAGCAACAACCAACACACTATTTCACATACCGCCTTATTGAATCTCAAACATCTATAAAACTTGAGGCTATGGTTACTTTCTATCCATGGTACTGAAAACCTTGTCTTTAGTCCATAGTTGCAAAGGATAGATTTATCACCATTGTTTAGCAACCAAAACAATTAAGCCATTGATGAATTACATGACTTATTAATGGTTAACAGTCCTCAAGTCTTTTTCTCCGTAACTCAATTCAATCTTACTCGTCTTCTCTCCTTTCCTTCATTCTACACCAACGATTTCTTTATCATCCAATAGCATTAGGTTAAGGTTTCAATGTGGGTTTGACTAGGGTAAGGATTAGTTGGGGTTACTTGATGAAAAGGAGATTAGGGTTTACAATTCTCTCTTTCTAACTACATGTCCTATATTCACTATGGGTTTGATTAGGGTTTTATTTTCATTCCTCTACACTTTTTTTTTTTTTCATTTTCATCTTCAGCAATTCTTTTTTTTTTTTTAGTATAATCATTCTAGCAACAAATAGCTTGCAAATTGCTTTTAAAACATCCTTTGACACTTATCCAATACTCATTGGATCACTTGTCCACATCGGTAGATAGAGCAAATGGAGTTCTGTAAAGTAGAAAATAAGCCAGGAAAAGTTTGATCCAGTATGAAATTGTACTTTTCAAAATTTAGATATGTTCAAAGTTTAGGTAAAAGTTCAAATACCTAAGTTAATTTTTATATAAAAGTTCAAGTAACAAATTTAACATTTCTACTACGTTAAATGTTCTGAGATGGCATAATTCCTGTTAGTGTTTGCATCGCTGTCACAATAGTAGGTGAACTTTTACAAGATAAAACAAAATGGAAAATGAGCCCTCTGCTAAAAGGAAAAAAGAACAAGAACAAGAACATAACATTTAAAATTCTTTGAACTATTCTAATTTGTCGGAGTTTTTCTTTTAATTTTTCTCCCTTATTTGCAAACATATCATGGTGATTAAATTCACCCAAAGAAATAGGGATAAAGGGAAAAATGTAATTTTAAAAAAAATACAAAAATCGAAACTAAAACATATGGCACTTAAAATCGTGTCTTTAAGATACAAAGTGCTATAGCATCTCTACATTGGAAGTCTATTTGAAATCGTGTCTTGAACTTACAATTTCTTGCTAAAGACACAATTTCGAGTATCACATTTTTGGGATTATTTTTTTAAATTTCTGATATTTTGTGTTATTTTCAAAAAGAAAACAACTTTTTTCTTATCGTGAGAAAAAGAAATAATCCAGTCCTTTTTTTTTTTTTTTTTGTCTTTCTGCGCCAAAATAAGTTTAAAAAACAAATGGCTTCGTCCAAATTCTAAAGGTCTCATTCTTATTATAAAAGAATATTAAGCAAATATATACGGACAAACATACAACTCATTTTGAAGATCAAGAGTTTATTGAGTATCTGAAATACTCAAAATTATTTCTTAATTTTGACATTTCAAATAATCTAGCAAATTACATTAAATGATATCAACGTTTAGATGTAAATTCATTCAAAAATATCATCAATTTAAGTAATTTCACAAAGTAGATTAGACAAAGCATCTATTAAAAAAATTAAGAAAAATAATTAAAAAAATATTCAAATATTGATGCCTTGAATAGACTTTATAAAATATTAATATATCATAACTTGAATTACTCTGTATAGCAAACTTTCAAACTGTTAGCTACGCCTACATACTGTTACATACTCTTAAATTCTAAAAAGTGACTTCAAATATCTTCCAACTAATAGAAAATTCTCCGAACTAAGACAAAATATTCTAAAACAAGAATTGAAAAGGCACATGAATCCATGCAAAAGCAAAGGAGAGATGAAGTGAAGCCAGAGCTGAGAATACAAGGTAAATACTCGCAATCCACTCATAAATTTGACTTGTCCATGCACTTTAGAAATAAGCTTTTCTATATGTATGGTCTTCACTCAGGTCATTGTTCATAGTTTATACATTGGTAAAAGTTAAAATAAGGTTAACTGTGACAAACCGTTCCTGCACGTTGATAAAGTATACAACTAAACATTTAAAAATTAATCAATTTAATACATAAACTTTAAAATTGACAAATTTTATACCTAAAAAAACTTTTCATACACACTAACAATATCTCCATCAAGTTTTTTCAAATACAAAATTGATCGATTTTAATATTTTTAAATATCAAATTAATCAATTTCCAAGTTTAAATATTAAATTGATCATTTTCAAAATTTAAACACCTAATTACATATTTTATCAAATTTCAGCTACCATTTATGATGTTATCCCAATAAAATAAATAACCCAAGAACATGGTTGTGGACGTGGAGCATTTCGGCAGAGTTAAGGGCCAAACCAAAGAAACATGGTAGTAAAGACGCATCGACAATGAATGGGTCATTCTAGCGTCCATGAGGGCTCCAACTTCTCATGACAAGTAATTGCATTTAACATATATTATGTAGCCATATGCACAGTCAGCATAACCAGAGTACGCACAAAATGCACTTACACGAGAGTTCATCGGATCTACTCCCTAAACATCTTTTACAAATACCTGCCTCCATTCAACCTACCAGCCGTCAAAAGAATAAACCAGAGAATAGCCAGTGCTTAGCCAAAAGAGAACAAAATACTCTGTTCAAGACCCTGATTCCCACTTCAGCAGTAGTAAATCAGTACTCACAAGAATATATATCCAAGGACACGCACAACCTCGGGCAAAAAAATATCCACCATGTTTACAGCAGAACAAAAGGTTAATGAATCTGCTCCTTGGGTGTCATGTCCTCATTCATCTCGAATCATACCTTCCTCTTCCTCTTGAAGGGAGGAAGACCTTACTGCCCCACCATATCCTCTATCAGATGAAGAAGTATTGCTGTAAGGTTGTTGACGAGGTTGAGGTGATGAACGACCTCTCTCCATCATTGCTTGGTGGAAACTACGGACTGGGGACCGTTGACTCTGGTTATATCTTTCAGGACTACGGCTCCGACTATGGTTATGATCATGATGCCAGCTTTTAACCCGGTCACCCCCCTCCTTGTCCTTTGGGACTGCGACTTCGTCCTCGGGTATATTCATCACGTTCACTGCCATACCTGTACCAAGAAGCACCTCCAGCAATCAACTCAGAACAGGATATATATATATATATATATATATATATATGGTAACAGAGATAAAAATGGACTAAAAGGAGTAAAATAGCATCTGGAAACAATTCGTCACTATCCATGAAATTCATATTTCATATCCATATATGATATTTTTAGAAGATATACCTGTCATGTGACTCATAACCATAGCCACGGCCTCCACTCCGACTATCTCTTCCACCAAAGCCTCCTCTTCCACCATCTCTTCCACCATACCCAGAATCTCCACGCCCACTACGACCTCCATCCCTACTACCATAATCAGAATTCCAGCGTCGAAACCTATTCATCCCACCACCACGAGTAGCCATATCACGAATTTCTGCTGGCACTCGCTGGTTTGCACCCTCAAGAACTTTAATAAGCTCTGAAGCATATTTTGCATCCTGGTCACCAAAGAATGTGTAAGCCACTCCACTTGCCCCTGCTCTCCCGGTTCTTCCAATGCGATGGACATAATCCTCTACACCTGTCGGGAAATCATAGTTGATAACCACCCTGCAAAAATCATTAGTGAACATGACAACTATCAGATAATATTTCAGACATCTGGCCACTGCAAAAGGCGGCTGAAGGACGCTATTGATTCTATCACTTCCTCACTCAATCCAGCTTAGGAGCCAAAAAAGGTTATTTTCTAGTAACAGTTTCTAGAGGAGAAGCAAAAATTTTCTGGATGTTAGTTCACGAAAAATTGGAAGTATCACAGAATTTTCAGATCAATTTTAGAAAGGGAATGTGAAAGTCCAACATCTTCAGAGGGAAAAGACGGATAAACTGATTAAAGAGTGATTAATTATTAATTATTTTATTTCACTGTTTTTTTTAACAGTGTAAATGCAAAAAACTTCTAATGTACAACATTGGTATTTGCTTCTGTTCAGTTCGACAAAGAGAAAAACACATTTACGATTATACCACAACTTAACATGCAACCCGTGATTATACATATACAGAGCACGGACAATGGACCAAATGCACTAGCAATTCCTTAACAAAGCATTTACTTCACTATATGGAATAAGCATTCACTTCACTGTATCGCAGATAGGGGGAATTGGGTTGTAATTTAATGGAATGTAATAAAGGTAAATAGCTATAACATGATTATTACCACGTCTGGTTTTTGCATAAGGATTACCATGTTTAGTTGACATAAAAAAATGAGGAATTATGTTTGAATAATAATAAAATATCCATTATGCCCCTATGATAAAAGCAAAATATTAATTGCATTTATAATAAATATATATGCCTTACTTATCCAAAAATATATATATGCCTTAGTATTTAGTAATGTGTAATTTTCGAGACGGAGGTATTTATGAAAAGATGACGAAATGCCATTGAATAGCAATTCATGAGATTGAGATGAGGTGTTGATTATTTTGCGTAATAATAATTCATCCATGATTGTCATTTGGTGATTAAAATATAATTAAACATTGTAACAGCAATTTCACATGGAACAAGAGAGGAATAGAATGGTTATTCATCCCAAATAAACATGCAGTTAAGAAGGAGGGGGAGGGGTACATGACCCAACCCCACACGATTTAGGATAATATTTGAAAGACTAGCCCAGTGAATCCCACATCATATCTGAATCAAATATGACATAAAGAAAGATAATTATGAGTAAATGTTTATCTGCTTTTAGAGTTTATGCTTATCTGTATTTGGCAACAAATATAAATCCGCTACAACACAATCATTCAAGTTGCCACCTGACAAAACCAGAGTGAAAGTATATTTGGCCAGCACAAGATGAGTTTTTCCAAATAACAGAGGATTGAAAAATGAAAAGAATGCGGTCACCTAATATCTTTAATGTCTAGTCCCCGAGCTGCAACATCAGTAGCAACAAGCACTGGGCACCTTCCAGTACGGAATTGATTCAAAACATTATCTCTTTCACTCTGAGATTTGTCTCCATGAATTGCAGCAGCTCCAAACTGGCGGGTAAGGTTCCGGGCAAGTTGATCACACATCTTTTTTGTTGAACAGAAGACAATAATTTTAGATCCAGGTTCTTGAGACCGCAATATTTGCTCCAACCTTCTGTGTTTCTCCATTGGGGCCAACACTTCAATATGCTGCACACAACCAGTGTCATTAATAAAACCAAAATTATATCAAACGGATAAGATAATGCTAGAAGAAAAAGGAGTACCATAAGGAGTGCCATCTTAAATCAGTAAAATCCTACCTGTGTAATAGACTTGTTTGCAACAAGCTCATCAACATTGCCAATGTTAACTTGAACAGGTTTAACCAGTAGGTCTGCTGCAATTTTCCTAACTTCCTTTGGCCAGGTTGCTGTGTACATGAGAGTCTGGCGACGTGCAGGCACTTCATTCACAATTTTTCTTATCTGAGGCTCAAAGCCCATATCTAGCATGCGATCAGCCTCATCAAGAACAAGATATGATACTTGATAGAGGCTGATCCTTCTCATCTCAAGAATGTCATTCAAACGACCAGGAGTTGCAACTACTATGTCAGTGCCTCTGTCAAGATCTCTCAATTGGGGAGCCTTAGGTGCTCCCCCATATAGACACTACAACACCAGAAGAAATTCATATTTTAATCACAAAAATCCATTACCACACAAATATATGTTCAAGTTAAAATCTGTAAGATCTGGAAATAATCCACAGTTCAGAGCTTAGCATAAAATAATAAGCTGCTTCTTAATATAGTCAGCATCAAGCCCATAAAAAGCTCAAGATACATCATTTTAAAGCTCAATGACTAAAATCAAGAATGGCCAAGAAAACTTAAATGTAGAAGAATCAAAATATAATGGCCAAGAAAAACCACCAACATTAGAATGTAGGAAGTCTTCTACAAAGGGATATTTGTATAGGGGGAAAAAAGATCATGTAAAAAGTAGAAGCAAGGAAAAAGCAACATACGGTACAAGTGATTCCTGATGACTTCCCAAATTTCACAGCTTCATCCTGTATCTGTGTTGCCAACTCCCTTGTCGGTGATAATACCAATACAGTAGGACCCATGCGAGGATTATTTTTACAGTGTTTAAGATGCATAAAACCTGGGATCAAGTATCCCAATGTCTTTCCAGAACCTGTTTTAGCAATGGCCACAATGTCGCGACTTCGAAGTGCAATGGGCCATGACTGTGCCTGAATTGGAGTGGGGGCTGAGAACCCAGCTTTCTGTACCTGGAAAAGGCAAAACCCAGCAGGCCCCATGAGCAGAGGCACTGCCTTCAGTATTTCTGTTTGATTTCCTTTTCGAACATGCAAAATATTGGTTAGTGCCAGAAGAAGCATCATCCCCTGTTTGGGGCCACCAGCAGCAAGCTGGAACAGGAGGAGGCCACTTCTTCTGCTTGGACCGAATGGCAGATTGAATAATCACCAATAGCATTCCCAGCTATGCACGCAGTGACTCGGAAAGCCCTTCACAGGAATTGGTCCACCACTTAAGGGCACTCCAAGTTTACCCAGCCCAAAAAAAGGGGCCGAACAGTGTACGACATTAGCTCCTCCCAGGAGCAAATATCGCACCTGAGGAAAAACAAAGTCAAGATGACAGAAGATTAACATGAGAGTGAAACTCAGTGCTTGGATTGCATCAATTAGACAGCCTGTCACAATGAACTCTACTTCTTTTAAATAATTGCTCTAATGCACCTTACGTCATCAATAGTTGTAAGGGTGATCTAAAAGAGATTCAATACCTCTGAAAACAACCTATCACAATAAAGTCTATTGTTCTTCATTTTATTTTTTGGTTTTCCTATCTTCAATGTTTATTATTCCAAAAACCAAAAAGGGAAAAAAAGGGGGGGGGGGGGGGAGGGGGGGGGGTGGGTGGGGGAGGAGGAGAAGAGACCTTAATGAGTAGCTACATGTCATATAAAAAACCAAAGAAAGAATCAATACCTCCCTGAGAATCTCTGGAGGGAAGCCAGTAACCTCAAAGGACATAAATGGAGGAGGTACATTATCTCCCTGTAAGAGAACAGATAGAAGAACATTATCTAATGGTAGCCCACATCAAAGTGTCCTAACTCGTAAGTGGTAAATGAAAGAGGAGGGGGAGGGGGGGGGGGGGAGAGAGAAAATAATGTAAGTAATTACAAAAACACTCATCTTTATGAAATCCACTGGTGATATTTTTCGACATAATTAGACCCGGATTTTATAAACAGTCAACCAGATATCTGGAATGGTACCACATATACCCTTTCTTATAACAAGCCCCCTTTTTTTGGATTATGTTTCTTGAATGCCTCATACAGACAGTTCCATCAAATAGGACACAGATTCATTTAACTTCATCTAGGCAAATTACTCTCTTCATTAGTTTCTTTACAATATTGCCAACTATTATTACCAAAAGAAATCTCTAACTTTGTCAATTGGAACCTTTATGAAAAAATTTTAGATATCCAAGATCAAGTCATATCTGATGGCACGTCATGCTTACACTGTCTTGGTAACCTCAGCAAAGTGGCCTTGGTGGGATTCGAATCTATGGCTTCATAATTTATCATAAGAGTACCTAGGCCTTATCACTAAACAAATCCCTTAGGCTGCTATACTCCAGTTACTGTATGCATAGGTCCAACATAATGACAGCTTAGGCACTTCTATCAGAAGCACAAGTATTTCCAAGGTTATACTAAAATTAAGTTTATGAGCTTCCAAAATCAACAAAACCTTAAATTATAACCAATCTCTATTTCTTCCATCCTACAGAGCAACAAATTGCCACTATAACCACACATGGTTGCAATTGTATGATGTGACCCTTCTTCTTTTTTACAATTACATTTTGGTAATGATCTTGCATTCTCCCAACACAAGCAAAAGAATTGCATTCATGTGGAAATAATACTTACAGAAACAGAAATTTCATGCCGACGACGATAGGCATCAGCAGACAAACCATCTCCAGAGCTTACAGCTCCATGCTCTTTGGCAAAAGAATCTCCATGTTCCACACTGACCAGTCCCTTTAGAGCATTGGTTAAATAAATATCAGTAAAATAAAAAACAGATACATTTTTACTTGTCCCTTTTCAATAACAATTGAACTATTCTTTCCCAATAATGAACCAATGTTGGCTCCTACTGATGAATTGTGACACCAGAACATGCTCATAAGATATGGAAATATCATCTTATAAACTAAGTTCTCTCACAAATTGGAAAACTAGACCATTTATATAAAAAAATAAATTAAAATAAAAGCTTGGAACATGTCCAAGCAGTGTCAATTTGTTCCCAGTTAACTACTAAGTCTTAAAAACCATGCAGAAAAAGAGGAACAGATATGTGGAACAGGCAATGCGCGAAGCCCAAAATGACGAGAGGTTCAGTATCCAGCACAGTATGTACATCGAATCTTTTAAAATGAATTTCCTGATTGCGTATCAATCATTCTCATCACAGAATGTATTTATTGAGAGGTACAATATTATAAATTAGATGATTTATCACTTCCAAAGATAAAACACATATTAGGATTTTTTTTTTTTTTTCCTTTTGGGCAAAACATATTGGCACAAAAAACATGTACCTGATCACCCCTTGAACCACCATCATATCTTGATTCATTCTCATTGTGTCTGCTATACCCATCATCACCACCATTAGGACTGTAGCCACGCCTTCGCCCAGGTGATGATTGGCGTCCCTGGATTGAAGAACTAATGGGAACAGAAGAGGATTTTTCAGATGAAGATCCACTCGTAGGCCTCTCATACTGAGTAACATTAGTCTCCGGATTCCAAAAATAGAGGTAACCTGTTTTACCATCAACTAAACCTCGCCAGGGTTTGGGAAGAGTAGGGTCTTCTGGTGCATATCTTGGTCCAGAAGACATTGTCGCAGTTGCTGCCATCGAATTTAAACTAATCCGACCAACCTAAAAGGAAGGTTACGTTCAATATAGCTAAAGACAGTTTGTATTTACCAATATAATAAAAAGCTATTTAACCAGATAACATACTCCATCTACTTGCAATTTTGCTAAAAGAATTTTGCAATTGAATTCTAAACCCAGAAAACATATACATATACACTTTTGCAATTTTTTACCAATGATGCATACAGTGTGTTTTGCCCAGAGAAGCCACCGACTATATTAACATGTTGATTTCTGAAGCACAACAAAGATAGGCTGACAGATAACAGTATTGCTCGTCAATAACAAAGCATCTTTTATCACTTTTGCATCTGGAAAATATCTTTAATGTAGTTCTTTTATAAGAATAATCGAAATTCCACTAATTAAATTCGTGCCCTAAATTTCAATAATTTGCAAATGGGTTACAGAAAATACACAGGTCATATGAAATAAAAATATTCTGATATATCTCACAAACCCTAACAGACAACATGAAAAAAAAAAAAAAAAAAACCCCTAAATAATGAATTTTTCAAAATCTAGATCTAAATTATAAAGATGGTGTCTAATTGAAACAATAATAGGGTTTGTGGCCCAAAATTAAAAAACATAGGATTAGACAAACAGTTAGTAAATTTGACAGAATCTCAGGAACCTAAAAAGGAAACAAATGCTTATACCTAACAATGGCACAGGGGTGTGGGAGATTTGACGGTGAAGGAGGGGGAGAGAGAGAGGGGGAGGAGAGAGAGAGAGGAAAGAGAGAGTGTTAACTGTTATGAAGCTGCAACGGGTGGAAGCTCTCTAAAAAGGACTCTCTCTGTTCCTCTCTCTGCCGAAAAATAGCTACAGAGGGCACGGACAGCGAAAATCTGGGCGAGAGTAACAGGTGGAGAGAGATTCGAGAGAGCAGGAGGAAGAATATATGTACGTTTATGGAGTTTTTTAAATAGATATCGACACCTTTTTAAATTTTTTTAATCAAATTATTTATTAAAAAATAAATATAAATATAAAAAAATAATAATTTTTGTATAAATTAGATATATTTATATATATCATTTCGATACAAATATCAATAAAAAACAAATCATTTAGACTAGGTTTGATATAGTAAAAGATCATGTGGATATTAAGACAGCCTATTTGAGTAAATATTAAATAGAATTACGTTAGATTGATTTGTAATTTTTAACATGTAACTTAAATTTTAAGATAAAAAAATTATTATTGTACTTGTTTACTATATTTAACAAAAAGTTTACCTACTTCAAAATTTTTAAAAAACTAAGTGATATATTTTAAAAGTTTTTAAATTTTTCCCATAATATCAATAGTTTTTAAATATTATAATTTACCTAAGTTTGAGTCATAACAACAATCTTTAGTCTAACTAAGGTGCAATCACACATTATGATAAAAATGATCCAAAATCAAAAGTAATAGATTTATTTATTAAACTCTACTTTCTACTTTACTATAATTATTCAAATTATTTAATAAATTAAAAAATAAAGAAAAGCCAAGCTCCTAATTTAGTGCATGAACTTTGATTTTTTAACATATGGATAAAATTTAATTTTCCTCTTCTTAGATAGTTGTAATGTGTAAAAGAAAAATAAATAAATGATGGCACATTTAATCACTTTTAAGTAGTTTTTCGTAAATTAAGTTTAAAAAAAAGTAGTTTTTGGTAAACATAATGATCTTCTAAATTGTTAATTTTATCTTCAAACATTCTCACTAAATTCATCATATTAGGTGAAATAACCATGAAATTCTCAATTTATATTCTATATGTGTGTTAATAAATTTATACATACTTTTGATATGTATTGAATATGATTTTTTTTCATGATGAATTATGTGTTTTATTATTATGTTAAAATATTGAAATATTCTAGAATTTATTAAATATTTAGTTCATAAAATTTTAATTGTATTCATATGTGTAATTTATGATTTGAATGTGTTGAATTAAGTGGAGGAATGCATGTAACTAAGTCCTTATGTAGCAGAATTTTTAGGCAAAAATAAAAAAAAATAAAAAAAATAAAAATAAAAAAAAATAAAGCTATTAAACACTCATTAAGGCCTTAAGACAATGTCATTAAGTAACAAAAAGTTAAGTATTAATTGCTTTAATTACAAATGCCTTATAAAGTCAAACAAGTAGATAATATCTACTCTTCAAACTTAAATTTCGGGCAAAATTTCAGACCTTAGCCAAACCATTTCTCCAAGCTTCAAAACACCTCTTAACCCTCTCAAAAGCTCCTCCAAGGTGGTATAAGATTAAGCCCTTCATTTTCCATCACTTTTACCACCAAAAGATTGCTAGAGGACCATTAAACTAAAGCCTAAAGTTCTATTGGTGAGTTTGTCTTTCATGTCTTAATCTTATGCATATATGATTTCTTGATAATAGGGTGCTTATGCTAAATATGAGAAATGATGTGTTCTATATGTTAATGGTAGTTTAAGTAGTATATTAAGGATACAAGAACTTATAGTATATGTTTTATGTGTAGCAAGAAGTATGGGTGTTGTTGAATTTGGGAAGAAGATGATGAATAGTGTGTTGAGATGAGTTTGATTGTGTTAGATTTGTATTTGAGTTGGAAAAGAAGTTGAAAATATGATTAAAGAAGTTTTGAAAGTGCAAAAATGGGATTTAAGAAGTTAGTTTTCAAAAATTCGTAACTTGGAAAAAAAGCATTTCTGGAATCGACAGGGCGTGTCTTTATGTGTTGTCAATCGACAGAGGAAATCGACAGCCGTGTCGCCAGGCCGTGTCCTTACTGCCCACTTTTTCCAGCCGACGAGTTTTTGTATTTCAGTCATAACTTTTTCACCCGACCTCCGATTGAGGTGATTCAAGTTGCGTTGGAAAGATAAAAAAGATCTACAACTTTTTGTTTTAAGTTTTCACAAATTTTAAACTTAACAATGCTTAAATTTTGATTCTTTCCCGATGCTACTCTTTCCAAAACAATGTTAAAAGCTTATATTGGTTTACTAAATGTGTTTCAACTTATGAAATGAATCTTTTTGAGTTAAAATGAAATAAATTAATGATATTTGATATGTAATGATGATCGAGTAATATAATTAAGCATGATTTAAGGATATTTGTATGATTTAATAAATTATTGATTATCTTTACTTGTTTTAGGATCTTGTGATAACTTATTTGAATGTATTTGTATGGTTATGTATGAGATTAGTTGAAATGAGTTTAAACTAAGTGTGAATTGTGATAATTCTTGTTGAACAGTTATTGATCCTCGCTTGGCCACCCCCATTAATTCCCAAGCTAATACAGGTACGCAGTAACTTGCTTGTATGCTTGTTAGGATAGGCATACTTAAATTTGATATAAGTTCTAAATGACTTAAGTATTGCTTGAATTGCTTGTGTTTTCACCGTTAAATCCGGTCCGAGGAGCGGTAACTTATCATGATGCAATGATAGGTTAGTGTAGACGCTTAGGCCAATAGTCATGATGCAATGACTAGGCTCGGCGGATAATCGATAGGAATGTATAACTGAGCAACATTTACTTACTCTTGAGAGGAAATAATATAATCTAATTCAATGTTTATGGGAGCATGTGAATTGCTTTATATTATGGATTGAGTTAAGTGAAGCTGAGTAACGGCTATATAACCTGGATGAGATTATTATTTGCAATGTAACGTTATCTAGGAGATATAGGTATTCGGGCTACCTATATCAACCCCCTGAGCGTTGTGAGCATTACTCAGGACCCCCAGATATCCTCAGCTTGTCCCGGAGTTTGAATACTCCAGTGTTGATTTGTTTAAGAAATATTAAAAGAAAGATAAATGAAGCAATTGTTTTTGCATTGCATTAGTATAGGTGTGTATGGCTTCGCTTTTGTTTGTGTTGCTGTGTACTGGGCCTCTGGCTCACTTTTGCTATTTTCAGGTGTTGATGATGATTGTTATGATGATATGGGATTCGGGTCAGATTGGGAGAAGTTTATGGACGAGTGGGATGAGTAGGACCCTGTGGCGAGAAGTTTTTGAAGAAAGTTTTATTTCATGTGTTCGTTTAACAAATGTATTTTGTATTTTGGAATAGAGGCTTGTTAGTTAAGCCTGGGTTGTATTAAAAGACGTAAAGTCTATTTTCTTCATTTTGTAAGACTTATGTATATTTTGTTGTGTCCTATGCTGGACACAAGGATGTAAATATTTCCTTAAACTATTTTATGTAAATAGATTACTCAAGTGAGTAATCCTTTTGTAAAAGCTTTTATAACAAGTTTTAGTAGTTTTAAACAAACAATTCACATAACTGTAGATTAGGACAACCTTCCATATAATACGAAAGTATTATATGTGGTTGGGGACTTAACTTGCTAAGTCTTAAGGATTAGCAGGTCGGGTCTTTACATTAGGTTAATCCAATAAAGTATTTGTCTTTTTTTTTTATTTCTACAATGTGTTGTTAGTACAATGATCAATATTTGCAGTGTAAAGGACTATGTAAAGATGTGGCAGTATCAATTCAGAGGTTCACTTTCATTGCTCGTTTTTTAGGTTTTTCCAACACAAGAAGCAAATTAGTGCTTAGTGTTAAGTGGTTGCAAGGATGGGTCTAATTACCATCGAGTAGAAATGAGTTGACAATGCATTTCGTTCAAAGTACTCATAATATAACATTACATGGAGAATGTTCCAATAATGGTGGCTAGATCCCTCATTACCAATTAAGGCGCATGATACAAATAAAGGCAATGGCAACTTTGTTTCACTTAGTGGCATTAATGGGTGAAGATTCAACGACTATTACCATAAAGACTCTTTTAGAAGAAGTATTATGTAGATATTCTCATATTTTTTAGTCACTTTCATCATTGCTTCTTTTTCGCCAAATTCAACAACAAATTGATTTAGTCAGTGGTGTTTCAGCCATTAATGCGAAACCATTAATATCCTTACTTTCAAAAAGAGGAAATTAAAAAACAAGTGAAGAAAATGCTACAACAAGGTTTGATACAATATAGCAAAAGCTCATTTTCATCTCCTATTTTATTAGTTAAAAAGAAAGATGGCACATGGTGCTTTTGCACGGATTATAAAGCTCTTAATCAAGCTACAATAAGGATGAATTTTCTATTCCGATCATTGATGAGCTACTGGATGAATTACATGGAGCTACTACTTTTTATAAGCTTCATCTAAGAGTTGTGTACCATCATATTAAAATGGCAACTAAAGATACGAAGAAAATGGCCTTTTAGAGACATCAAGGCTATTTCTAATTTCTTGTCATGCCTTCTAGCTTAGACAATGCACCATCCACCTTTTAAGGTATAATGAGCCAGATTTTCTAACCTTAATTACGGGTTAAAGCAAAACTGTAAAAAAATTGAAGTGATTCAATCTTAGCCAATTTCATCCCTAGTGAAACAATTGAGAGCCTTTTTAGGCTTATCGAGTTATTATAGGCATTTTATTAAAAGCTATGCTTCTATAGCTAGTCTTCTTATAGATTTAGTGAAGAAAGATGGGTTTCAATAGACGGAAGAAGCTTCTTAAATTTTCAATCAATTGAAAATAACTCTTCTAACAGCTCATATGTCAACTTTGTCTGACTTTATTAACCAATTCATGGTGGAATCAAATGCTTCATGATAAGGTATTAGTGATGTTTTGTTATAAGATAACAAGCCCATTGCTTATTTCAACTGGAAAATGCCTTAACATTTAGTCAAAGCTTTGGTTTATATGAAGGAGTTATATGTCATGGTGGAAGCCATAAGAAATGGAGGCAATATTTGTTGGGGTCACACTTTGTGATCAAGACTGATCATAGGATCTTAAAAAAATTACTTACTTAAGCAATGCGAACCTTTTGAATAGCATAAGTATCTTCTGAAGTTGCTAGGATATGGCTTTACAATGGCATATAAAAGTACGGCAAGATAATGTAGTGGTTTATGCTTTATAGAGGCAACATGAGAACTCTTTTCAATTTTCAACATTTTCAATGCCTAGCTTTTGCTTTATAGAGGGTTTGAAAGCAAAGGATCAACAAGTGTCAGATTATTAAGAAATTATTACAAAGATGGAAAATAAAGAACAATTGCCTTAGTGATTACAATAGAAGAATGGATTGTTATATGGGGATTATAAGTTGTTTTTAATGCCAATATCTCGATTAAATCCTACTTTATTATCCAGTTGCATTCAATTCTTTCTAGTGGACATTTGGGGTGGCTAAGACTTATAAGAGTCCGAGTACTCAATTTTATTAGAGTGGCATGAAAAAATGATATGGAATTATTTATTAAATCTTGTTTGGTTTGTCGGCAAACTAAGAATTCTACCAAACCACCTTATGGGTTACTATCTCCTTTACTTATTCCAAAGCAAATAGGAGAAGATATTTCTGTGGATCTTGTGACTTCATTACCAAAGTCATCAGAATATTCTACTATATTAGTTATGGTGGATAGGTTGTGCAAATATTGTCATGTTGGAGCTTTGGAATCTATCGATAATGCAACAAGCATAGCTCAATTGTTTCTACAAATGGTAGTGAAATTACATGGTTTTTCTCAGTCAATAACAGGTATCCCATATTTGTCAATAAGTTTTGGAAGGAATTATCTACCCCTAATGAGACTAAATTGTGTATGAGAGCAACTTATCACCTGTAAAGTGATGGCTAAATAGAGATTTTGAGTCAAATAATTCATGATGGATCGGCTAGCTGATTAGGTTAAGTTTTTCAGGGTAGACGAGTTTGCTTACAATATTTCTTAAGGTAAATTATACTAGAATGTCACAAAAGTTTTGGAGTAAGTTCATTTAAGGTCATAATGTTTAGAGAAATGAGTCAATTGAGATCATCATTAACACATGTCAACAAAAGAAAGATTTAATTAAAAGTAAAAAGATTAGTTTTATTGTGACACATATTAATGTGACTTAATTGCCATGTTTTTAAACATTATGATCTCAAACAAACTTATCCTCAAACATTGTGACTTCTAGCATAATTTACCTCAGTTTCTGATCATGGAGGAGCTAAAGTTACCTATTTGAATTAGTGGTAGAAAGCCTCCCACTATTCTTATGTATTTGGGGACTTCAAGATTGGGAGTTGTAGATTTTGGTTTGTTATAGCAGAATGAGTTGTTTTCCTCTATTAGACAACATCTTATCCATGCTCAAGAAAGAATGAAGAGATCAATTGATCGACACATAACTTACATTGTGTTTCAACTAGGGATTTGGTTTTTGTTAAAATTCATCCCTTAAAACAAAATGTCTTTATTAGGAGCCTATCATAAGCTTTATAAGAAGTTTTATAGACCTTATAAGATTCATAAGAAAGTTAACACTTGTGCTTATCAATTAAAGTTACTCACTTATTCTAAGATACATAATGTTTTTCATGTATCATGGATCGATTATTCCATCACTGGATTTTCCATCTAGCTCATTCAACAATAAACCCATTATTAGCACCATTGCATACAGTAAATACTACAGAAATTCTCAAACAAAGTCAAATGGTAACTTTGCTTTTTATTGAGTGGCAAGGAGTTCTTTGGGAGGATACAAGTTGGGAAGATTATGAGACGTTTAAGGTTTAGTATCCTAATTTCAACCTTGAGGACAATGTTAATCTTAATTGTTAGTAATTCGTGCCTTATGCCAATCATTGGGTATTGTCATTGTATTGTTTGCATGTCCACTTTATGATAAATATCCATGAATGATGATATGTTTATTCTAAATGTCCCTAGATATTCATTATTGTGGGAAAGATAATGAATGAAGTCTAGTTGATTAATAATCATGAGATATTATATGTATGTAGATACAAATCAAATTCATAGATACATATTAGAGAGCTAAGTATCAGATCAAGGCTTGAGATCACTATATGGATTAATGTCACAAGTAATTTTCATAATTAACTATGTTGTTAAATTCTTAGATTAAAATCACCATGAATTCAACATGAGAAACATTATGGTTTAACACAATCAAACGTTATCTTGACTGAATAATTATAAAAGTTGTGATTAAGCATAGTGTGAATCATGTAAAGGAAGATAAAAGATGGAGATACAATTTGTCCCTCCCATCATGAAAGAGATATCTCTAGGCCTCTTGATAAGTGATACTGAGAAACGCATACCCATGCTCAAATGGATTGATAGTATGATCAATGTCATTTGTTTTATTGGTCTACCTAGAGATTGGGAAAAGATAGGATCGAACAATATAAGGGTGACATTATCGATGCATTATGTTCAATCTAGATATCGGGTGACAAAAGGATTATGAGATAAGTTATGGATTAGGTTGTGTTGAATTGATAACCTTCATTTAACTTGGGTAGTCATCATGTCTTATTAAAGGGCGCCTATGACTTGTGGGCTAGAAATCAAATTTAGGCCTATTGCCAACATTAAACGAACTTACAGGGTTGCACACAAAGAATAAACTAACATGCACATATGATTTTAATTTGGAAAGTGTCCAAATTCACTGAATATTGCCTAGATTTTTTCTATTTAGAATAGGAAAGTAATGTTTATTTTGGAATTAGAAGATTTATCTTAAAATAAATGGTAACAAATAATGTTGAATCGTAGTTACCTATTAAGAATAGATAATTAAAGCTAACAGTTTTATTTTAGTATATATATTATTATCTCCTTTTTGCGTGACACACAAACAAATATTGAGAGAGAGAGAGAGAGAGAGATGAAACCCTAAAACATACATTGATAAGCAGAATATGAGATTTTCTACAACAGGAAAGAAAAATGACAGCTGTGAAATCTAAGGTGCTAGCACACTTGCGTCCATGTTTCAAAAGGGGGTTTATTCGTGTGGATACCAGTAGAGGGTGTTTGCAAAAAAACAACACATAAATCTGACAAAACCGAAGTAGATAATGTATAGATCTACATTGATTTCTGTTGGGTTTTATTGTCAGTTTTGCAGCAGAATTTTTCTTTAAAATTAAAACCCTAATTCTAGTATCCATGTGTTTTTGATTAGATACAAAAATGAAAATAAAAGTTCAAGTTTTAATACCTTTTTCGATTTCAAAAAGCTATTTGATGATATGGATCTGTAGACGTTGCCACGTTGCGAACATCCTCTATGGTATCCACACGAGAATGACCTTGATTTGGATTCTCCTCTTATGTGCTAGCACAATCTAGAACGCTTCTAGATTTGATTTCGAAGGGGCTCCTAGAGATACAAATTTCTCACATTCTCTCTAGGGTTTCGAAAATTTCTTTTGACAACACATGTCATTAACCCTAGGAGAGCGTCTTATGTTCTATTTATACTAAAGTCTATTATTCATGCGAATAATAACTTTAGTCCCCTAATCTTATTAGGGATAATAATAAATTATAAAATAATTTACGAAATAAATTATTAAATAATTTATAAACATAAGAATTATTAATCTGATTGGGAATAATCATTTTATTGTTCTTAACAAATTATAAAATGAAAATATCAAATATTTGGCCTTAGGCAAAAACACTAACAATTCATCCACATTTTAGATTGAGGTTAGTAGTTTTAAATCTTTGGTCAGTTTTGTTAAATTACATGGATCTTGTTGAGATATCCAAGAAAAAATTATTCCATTGTGTAATCCAAAATAGTTTTCGATCTCAAAATTTCTTAACACTAATCGAGGGAGACATCTATTACAACACAAAATATATAAGGAACAGGAAACAACTAATGTGACATCAAGATTATGACTTAGGGTTTCAATAGAAAAACTAGCAAGTAGTTACAATAACAATATACAGTTATATCAATTGTATTAGCTAAAAATCTTAACAAATCAATTACAAATCTACAAACTACTTATACAAGTAACAAAAGAAGGAAATAAAAAAGGCTATCAAGTGCTACATCCCTCAGTTAAGGTTTCTAAGATCCAAGGCTACTCGAATAACCTTACACTTTGAATCTTCATACTCACTTTACTTGCAAACAATGAACACACACATTAGAGATTAGATCTAGGGTTTCAAAAGAATACATTGAAAATATTGTGAGAGAAATAAAGAGGCTTATTTGTGGGAA
The DNA here is from genome assembly GCA_024138025.1 of Combretum micranthum. Taxonomy (NCBI): domain Eukaryota; kingdom Viridiplantae; phylum Streptophyta; class Magnoliopsida; order Myrtales; family Combretaceae; genus Combretum; species Combretum micranthum. The sequence continues at coordinate 683,671 of JAMXBD010000666.1, read as the reverse complement.
AGGATGGAGATAGATGAGAGATAGAGGTTAGGGTAACGGAGTAAACAACTTATTTTAAATACTAATGCAAAAACATTGCATTTAGTTGAGTTGTGTCAAAATACTATTACTCATTCATTCCTTGCTTTCAACTTTCAAAAATCTCTCTTAGTTTAAAAGCTACAAAAATGATATCATTTCATGACATTTCACGTATTGATTTGAATAGGAGAACGCTTTCAATTTAGCTCTAGCATGAGATGACTGGGGAAATATAATATTATACCCGTGATTTCGCATTTTTCTATGAAATATGCTTCAAATGAAAAATGGGTATAACACCATCAGGTTTCGGTTTTCTTCGTCTCTTTCTTCTTTCCTTTTCCCGACTCTTTTTTATTTTTTTGTTATTTTATTAATTAATAATTCTTTATTTATATTATTTGTTCAAAATAATCAAGTTGATAGATTAAAGGTTGCCTCATGTCAATACATTAACTCGAGGATGGACGCAGAACTAAAAGGTTAGAGAGCCAAAATCAGTATCATCCAACGCACATCCCATGGATTATTATATAAAGAAAGAAAATACAACTTAAAAATGCCAAATTTAAAGTAAAAAAAACCATCGAAGATGATTTTGTACAAATTAATTGTAAATAATATCTGATGTTGATTTCTTTTTTTTTTTTTTGTAAGTCAAGAATAAATCAATATAGAATTTTTTACAATAAATTAAGTAGAATGAATTATTGATATTGTTAAAATAATTTATAGATATATTATATTCTATTTTATAAATAGAATTTGAGTAAATTCAAATATGATTTTGTTTTTATTGACTTTTTTTTTTTTTTTACCAATGACAATATACTATAACCTTTGGAAGAGGAAGAAATTGATCTTAAATCAATCTTGTTGGGAGACAAGCATTTATGTCACTTGGCTATAATGGTATTGACTTTTATTTAATGTGGATTTGATTTGCCAAAAGTTCAAGGGCTAATACCTAAAATCGAGTTCAATTGGGGGTTAAATTGTGGTTGAACCTACTCCTTCTCAAAGACGAATCAGATTCAACTACGTTGAACCAAGTGGGTTGCCTGAGTTTAACAATACTACTTTTATTTAACAATATAAGAAGTTCTTATTTTTCCTTTTATAAACTAAAAACAATCAAAGATGGAATAAATGGTAAATGTTTAATGGTAGATTAAGTTAGTATAAAAACTTTATTAAATGATATTCTATTACACGCAAGTCTAGCATGCCATTAATGAAAATTAAACAAAAAAAGAAAAAAATTTATCAGCCAATAAAGATATAGGGTCTATTTAATATTTGTAACTTATCTGTATCATATATGTATTGTATATGTTTAATCTGTTTATGAGTAAAATTATCAGTTTTTCATTGTTATTTGTTTATTGGCAAACATATGTTTGCAAACAATAAAAGTACGGTACCATAATGATGATGAAGCAAATAATTAATTACAAATTAGCATAATAAGTGTTCATAGGCTAATTCTGTCTTCCGGAAAGAACTTAATTGTTGTAATGTCAATGAAAGGGACATGGGATCACGACAATAACGAAGGCAATGTCTCATCATTAGTGCATTTGTTCTTTTATTCTTAATGTCATTCAAAAATGGGCTCGAGTTTGCTCTTAAGTGGACCAAAACTCCTTTAGACATCAGATAAAAACATTGAAAAGCATAAAGACCAGTCTAGTTAATATGCCCAACAACCTTCGCATACAAAACTATTGTTAAAGAATTTTTTTTAGGCTGCGGGCCAGACCCCCCTTCTGCGCCCATTCATCATTCATGTTCTAACGGAAAAGCTAACCGTATTAAAGGGTCTGTTTGTTTTGGCTTTTTTTTTGCAGATACAAACATTTTTCAAACTTTTTGCTAATAAATTATTTATCAAGAAATAGATTTAGATAAAAAAAAGTTGATAGTTGTCATCAAAAGATCAAATAAAACAAATATAGATAAAATTTAGATGCAAATCGGATATATTTACACATATCATTTTAAAAAATATACAGATACAGATGAAAAACAGATAATCCAAAAAAGTGTCTAAACATTGTTAGATTGGTCAAACATGAAGACCTCAAATGGAAAACTAGTGAAATATACCTTTTTCTCTATTATATATGTCAATTTTTTTTTTTTTAATACAAACCCATTTACGGTAGTACTGTGTGTCGTGGTTTGTTAATCTAGAAAATTGTGTATGCAGTTTTTACCATTTGTTAACTAATTTTTCAAAATATCATATTTAAATTACTCTAACCCTAAGTGTGTTCTGTTACCAAATGGCAACTTTGGTCGTTTCATAAATTTCAAGGAAATTATTTTAGCTCAAGATCTAATAAATATAGTTGTGAGTAACCGGGAGTTCAGAGTTGGGACTCCTTGTATTAGTTGCTATATAATACAAGCCCAGCCCAAAACAAATACACCTGTAAACCCACACCCGGACGGGCCAGACCTGCACTTTCCGTTGGAATAAACCGCAAAAGTACCTCCAGTTCTTATAATATATTGGCGGAAATTTAAGGAAATCCGTGAAAATAAAAGGAGATAACCTATATGATTATTTATTTCAATGGAGGATGAATGTAAGATGGAAGCAATGGAAACGAGTAAAATTGTTTAAAGGTAATATAGAATAATTAATATTTTTTTAATATCTTTTAGTGAGCTAGGGTTTGTACAATTTTCTCTGATTTCGAACAGTGTGGAAGAAACAAGCTCAAAAGTGGATGTTGGAAGTAATGTCTGAAAGGTTGTCGGGCAATGATATGGAAATCGAGTTATTGTGGTATGGGCCGGTTCTTAAGTTATGACCCACTTGTGATGGGTCTGTTATCTTTTAAATAAGTTTTGGGCTTAGGCTATTTTAGTTACAGCCCATTTGCATCATATTACTATAGGTGTTAGTTATTCTGTTGTAACCAACCCATGAGTTGGCTAATATTGCACATGCATTCGTATCATAGAAGCCATTAGAATATTCTAGACTGGGATTTTCTGTTACAAAAACATCAGCATGTAATACAGAAATTATCAAAAAAATCAATACACACAAATTTATGCTCTAGTGCTCAAATTCGAGCTAATTGCTGTATGCGGCATTCCTGGCTGTATTCGGTCAGATTTCATTTGAATTGATTTTAATTCACCTTCCGCATTGCAATTAGATTGAACAAATATAATATATAATATATATATAAACACTTCTACTTAATTCACTCTATTTCTATTTTCAGAAACTTATCTAGTTATGTCACAGTTACAGACCATTTAATTTTCTATCTTTATCTAATAATATAAGAGATTAATATATTATAAAAGTATTTTAATAATGAGATTACGCTTAGCTATAAATCTAAATAAATTAATATCTCACAGGATGGACATTCATGTAAAAAAGATCAAGGATGTAGAACAATATTTAAATATAAATTATTCGATGTTTTTCCTTTTTGTCAAATTTATTTATTTTATTTCTTCTTCTTCTTCTGCTTCTTACTACAAGGGCATTAACTTTTTTCCATTTCCACGTAACTTGAAAGTCACCAATCATAATTTTGGCCCTCTTAAATAAGTGTTTATCTGGTGTAAAAACAAAACTTATTAAGGTATTTATTCCTACTTATCAGGATGAGACTATAAAATTTTTCATACCAGCAATGGATAATTAGACCCAAAATTAAAGACCAATAAATAAGATTTACGCTGCTTTGGATCGTGCCATTGTGTGACGGACTTTTGGGATTATGCCATGGTGTAACAGATAGCACACGCACGCATCTTGGGCTCATATAAACTTATCAAGAGAGATGGCCAAAAAAAATTATCAAGAGATTTCACAAAATGTGAATTTTCTTACAACAAAAGTATCATTCTCCTAGCTCTACCGAGAGTTAAATTTATAGGTAAACTAAACGGGATTAATGGCAGACAAAGTAAAGAAATTTTAATTCCCTTAAAAAGGTGTTACTTCCTCAGTTCCTGGGGACTTTTATCGGGGGATACGTACAATTTCTACAAATATTTATCAAATTCCTTGTGATTTAAGTGAACAAACTGTTTACATCAAAATTTAATCAAGATATTTAAGATTTTCTCCTTTTTCTTTTCAAAAACAAGTAATTGAAGTTCAGAATATTTTATGGTTCCACTCAACTTATTGTGGGATAGATTTTGTAAGTTATTGAATGGTTCTAATTTCAAGGCATCATGATTAAACGACTAAAATATTTATTACATTATCTATTATGATTATTTTAATGGTAAGATAAAAGTCAGATAATTCTATAAACTAAACTATCAAGTTGTAATAAAATTTTTAAATAAGTCCTTCAAATCTTTTAAATTTGGAACAGATCTTTACTTTTTTTTTTTTTTTTTGCCAATTACGATGGAAAAATGAATATTTAAACTTAACTTTTCACATCAAAGATAGGGAAGATACTACTAGATTATAAGGCTATTAGTAAAAATCTTTACCTTAATATAACTCTTTTTTTTTTCCCAACAGAAAAGGTAGTAAAAGGGAAGTTAAAAATTGCCAATATTTCGGAAGCTAGATTGATTGATAATAAACAAATAAGAATTGCCTCAACTAAAATGTAAGGAATGGGGCCTAAAAAAGCCATTCAAGTTCGTTCTTGATTACCCATCAATGGAAACTTCGTGGTAAAACAAATCCTCTATATATAGTCATGCGTTGTGGAAAATATTAATATAGTTTCTTACTCAATACAACAATATAAAATAACTCAAGTGTTTGTTTAAAAACTAAGTGGCTTGATTAAGATAAACTTTGAAGAGTTTAATAACTCGTAAATAATTTAAAACATTTAACATTCTTGAAATTTTTTTCACCTTCTGTCATAGCTTTGACACTTTAATGTACATTTATACGCCTAAACAGAAATATCAATATATCTATAGAAAATTGTAGAGCGATTAATTAAAATCAATAGGATATGTTTGGAAATGAAGAAGTATGTGCCTATTTCTTAATTTTTTTTCTTGGCTATTAATAAGTGGGGAATGCCTTTTCATAGTCTTTCTCTCATCAATAGGTGGTAATATAAACAAATGTCTTCTCAATCCCATTTCCCTTCTTGTCTTCCTCATCACTTTTAACCTTTCCATCTTTTATACTCATGATCCTCCTCTTTGGATATTTTGATATGATATGCCATTGACTTAAACACTTATAATAGTTAATGCCTCGACTCCTCTTTTGTTATGTTTGTTTAAGTTCTTTCTCCTATGGTGCCTTTCCCTTATTTTTATTTTTCATAAGCCCCCTTTTAACATGTTTCTCATTTGTATCATCAAATTTAAAATGGTATGAAGAAATTTTTGATGTTCCTTCTAACTCTACTCGGTACTAATACATCCTCTAAGGTATGATAATATTGTAATTCTACAACTCTTATTATGTCAAATTTAATCTCATTGGTAATCTTGACAATGGCTTCCTTTGAAGATTCCTTGAGTTCATACTTAATTATCGATGTCTCAAATTCTTTTATATAGACTTCTATACCCTTCTTACCCTACTTTAAGGGTTGTAATTTGATTAATATCTCATGGTTATAATAATCTAATACAAATCTACATCTCATCAATGCCTATGTCTGCTCCTCATTAGTCATATATCTCTCTTTCTAAAATTTATACCACAATAAGCTTGCAAAATTTGTAAAAGCCAGAAACACCATCTTTATAGGCATACCAACTTGTCAACGTCATATTAAAGAAAACTACATAAACTCTTTTACTTGAGTCCAATTTAGAAAACAGAAAACCACTTTTTTCTTTATCCTTTTTCATTATTCATGCAATTGATCCGATAGTGAACAATTAAAACTTTTTTGCATGAATTTTGCAATGGAAACTTAAGATTATGCACAAAAGTTTTCTATTTATTGGCGCAAATGTATAATTTTATATATCTATCACTTCACATTAATCTACTTATCCCACCCACAACAATCAAACACCTTCATAACTTGTTGCATCTAATTCAACAACTCCTTAGCCTTGTTACTGCAAAGATGAAATTTTTAATTTGATATTAACAATCCCCTTATGTTTTCCATCCCTTTTCACCTCTCCTCCTATTTCTTTCACTATCAACATTGAAGTAGCTAGTAGAATAATTAACTATGATTAGCTACATTGTGACTTCTTCTATCTCGCACATCAAGCCTTTCCATTAATGTTCTTAACATTTTCCTACATACCATTCATTTGCTATTCAAGGTTTAGCAATCTTCACCCTAAATTATTACCACTTTGTTCTCTATTTTTATAATTATTATTATTATCCCTTTAATCTGGTACTATGTTGCTATAACACTGTTATTTTGCGACATCCTTTAAATATTCACAAAAGTCAACAACAAAAACAATGCAAATACCAACAAACTACTGCCAACAACCAATAAACTACACAAACAACAAACACCCCATAATTCTTAGAAACTGAAGTAAAAATATTATAGAAATCACAAAAGTGTGAAAACTTCGCTTTAATACTAGACAAATGGGTGATCGTATGGGGTTACCAATTTAATGTGAGATTTGATACCTTTGGGTTTTTAGATTTGCAAAGGTAAAATAAAAAATTAAGGATATATATGTCATTAATTTCAATAGGTGCCATGAATATTAAAAAAATAAATTATATATGTCATTAATTTCAATAGGTGTTATGAATATTAAAAAAAAACTAAGTTGTGAAATGTAAATTGATAAAATTCACAACCTATAAATCGCTCACGAATATTAAATAATTAGTTTATTCAATAAATAAGTTCACTACAATCTAATCAATAGATCAATAAGACTAAGAAATAAAGAGAGAAAAACACTCGTTATTCAATAGCTCATCCACCACAAAAATTTATAGTAGCATACACCTAGACAAAATTTGGGAAATTGACATCTAAATAAAAATTAGCCTATAAATAGGCTCTTATGATGTTCCTACTAATACCTAATGTAGAATTGGTAACTAACTAAATATTAAAAATATAAAACTCCCAAAATATGTAAAATAAAAATTATAGAAATTAACATAATAGAAAACCAAGGTGAAGTAGATTCATGTAGTAAAATTTCACATATAAAATCAGCCTAGCTCACACCTTAGCCCCATGGGCGGTCGTGTAGAGGTGATCAGCTAGTCCAATTGGTCTATATGGGTCATCCTTTAGGCAATCTACATTTCCTATACCCATTCCTTAGCATCCCGAAGCCTTTGATTATTCTTTTTGTTCTTCTAAACAAGTTATGAATACCTCTTCTTTCCACATGAACTTATTGTAACTCCACAATTTCCATAATTGCTTCATTCAATCTTGTAGAGTGAGATTCAACCAAGACCTTGAAGTTGGCTTCCTATATAGGAAATGGGAAGAAAATGCGGACAAGGGAAGCATAATTTCGATTGGATAAACTGGAGTAATCCATACTGAAAGGATCTAGATTACCAATCATGTTAATGAAAGTCAAATTCATAAATTGTTACAAAGAGGTCAATTAAGTGTTTACATGCTATTTAGTGAATGATTTAGCTACACATCATAATTTACATAAAACCATTGTTTTTAACATCGCTATATTAGCCATATGATTTTACGAGTTTACAATTATAAGAGGTTCCTTTCGAGTTGACTCATGCATAAAATCATTCCTTTTTTTTTTTGTGGAATCTTATGATTTCAACAAGTCTACATGTAAACTTGGTAGAATGTTGCATTTTTACTCGAGTGTACTAATTTTACCTATTCGATTTAAATAGGTTAAAATATAAAAAATACATCATGTTTTTATAAGCCAATCAACTATTAGAATGATATATCTTTCTTATAGTATTTTAATTTTGTTTTCACACTCTCTTTGTATCCCTTTCCCTCTCCCCTAACTCCCATGTTATACATTTATATAATTCATTCAAGTGAAGACTAGAGTTATCGCTAGAAAGTTTATAAGAAAGCTTATTTATTTCATTAATATAATTAAGAACTTAAGATAATTTGAAAAGTTTGATTTTCCTTCAATTCATAACTTAATTCAAGCAAAATAATAGAAAAGAACTTAATTTTGACTACACTCACTCTTTTTTTTTAATGAATGTTATATTTTTTGGCCAATTTATGAATGTTATATTATAAATTAAAAATTATTATAAAAAGGGGATTTATTATTATTATTATTATTATTATTATTATTATTATTATTTATTATTATTATTATTATTATTATTCATCCATTATATATTTCAAGTTTTTACGACTTTTATAAAAGTATCTATAGTTTTTTCAAAATTATTTTGTATAGGTTGTAGAAACTTATGTTTCTACATTTCCATTCTATATTCCTATTCTACAAACCTTTACAAAATTCCACATAAAAATCATGAGTTTAACAACCTTGTATAAAACTAGTTAAAATTTGTACACGTGACAAGTATACCCTTTGAGATTATGTCAAGTGGCACTATTAGCCAAAGTTAAAATTCCCTACCCTTCCCTTGCTTTGTCTCTCTCCCCTATTCTTTTTTATCTTCTTCTTCTTCTTCTTCATTGAACCTCCTCAAGGCCTCTCTTATGGTGAGTAACCATAAACCTTAAACCCCTACATGTTTAAGTGCTCATTATGTAGGATTAAGTGGGAAATTAACACTAAATCTATCTCTTATTATGTTTTCATGAGAGAATAAAAGGAAAGAAGAATAATAAGGAGAAATCCAAGCTACCTGTATTCTTCAAGAAGGAGATTGAAGTAAGATTTAACTAGACATTGAGTTCAAGATTTTCCTAATACTTGGTATTAGCTTGAGTTTGCATTTACTTGAAGTTTTAGCTAGTAGACGCCAAGGAAGTTCTCTTGGGAGCTTTTTAAGTGGTGTGCAAGAGTTTTTGGAGCTTCAAAGATTTTGAAATCAAGGTAATCGCTCAAACATGGTTTTAAGTTAATTAAGTTGGAACTAAATAATGTGGTGTTATGCGTGCACTTGGAAATGGTGTGAGCATGCTTGTAGATGTAGCAATCATGTTTGAAATCATGGGGGTTGTTCCATTTTTTCATGCTTTGAATGATTCAAGTGGATTTATTGATGTTTAGCTGATGAATATTAAGGGTTTATTGATATAGATTATGTGTATGATTGAATAGATGTTTATTATGTGGTCTTTACGACTATGTTGGGTAGAATAAGTGATTTTGAAACAAAAACATGATCTGTAAAAGTATAACTAAGGGGTTAATTAAATATATTTTTGATGAATTATGATATTTAGGATTGATTGACAATAGCCTCTAAGGTATAGAGTTGATAAATTGACAATTTAGGGCCTAAATAACTCGATTGGTGAATTGGAGATGCTTTAAATGATTGAATCGTTGTATGAGCTTTTTTGAATGCATAAATATGGAAAATAGTTATTGAGGTATTTATTTAGGAAGAAATCAAAACAGTGATTCAATATAATGAAAATATATACTAGGAATACTCGATAGGAGGTGAATTGAGTATTTTGTCTAAAAATTGAAATTTAAAATTTTGAAAATTTAAAGCAGTAGAATAAAAAAACTTAAATAAATTTGCAGCGTATAAAAAGATAATAAATGCAAAAGATTTAAAGAGAAGAAACGAGACAAATATTTAACATGGAGTTTGGCCCTTTGCCTACTCTCTCCGGTCCACTAAATTGCCTCTTTCGAGGTCTTCATTATTACTATATTAATTTCAAAGAGTTAGCTCAAGATTAGTAATATTACACAACTCAGAAAATATAATATTTCCTTACTCTCTCTAAGTGCTTTTGTATGAATAGTAAATTAATAAGAACTGAGCACTAGAGTATTTTCTCTCTCTTAATATTTGCAAATATTATATACAAGAGAACAAAAAAAAAAAAAAGAATTTTTGTTTGATTGTAGTTAATGAGCTTCGTAAAATAATTTGGCACATCGTTCTCTCCTTTGGTCTTTTAGACTTTGTATAAAAATAGCCTTTGAAATTCAAAAGTCCATTAAACACAACGGCTATAATCTCTTATTTATTAAATGTACTCCAATGGCTCTTTTTTGTCACATCAACTTTATCACGCCTCAAATGCTTCTTCATGCCTTACTTGTCGTGCCTAAACTTGACCCGCAATAGTCTTTCACATGTTGATAAGCTCCCAAGGGGGTTAACAATTTTTTTTACAATCTTTTTGGGTTTTCTGATTTTAAAGGAAAACAGAAATAAATGATATGGATGATATTATTAGTCGATAGGTGCCACGACTAAGAAAAATCAAACTGGTTTGTGAATGGAATCACAAATCGATATAACTCACGATTTGTAAAACTCTCACGAATTGCTAAAGGAATATAAAAATTCAATCAGCAAGAAGAATAAAGAAAATTATAATTCTCAATATTCATAACATGTATTGACAATCCTGTCAATTACAAGAGAGTACTCTCTCACACGAACACACCAAAATAGAAATCAACTAAAACCTTCATAATTCTCATAACCAAGGCTTAATATATAGTCTTTTACATACAAAGAAATTAAAGATATGTAACTGACAAAAATAAATAGCTGACTGTAACTGACAAAGAAATTAAAGACATATAACTGACAAAGAAATTAAAGACATGTAACTGACAAAAATAAGTAACTGACTGTAATTGACAAAAAAATTAAAAATGACAATTAACTGATAAATTGGCCTTGATGCGTTCACATCATTCTCCCCTTCTTGGAAAAGATTCGACCTCGAATCTTGGCAATCAAATTGGATGGATCTTCATTTGGAACATGCTGAAGCTCCTGCAACTTTTGGGGTGACTTTTTTTTTTTTTTTTGTGATGATTTGCATGGCAACAAAAACAAACTTCTCTAACAATTAGTTTTCACATGAACAAACTGCTCCTGTAAAACATCAGCCCTTGTCATTGGAAGCATCTTAAAATACTGACCATTCTTTTTTATTGTATAAGTGTTCCTGTAACCATCATATATGGCTCGGCGGTCATATTGCCAAGGCCTACCAAGAAGCACATGTGTGGTATCCATAAGAGTAACATCACATAACACAGTATCACAATACTTTCCTATGGATATAGGAACCTTTGCTTGCTGGTGAATATGCAGGACGTTCTTCGCATTTAACCATCTTAACCCATAAGGCTTAGGATGTGGAACAACTAGAAGTTGCATCTTCTTTACAAACTCCTGTGAAACTACATTAGCACAACTACCACTATCAACAGTTAATTTACAAGTCTTACCCTGAATTAAGCATCTGGTATGAAACAAATTCTCCCTATGCCCAAGGTCTTCTTTAACTTGTAAACAATTATCGACACCTGTAATTACCTCTTTTTCCTTCTCAGCCTTAATTATTAATACCTGCCTACAGATGGTTGTTCAATCATATCATCATCCTCCATTCCTTTTAACTCAGCAACATCTGAATTAGGCTTCACCTCAATAACTTCCACCTCTTTCACTATTTAAGTTATCATCACTCACCACTTCAACCTTTTTCTCATCAGCAGATTTTCTAGGTTCAACCCAAACCACTTGCAACTCTTTCTTCTCCTCCTTCTGCTGATTTAACTTCTTTTCATAACTTTTAAAGAAACGCTCAAAATTTTTCAAGTTTATTAAATGCTTGTCTAATTTCAACCAATAATAAATTTTTGTAATCTGAAGTACCATCATGATATTTTAGAGGTCGTTTTCTGGATAATTTAGATCATTTTGTTTATAAGATTGCTCCTTTTGATAATACAAATCTTCATGAGTACGTCTATGAGATCGCTCACTTCGATAATTCAAATTATCTTCAACATGCCTTGAACGACCTTTATAAAAATCCTTTCTTTGATGTTGAATCTCATCCTTATAATAACTTTCAGGACGACTGAATCTCAACATGATTTTAGACAACACAAGCAATTCAATAACAAATCCAAGAACCCTAATTCTCTAAATCCCACAATTCAACAACAACAGAAATTTCGCAGCACAATCACAACCCCCAAATTTCCAGATCTAACAAGAAAAGTTCAACGATCTTACCAATCTGAAGCGTGTCGCACCAAAAGCTCTGATACCAAATGATAAGCTCCCAAGGGGTTAACAATTTTTTTACAATCTTTTTGGGTTTTCTGATTTTAAAGGAAAACATAAATAAATGATCTGGATGATATTATTAGTCGATAGGTGCCACGACTAAGAAAAATCAAACTGGTTTGTGAATGGAATCACAAATCGATATAACTCACGATTTGTAAAAACGCTCACGAATTGCTAAAGGAATATAAAAATTCAATCAGCAAGAAGAATAAAGAAAATTATAATTCTCAATATTCATAACATGTATTGACAATCCTGTCAATTACAAGAGAGTACTCTCTCACACGAACACACCAAAATAGAAATCAACTAAAACCTTCCTAATTCTCATAACCAAGGCTTAATATATAGTCTTTTACATACACAGAAATTAAAGATATGTAACTAACAAAAATAAACAGCTGACTGTAACTGACAAAGAAATTAAAGACATGTAACTGACAAAGAAATTAAAGACATGTAACTGACAAAAATAAATAACTGACTGTAACTGACAAAGAAATTAAAAATGATAATTAACTGATAAATTGGCCTTGATGCGTTCACATCACATGTGTACCTCTTCGAGCCTCAATTTTGAACGTGTGAAGCCCTAACTCTTGATATGTTAAGGCCTAAATTTGACCATTGACTTGACTCTTGACATGCTCCTGTTTTGCTAAAAATCTACAAAAAAAACTCTACAAATATGCATAAAACATTGTATATATTCATCACTAGTTAAGTGTAGTTTTACAACCAATAAATAGTTATTTGTGTATTATATTGTCTCATCAAACTCTATATTGAACACTTAAGTTCAACAAATAACTTGGCGTAGAGATTATTGATGCTAAATGAGAATTTGGGGATTTTTGACAACTTTAGGAACAATAATAATTTATGTGTCGGATTCAATTAATTGAATTTATGTACTCAAATTATGAGAATATGAATTGAATCATGTTGTGGTGAATTTTTATGACATTTGAATGATAAACGAATTATGAATATGACACATGAACAAGAAATCGACATATTGGTTTAATAGTATAAATTTTGCTAAAGTTGGTAAAATGTCATTGTTATGGAATAGTTATGAAACGTGAAGGTTATGCATGATGTGAAATGTACATTGATGAAAATCCTGATGTTTTTAGGGTATGAGAAATTAGACATACAAATTTAAGGGTTGATTATGTAAAATAAGAGTTATACTTTTGGTAGGACATGTTATGGATTTTAAAAGGCATGTATTCATGTATGGAGAATTTTCACTTAAGGACTGAAACAAAAGTTTTATTTAGGGATAATTGCAAAAACATCCCTTAAAGTTTAAGGTGGTACAGATTTCCCGAACTTTCAAAGTAAGGTTTTGACCTCCTAAATTTTTAAAAATTAGCATTGTAAGGAAATTTAACTATTTTGGTATGGTGAACGGGGGGTAAATCCAAAACATAGATGAAAGTTTATAAGGTAAAAAACGTCATTTTGAAAGTCTGGGGGTCAATCTATACTACCTTAAAAGTTTAGAATACGTTTTTGCAATTTTCCATTTTATTTATGTCTTAGGAGTGATAAGAAATGTATCGTGCATGTTTGATAATTAAATATATCTTTTATGTACATAGACCATAAATATAACATGTTTTTATGGATAAATTTGTGAATTCTGCATTATAATATGTGAGACGAGGTCACAAATGACTAGATAACATATTTCTAAATAAAATTTCATATTTTAACCTACAATGGCATAAAGCATGTTTTATAAGCTTTTGTCAATTTACACATGAGCATGATAGTAGCGATATTTGTATAAATATTGGATATTTTATATTACTAATTACTGATATAATTGCAATATGGACTAATGGAATTTTTCTAAATAATTAGAAATATCAACTATAGAAATAACATAATAGTGGAAAAGAACACAAAATGAATGAATTAGGTCTTAATGGACCTGGATAAGTGATTAGTAATCTTATATAACTTACTCTTGATTAATTAAAAGTTGGTCTCAACAAAATAGATCATTGATGGGTTGGTTTGCCTAAGCCCATAAACTCGAGCTCAAATAATAAATTAGACAATTTAACTATCATGAAACAAGTGACATAGATATTAAGGAAAATACTTACCCTTAGCCAAGGATTTAAAGGATGCAAATGCATTAAGTCCAAAACCAGGATCCATGAATTTGTCGACCCTTACCCTAATAATTACAACAAAATAAGAATTGAAATGGTGAATTGGTGAACGATATAAAAAGAAGCTATCCCAATATGGATATCTAGGCTTATGAGCATATTAATAATGTTTTAAGCAGCATTTAGGATTTCTTGATCAAATATGTAGTAATCATGTGTTGGTTGTTAGGATAGAAACTTGAACTAAAATAATACTTAAACTTGATAATTAATTGCATGATGCTTACTACATGGATGTTCAATCCAATGAATAGCAACCTTGAACTGTGTTATGAGCCTAATCGGAAATTTAGGAGGAAATGGTAGTTAGGTTAGGTGCCTAAGCTCCCATGAAATGTGTGTACAATTCAATAGTTAATCAATAAGGGAACTTTATAGTCGATATAATGGGTGAAAAACATGTTTAGGCCTAAAAAAAAAATAATTACAAATATAAAGTGGGTTTAGAAATAATTACCAAAATGCTTCACAAAATCACGTTTAATAGTCACGATTACTATTTAATACGTAAATTTCATTTAATAAACGCCATTTAATGTTTTGGTACCGTACCTATATCACAATAATCAAGCAGGATATGCGTGTTGTTGCACGCAAATCGCATTATTAAATCGCAATATAAGAACGTACATCCACAGCGGGCAACCAAGCTTTACCATTAACAAAATTACACACAGTAAACTCAGCCGCCTGTGTAGCATTCATCACCTTAAAAACCACTCCAAGGTATTCTTCCTATCGTGTTTGCACCGGTCCAAAGTTTCTATATTCCCCATAAAAGAGGGCTTTCAAAGCAAAATCACCATCCCATTCACGCCAACCTCTTTGATCGATAGCTTTTCCTATATACGATTCATCACAACCACTCTAGCATATTTTTGCCACGGTCGACCGAGGAAGTTAGACGCGAAATTCAAATCTTCTGCCAAATCGGGTGCTACGTCAATCGTGCAGTTATGGATGGAAAATCCAGTGTTTGATGCACCATCTAGTCGACCTTGTGCAGTGATGGCATTGAATTGTCCTAGTAATGGTTTTCGGACATAGATGTTACAGTTTTGGAACACAGCCATTGCATCGCCAAATATCACATTCTCTGTAGATTTGAATGTTGGAATATGCGAATAGAGTGTCTTGATAATCTTCGAAGCTGCAGCAATAAAATGTTGAGAGTTTAATTAACACACATATCGAGTTAATAAATCGTGATTCTCCTTTCGACCTATATCGCACTTGATTTCGCGATTTACTTTATATCGCTTGTATTAAATGCAATTTTGTGACTGTAATTACGTAATTATTTTTAAAACGACCTTAAATTAGTAATTAATTTTAATTATTGCTGTAAATAAGAAATTATTTCCGATACAATTAACTAGTATTAGGACAAAGTTGCAATAAGGTTATATAAGGGCATGAGAACTCGAATAAAATATTGTAATGAATTGTGCTCGTTGATCGTTAGTTTTAGTAAAGTGAACCATACAAAACTGCTTCTCTTTTTCTTTTTTAGTATGGTAATGGGGGCCCATCAACCCTCAACGATCTTTTTGTTCCCCATTACATTTAAGTAGCAAATTCATGAATACTCCTATGTAAGTGTATAGTTCTACAATGCTAGGAATGCATTGTTTGTCTGAATTTAAATATAGTTGTCTTTACATGTTGAAGAAAATTTAAAATAACACAACCTTTTAAGAAACTTTGTTTATCAAGCTTTTTGAATTAAATGCAAATTTATAAAACTTAATATCTAAGTTGTTTATTGATATGATTGTAGGTAATATGCTACAAATAAAATGATAGAAATTAAAAAGCAATAAAATAAAGGAGATGGTGATTTATAGAGGTTTCTCCTTATGAGTCAGTCCTCTCTTATTACTTCACTGCTAGGGATCCAATCATCCGCACTGGTTGTTCCACTAATCCAATAAGCAAAAAGAAGTTACAAATACCAATAGCTCTTACTATGTCTTTCTAGCTTACCATCTGGTCATGCACGAACTATAAGACTTTTGTAACAAAACTTTTATGATATTCTCCACTCAAGTAGTAAAGAGATAGTTGTGAAAAATGAGAAAATATAAGTTCTCTAAATTAAACTTGGAATATAAAGATATAAGTAAAGATGAAGCTCACAGTATATGTTAAAGTGTCTATCAGAATTTTTAGAACGCTTTTTGCAAAGTGCGATTGAAAACTTCCATTGTTGTAATTGCTCTTCTCTTTTGAATCTTGAATTTTAGAATATATACACTTCCTTGAGCAACTTCTTTGACAATATCTTTAAATGTTTATAATATCCCATAAAATCTTCCAATGTTTTCTTGGTTAATTGGATAAGATTGATATCCCTTTATTTATAGAATTTGGAAGTCTTAATATAGGATTCAAAAGTTTAACCGCTTGATCATATCTTGTGTCAATTGCTAACCTTAGGGATTTGTAAGGAACACATCCTTAATATTAATCTTCATTTGATTCTTCAATAGCCTTGCTTGGATAAACTTGAATTTGAATTTTAAAAGAAACCTTGAAATTTGGATAAGCTTAAACTGATACTAAAGAGCTGGATAGAGTATATCTTCATCTATTGGCTTTGACAAAAAATCAAAGGATAAACTTTATAAAAAGATATTCATTAAATTTGAATTAAGAACTCTAGAAACTTGTAAAGAACTTCTTAAAGTCTTAGATAAGCATTCGAAGAAAATCTCCATGGATTATTATCCTCCATGTGCATAACGAATTAAATGCATTACCAAAATACATTTAATTAGTAAATACACTTAATTAGTGGAGCTAGGACTTCAAATAATTCCAACTTTTGCTATGATGAACGAGAAATTCCACATGACCACTTATTTTATATAAAGGAGTAATGTCTGTCCAATTGTCTGCTCAAATGTCTATTGAAACATCTAAAGGAATGTCTTTTTATCTATCTGCTTAAGCATTTATCATAGAAATAGAAAACCTTGTTCTACATACTTAAAACAAATTTATTAGTTATCTCTTAACTTTTTTGTTATTATTAAAACTTATTTAAGAGAACTCATCATATTAGACAAGGTTTATGTAACATGAGGGAATATATTTGGTTACTATTATACTAGACTTCATCGTTCACTTTTTATCATTTCATATACTAGGGATTATCTCTATCCTAATGTGCACTATGACGCTATGGGATTTGGGCTTTAAGCATGAGCTTGAATCATTAGATGATGAGTACAAATCTTGGCTAGATTTTGATACTTAAGATATCCTTTGTTTGGAAAATTATTTTTAGGATTCCATGAATGTTTGTAACCTAATACTTATTAATTGTTTTAACTTTTCATTTTGGAATGACCTATAGGTCCAAGATTTTTTAGTGTGAGATGAGTTCATTGGTTAAGGTACATGGTAGGCCATGTTATAAATAAAGTTATTTTAAGAAACTATTATCAGCTACAATTTAATTACAGGTTATTGTATGCACCTAAATCATAGAAAAATAAAGAGCACTCTATCAAAATTTTTATAAGATTAATAATGATTTTCTTAACTAAAATTTGATTATAAACTCATCTAACTAATATATGCCTTAAAATATTGCTTAAGTGATATATATGACTAAACTAATACATTCTATGTGCTCAAGATGTGACATAAGCCTCCCCATTTTGGCCAAATCTCATTCTTTGAGAGTAGTCCAAGTCCTCTTCAAGCTGTAAGGAGTTTTTATTAATGTATGATATTTAATTTTTATTGTGTGAGGTTTGAATACCATGACCTATATCTATAAAAATAAGTAGATATTACCTTTGTCTCAACTCTTTGGATGTGAGTGATTTTGTCTTTTTTGTCCGTTGAAAAACATCAAAAGCACATAAAATTATAGAAAAAAGCGATTGGTAAAATGCTAAGACATGAATATGTTTAATGGCTACTGGTTTTCTCTTTAGCTTTCCTTTATAGATGAATAAGCATGCAGAAGTATATAATTATATTATTTAGATACATTTGAGGGGCCTTTATGTGTAATAAAGTAATGATCATTTAATGGTTAACACAGATTGAAAATTACTATAATACTTCCTTTCTTTCTTTGCCTTAAATGACACCTTTTAGAGTGATACATGGGCACGATCTTATGTGTCCTTATTTATGCTTCTCAATCTTCCAAATTTGATGTATTTGATCATGCATTCTTATAATGAGATGTGGTTCTACAAGAGGTGTGAGAACATCTTTAATAGGCCTAAGTTAGAGTAGACAATAATATGATTTACGAAATTAAGATAGCGTTTCGTTACAATAACTAAATAAGACTTTGGGAATTGGACAACATAGCATGACGAGTACTAGACAGTATAATTCTCTTGTATTATATCTAACATGCACAATATCGGATAGATTTTTGAGTTTTTTATTATTTTGTATACACAAATACAATAAAAGATGTTTTTCCTTAACAATTATACCCTTGCATTATCATATACAAATATTACAATTAGTGTAGTGGTAATGATTTAATGGTAATTTTGTGATAATAGTGATGAAAACTTGTGTTACAGATGTATTAGTCGTGATGGCAACAATAGTGGTAGTGACAATAGTGCAGTGATGGAGGTAATATTGATTGCAATGGTAGTGGTGGTAGCTATTGTGATACTGGTATTAAGGTTAGAATAGTGAGAAACAGAAAGGGATAGTAGTGGTTGTATTAGTTTAGTATCTTTATTGAGCGATTTTATTTTTATTTACCAATGTTTTTATACCATCAAAATCAAAGGGCAGATTTTTCAAGTTTTGTGTACTACCATAACTTAAGTTTTGTCTAGTACAAGTACACTGACCTTCATCCATTCCCATATATGGAAAATTATACATCCAAGCTGTTATGACCCTAATAGGGGCCTAGTAGAATTATCCTAAAGTTATCATAGCATGTGTACACCCGCAATATGAGAACTATCTTATAAGTTAAAAATTACAACACTCTACTTATTTATTAACTTCTCATATAATAATTATACATATACATATAGTACCTTTATCGAAACTCAAGTATAGAATCCGATTTTCCACATCTTACCAAGATCATAGGGAATTGGTATCCCCTACCAAATAATAAAAATTGGGTTTGAACTTACATTAAAAACACTTGAATGATTATATGATTTCTTTATTACATAATCTAAAATCATCATACATGTAACCTAGCTTTTCTATTCTTAAGGTGTTTGATGAAGGAGTACTCTCCTCACATTCCAGCCCAATCCTGGCTAGCATTTTTCCTACACAAAAACCGTTGGGGTGTAAATAAAACCACGACTCAATGAAATAACTTGACCAAACCACACAACAAGTAATAACAAACAAATCCAAACATGATGGAGATTTACACCATTTCGTTATGGTTGAAGGAACCAAGCTAGGACTACACCTTAATGACCTAACTACCTAAGAGAATTAGAGAACCAAGGAAGAATGGGTATCTGATGAGGTAGGGATAGTAGCAAAAAAGTACTTAGAGAAGTGGCACTAACCCGTTGCATCAGTACCATACACCATCATAAATTAATTTCAAATATTTCACTCATATCCTTGGAACAAGAAAACTCCACTAAGTATTAGTCATTGCTTACCGATACCATGGGTAGCATTCCTTCATTTACCAATTAGTTCCCGTGAAACCAAACGGAACAAAGGTAACCATACGTAGAACTAGGAACATTTCATCTAGAAAAATCAAAATTTACTAGTGAACTAAAATACTAACACGTAGTGAGCTACCATAACTTTTATGCAATAAATCCAAATTGTGTAATGCATGACCATTTCAATGTATAGTCGAATAGTATTAAGTCAGGTTCTCAAGTGATAATACAATTCATATGAAAACTTCCACATGTTTCATGCATTAATTATCATACAAAGTAATTGTCGCTTTCAATATTATGTTTTGGTAACCAAACATACACCAAGCATCATGTGATATACCTGATCCCACATGCATAATAGTATTAATATATTATTACATGTGTAACTATATAACAAGTACAAATAATAAGATAAGGACCAAATTAGTCACCTATCATCCTTACTTAATTGTCATAATAGTCTATTGGCAAGTTCAAGCACTGATCTATTTCTCCTATGAAATGAGATAACAGATATGCATTAATATACTTATATTTATGTAATAAATCTTATTGTGCCCTTATGCCCTAAATTTCGAGTTTTAGTATTTTCAATACTATTTTCTCATTCTTAACTCATTTTTATCATTTAATTAATCATTTCAAAGCTTGTATAATTTATTTTCTATACATTGTCTTACAAAGTTCAGGTAAGTAAATTTTCTTAAGAAACGTACTTTAAATGATTTTGAATACAAATTTTTATCGTGTAATCTTAAGAAACGTACTTCATAGTAGGAAACCGAAAGGTATCATTATGATGTCTTTTATTCTTGTTTTGTATTTTTTAATTCTCTCCTCAAGTTTAATTCCATAGATTCATTATTCTTCTTTTGGTCGAATGTCTTATTATCATTTTATTTTCATTATGTTTCTCTTGATCTCAACCTAGGTATACATCTTTAATCCACTTGATCATATTATCTAGAATTCCTATGGTTTACATCAATCTATGTCTCATAGCCCTACTTCTCCATCATTTAAGAAACTTTTGTTAATTACAAGGTTTTGAATGATCGGGTGTAGGTCAAAGGTGTGATATAGGTAGTGATGAAACAGGACATGTGATCACAAGTGTGATAGATAAAAATCATTGTTTAGTGAAGATAACGGGCTTTGATACGACTGTGATAAGGTTAGGATTGACTTGTGGCCGTAATATGTGTGGTTACGGCATAAGTTACGGCCGTGACATGTTTGAAGTTTTATTCTAAAAGGATCATGGCCTCAATTACGATCGTATTATGTGAGAAAGTTTTCTCTGAGAGGATCACAGTTAATATCATGGCCATGATATGGGTTGTTTCCTATTTTGAGAAGATCATGATTTTTATTACGGTTGTGATATGTGATCACAGTTCTCACTACGACCGTGATCTATGGGACTATTTATACACATTATTTCCCTTAGTTACATAATAGGATTGAAATCTTCATTGTATGATCCTAGGGTTTTCTAAACTTTGTTTTTCTCCTTGATTCCATTTTCTATTTATGATTATATATCAATTGTAAATTAAAGTACTTGAATCAATTTTTAGGCATGTTCAATTAGTGCATGGCTAAAGATCCTCTTTATGGTTATAGGTGTTCGTATCTTTATTATAACTTCATGAACCATATAATATGATAAGATAGTGAATGATAACCTCAGTTTCCTTATTTATATTATATGATACCATTGATTTTCTTAGAAAGTTGAAATCTTCTTTAATGAATTAAACATGCTCATAACTTAATTAAATGTTCATGTGAGCTTCATAGATCATATCGACATGCTTACATATTTAGTGTAACTTAGGTTTTGTATTGAATAACACATGATACTCCATAGTCATGAAATGGTCAAATATGAATATACGCAAAGCATGCATAAATTCCTATCTTCTTCAAATTATTAATTTAGCTTAATAAATGATGCTCTACGTTTTCTACTACTTAGTATAATTAAGGTTTGATCTTAGAGAAATATATGGGAGCCTTGTTCTAACAAATCTTAGTAGCTTTCCATGAAATTCATTACTAGTTGCATATGCCTAGATTAGACATGGATTACTCAAAGTTATAAAATGTAAGAAGCTTCTACGATCCCATCGATGGGATCTTTAAGTCAACCATCTAACCATTAAAATAAATATAGTAAATAGAGAATATTAACTATTTTAGTGATTCAATCACGGTTGGTTATAGTGTAAGCCATTAGATAGTAATGGAACCGGTCCTATCAAAATTAATGATGGGACAATAGAATTTCCCAAGAATGTAAGATTAATTCTTTAACATCCTAAAGTGGTTGAGTCACATAGGATATAGTAATCAATTCATCTTCTTTATTATCCTAGTTATCTATTCATAAACATAACATAAACTTAAGAAAGTGTAGAATTTACCTTAATTTGATAAGGATTGAAATTGATGTTCTCTTCTGTTATGATGGATCAAAGCTTGAGACAGGGTGGGGGGATAAGGGTATGACTAATTTGATTCTAAAGATAATCTAACTTGAGCAAGACAATTCTTTACCTTGGTTGCTGATCCTTAAAGTTCAAATTTACTTAGATTATTCTAAGGTTTTAGAATAGTTGTATGAGTGATATGGTTGTAATTCTATCTTAAGGTTCTTGTATGTTTTTGTGCATGAAAGAATGTGTTTGATGTTGAGATTTTGTGTTGAAAAGGAGATACGGCTCACAATGCCAAGAGTTCACGGTTTGAATTGAAGACAAAAGGGTGATTCTTTGTTAAGTGGGTCTCATTTAAGATGAAAATGATATATTGATATTGATGTTGATGTTTGTTAGGTTAATGCGAAGGATGTCACGACAATAGGGGGTCAATTTTGATCTAAGAGCTTCAACTTGTCTTTTATTTATTGTTTGACTTAATTAATAAGTGTTAAATTTGATGGTTGATAGTTAAAGGTTGCTTGTAGATTGGAAATGCATTACACGATTTAGGAGAGAAGAGGATAGAATTGTAGTCCCCATTTGTTCTACACACGTATCTAGCGTTGCTTGTGAAGAAATCCCATGATTGGTTGAAAATTTGTAATGTTTTTTGTGTGTGTGTGCAATTCATAGTTGGGCAAGCTTGAGAAGATCAACTTATGGGCATTAAATCATCATCCTTCATTTGTTAGCTAATGAGTCATTTTTAAGGAATGAGAGATAAGGTAGTGAAAATGACCTTTCCATCCCATTGACATGCAAGTGGTGTCTTTTCCCTCCCTTCAAGAACTCTAGGTTGGTTCCAAGTTTTTTTCTTGAAGATAAATTATCCCATGTGATACAATTTCAAGGATGTTTAATAAATATAAGTCATTATCTAAGTTATCGCGTAGAATAAAGGATCATACATGTATAATTAATTTAATTATCTCAACAAAAAAAATTCTAAATTATGCCTAAGCGTTATATATTTTCCTTAGATAATTTTTGAGTTGAAATCTTGAATTTGAAACCTATGCGATTTAATATTTTTAGGTTTTTCTCTTACATGATTAAGATTTATAGGCTTAATAGGTCAACTTAGGATATTATACTCAATAGAACTAGAAAATTCTGAATTTCATGATTGCGTATTTAGAATTTTTATTTGAACTCTAGGTTTGTAGATTTTTATTTATTTTTATTATATCGCATATATGGTATCTCTAGTGATTTATCTCAAAATTTTCCTTTACCCATCAATAAACTTCAAAAATTAATCGTCTCTTATTTCTCTTGATTTTTAAGCTACAGGGTTTTTATTTAGTAGGTTATGATCCTTTTATATGTAATCTTGTCGTTGGTACTTTTTACTAGTTGGGAAAGTTACTTACTCTATTATAGAACATACTTGAGAATATTTTACAAGTGATTTAGTGCATACAATTTAATATCAAAATTTTCTATTGTTTATTTTGTTGATTTTAATTTCTAATTGCTCAATACATGATAGAAAATTTTAGAAATTACATGTCTTAATTATGAAGGTTTTATGTGATTGGATGAAATCCAAGTATTTGTTTATGCATACATTCGTGATTTACAGTTTTGGCATGCAGAGAAAAAAAATCAAGACTTCTTCAAGTGTGAATACATTAAATGAAGGAGCTTATATGTGTGTGAATGTATTTATGAAAGGGGATTATGTGTTTGTGAATGCATTAATGGCATATGGCTTTGCTAAAATAGCTAAAACTCTTGTTCTTGATGCATTGAGGAGTTTCACAATTTAGATGGAAGAGAGGAGTTAAGTTAGGATCATGTACTTTTCATCCATAAATGCATGGGTTCTGTTTAAATTTAGAAGAACTGTTATTTTCAAGGGTCAATTACTTGAACTTTAAGTAATTGGAAGCTTCTAGACAAGCAAGTGGGACCTCCTTCTTCTTGCTTGGTGATGGACGGTTTCACGGCTTCAAATGAAATAGATGACACATGTTTATATTATTTAAAAACTTAAAAAGGTGAATATCCAGGCTACCTCGTAATATATTGGATCATACGCATATAAATATATTAGTCTTTTGGAAAAACATTTTTTAAAAGTCATCTAATGCCTCTACATTAATCTTACTTGAGTTAAAATCTTGAATTTAAAGTTAATACGGTTGAATATTTTTAGGATTTTGTCTTACGCGATTAAAGTTTCCAGGCCCATTAGGCTAGATTAGGGTTATAATTTCTATAGACTCAAAATTTTCCAACTAACATGTTTGTATAATTCAAATTTTTATTTGAGTTATAAATTTATGGATATTGATATGCTTTTAATATTATTGTGTATTTTGTCACTTCAGCGATTTATATTTAAGCTATTGTTTTATAACAAATAGGTCCTAAAAATTAATCGTCTTCCACTACACTTACAATCTAAAGTTATATATGAATATTTGGTGAGTTATGAGCTCATGTTACGAAATCTTGTCTTTTATTGCCTAAAAATTACTTATCTTGTTTATTGATGATTGTAAATTTCCCAATGTTACTTTAAGGTTTAAAATACTAGAGATATATCGATAACCATTATATCATCATCTAATATGTGTAGAATTTATTTTCTAATTACTGAATTTAAGGTAGAAAAATGGGGTTTATAGTAACAATTGATTTATTATCGATCGTTGATTGTTCAAGGTTATCGAAGTTACATTTCTACGTCTCGAAATTTTATTGATAAGGATTCTAATTTTCTTAAAATTAAAATTATTCATACTTTAATATTCTTAAATCGTGAAAAATCAGGAGTGATCTTTGATCATTTTTCTTGAAGTTCTTAAAATTCTATGTCATATTTTTTGTAATTATCATATTCAGGTTGTGCAAAATTAGGAGGTTTACACAAACACTACTTAAGAGTTTCCTTTTCCTAAAGGGGATTGGGTTTTAGTTAAGTGATATATTCAAATTGCCTATTTTTCGTAATATGGAAATATGATGAAAAGATAGCTCCTCAATTCTATAGACGGTTTTTTGGTACTTTGTTAAGTTAAATACTAACCTAGTGGCCTATCGGTTGTCCCTTAAAAATGATGACATGTTCCATAATGTTTACTTTCCATTATTGATGCTTGTTGGAGAGTGAAGTGGTGGAAGAGATTGCAAAAGGGTTTATAGAGAAATGAGATTGAAAATAACAATGACAATTTCATAAATTTTGGCAATTTTGAATTTTTTGGTTTTCAGACCCTAGTTAAATGGAAAAGGGCCAACACCAAAAAATTATTAGCTTTACTCGTGATGTATGTTTCTTTTTAGGCAAATCTAGTCATTTTGACCATCAAAATCATGTTTTTGCAATTTTAGGAGAGATTTTATGTTGTTATACTTTTATTAGGAAACTTTGTTTTGATTGTCATATGTGGTATTTGTTTTGTTTATTTATTTATTTAATGATTATGGTACTTTTAGTAAATTTCCTTTTTTGGTTAATTTTGGATTCTCACATTTATTGTATGCCTTAGAGCAAAAAAATAATTTTTTGGTTGATCAATACTATTATTCAAAGTGGCATATATTGCTCTTTCTTTAAGAATTTGAATTGCCTTGAAATTTTTTAATTTTGATGTCTATATTATCTGGGTATTCGTAGAATCAACAAACATGTAGAAGATCATTTTTTTGGGTATTCGTGAGTGAATCAATGGGATTTAATATTATCCCTTTAATTTGTGTAGTTCCACTACGTCAGAGAGCCACCTTTTGTACTAGTCAACTTGCCTCCTCCAACAAGTGGGACTCGTTTACTCTCTCATATTAATCTCAATCATCTTAAAATCCTTTTGTGGTAGGTAAGTGTTAATTGAAAATAACTATTATTATTATTACTACTACTACTACTACTTTAAGCTTAAGGACAACTAATATTTTGTATGAAGTAGTAGTGATTTTAGAGATGCATTTATTGTTAGAGGTTATTATGAGAAATAATGATATTTTTCTACCGCAAAGTCTATTTTAATTATTTAGAATTCATGAATCTATTTTAGGATAGTGTCTGTTTATAAGAAAGGTTACTTATGATGTTTTATATTAAGCATGTTAGTTTTTGGTAAGGAACTTTTAAATTAATGGATATATCATGATATGTTTGATTTGCAAATGGTATCAAACAAAACACACATATTTGACAAATCTCAAAATTTTTGTCCAATGAAATCTATGGTACAAAGACGTTAGGACAAGACAAAATAAAATCTCTTAACAAAACTTAAATACTTCTTTTTAAGAACCACCTTTTATACACTCACTACTACCATTGTTGCCTTTATTACCACTGCTATTGCCGCCACTAGCATCATCATTAATACATCGGTTTCACTATACTACCATTCACCATCACCATGTTGTAATTGATAACCACCACAGCTACATTACCTTTGCCTTCTTTGTTACATCCTTAAAAACTTCATGCACCAAAATTATCGCCACTACAATTTCATTGCATCATTATAAGTACCATCGCATCTTTACCATCATCATTATTCATTACTACTACAATCACTACATTTGTAACGCCCTAATTTTATAGTCATTTATAACCCACCACATGTCTATATAACATATAGACACACAAAGGCTCAAAACCTTCTAATAACCACGATATATACCATTTATACTTCCAACACATACATATTAATACTCCAGATCCACAATCACAACATAAGTACTTCATTACAACAACTGCAAAAATTCTTACTTCCTACAACAAGGGATGGCTTATGGAGTCCATCTAAATGCACACACATATATATAAACTAATAGCAAGTTTATGCCTTAACATGCTAATCGATACGAGAATAACAACCATACAATATAATAAGAGTCTTTATCTCCTACACTCTAACATTTTATGTCTAAAAGTCTGCTGAGTAATCCTCGTGACTAACGTCCTCCCATAGTCGACGATAACATCATATCCAAATAAGTCAAAAGCCTTAAGGATTCCATTTGTACCTGAAAAAGATAAAAGGCAAGCCGAAGCCTAGTAAGGTATACCAATAAACACATGCGCATGTACAAACAATATCAAACTCACATGCACTACGATCATATGAATAAAAACAAGTAACCATTTAATTATCTTTATCCTTTAACTTAATACTCGATAAAGTGATACATCAGTATCTTGGATCACACATAAATATTTACTTATATATATATATTGGTTATTGAGTACTCCCCAATAACCATGATACCGGTACAACCTAAATTTACTCAGATCATTTTCATGTATAACTCCACTTGGAACACCATCACACATGAATCATCGGCATGCCGTGATAATAGCATGGAATTCTCCACCTATTACTAGCAGCCACGCACAAGCAATACACTCATCATTAATGTTCATTAGTTCTTAAGTCAATTTTGATTTCTATCTTAGACAAGCACAAACATAGTATACACATACTTGGATAGTTGATTCAACTTAGTCTACCTGATAGAAAACTCTAACCTGGATTGATAACAAAAAAAGATATTCATATTCTTTACATTTCTTAACTTATTTCTAAATAACATTCTCTAGGCTCCTCTCTCTCATTCTAACGTTAAAACGGTATATATATATATATATATATAATATGTTTGCATATATATATATGTTAATAATTTAAATTATAACATGAAAAATTGATACTAACAAGGTCTCAGGTTTTTAGAGTAATAATAAACCTTAAAGAAGTCAATTAAATAAGTTTCAAGTGCTTTTTAGAAGAATAAAATAAGTTTTGGAAAAACTGTTTGTACACGAGCTTCAACACAAGCTGTGTACAAGGTTGTATAGAAGACAAAAAGAAAGCGGAATACATTTTCAAAGTACAAGATCATTCTACACAGGTTGTGTACGAGGTCATGTAGAGGGCAAAAAGAAAGTAGAATGTATTTTTAAAGCATACGGCCATTCTACATTGACTATGTATGAAGTCGTGTAAAAGACAAAAAGAAGGCAGAATGCATTTTTAAAGTACATGACTATTCTACATAGGCTGTGTATGAGGTCGTGTAGAAGACAAAAATAGGGTTTTTCATGCAATTATCACAAACCATCGATTTTCTTCATTCCCAATATTAAAAACACAACTATTGATCTAAATTCAACTCTTCTTCAAAGCTTAAACACCCATCATAACAAAACTTATATAAAGATTGAATCTTGCAAACAAAAGATGTAACTTTTGCAAAAAAAATCACATTATTTTTGAATTCCATCAATCATTTACGTTTCCATTTCCCAATTCATTTTTGTCGTTAAAGATCCTTTAAAATCTTCCCAATATATGTTTGTTCTCCCATCAAATCTTAATATTAACACAAAGGTGTCAAAATCTTTGTTTCCAAGATCTCTTTTGTTAGACAAATACTAGGAAACACAAAAAGATTTCACTTATCATGATTATTGTCCGAAATTTCTTCAAGAATCTAGTGTGGAAACATAAAAGAATGATTTTCTGCAGAAATACGATGGGAGGAAGAAAGAAAAGAGCAGAAATAAGAGGCGGTTATTATTTGGGTAGTTTTATATATTGGGTAACCAACATATGTTTTAAAATTTATCATCAATGGACAAACTTGTCCTTATAATAAAAATTAAATTACTTCTTTATCCTTTATTATAAATGCATTTTTTTAGGATATTTCAACATTACTAACACATCCACCACACTACACCATTATCACTGGTTTTTCCTTTACTTAAGCACCACTTCATTAGCATACTTGTTACTAACATGGACATGCATGCCACTGTCACCATAGTGGTGCTATACAAGTAGCAAGGAGTTGAAAATATTTGTGAATCATAGCTGTGACAGTGGTGCAATAGCGGTGATGGCAACAATAAAACCAGTGTTAAGACAATGATGATAGAATAGACCAATTTTATTAAAATAAGTACACCATAATGTAAATAGTATAATTATTGAAGCCACTAGTTTATTGTATTATTTGTGTATAACAAACATAGAAAAAAAAATCTTTTGTCGTGATTAGCATACTAAACATGATATAAGAAACCTATATTGTATTTTGCTCCATTGTTCAACTATGTTATTCTTCTTGTTCTATATCATACTGAACAGAAGTGTTATCTCAAAGTCAATAAGTTGGAATAAATACCTTTACAAACACAAAAGTAATTATCAACTGTTTTACTTTTCATTCTTTATGAGATCAGAGGTTTTCTTGGGCAAACTTCGGTTCCTAAATATCATGGGTCCTCATAAGAAAAAGAAAGGAAGAATTTCAACCAGTTAAAGCAATATGAAAATAAGATTACTTTTGTGAATTGGCCCTTGATTATTTTCTACAACAAGAGTCATAACAAATGAGTGATGGATATTTGGTTAATTTCCTTTATATTACTTAAGGTCAAGAGGTTTAATTACTATATGAATAACAACTATTTTCGGTTCCAGCGAAATATGTTCGATGCTTTATAATATATTTTTTTCATTATACAAATCTATAAACTTTTGGGTGAAAAAATTAACGGGCTTGTGATTAATCTTCAAGAAGCACGACATGCATATCAATATTTACTCCTAGTTATCTGTTTGGCTTGTCAGATTTTTAGTTCTATTGTATTTATATTTAATTTATATTTGTAACTTATTTGTACCATATTTATATCATGTCTGTTTAGTTAGTTTATGAATAAAGCTGTCAGTTTTTTATCAGTATTTATTTCTTAATAAATATATGTTTATGGATAAAAAAATATATAATACCAAAATGATTAAAGAAAACAATCAAACCCTGTATCGATAAATTAAGGTGGAGAATATAAAAATTGTCAAATATAGAGTCACATGCCCAATAATGAAAACCCGTATGATGTATTACATATGAATAATTAATTAGTAATAAACATTACATAATCGTTTTTATTCTTCTCGTCTTTCAAATACAGAGAATCAAGCCACTAAGGGTCGCCTAACCACATGTGTCCAAGCGCTGCAAACTTTGAAATCCGGCAAGATCTTGCTATTTCAATTCAACAGATTATAGTTTCCTCTCGCACAAGATATATATGCAAAGTCGATTCCAATACCTCTTGCTCACACTGTCGTTTAGTCGGTTCATGACGTGTATTGATTTTAAAGTTTAAATGATATTATATAATCCAACGATGCTTCTTTTTTTTTTTTTTTTTGGGGGGGGAGTGGGAATTATATTTTCTTCCCTCTATTTATGCTGGTATTTGTTCAAGAGGGGAAAAAATGATAAACTTCTCATATTTTTCTAGATTATTATACATGTGATAAAAAAAATCTAAAATGATTTAAAAAAAAAAAAAAAGACCCTATACGCCTGGAAATAACATATCAAAGAGTTGATGTAATTTGTAATTCTTAGAAGTCTACAAATCCACTTTTCGATAGACAAACAACAAATCCTTAAGTAGCACAATGCGCAAAACAAAAATTAGTTAGGCTTAGACCAGTTTGTTTTGACGAAAAGTATTTGTTAATGAAAAATATTTTTTTATGAAAATGTTTTTTGACAAGTAATATATTTTTAAATATTTAGCTACTTTTATGAAAATAATTTTTCTCTATTATTTGTATAAATTTAAGATAACTTATATATTTTAAATAAAAAAATACATATTTATGATGAGATTTAAATCTACCTAAAGAAAAAATATTTTAAAAATTAATAATAAATGTCTTTGGATGGTAAATGATTAATAGATGAATTATTAAATCGATGAAAAAATGATTTACCATTTTATATCGCATAAATTATTTAAAAAAAAAAGCTATGAATGAGTTTATATTTTTTTAAATAGAAAAAAATATATTTCATTAATTGTTTCATTTTTTCTTAAACAAACACGAAAAAATAAAAAAATATTTTTCTGAAAAATATTTTTGTTAAAACAAACGGGTTCGTGTTTCCAAGAACACCCTGCTAGCATTATATTTTACCTCTCTTGTCTCGATGCAAAGGTGTAATGGCAAATATTCATCTACACAACCCTCCACTTTGCCTGTATTTAGAGAATAAGAAAAGGATTCGATTACCATTCATTAAAGACTAGCTTGACAAGGTATATGACGTGGATAATCCATTACATATTTTCACTTTAATAGAAATGTGTAAGGTTTAAAAGCTACTGCTAAATTCACTAGTTTACAAATAAATTTTCCAACTCTTATAAATAAATCATTTCTATTCATTATAAATTTGATAGTCACCACATATCTACAAACAATATAAATTCATCAACCTTATGCAAATCTACCCATGATCAACTTGATTAAAGGGTTAATTGCAAAAACACAAGTTATGTTTTAATCAATTTACAAACACATGATCTATGCTAATTTTTTGACAAATAGATGACTCGAGTTTTATATAAAAGTATCATTATAATTAATTACTATTAGAAAGATATATATTAGAGCCTTATCGGTCTAAAAAAATAAATTTAACAAAAAATATTACTAAATAGAATTAAATAAGTAAAATATTATAAATTATTTTTTAAAAATGAGAAAAATTAAAAAAATGTAAAATTAATTTTTAGGACCAATAAAATATTGATATGTGTTATTTTAAAATTAGTAAATAATATTAACATTTTTATATGAAACTCGGGTCATCTATTTATCAAAAAAATAACACAGGTCATGTGTTTGCAGATTGATCAAAACACAGGCCATATTTTTATAATTAACCAATGATTAAATTTCAATGTAAAGGCTTCAAGACTATTTTTTATTTGGATTTAACTCTCTAAGCTAAAGTGACAAAGCCTAAAGAGTTAGGCCCAATTTATTGGGATAATTAAGGGGGATTTGTCATGATGGACTTGAAGTTGGGCCCATTGGAATTGGGTAGCCAATTCCAACCTTTCATCATGAAGGCTTACACACACAACAAATAATGTTCTTAATCGATCTACGTCCACAAGGGAGCCCACTTTTATATTCATTATGAGAATGACTCATCATAGCCATTAATCATCCATCTAATTTAACGAATGAGATCGATAGCTAGATTCCCTAAATACCACTAATCTCACCTCATTTTGATAATTAAAAAACTTGGACAAATGTCATCGTTGCTGCCGAATTTCCATCTTGGTGAATCAATTACTTGTCTTGATCAAGAATGGACATCGATTTGTCATATTTAGCAGGTTTGATACGTTTTAACTCCCTTACCTGTCATACATATGTTAGTGCCTATTGAGATTACATATTCCTCCTTCCTACACACTTTTCTTTTGATCATCCTTGAACATGTCGTTTTCCTAGGTCACGAGTAGCGTGATAGTCACATAGCATACGCGTGATCGTTGTAATCAAATCCTTATACTCACACAAGTTAAACTGATCATTTGAAGTAATTGTTCCATATAGGCGATAGTAAAACTCAATATATAACTACTACACAAACATTATATGTCATATCATAGGAAGCTAATAAATTACTAAATGCAATAGCCATATTCATTAAATTTTTTATGACAGGTGACTCTCAACAATACAACTATGACAACCAATATTTAAAGACTCATATCACACTTTCAAATGTGACAAATGTCTAGACTCATCATCTACTACAAATAAGACACTCATAGATCTATTGTCAAGGACAAATATACAATAGATCCTAAAGACCCATCATCTTTAACAAATAATTTGTAAGGAAAACGTCTATTTCTCATTATGAAAAGTATTGATATTATACTAAGCTTCCATTTACATTGTGCCGTTGAAAGTTTAGTTTGTTACAACATTAGAATTAGAGTCTCACACCATCTATTTTCCCCATAACAACTTCATCTCTGCAACCCATGTTAATTGCATTATTTTCACCATATTGATGACTCACTTAGTCACATTAGTGACAGTTGCACTTACCTCTAGACAAAACATCCAAGAGGATGATATTTCTAGACACTCATCACTAGCTACCTCCTATAAGTCTAAAAGGTAAACATAAGTAGTAATGATTGTAGTAGTTACAAGTTACACCTACTTTGCATCACAAAACCACGGTTACTTGCTTAAGAATCATTTAAAGCCTTGGCCAATATCACAGTTTTTCTCAATGTCTAATTCACTATATAACACATCAACAATTGTATATGCTAAAGATTGGAAATCTTAAAGGTAAAAAGCCTATTCAATTTATTTTTAGTCCATGCATAATTACTCAATCAATTTAGGAGATTAGGTAGTTGACTTGGGGAGATTTTTTTAGCAAAGGTGGTTGATTGCCCTTTAAGGAGTGGTCAACCTCCTTTGCTCTACAAGGTCTTAGGTTAACCTTTAGATTGAATTATACCTCCTTTTATCCTAATTATTTTTTTTCTTAAATTCTTGCATGCTTCATATATATGTGATCTTTTTATGATTATTAGCCTAGGGAAGTTTCTAAATTCAATTTAATGTGAACTTCTATGGTTAATTAAAGCATAAACAATAAGGATACAATAATAATAACCTTTTCAGAACAAAAAAAAAAAAAGAAGTTCAACAGTTTTTCTTGAAATTCATCTAAAATTGGCTCTCTAGTGACATGGAACTAATCCCTTATCTAAATTGATGTAATTAGAATTTTAAGGACTAATAACCTAATGGGAATATGAACTTTTGAAGATTGGCAAGATTATGATGGGACCTTTAGGAGAGAGGGTTAAAGTTTTGTTAAAAAAAGGCATTATTGGAGAAGTCTGACAAAGATAAGAGGAGAGAGATTTTGGAGCTTCATTTCTATGAAAACCTAGGGGTTGCCTTGTTCTTACATAATAAACACTTAAGATATTTCAAGACCAGCAATTTGGTTCTTAATAATCGTACACTAGGGAAAAAAAATCTTGATAACTGTGCATATTAGGATAAGACTTGCCAACATTAAACAAAAGAAAATATTATTACCGATAAAACAAGTCCATCGGTTACACTTAGTAGGCTCGGTTCATATTTGCATGAGCCTATATTTTATTTGATCGCAGGGGTAAGGTTGTTTATTATAAAGTACAATGAAACCGATTTCTTAACAATGAGACTTTACTTTTAAGATATGGGTCTAACAGGTGTTTACCTATTTTAAAAAAATTATCTAAATACAAATTATATAATTTTAATTACTAAAATAGCAATACAGAATCACATTTAAGACATGTTATTTTGGTTTTAACAAAAAAGAAAAAAATTGCATCTTTAACATGTGGTTTTAAAATTTTAGTACATTTCAAAATCCCATGTGATTTACTATACATAGAAAGTAAAACATGCGATTCACCATAAATGGAAAAATTTTGCCATTTTCACAAAAATAAAAAATTATATGTAAGATATGTAACATTCATTAAAAAAATAAAATCGTATCTTATATATATGATTTTGCATCGGTATTTAGGTAATTATTTTTATATGACTAGTATTTGTGTAAATAATAATTTTTTTTTAGATAACAGAATCAAGTGTCTGTGCTTTTTATTTTTGACAATTTAGTGCCTCATTATTAAATTTTGGTAAATTAGTACTTGTATTTTCAATGTATGTGCAATTATATAATATTGATGGATGTTTATATTGTTGACATGATAATGATAGGCTAAGTACCTATACTTTCAATTTTGGGAAAATGATTGGTAGTTTAATACAAGATCTTTAGATTTTGGTAATTTTTTGCTAAATATTTATCACTATCCTATCATCAAAATAAATATTCATAAAATATATAGACACTTAATCACATAAATTTTGAAAGTATAAATACTAATTGACCAAAATCTAAAGAGGGGACACTAAGTTACAAAAAATTGAAAGTATATATACTTAATGTGTTATTTTATATTTTATCTTTTTTCTTCAAATATGAAAATATACAATCATTGGCCGAAAATTCAAATCAAATCAAACTTCAAACAAAAGTTTTGATTTGATTTGATTTGTTATATTTAATTTGATTTTCCAATTTTATACGCAATCAAAACCGGCGTGATTGGAACAATAATATTTCTACAATAACCGAATTTAACGGTTTGCCATAATATAGATCAGTCAATAATCATTCACATGGGAGTGTCATTATCAATAGACATCACATTTCAAATACCTATAATCGACTATCCAATATTAGGGCTGGGCCACGGATGTTTATCTCTTGTCGCCCCTGAAGTATTTGTCATCTTCCATGGTTTCTCATTCCCTTTTACAAGTACCTGTTAAGGTCTCCTTGAAGATTCGCCTTGTCTTTTGCCGCTTATGGCGGCCTTGTGCAGTCTCTTACAAGCCATTCATTGATCGTGCCTACTTTCATGAGAGATGATAGCAAAGATCTAGATCTGACGTTGTTACCCCGTAAACATGACCATAAACATACGGTTATATGGAATTGTTTATCCTCCCACACCCCCACCTATGGAAATATGGAACTGTTTGTTTCACAATACTATAATATTTTTGAAAATAATTCTTGTATTTTGAGTCCGTTTGGATGATCTGTTTTTCATCATATTTGTATCGATATATATATCATATGTATCTATCAATATGTGATCGGTTTATGAATAAAAATATCTATTTTCTATCAGTAGCTGTTTTGACAAACAGTTTGTTTGAAAACACAAAAATGAAGCTAAAACGATAGAAAAATAGCAGAACAAACATATACTTAAAAGAAAAGGTTTTTAAAACTATATTGGATAAGTGATATGTGAAAATTTAAATTTTAAACTAAATAAAATGAAGGTATAAAGTTTTTTAGATATTTGATTTTATATAAGGGATATGTATTTACATTATTTGAAGCGGATATACATAATATACATATATATAATTGCAAAAATTATGCAATATGCACATTATTGACCACTACATGTGTATGTTTAAGCATCCAAGTCTTGTTGAGAGCTGTATATATGTTTTTGATGTGGAAAGTCACGTGTGGTCTGTTAGAGTGGACCTGAAGGAAAAGATCCAACGAATCATTCACCTATGCCCTCAAACTCTTTTGCTACTATTTCAAATGTTGATCGATTTGGAAGCTTCTCGTTCAGCATCAGCATTCAGATCCCTTTAGATCATTACCTATGCCCTATAAAATTGATGCAACAGTATTAGATTGGTGGCCGAGTTTCTTATATCAAGCTTCTCTCACTATTATCCGTCATATAAATTTTTTTTTCCTCTTATCAACGCCCTAAACTTAGTGCATTGTCAGCACACCGCATGTCCTCACTATAGGTAGACACGCTACGGCTCAGATGTTGCTAAACCACAATAAAACCAAAGATAACCTCTAACATCTTACATTAATTGAGGTTTCATCATATCCATTAATATCACTAATGAAAACATCATAAACTCAATTAGCATTAATCAAGCGCTAACTTAAATCCAACTTAGAAATATTATATGAAAATGTCTCATAATGTAAAAGAATCATAATAAAAATTTAAACTTCAATAGTCTAAAATTCTAGCTATCTTAAATCTTTATTCACGTGCCTATTTAGATTGTTAGTTGGTATCATATTTGTATTGGATCAACATCTGTAACTTATTTATATCATATTTGTATCAGTTCAATTTGGTAAGTTTATGAGTAAAACTACCATTTTTTTATAGGTGTCAGTTTCTTAACAAATATCAGTTTGAAAATAATACCAGAATGATGAAACAAACAGGCCCCTAGAAATCAGCTAGAAAGTCTACTCCACTATTGTCTTCCTCATAGTCCATGTAAATGTTATGACCGATTAAATAAAATATCACTAGCTCGTCACTTGCTCCTAAAAGGATAAAAAGGAATAAGCGCAAGCCCTAGTATGCCAAACTACACCCGCATGCGCATAAACAAATAACATGCATATTCACATGCAACATGGTAATGTATGCAACAGTCATTGTTTATTATTTTTTTTTATTAGCTAGGCAACCAACACAATTTATAACTATTTGCAAATAGCCCTAAACTCGGAGTAACTCATGATTCCATGACAAGCAAATATAAATACATATATAGATAATTATATATATATATATTAGTGTTAGGTATTCTCCAATACTCTGAGTATTGTGCTCATACCACTCTTAAATTATCGAAATCCTCTCTATGTGTAACTCCACTCAAGACAACAACACACACAAATCATCAGGATGTTGTCCTAGTAATACCAATACTCCGGTCTACCTGACCTAGCCAAGTACAAGCAACAAATAATTTAAAGCCAGATATTGTTAAGTCCATTTGCAGTTTCTAAGCCTACACTTTGAAGCAACAACCAAGGTAAGGACATACTGATATAGTGTTCGGAATAGCTAACTCAAACAAAATTGGAATCACCTGATCACGTATAATAACATATACTAACACATTATTTGATTTTGGAAAGAAAACTTACTTCTAAGGTTATATAGCTTCTTAAGCTCTCAAGAACTATCACAACTCTAGATCTAGAAATACCTTCCTACTTAGGTTTAGGTATACTAGATGTTAAGCCAAGGGTTTAGGTATTTAGGAAGGTCAAAACAGAGATAAAAATAAGGTTACAATATCCTCCTATTGATCACGCTCGTGATGGAAGGCATGATATACTCGAGAGAGGGAAAAGAAACATATCACCCCTTGCATCATGCCCGTAAGTGACTTCCATCACCCCCTTCATCATGCCCATGATGAGAGTGGTGATAGGCCTCACAACCATGATTGACCAAAATTTGTGACTCTCGAAGAGATCACGATGTGATAGTCGTGACCCCTGTTCATACCCATTCGCTCTAAAACAGGAAAAAAACTCTAAAAACATCCATTCCTTGATTTTAAACCAAACAAAACTTGAAAATACAATTTATCAACATATAATTACTTTTATAAACATATTAGTGCAATCAAACAATTTTCTTCTCTTCTTTCACAATCAACAACCACCACAAACAACAAGAGATTAGGGTTTTTCTCCTGATTTTTCCCCCAGATGCGAACACCTTAACACCAGAAGCGTGGGTTAGGATAAGAAACCTCTTAAGACTACTAAAGGACAAGAAAAAAGAGCAACTTACCTTGATTCTAGCCTCTTGATGGTCTTCAATGGAAGGGCTTAAGGATCATGGATGTACTACTGAGAAGAAAAGGCATTTAGATTAAGTATAGGCAGATACTATTATGTTTTATTGTGAATGACTATTTTATCCACTCATAATAATAACATATGATATTTCATTTCCCTTCTTTATAAATTATTTTGTTTTATATTACAATTTATTATTTTAATGGACGTTTCATTTACTAGGACCGCTATAATATAAGACACACAATACCATGAAATAGAACTATGAATTACATGTAAAATAAAAGGAAATTTCTTGATAATGAGTATTTGAAAAACTTATTAAAATGGTCATATACATAAAGAATATGCTAAAGGATGCCATAAAAACCGTCTATACATTTAAAATATATATTATTATTATAATTTACCGTTATAAGAAATTTAACATGTGGTGACAAAACTTCCACATGTGATAAAAATACATTTATTGAGGCACCTTACAATTTAAAGCGACGAACGTTAAATTTTCAAAAAGCTACAACGAATAATAAATAATTCTAGTGTTAGGATGGAGCATGCAGGTGAAACAAGTAAAAAATAGTAATAATTCTAGATGACACGTTTTCCTCCTCAATTCAAGAAGCACGAATGAGAGTTGGACCTAGAAAGCCTGCATATGTCCTAAATTTCAAATTTTCCTTTGGTGAAGCTCATGGAATGGTCTCCCTACTAAGGATAACATCATTCGTCATGGTATTAATGTTGAAAGTAACTGTGTGTTCTATGGAAATTCCAAAGTATACACCACTTTATGCAAGAATGTGAGGAAACAAGAAAGCAGGGTGTGCTCTTGGAATTGAACATCATCTCTCCAATGATCACAATAATAGGTTGTGCGTATGGTTAAAGCAAAAAAAAAAAAAAAATCTTGTGAAAGAACCCTCCTGTCGGTCCTAAGTACTATCTACATTTTTATTAGTTACTTTGGTGTGAAAGGAAGGAGCAGGTGATTGAAGGAAAAATCAATCCCAAGTGGATTGATCAAACTCGAACAATTAGTAATGAATTTTGGGCACAATATAAATTCCTAAGAAGAAAGGATCCTTTGTTGATTGATACAGGCTGGCTACTACACTCACATTCTTGTGTTAAAGTAAACTACGATGCTTTCTTTAAACTTCCCAAAAATGATGCTACCATTAGTGTCATTGCTTCAAATGAATCTAGCCACTATTTAGGGGGAATAATTAAGACCTTCATGGTGGAATTACTACCCCCTATTGAAATGTGGGCTATTTACTAGGGGATGGAATGGATAATTGATCATGAGGTCCCCTATGGTGTGATTGAATCTAATGTGCAAACAGCTATGGACTAGATATTAAACCCATATGCTAAAGATGATTCTATGCCTGATGTTGTTTATGTGCAGGCACATGATGCAGATGCACTAGCAGTCCAACCAAAGGATGATTTTGAAGTGGACAAATAGAGAAGCAAATTGGACAACATATGACTTGGCAAATATTAGCCAAAAGCATAAAATAGATGAATATTTCATGGATATCTCTATTGCATCTTTTTTTTCTTTTTTTGTTTGCTACCTCTTAAATCTAGAAAATCTTTTAATCTTAATTCTGATGTCTTTACTAGCAGCACTCAGCTATAGGTTCCTTTTGTTATGAGCTCCTCTTTGAGGGTGTTGAGCGATTTTGTTGTTTACCATAACACTATTGGCTTGCAGGATGAAGGTTGATGCCCTCTTGCCAGCTACCTTTGATTTCTTATTTTTGTTAATCTTTTAAAAATTTTGAGTTTGCATCGCCTCCTCCTCATCCCAACCCCAACCCCCAACAACACCCCCCAACCCCGCCAACCACCCACCCCTCCCCCCCCCCAAATGCAAATTTCAGTTATAACAGGGAAAAAAGAAGATTGATATAGCCATAATGTTAAGG
Source organism: Combretum micranthum (assembly GCA_024138025.1). Lineage (NCBI taxonomy): Eukaryota > Viridiplantae > Streptophyta > Magnoliopsida > Myrtales > Combretaceae > Combretum > Combretum micranthum. The sequence goes on along the minus strand of JAMXBD010000666.1, from coordinate 643,159 downwards.
AAACAAAATTAGAAGAAAGGTTAATTCACTATTACAAAGAGAAAATAAGGATATGTGATAATTATTAGAGGGGTAAGTTTTATTCATGGTACCTAAACTTTTTGGTCTATAACAGTTTAATACCTAAATAAAAATTTGTATCATGACGGTCATGGTTGTCAAACTCGAGTTTCTACCTAGAATCGCCAAGGGTTTCGTAGAATCGGAACGTAAAATCGAAACGTAGAATCGTAAGATTCTACAACTAATGTAAATTTACTTACAAAAATTATTGATGTATTTACTAAAATAATAAAACTTTAAATAAATTATGAAAATAAAGAATTTAGTATTAAATTAGTTATGTACAACCAAAATTTAAGTTTTATCAATCATAATTCACATACTGTCATTAATATATTTAGTGCAATTTTATAATTAAAATAATTATTTTATTTAATGATGATTCATAATCTATAATTATTAAGATGTATTGCAAATCATTTAAATTATCATGTGTAAGTAGCTAGTTTTGTGTAGTGATGAATTTTTCATGTTCACTATATATTTGCACAAAAATCATTACATAAAAATTCATTATATTTATGGCAAATATATTTATAGATAGAAAATTATTAAAAAAGGGAAAACATAGCACTATATATATATTTTATTTTTCATTCAAAATGTTCAAAATATATCATTATCATAGTATATAACCTAAAAGAAAATAACTCTCTAAAAAATACAAAAAAAAAGGAAATAAAAGGAAAAAATATTAAAAAAACTAAAATTAAGTTAAATATCAAGAACCAACCCCAAAACCCCTAAATTTAAATACATTAAAGTGATTGCATTTTTAAAGTTCAAATAGAAAAAAAAAAGTGTAAAATTACAACTTTAAGATTTTACTACGATTCTACTTACGATTCTACTACCGATTCTACCACCGATTCTACCGTTTCTACTCACGATTCTACGATTCTACTTACGAGTTTACTCAAAAAACGATTTTGAATGCGAGTTGAATCGAAATATCATCATCAACTCGTAAACTCGTAGAAACGTACGAGTAGACTCGCGAGTTTGACAACCATGATGACGGTATCTAACTTTTTAAAAGTTTCACGTATGGTACCTTGGCAAAAATTTGGCCATTTCTCCAGTAACTCATTGACGTAGAACCAGAACTTAATTGAAAAAATGATTTTTCTTTCCTAGTTAGCATGTTTATTTATTCCTTTTGTTTTTTTTTTCACTTTCCTCTCTCTCTTATCTACTCTTCTTCTTCTTCTTCTCTATTTTTTATATTTAATTTATGCTCATATTTTTTAATGTCTACCCTTGAACTCCTACATTTGAGTGTTAGCTTTGTTAACTTCCAATTGTAGACCATATAACTTCAAAGGAAATCAATATTTTGTGAAATATTTGAAAATTAAAAAAAGAAGTTTGAAGTTACATCAATCAAGTGATGTGCCTAAGCACCAGATCTACTCTGATACTAAATTATGATGTGTCTAAAACCCTTGATACTGTAAATCGCAAGTTAGACGTAGATTTGTAATTTGGGTATTTTGTAGTATATGGATTTAGGATAAAGGAAATTGATATGAACGGTGTTATTCAGGGATATTATCACCGAGAATAACCCAAACTATATTCGCTCTGACCTGATATTATGCACAAGTGGAATCGAATGGTGTGTTTGCCACAATCCAAAGGATTGATAAGAACAATAAACCTTACCATAATCAACACGGTGATTGATAAGAGAAACTTAAGAAAAACTCTCAATAACAAAAATCAAATATCTCAAAAACTAATTAGGGTTCATTAAAAGAGAGTGTATATAGTATTCCCAACAAGAAAATAAACTCAAATATGAAATAAAGAAAAATCTACATTTTTTATCGAAGGCCGGCCAGGTACACCGTAGGCCTAAAGTTCAACGCCACCGGCATTGAAAGCAAACACTACCAGCCTTGAGCTAGTGTACTTGGAGAAACGAACACCTAAAGCTATCACGCCATCTTCTATACCCATGATATATATTGAACGTCGCTAGCTTTTAAGGTACACTGCCTGCTTTGAAGAGAAGGTCGCCGGCGTTAGACTGCTACATAGCTAGCCTTCGGTTGCTGCAACTTCTTAATTTATTCCTAGCTTGAACTCATGTCTTGTGTCCTTCCTCACTTGATCTTTGTTCACTCTTAGACCAATAGTTGAAGCCATGAAACGATTCCATCATTTTCTTGGACTTGTTGAAGATTTGTCCTCACATCTAAAACTAGTGTTATAATCTCCCTATTCATCAACATAGTTCTCTTCTCTCGTTGGTCATGTATTTGATCCTAAGCGAATCGAATCTCTTCAAGCTTCATAAGATGTAAAATAATACTCTTACCGTTTCTCTAAAAGGCATAGCTATTTAGATGTCCATCATGAAGAACTTGATTATCAAACAACCAAGGCCTCCCAAAGATAGTGAGAAGCAGTCATAGGAAAAACATCACAAAAGACTTCATCTCGATACCTACCTACCCCCAATAGAGATTGGTAGAGATTGGTACCTTAACCTCAGAATTAACAAATAAGCAACTTTGATCATTTAGCCAATGAAGTTTATAAGGATTGGTATATGGAATTGCAGAAATTGTAACTTTTCTACCATATTAGCCGCTGCCACATCGATATAACTCCCACTATCAATAAGGAGCACGCATAGTTGTCCTTAAATCCCGCAGCTAGTATAGAAAAGATTTTCCCTCTGTTCTTGGCCAACCAAAGATAGAGAAGTTGAATCATGTCTTAGCACTAAACTCACAAACTTTTCCTTCCCTGAGGTTTCAAAGGTATGGGCCTCCTTATCATCATAATAAGAATTTATAACATTTTGTAATTCATCGAGACCTTGCTCACTTTCATGCTCTTCCTCTTCAACCAATCCCCTATCAGTAATAGTCATCACTCGTTTGTTAGGGCACTGAGAAGCAATATGCCCATAACCTTGACATTTAAAACATTTTACTTCTCTATTTTCTTTCCAGAACTACTAGCAACATCCTTCTTAAACTCAGTAGTTACTACAACTTTACCAGAATCATGAGTAGATTTCTCCACTCGCTTATCAATTGGCTCTTCCTTCCCAGAATTATAATCACCATCAATATTCTGACCTACTTCCCTACTATCATATACTGGAGATTTAAAATTACCTTCAAATGTTTTAGAAGAATACCTGTTAGATATTCTATAAGGATTTGAATGCCTCTACCTCCCAACCTTTAGATCCAACTAGATGGCCTCTTCAAGTGTACTGTATCATTGCAACTCATAAATACAAGTAATCTCATACTTCAGGCCAGAAACAAGCCTTGCCATAGTTTGCTCAGGAGGCTCAGTAGCTCCACAACAAATCATCAAGGTCTCAAATTCTTGAATATATTTGTCTACAGTCTTTCCTCCCATCTCAATGTCTGCATAGGCATGAACAACTCATGCTTTATAATGCCCGGGAACAAATCTCCGTCTCAAGACTCACTTCATGTCCTACGTGTGGCAAGGATATTCTTCCACCACAAGGCAGCATAACCTATGAATTCAACAGCAACAAGTCGAACTCTCATATGGTCTTCTATGTCATAACACTCAAATAAGCTTTCCAATTTGTCTTTCCAATCAAGATACTCATCAATCGAACTACCACTTGCAAACGAAGCATTTGTAACTTCACATTCTCTAAACCCCTTGGTGGCCTAAATTCACCAGCAGGTACATAACCACGACCAAAATTAGCCCCATAATTATCACCTCTTCCTTCACGATAGTCATGATCATCACACAAATTTCATCTCCTCTATGACCTCCTCCTACCCCTTCCCGGTTGAACATCAAGATTGGCAATTGGAGGTGGTGCCTGTGGATTAACTACAGGTTGTTGCCCTAATATCATCTATTCCACTCTTGTAGATAGGGTAGTAATAAGATTAGTCAAAGCTTGCAATTGCTTCTCTATTATTCCTCTACCACCTACAGTACGATGACCCTGAACCTCCTCCTCCAACTTGGCCATTTCTATCATTCTTGGCATTCTCATTTACACTATCATTTGACATGATTCCTAAATTCTAAATTCCTTTAAATCTTAGATAATACATAGAAACCCTAATTCTCTATTTCAATAGCTACCAGCAATAATACCGTCAGCCTTGAGCTAGTATATTAGGAGAAACGAATACCCAAAGCTAGCAAGCCATCTTCTATGCCTGTGATGTATATTGAACGTTGCCAGCTTTTACAGTATGCTGCCGGCATTGAAGAGAAGGCCGTCGGTGTTGGACTGCTGCACAGCCAGCCTTCAGCTACTACAGCCTCTTGATTTATTCTCGGCTTGAACTCGCATCTTGTATCCTTCCTTACTTGATCTTTGTTCACTCCTAGACCGATAGTTGAAGTCATGAAACGATTCCCATTACTAAGCTTGTAAATAAAGATGGTTAAAATCAAGTAGGAAGAATGATTTTGGGTTGGCAACAAGCTTGACTCAACAAACGAAAATAAATTCCTCAAATCAGTTGAAATTGATTTTCTTTATAAATGGTTTTATTTATCAGTTTATTTATTATGTTTCTTTTTTTATAAATTATTGTTTTGATTTTAAGAGGGAAAAAGAATCCTAGGCATCCCTATAACTTTATAGGATTTGCTGCATATACAAAGGCTTAATTACCATAAAAAAGATAATATGCATTACCATTAATATGTATGCACAAGACAACAGACAATTAGATGTATGGTTTTTCCTTAATGATAAATCAATACAAAATGCATAGACCCAACCCTTCAAGCCTCTATTGTATCATATAAAATCTTCGAAATCCAATTTCAATGGCTTGCATAAACAGTCAATGATATAATGTTAAGAACAACAAATGGGTTAAAGAAAGAGAAGAGGGTGGGGTGGGGAGGGGGGGAGAGGAAAGCAAAAAAAGAGAAAATAAAAGGATTTTTTTTCGATGTGTTTTTGGATTTTATTTATTTTTTATTCAAAGGTTATTGAAGAAGAAGAAGAAGAAACATGAGAGAGAGATGGAGAGAGGAAAGTGAAAAAAGAGGAAAAGAATAAATAAACATATTGACTAGGAGAGAAAAATCGTTTTTTAATCAAACTTCAAGTCTATGTTAGCAAGTTGCCTGAGAAATTATTGGATTTTGGCCAAAGTACCATACATGAAACTTCTAAAAAGTTTAGGTAATAGCGTTGCACAAATTTTTGTTTAGGTATTAAACTGTTACAAAACCAAAAAGTTTAGGTATCATGAATGAAATTTACCAATTATTAGATCTATACAAACAGGCAAACTATGTGGCTTAGCCTTTTTAACCAATAAAGCAAGCAGATTGGGCTAAATATTTCAACCCACTTTACTATGCAGGTTATTTTGTCCTACCCCACATAACTTGCAAGCTACAGCGAGCCAACCTGCTTACAGGTTAGGTTGGCCTGCGAACCTGCATTAGATTTTTTTTCAATATGAATGAACCCATGAAAGTTAAAAACAAAAAAAAAAAAAAAAGCAAGTAATAGTAAATAATTATATGTAGGTTTGCATTTAAAAATAACTAACCAAATTAAACGAATAAGAAAATGAAACATTAAGTTAAAAGGGAATTTTATATCTTAATCATATAGACATCTTTTAATCTTTAACAATTTTTTTTATCCCATATGTAAGTAATTTTTTTTTTAATTTTGATTGAAAACAACATTTATATTAAGTATGATTACATTGTAATATTAAAATTTTGCAAAAAAAAAAAAAAGAAAAAAAATCTTGGTGTGTTGGTGGGATAAGACGCATAACCCACCAACTTGCATGGGGTGGCAAAGCCAAAACTTTTGATCATCTTTATAATGCAATCCAAAGCTGACTTGTTCACATAGCCCGTAGGTTAAAGCGGGGTAGAGTAGGTTGACCCACTTAGTTGGTTTGCAATTATGAGATTCTTTCAATAACTTCAATTCCTCCCAAAAATATTGTGATGCGTAAAGTCCCAACTTAATTCCACACACAAATGCAAACTACTAAACATATGCAAATGGGAATGTTTAGAAGGTTTACCCATTCACACCACTTCAAGAGTCTAACAACCAATCCATTGGTATGGAGACAAATTCATTGATTTGCTTACCATGTTGATGGCTTCAACCTAAAGCTCCTAACTCGAACCTACTCTAAAAAGCAAAAACTTAAGTTTTCTCTAAGAGCATCCTACACATATGCTCAACAAAATTGCGTCATTGAGAAGTCATAATTAGGGTTAGCATTAGAATTTGTTAGATCCTAAAACATATCATACTATCAATAATTGGGTAAGCTATAAGGTCAGCAATGGATGTTATTGGATATGCCTAGTTTCAAATGTGTGGAACCTATAGCACGGGCAAGGATGTTACTAGTTTAAGTTCAAAGGTACCTTACAATATGTAGGGTAGTAATCTTAACCTATAGCAAATTGTCCATACATTTAATTTTATTTGACAAAATAGAAACCTAATCACTTTACCCTAACTTGTAGCTGATAATCTAGATCAAAGATTTTCTAAATGGTTAAATGTGTGTCAAATGTCCAATCAAAGTCAATATTATGGTTAGCGTTTGTTGTGTTTTGTAAATGCTTTAGTTTTCTTTTTCAATTAAAATTCATATTTATATATGCTGTATATATTTAAAGATGATATGAACTTACAATTGAATCTCATTATTTTAGACACGGATGACTATTAATACTTCAATTGAAAAAATGTAATAGAGTCTACATGTTTCAAAGGACACCACGGAGTCCATATATTTTAAAGAGTACAGGTTTCAAAGTGGTCCCAAAAGATCATATGGTAGATTATGGTTCCAAATTTTTAAAATTGATACCCTTGGTGTAAGATATAGGATAAATTACACTAGAGGATTACAGTGTTTGAATGTAAATTTATTTGAGGTTACAACGATTCAAGTGGTCAAAAGAGGACATAACATTTAAAAAAGTGGGTCAATTGAGGTCTTCCCTAACATATGTCACATTATGAGAGTTCTTCTGAGTTTTAATTAAATATATGAATTATTTCTCCTGTTGACACGTGTTAACAGTGACCTCAAGTGATCTACTTCTCTAAATGTTGTGATTTTTTTTTAACTACTTGAAATGTATAACCTCAAATGAACTTATTCCCAAGTATTGTGATCTTTTAATATAATTTATCCGTAAGATATAAGGTAAAGAATTTTACCTTACCCACCATATACCTACTTATTCGTACTCATAACATGATGTTTCACTAAGCTATTTGTATGGCAAAGGTTGCACAACTCCAATCCATCAAATTCAAAACTTCTACTAATGAAATATCTTAATTTGCTTATTAGTAAGGGTAAATGTCGCAAATGGTATTTAAACTTTGGTAAAACATACAATTAGATGGCTGAATTTTGAAATTGATCAATTTAGTACAAAAAAAAAAAAACTTCTCGTGTACATTAACTAATATTATGGAGATACTTTTGACATGCATGAAAAGTTTTTTTTATACTAGATTGATCGATTTTTAAGTTTTGTTACTAAATTGATCAATTTCAAAATTTAGGTACCTAATTATATTTTGTCAAAGTTTAAGTACCATTCACTATATTAACCCTATTAATAATAGTTTACTTGGTGTCCACATTGCCTCAAACATTACTCGGTGAAGAGAAATCATCACGAAGCATGAAAGTACCTAGAACCACTAATGGAGTTAATGCCAGAAATGACACCTAAATTTTAATAAAATATGCACTTAAGTAATTGAATTTTGAAATTGATCAATTTAAATCATCAACAAGCATGAAAATACCTATAACCAATAATGGAGTTAACGTCAGAAATGATGCCTAAACTTTGATAAAATATGCAATTACATACTTGAACTTTGAAGTTGATCAATTTGGTACATAAAAGAACTTTTTATGTATGTCAATAGTACTTCTGCCAAGTTCTTTCAGATACTAAAATGATCAATTTAAAAAAAATTTAAATATTAAATTAATTAATTTTAAAGTTTAGGTGTTAAATTTATTATTTTTAAAGTCTAAATAATTAATTACATATTTTGCCAAACTTTAGATACTATTCATGAGATTAACCCACCACCAATGAAGTAATTAGAGTGAGACCTTACACATCTACATGGATGCATCCTGATGTCTCCTTAGTCAAGAAATGGCACTTTATACATTAAATATAAAACAAATAAAATTATAAAAGAAATTATTGAAATATGGCAACATCAAAACAGAAATATAATGCATTGATGCGAATTTAGTGACTTATTGCATGCAAATTTATCTCAGAGCCATAACGTAAGACTAAAGGCTAGAAGTTTCGTAATTTATTAACGAGTAAATTATATTGAAAGGTATCAACTTTTAGAGGTAAGTTTATTTAAGGTATTAACATTTCAAGTTATTCAAAAGATGAATCAAGCTTTGGCGAGTAATTCATTTAAGGCATCAATGTTTTGATATCTCTTTTTAAGTACTTGAAATGTTGATACCTTAGTTGAATTTACTCCCAATCATTAACACCTCATGATGTAATTTACCTAATTATTAACATATAACCACACAACCAATAGAAGAACTGTCAAAAGTTCAATCAAAACCTCAGTGGTGTTCCTAATTCATGTTAAATCAAAGGAATAAATAATATATTAGAGTTGTATAAAATAAAATAAAAAAACGAAAGGAAAAGCACATATTTTCTTCGATATCCTGCTCAATCATGGCATTAATATCATCACAACATCAATTATGAAATAATAATAATAATAATAATAATAATAATAATAAGCGAAAGGTAAAAAGGTAATTTAACTTCTAAATTTTAAATAAACCAACGTAATATTTGTTTTCCTTTTTCCCCTTCTGAAGTTTTTTTCCCTAAAACTCATGATATTTCTTCTTCTATGTCTACGTCAAATCAAATTTGTAAGTAAATTCTATTTTGTTCTTCTAACATTTCGGTGCAAGAGAATGAATTAAAGACAGCTTCTATTGTGCTTAGGTTCATCATGACTCTAAACAAATGAGTCTTTCTCTAAATCTTGTGTAAGACAAACCTTCTAGGTTTGTTTGTGTGTATTGGGGTAGGAAGTGATCATTACGCTTTATGTCGAAGTTTAGCAAAAAAATTGAGAATCTAGACAAGTACATTAGGCTGAACACGGTGAATGTACATGACCATACAAATGGCCTTGTTCCCACACATGTAATTGCTTGAAAGTGTGCGATCACTTTTTTTTTTCGATTTCTTCAAATTCTTCGATTGTTCTTCAAATCAATACTTTTTTTCTTGACTGAGTTTCCTAAAACTATATCGTTTTGCAATTAGAACTATAGCTTAAGTTGATACAATACTAACCAGTGAAAAGTAAGTACTGGGTAAAATTACAAAACATTTTCTTGTTCTAAAAGTTTTGCTTCTCATACAAGGTTTAGAAAGTCGTAGTGTGTTAGTTACAAGTGACGTCGGCACTTCAGATATGTGAATACCTTGGTTGTTGTCTTTGCTTCTTTAGGTTAGAAAAAGAAAATGAACTTAATAAACACTTTGTCATAATAATTGATATGATGTGTATGCTTTGTTGTGTTTAGTGGACCAAGAGTACTAATAATGCCAACGTGGCACCATGACTAAGTACTAGTAGATTTATTTGACTCAAGTACTGGTAGATATTGGGGGTACCCAACGTCGTATATGTTTATATTATATATATTAGTGATTTGCGATATTTGCAGCATGTCATAAATTGTTTGCATGAGATTGTCTAATTTCTTGAGCATGCACATATGTTTGTGGTATTTGCATACTAAGTTTAGATTCATTCCTTTATTTCCAAAATCAAACGATGGTTTACTGGCCATTGACCTTTCCTGTTATGATATTATTGTGGATTATGAAGAGGATGATAGTGTAATCTTTCAATGGATTATCGATTTCAGTTAGTGCGGTTTATGGAAATAGAGAGAATCCTATTATTATTATTATTATTATTATTATTATTATTATTATTATTATTATTATTATTATGCTCAAGTGGTTGTTGGTTTTAGGGCATGAATCATAGTTTTATCTGTTAAGTGATTTTGTTGCCATTTGGTTAAGTAGACTCTCTAAGGTATCCACGGTATGCATGGTTATCAAACTCACGAGTCAACTTATACGTTTCTACGAATTTACAAGCTAATGAAAAATCATAGTGTAGTAATTTTACGTATTTTTATTCTATTTGAACTTTAAAAAAGCAAGTAATTTAATATGTTTAAATTTAAAAACTTTTGGATTGGTTCTTGAAGTTTATCTTAAGCTAACCTAATTTTAGGTTTTCCCTTTTTTCCTTTTTTTTTTTTCTTTTTCAAGAGGGTTATTTTCTTCTAGGTTATATACTCTGATATACTTGAATAATTGTAATGAAAATTGAACAAATATATAAAGTGTTATATTTTTTTCCTTTTTAAAAATTTTCTAGTTGTAATTTATTTATCGTAAATTTAATGATTTTTTACGCGAATATATTAGAAAATATGAAAATGCTTATTACTGCACAAAAACCAACTGCTCACACATGATAATTTAAACAATTTGCAATATATCTTAATAATTATAAATCATAAATCATTACTAAATGTAAATAATTATTATAACTATTAGGATTGTATTAAACATATTAATGTGAGCATGTTAATTGTGATTGGTAAACTTTAATATTTGGTTGTATACAACTAAGATTAATGCTCAATTCTTTACTTTCATCATTTATGTAAAGTTTCATTAGCATAGTAAGTAAATCTACAGTTTTTACAAGCAAATTTATATCAGTTATAGAATCTTTTGATTTTATGTTTCAATTCTACGGACTCCTCGACGATTCTATGTAAAATCTCGAGTTTGATAGCCACGATGGTGTGATCTATTAGTAAGTACAGTGTTGGATTGTCATGTGTCGACTATGGTGTGATTTATGCTATTTATGTTTTCGGAGTGTTTATCATTATTATTATTATTATTATTATTATTATTGCCAAATTGGAGTGTTTATAATTAAACTTATGAACATTAGCAAGTTCGAACAATAGTGTGTTCACATATTATCAACATGCCACCAGTTGTAATGCCTTGAGATTTGGGGCATAATAAGTTAGGTCTACTCTAATCAACAAATCATCTACTTTAACTTTTTTGATTTCATGGATCAATGTTTTCTATGTTTGTTTAATTAAGGTTTTCAGTTTGTTGATCAAGTTAGATAGAGGTTGCATTTTTCCTTCTAGGAGTTTAGGCACGTAAGGTGATTTTTTTTTCCTTTCCTTCCATGAAAAAGGTTTTGAAAACATCAAAATTTTCCCTTCGTTATGTATAGACAACAGTGGAAGGCGTTTCGAAAAAAGAATGGACAATATGGTTGTTTGGTTATTTCTCCACAAGGCACTCAATCGATTGTCTTCTTCTTCTTCTTCTTCTTCTTTTTCCCCTCTTTTTTCCATATTTTAAACCTTGTACAATTTATTTATTTTTTATAGTATATATAAATGGGTCATGTTGCTTTGTAAATATATATATTTTTCTTTCTATTTTTTATTATTTTAATTAACCAATACAGATATAACAATAATATTAAATAAAACTATTATTAATTAATGACATGGTGATAACACATTAATGTTTATACTACATCGGTATCAGCGTAGACGAAATATATGTTTGAAGGAACTGTTACATTTTAAAAAGGTGAAGTCTCCATGTATTTTATAAAGTTCACTGCAATTTATCTAAATAGGAAGCTCATAGCTAAGATAGGTATGAGATTTCAAATAACCAAGGGAAGGGAGAAGGGGGTCTACAACATCCAAGTTCTATTATACATCCAAATTTAGAGATTATTTCAATTTAACTATTATTTGAAAAAAAATACATAAATACAATTTGAATAAAAATAATTATATAACTACTATCATTATATTGCATGTTGAACATACGATATAGTTTTTTCTTTTTTTCTTTTTTTTGTATTGCATGTATACGTATAATTATTCAATGTGTATAACATGACGTCATATGATACATAATTCTTTTTTGATTTCATGGATCAATTTTTGCTATGTTTGTTTAATTAAGGTTTTCAATTTGTTGATCAAGTTAGATAGAGGTTGCATTTTTCCTTCTAGGAGTTTAGGCAACGTAAGGTGATTTTTTTTACTTTCCTTCCATGAAAAAGGTTTTGAAAACATCAAAATTTTCCCTTCGTTATGTATAGACAACAGTGGAAGGCGTTTCGAAAAAAGAATGGACAATATGGTTGTTTGGTTATTTCTCCACAAGGCACTCAATCGATTGTCTTCTTCTTCTTCTTCTTCTTCTTTTTCCCCTTTTTTTCCATATTTTAAACCTTGTACAATTTATTTATTTTTTATAGTATATATAAATGGGTCATGTTGCTTTGTAAATAATATATATTTTTCTTTCTATTTTTTATTATTTTAATTAACCAATACAGATATAACAATAATATTAAATAAAACTATTATTAATTAATGACATGGTGATAACACATTAATGTTTATACTACATCGGTATCAGCGTAGACGAAATATATGTTTGAAGGAACTGTTACATTTTAAAAAGGTGAAGTCTCCATGTATTTTATAAAGTTCACTGCAATTTATCTAAATAGGAAGCTCATAGCTAAGATAGGTATGAGATTTCAAATAACCAAGGGAAGGGAGAAGGGGGTCTACAACATCCAAGTTCTATTATACATCCAAATTTAGAGATTATTTCAATTTAACTATTATTTGAAAAAAAATACATAAATACAATTTGAATAAAAATAATTATATAACTACTATCATTATATTGCATGTTGAACATACGATATAGTTTTTTTCTTTTTTTCTTTTTTTTGTATTGCATGTATACGTATAATTATTCAATGTGTATAACATGACGTCATATGATACATAATTCTTTTTTGATTTCATGGATCAATTTTTGCTATGTTTGTTTAATTAAGGTTTTCAATTTGTTGATCAAGTTAGATAGAGGTTGCATTTTTCCTTCTAGGAGTTTAGGCAACGTAAGGTGATTTTTTTTACTTTCCTTCCATGAAAAAGGTTTTGAAAACATCAAAATTTTCCCTTCGTTATGTATAGACAACAGTGGAAGGCGTTTCGAAAAAAGAATGGACAACATGGTTGTTTGATTATTTCTCCACAAGGCACTCAATCGATTGTCTTCTTCTTCTTCTTTTTTCCTTTTTTTCAATTTTTTAAACCTTGTACAATTTATTTATTTTATATATTATATGTAAATGGGTCATGTTGCTTTATAAATAATATATATTTCTCTTTCTATTTTTTTTTTATTTTTTATTGTTTTAATTAACCAATACATATATAACAATAATATTAAATAAAACTATTATTAACTAATGACATGGTGATAATACATTAATGTTTATACTACATCAGTATCAGCGTAGACGAAATATATGTTTGAAGGAACTGTTGTTGTCTCCATGTATTTTATAAAGTTCACTGCAGTTTATCTAAATAGAAAGCTCATAGCTATGATAGGTATGAGATTTCTAATAACCAAGGGAAGGGAGAAGGGGGTCTACAACATCCAAGTTCTATTATACATCCAAATTTAGAGATTATTTCATATTTAACTATTATTTTGAAAAAAAAATACATAAATATAATTTTGGATAAAAATAATTATATAACTACTATCATTATACCACATATTGAACATATGATATAGTTTTTTTTTTTTTTGGTATCACATGTTGAACATGAAATATACGCGTAATTATTCAGTGTGTATCACATGACGTCATGTGATACATATTTAAACTTATATCTTTTCCCCAACATGCGATACATATAAAAGCTTTTGTGTCTCTTATCCAATATGCGATATAGAGATAACAATTTGATAATTCTTTTTTCCTACAATTTGCATTTTATAATTTTTTCACAAGAATAGCAGGCATGTCTCTCACCTCCAAATTCACCATAACACCAGTCATATATGAAAACTATAAAGAATCAGGCCACACTCAGCAATTGATTATGTATTATACCATTCACAATGGTATAAGAAGCAAGCCACATTCTTCTTAATTTTACAAGCAATGTCTCACTCAATCCCTTCTTCACCAAGCCCTTGTAAGAGATAAAATTGAAAAGGGAGGAGTGCGGCCGGGGGGGTGTGGGGGTGTGGGGTGGGGGTGTGGGGCGGGATGGGGTGGGGGGGGCGGGGCGCGGTGTGATCATGATTGATTGTCGACTTATAAGAAAAAGAAAAATGCAACACTTGACTAGAAGAAAGTTGGGCTATGCATACAATTAAGAGAATTATTAGCGATGTTCATGGAGTACTACCAGTTAACTTTTTTGACTTCAGTTAAGGTGAGGTTTTCTTTTCCAGTCATAGGAAACTAGCTTATGAACATCTGGTGAACCTGTTTAAATTTTTAAGTGATGATTATCACCACGATGAAAGCAAACACTTCATAAAACACGGCTGTAACGTGTGGAAAAAGAAACGCCTGCTAGTGCCAGCTAGGGATCTATGGTTTTACGTCATGGTGTTATACGGTGCAACCTTGACCCCTATGTGCTATTTTGATATAAAGAATTCATAGGAGGCAACAATAGTATATTATTAAGGAATGATGGATTGGAAGCTCTAATCTATCACATTATTTTATGAGCTAAAAGAGTCACGAGACCTAGTTAACAAATTTGTTACATCATTAGATTGATCATCCAAATACTTCTCAAAATCAGTTATTGATTCCAAATAACACTTGGACAAATTCTTTAAAATTTTTAATAGCATAAGACAACATTCTACTTACATGTGACATATATATCAATTACAAGTGAACCATTTATTGGCATATCTCTAATTCGGAATTTTGCTAAATGAAACAACCAACATGGAATAATATGAAGGAAAGGTACCGTGTACGCAGAGATTTATATAAATTCAAGACATATCACAAATCGTACATGTTTGAATAATTAAAGGGGAAAAAAACAACTAAATGTGAAAGTCAGAACATCGATCACGTTATTAAACTAGAAAATATATGGTAATATGGTACTCAAGCCATGGTGGATTGGAGAGCTTAACACTATCTAATTACGTAATACCGCAGTCCGCACAACGTAATATCTAAAACAATCTTGACACTAACTATTTTCCTTTAAATTACCTCCTAAAAGGTGTACGATTGGCCATCTATAACATCCACAAAGTTGAATGCAGTTTCCTGTATGATTTATGGAATTTTTAAGAGATGTCCATCTATTTGATATGTCAATGAAAATAAATATCATTTCATATCATACGTACATATGGTTCTCTCAAGTTGTACTGCCAAGATGGGGCATAGGCAACATGAAGATAAGTCCAGCATGCAATTCCCCGAGAGACTGATACGTTGTCAGGATCCAACTTCATCATATGAATAGACGAAAACGTTACAAGAACCAGGATAAAGAAGGAACAACATCCCAAAATAAGACATTATCAAAGATTGTACAAATTTCTTATTTACGTATCATGGTCCCACAAGCGAAATGACTGAAAATGAGATGCGCCGTCATTGTTTGCAGTGTCTGGCATGTGAGTATACAGCTACAGTTTCATGGGTTCGACTTGCTTATATATATAGACCAATATTTCCCTTCTTTACTAACAAAGTCAGCCAATCCTAATTAGACGAATACAATAAAATCGGTGTTTCCCCTTTTTCCCGCTGTGCTACATTTCTTGAAATTACACATTTACAAAGCAAAATGGTAAAGACGAGCTCAATGAATCACTTTGCTATTTATGTCATTGCTATACTGTTCCTATTTGGCAACTTTGGAATTAGCTATGCTAGAGAAGGTAGGCAATGGAGAAAAATGGCAAAGGTCCATGATGGAAGCCACCATCACCACCAACATCATCGCCACAACCATGGTGCTGTGCCAAAGATGAACGGAAAAGGTTTCCTTACAGGGGAAGAGTCAATGACAATGGCAAAGCTAGCAAGCAGTGAAGGGACCTCCAGTACTATTTTTAATGTGCTAGATTATGGAGCTAAAGGTGATGGCCGAAATGACGATACGAAGGTAAATTTGTGCTCTTGCTAAATATTGTGCTGTTTGGAAGTCTTTTTAAGTGTTAACATTGTCAGAGGCAAAAGAGTTTGACAAACACAAATCTGTCGCAAGATGTGTACTTCATTTTAATAAGAGAACAAGGTAAAGTCCAAGTTAAGATTATCACTCCATTTATGTTAGCTTTATCCATCCTCCATACCAGACGACTGAAACATAAACATTTTTTCTGATAAATGGACCAGCACTTATATAATCCAAGTGTATTTGACTTCCATATCAACTAGTGCACTACAAATCGGTCTAGACACAGAAAAATCCAGCATATATGCCAAACATTACATCTACAAGCATTTGTCAGTCAAGAGATTGTAAGACTGGAAAGACCCCACCAATATTAGGTAGCTTCACACTTAAATAATTGCACAAGTTCAACAGACTTGTGTTGGCCTTCTCCTTCTTGTCCATATATGACATAAAAATCAAAATAAAATTATTACATATAAGATGGTATGCTGTAATCTTGAAAATTGACTAAGCAAAATAATGTGAAACGCATACTAATCTATTTGCTCTCACGTCACTCTCGAGCATAGAAGCAAAATGCAGAGACCTATACAAAGACATGGTTCAGTTTCGAACGGGGAACAGAATCAAAACCGTCGCCGGTGGTTCCATAACCGGATCCGAACCATTTGGCTGGTTCCGAAACTGGCTATGAAACTGCCGGTTTTACGATTCCTAGGTGATTCTTTAAACAGAACCTATGGAACCGGTTTCCATTGAAAAAAAAAGAAAAAAAAATATTAAATATATAATTTTTAATATTTAAATTATTTCATATAAATAGTAAAATTTATTACTTATTCATAATATTTGATATGTTACTATCAACAACACAAATAAATATAGTTTAAAATCATACATAATTAGTTTAAATAAACTTTTTCTAAAAGCAAAATTTATTTTCTTAATAATGTGAGACTATTTTTTGTATTGTAATTTTCTTTTTATCTCCTAGAGTATTTACAATATCATAATACTAAGTATAATTGATATTGAATGTGTTTGTATACATATAAATATGCATTCTAAATAAATTTTTAAAAATTTTGGTTAAATAATTTAATACTTGTAGAACCATTATAATTTTGACTTTAAAATTTATTTTATTAAAAATTAAAATTTTTTTTTAATTTTTTTTTAAAAGACGGTTCAAAAACTGAAACCTGTAATCGGATCGCAACCATGGGAGACGGTTCCAGTTCCAGTTCCTTAATTTTAAGACCTGAAACCGGCAGTTCCGCTTCGATTCGGTTCGGTTCCAGAACCATGACGATGTTTACAATGACCCTATATAACACATTTTAACGGTGCATTACACTAACCAGAGGAAAAGGACGGTTAAGCAACGACACATGGCAATTGCAGAAATTGGTAATTCCTACACTTTTTCAGAAGGTGAGATAAAATTTTGGGAGGCACAGGTCAAATTGTAATTCATGAATTAATAAGTGTAATTAAATATGTTTAAGCAGTTGCTCGAACCCCATAAATTTCAATTTATTGCAAATCTTGCCAAGCACGATAAACAATTTAATCAATTGTGTCAGGCAGAGAGTTATGCTCATCTTCTTATGGCAAAGAACCAGAACTAAAGAGCGATGGGATGTTTGCAGGCATTCCAAGCAACATGGGCGGCAGCTTGTAAAACAGCAGGATCAACAATTCTAGTCCCGTCTGGTTCTGTGTTTCTGCTGAAACCAATCTCCTTCTCAGGCCCTAATTGTCAACCTAACATTGTATTTCAGGTATATTACTAGTTAGGCCCATATATTGACAGAAAACTTGTCAACTTTCATCTACAATACAAGTTAAATGAGCTATGACGATGCAGTTGGATGGTAAGATCATTGCTCCAACCAGCCCTCAAGATTGGGAATCAGGGCTCCTGCAGTGGATCGAGTTCACTAAGCTTCAAAAAATCACAATTAAAGGCAAGGGTGTTATTGATGGACAAGGCTCAGTGTGGTGGAATGGCATACCAACATATAATCCAGAATATGCATCGGAGACAGCTCCCTCAGCAACCCCAGTTTCAGCCAACAGCTCCAATGCTCTGGTAATTCCAATGTTCCCATGGCTCTGGACAGGGGAGTAAATAACTTAGACAGGATTTCATAAATAATTAAAGAAACAACTGAAGTGCAGAAGTTAGCTTTAAAGAAACAGCTGGTGTGCAGAATTTAGCACTCCAAAAGCCAACTCTCTGCACTTGCCTCTTTCCTAGACTAATGTCTTGCACAGACATGGGCATGGTTCAGTTCCGAACTAGGAATCGGACCAGAACCACCAGCGTCGGTTCTAAAACCAAAACTGGACCAGTTGGCTGATTGCAGAACCGATTAAGAAACCATCGGTTTTCTAGTTTTTAGACAATTCTACAGCATTGAACCGGTTGGAACCAACAGTTCCAGAACTGGTTTCATTGAAAAAAGAAAAAAAAATTAAAGAAAATTTTTAAAAAATATATTAAATATATAATTATTAATGTTTACATTATTTCACATGAATAGTAAAACCTATTACCTATTTACAAATATTTAATGTGTTATTATCAACAGTATAAATAAAAATAAGTTAAAATCATATATTATTTAGTTTATATAAACTTCTCCTAAAAGCAAAATCCATTACCTTAATAACACGGGACAATTTTTTATATTGTAATTTTCCTTTTATCTTCTAGAGTATTTTGCAATCACATATTACTAACTATAATTAATGATATTGATTGTGTTTTATATAAATAAATATGCATTCTAAACAAATTTTTAAAAATTGATTAAATAATTTAACACTTTTAGACTCAATAAATAATTATTTTTTGAGTTTAAAATTTATTTTATCAAAAATAGAATTAATTAATTAATTTTTTTATTTTTTGCTTAAAAAAAAAAAAGATGGTTTCATGATTCCAAAACCAGAACCGAGAACCGAGAACCGAGAACCGCTAATTCCTTAGAACCGGACTGAAACCATGGAAGACAGTTTCAGTTCCTTATTTTCAAAACCCGGAACCGATAGTTTCAGTTTGGTTCGGTTCATTTCAGTTTGGGGACCGTGCCTAGGTGACTCAATCTCCCCTATATAAGCATGTCTTTAACTCACGTAATCACATGAACCTAGAAAATAATTTCTTCAAATATGACTTGCAGGTAACCACAGAATTGAGCAAAATGCCAAGTACCAAGCCTACGGTAATTTCCATAAATCTCCTTTAGGCTTTCTTAAAACAGTCTTTTCAAACATTTGACTTCCTTTGCAGGCACTACGGTTCTACGGAAGCACAAGTGTGACTGTAACAGGCATAACGATACAAAACAGCCCTCAGAGCCACCTCAAATTTGATTCATGTAATGGGGTTCAAGTTTACGGTTTCACCGCCTCATCTCCAGGAGACAGTCCCAATACAGATGGGATTCACCTACAGAACTCCCAGAGTGTCACCATATACACTCTATTCTTGCTTGCGGTAAACTCCTATACTCCAAGAAAAAGAATCTTTATGCACCATTAGCTCCGAGAAAAAGATTCTTTCTGCATCCTTAGCCAAGCACACAACTCGCTTCCATAAAAATATAAAAGGATGCACAATCTAGAATGCTAGTTAATTATGGTTATTTATTTAGGCTGTTATTTGCTGAATTAATATCCAAATATCATGTGATAATGCATTTATTACCAATTTGACAGGGGATGATTGTGTGTCCATTCAAACTGGGTGCTCAGATGTATATATACATGATGTAAACTGTGGACCTGGACATGGTATCAGCATCGGAGGGCTAGGAAAGGATAACGCCATGGCCTGTGTCTCCAATGTCACTGTCCGTGATACAACAATGACCGGGACAACAAGTGGAGTACGAATAAAAACATGGCAGGTAAAGAACCAATCCCTTTCATCAAAGTGGTAAGCTTATTTCCTTGTGATATGCAATAGTCATGACAAAATTAAATCCTTCAAAAATGCAAATCTTTAAAGGTTGGGGAAACAAAATCATCTTTTTGGGTTTTCGGTGTATGTGTACAAGAACAATAGTTGTGGGGTTCCCTCCATAAGATAATCAAAAGACAATCTATTATATACCACAACTGCAAGATATAACCAACCGTAGCAACTTCAAGTCAGCATGTTCTGATCTAAAATATTGCCACAAATGATACAGGGGGTTCAGGCTCAGTGCAAATATCATGTTCTCAAACATTCAGGTTTCCAATGTTGAAACACCAATTGCAATTGACCAATTCTACTGTGACAAAAGCAAATGTGAAAATGAAACATCAGCAGTGGCAGTGTCAGGCATAAATTATATAAACGTAAAAGGAACTTACTCTGTACAACCTGTGCACTTCGCATGTAGTGACAGCTTGCCTTGCATAGGGGTGTCTCTGACAGGTTTAGAGCTCAAACCAGTTGACAAAGGCTACCATTTGTATGGTCCTCTTTGCTGGGAGACATATGGAGAGTTGAAAACAGCCACAGTTCCTCCAATTGATTGTCTGCAGAAGGGCAAGCCATGAAGTTCCCAGCTCAGCTCCACTCCTGCTGAGTTTAGACTAATGTAATATGCATAAACATTTATATACAGTAGTTATGTTAGCTCAGAATTGTTGGATACTTAGGGGAAAGACGTCAGATGTAGATTTTTATAGTTATCATATCTTCCCTGTAGTGGTTTAAAAATATATACATAGACTTTCTTATAGAATCTAAATTTATCGTTAACTCTTCCTTTTTGCTCTTGCACCGTGTTCCAAAAATAAATTCACTAGAATACACTAATTGTTTTGTCAAACTATCAATGACATGCTGCTATCTTCTAAGAAACATCCATCATTCTTAGCAGGCCCCCACTAAAGTAAGGCAACAGCTGCTTGTGGTGAAAAATTCTCCATACATCTGCACAACATCCAATGTAAGCATAGGAAAAAGGTAGATTAGAAATTGCAAGCTGGAATTTCAAATTATCTAAAAATTACTGCAGGAGTTGCAATAACAGAAGTTGGCAAAAGCAACTTAAAATGCCAACCAAAGAAACTCAAAAAGAAAGGCTACACCTCTCTATTATCAAATGCCCATATGTATTTAGCTTTAATTAACTATAAGCTATAAAATATGAAGGCTGAAGGTAGCATTGACAGTGTTATACCACATATGGAACGAAAGAAACCAGAGGAGAATAGGGAAACACCCCTGTGACCCTGGCATCATTGCAAGAAGAATTGCCTGGTGCATCAAATCTCTTTACGAGGGTTATGTAGCCAATCTTAGCAAAAGTTACCTTATATAGCATGCCTTTTTTGGTTAGTTACCAATTTCTTTTCTTTCTGTTTTAAAGCTTGTATAGCCCTTCCACTAGACAGGAAAACAAAGCAAGTTTCTCAACATACAGGGGAGCTACCCCTTTAAAAATATATAATGAACAAAAATAAAAAATAAAAAGCCATCAATTTCACCCTAAAGAACTGGAAAGAATTTACACTACTCTATTATCCCCAAAAATATGTGTACTAATCAATTGACGATACATAGGAGAGTCCTTTGACAAAAAAAGACGACACTACCCAAGTATTTAACTTAAGACGCCTTTTATGGCCAAGGAGCCATTTGTACAACATGCATCAGCACCATAAAGTGTTATAAATTGACAGTTTTGCCTTGATTGGAGTACATTGTACTGCTAGCAATTAAACCATCTAGCCGTACTCTAGAGATTCAATATATGCTAAACTTAACTAGTTTTACAGTCGCACAACCGGCACAACATATTAAGCAATGACTATCAGAAACAGTCAACCAGGTACAATAGAACAACAAAGAGTAAATGGAGATTTTAACTAACATCTTCAATATGACAAATTGTGAAATCCAAGACAAAGCTATGCCTTCCCAAAACCAACAGCAACCTTCTTCCTCCTGCTCTCTATCCTCTCAGGACTAGGCAATCCTGTCATCTCCTCATACTTTTTCTCCAAGGCCTACAACATATATCAAAGCAAGCAAATTAACTTTTATTTCCACTGTCAATTCACACTAATTTGAAGTTGAAAGCTTGTAAATGCTGACATCTCAACATGAAGGAATTGGTGCTTCAAGGAGTTTACAGGGTCTTGGACAACAGAGTTAGCCACAGAAAAGTGAGCTATTTAAATCAACTCCAGCAGCCAGGTAATGTAAGTGTGACAAATAGTGCAAAAATCAACTTCCAAGTTGCAAAGAGTTTAATGTGAAATCACCTGAGAGTAAGCTGATAAAGTTATATTTCACTCAACTCTTCAATGATTAAATCATGATAAACTTATTATAGATTTAATAGAAATCGAATGAAAATGATAGTTAAGTATGCCTAATTTGATATTTCAAGTCTTTGAGGACTTATAATACAAATACAAGCAATTGAGAGAAGTTTTAAACAAAATTGGAGATAAAAAGAATGGAATCCAACCATGCAAGCATACCAGGACAATTTTGACGATGTTTCATAAATTCAACATATCTCTCTCATACGAGCTCCTATTGAGATGATTTAAAATGCTATTGAAAGCTAAGAGAGAGATCTTAAATTTTCATGTTTTGGTGTGAATGAATTCGGAATACATCAGGGCCAAAATGTGTCATGAGTTTGATAAATTGCATATATCTATCTCATATGATCTCTTTTTGACATGATTAAAAATCATATGAAAAGATAAGAGATAAATCTACAATCTTCATGTTTCGAGTTTTTGCTAATTATGAAAAATGTAGATTTTAAATCGTCTTGAAGTTACTGCAAGTGCAGAACATCAGTAAGAATTGCAGCTCGATACTGTTTTAGTAAATTCAACATATTTCTTTCATCCGAGGTCCGTTTGATATTATTCAAGATCCTATTGAAAAAAATAGAAA
This sequence comes from Combretum micranthum, assembly GCA_024138025.1. Lineage (NCBI taxonomy): Eukaryota > Viridiplantae > Streptophyta > Magnoliopsida > Myrtales > Combretaceae > Combretum > Combretum micranthum. Next base: position 620,011 of record JAMXBD010000666.1, on the reverse strand, counting down.
TATCTACAATTTTCATTTTATAAGTTTTGGCAAATTTCAATTGGAGAAAGTCGAAAATTGTCATGAACTTTCTGTACACAGCACTGCTTAAAGGCTGCCAGCTATCTTGCTTTGGAGATGATTTTTACAACATACACCTGCTACTGGAGATTCTACACTGCCAGCATTGAAGCTGGTGTACATTCAAAAATGCTTCGAAAATCAATTTTTAAAAAGTAGGCCGGTTAGATCCAAAAGTACACCGCTGGTGTACAGTGCCAATGTATCTTCCCTGCAGCTTTTCATATATAAACTTCTCTTGTTGATCATTTGTTGATATGTAGAAACCCTAGGCACGAAATTGAGAGTATTTCTCCATAGCTTCTTGATGGATTAGTGTTTAGAATGCTAAAGTAGTTAACTTTTTGTTCTGATATCAAATTCCATACCGAGATTAAAGTAAAAACGTCGTTTGTGTTTGGATTTCAAAAATAGAATTTCTTTGACAGGTGATTTTGCTCTTTTTCTATATCTATTTATTGGATGGTGTTTGAACTTCATTTCTTTTAGTACTTAATTTGGTTTTGAGTTTCTGATCTGAAATATGATTGATGATTCCTGTTATTGATTAAATCCTTGTTTATATTCGGATGGTTGATGTTAATTCACAGTTCATGCAATTTTGGCTTAGATTTGGAATTCATGATAGATTAGAATTGAAATTGAAAAATTCCTTTCTAATTGATTCTGAATAGCTAATCAAGATTATATTTCACATAAGGATATGGTTTGTAATTCAATTAGGGTTTGGTAAATTGAATATATTTGTCAATTAATCACTTTCCTAGAAATAGAGAATATTGATTGGTTAATCTAAGGTAATAGCTTACTTTGGGAAAAGAAGTTGTTATCTTGTGCTTGATTGATTAAAAACTGAACCCATTGATAATTTGGATCTACAAGTGCATTTTTGGTTAATAGCATATTGATTGATTATTCAGATCTGTTAGCTCTTAACTTAATCAATTACAGGTGTTGAAAATCCTTATTTCTATGTAGTTTAGTGATATTAAAAGAAAATATAAAAAAGAGACAAATTTTGATTTGCCTAACTATAAATTGGACTGATATAGTTGATAGCTAGTCCCCACTTCCTATGGACTCGACTCGGTATTCACCGATATATTATTACTGCACACGCACCTGATACACTATCGGTTAAAAATTATCCTTCTAAAGGAATTTCAATTTAACTTAAAAGAGTTTTAAAAAGCACATTATAGAAAAAACGTGATCATAAGCTCATCCATAGAAGGCAGTAGGAACAAATAGGTTAGAAGTCCTGTATATTTGTACCATAATTCAATGAAATTCTTCCATCACTGTTGTCCTTCACAGCTTTTAAATATGCTGACAAGGCTCACAGAACTCTCTTTTCTTTTTGGTGGGGTGGGAAGTTTAATTCGCACAACTCTCATCAGCATGCTAACGTAGCAAAAAGAACTGATCATAATCCTTTCGTTTCACTGTTATCCCATATGAAACCTCTGTCAAATTAGTTTGCAATGGGTTGTTTACCATATAAGTTTGTCAAGTCAGGGTTGCAAGTATCACATAAGCTTCTTCTCAAAGCTGTGAAAGAACATAATAATAAAGGTACTTATTTGATGCAGGGAAATAATCGTATAGAATTGCATGGTTCATTTAAATTATAGAGGACTTCACTTGATTCTGATACAAACATAGAGGACTTCTAGTACATATACCAAAGGTTTCAAGAAACAAGGGTCATCATTTAATCAAATCAAAATAATTAAAGCCATCTCAAGATAAGATCTCTAGTTCAAGTTGTTATAATATGCATGCCATGCTTCAAATAAGGCCTTACAATGGTATATGCCTGAAGAAGAAATGTTTCACAGATGCATTTTACTACACAAAGTTTACAAGCAAACTTGAGCATGTAAAAGGATGTCTCATTTAGTGAAAGGATGGCCAGGTTTTCTCCTCCTCTATTCTTTGGATGGATTTATCCCTAAAATAACCCTGCATTATTAAATATAACCCAATATTTCTCTGTAATATATATGTATGTCTGTGTTGATAAATGTGTAAAATTATACATTTATCTCTATTGAAACAATTCAAATCCATGCATAATTAGATTTCTTTAGCATGATAGAGGAATATTCTAGAACTTAATTCTTTGTGAGCAGTAAATTATTTACCATTTATTATAATAAGTTGGTAGAGTTAGCGGTGGTGGGTAGGGTTGATGTATTAATTTTATTGCTACCTATCATGCTAGTAATGTTTATAAATAAGTCATGTTATGTACAATTTCAAAAAACATACTGAAAATATTTTTTACATTATTTCTTCACATGGAATCATTGCCCTCATTGCCATTTTCTCATTGCGCTACTTAAATTTTTTTTTTTTTGTTTTTTCCTGGCCTTCACTGCCATTTTCCTCTTTTTTCTTATGTCTACTATAAATAATCAAACCAAGATCAAGTCACCACTCATATACAACCCATTTTTTATAGGAGTTCCTTTGGTGGAACGGAGCAATGAGACATCTGGATCAACTATGAAAGCTACAAAATCAAGGTAAGGGGATTCATCTCCATGCAACGGCTCAGCAAGGATGAACTTTAGTGTTCATACAATAAGAAGACTTGGCACATCAAAGAAAATTGCTTCAAGCTTCATGGCAAGGAAAGGACAATGTTTTTAGTCGAACCCATGTTTAAACTAAGGGAGGTCATGCCAATGTCTCTACTAGAGAGATGGAGACAAAAAATAAGAAAGTTATTGCTACTAATGGCACTGCTGAACCTAATCTTGAGTTCAACAAGGATAATCTTCATCGATTAAAAGGTCCACTCGATTCCCTTTCCAAATCTTCGGGTATTTGTTCTTTCATCCAAAATAGTACATGTTATATTTTTTCGACCTTTAATGTAAATTGAAAAGTCGATTCTAATACTTGGGTTGTAAACTCTGATGCAATAGATCACATGATGGATTCTTCTACTTTGTTTCATTCTTGTACCCTAAACATAGGCAATCAGGTAATCACAGTGGCAAATAGTCCAATAATTCCCTTTAAAGGAAAAGGTAGTGTGAACATTGATTCCAATCTTCAACTCAAAAATGTTCTTCATATTCCTAAACTTAACAATAATCTCCTCTCAATTTACCACAAAACTTATGATTTTAATTGTTCTATCATCTGCTTTAAAACTCATTGTTTCTATCATTTGAGAAAGACAATTAGAGTTACTGACATCCGAGATGGACTATATGTCCTTGATAACATGAATAAATTGGTTGAGACAAGGGCCTAACTTGCGAAGCCCTCATCCTCTAAGGTATCGGAAATTTGGACACAACATCAATGTCTTGGCCGTCTATCTTTTTAGTATCTAAAAGTTATGTTTCCATCCTTGTTTCAAGAAATTTCTATTTCTACATTTCAATGTAATGACTACATTCTTGCAAAACATCAAAGACAATCTTTTCCTAAATCATCAATAAAATCTTCGCTGCCTTTCGACCTTGTTTCTTTTGATGTGTGAGGACCCTCTAAAATTCCCGATGTAAGTGGTGCAAGATAGTTTATTGTGTTTATAAACAAACTACACACGAGTCACTTGGTTGTTTCTCCTTAAGGATAAATACAAGGTTCCTTCTGTTTTACAAAATTTCTACAAGCAAGTACGTACCCAATTTGGAACCCAAATCAAGCAATTTGGAACCCAAATCAAGAGTATATGAATCATACTTTAAGTCTTTTCTTTCAAAACAATGGCATTGTTCATGAAATTTCCTACATCGACACTCCACAACAAAATGAAGTAGTAGGGTGGAAAAATTGTCAACTTCTCAATACCATTCATGCCTTATTATTTCACCATAAGGTTCCATCACATTTTTTAGAGGAGCCAACTCTTACAACCACTTATCTTAAATATAGGATTTCATCTCGTGCACTCCATCTTAGGAGTCCTATGGAAGCATTGATTGATTTCTTTTCTTCAATTGTGACAACCAATTCTCTCCCCTTTAAGATTTTTGGGTGTACAACTTATGTACATATCTACAAAAACCATCACACCAAACTTGAATCAAGATCATTTAAATGTATTTTTTTGGGTACTCTAACACACAAAAGAAGTATCGATGTTAACATCCTCCGAGTAGAGATTTTTTCTCCCTATAGATGTGGTTTTTCAAGAAAATAAAGCTTACTATTTTGCATTAGAATCTCAACTTCAAGGGAAGAAAAGTGAGACCCACACTGAAAGAGAGTTATTTATGCTTAATTTTTCAAATACTACATCCAAACAATCCATGAGTACCCAAACACAATCAGAAAAACCACCACCACCACCATCAATACCAAATCCCAAACAGCAAGAAGTAAATCATCTTGATGATCCCAACATTGTCACTTCTCTTCTAGGAAAAAATCTTGAGCAATTTAAACACATCTATATAAGCAAATTCAAGGACGTCTCGAACCTAAAGCAATTTCATGAATCTACCTTGGGAAAAGGTAATCCATCTTTTTTCTCAAAACTCTAATGATGATGATACAAGCTTGCCTATTGCTTTACAGCAAGGTACACGAAAGTGTACTCAATATCCTATTGATCATTTCATTTCATCTACTCGATTGTCTCAACAATACAAAGAGTTTCTTACAACCCTTGACTCTATTAGAATTCCACAAACTTTTTATGAAGCATTGCAAGACAAGAATTGGACACTTGCTATGGGGAGGAAATGAGTGCTCTCAAAAGAAATGGAACATGGGATGGGTTTGTTTGGATGGTCTGTTTTTCATCTGTATCTGTATCTGTATCTGTATCTGTATCTGTATCTTTTTCAAAATGATATGTGTAAAAATGTCTAATTTGCATTTATATTTTATCTATATTTGATCTTTTGATAAGAACTGTGAACTTTTTTTTATCTATATCATTATAATAAATAATTTATTAGAAAAAATTTTGAAAAAAGTGTCTGTATCTGCCGGAAAAAGCCAAACAAACATACCCTAAACTATCCTCCAAACAAGAAAATTCTAGATTGCAAGTGGGTTTGCACTTTGAAATACAAAGCAGATAGATCTTTAGTGAGATACAAAGTAAAAGTCGTGGCTAAAGAGTACACACAAGCATATGGAGTGAACTATGTGGAGACTTTTTCTCCATTTGCTAAAATGAATACAGTTAGGATTTTACATCCTTCTGCTGCTAATTTTAATTGTGAATTGCAACAATTAAATGTGAAGATTGTTTTCCTACATGGAGATCTAGAAGAGGAAGCCTATATGGAAATCCACCTGGTTTTGAAGGAAGACTCGAAAAAAATAAAAAATGCCGATTGAGAAAGGCACTTTATGGCTTGAAACAATCGCCTAAGGCATGGTTTGGTAGATTCACAAAGGCAATGCTAAAAAAGGGATACAAACAAAGTCAAGGCAACAACATTTTGTTTGTGAAGCATTAAAGAGAAGGTAAGCTCGCACCCAAGCAGCAGGAGCTCTCATGCTCCTGTCAAGTAGTGCTCAACACAACCTACTAAGCCTCTACTGTTGACAGCAGCATCCTCATCAAGCACAGCAGAAGCAACACACTTCTTGAATCCAATCCGAACACTTCTATAGACAGCAAGCGACTGTCCTGAATTTCAAGGAGTGCCTCTGATCAGCAATTTACACCGCTCCACTTTGCCCCTATCGAGACAGCACCGACAGCACATACTCTAAGCCTCGCCCCACACACATATGCAGAGGACAGCACACCAGACCAGAGTCAAGCGCCCATTAGTTCTGTTGAAGGGTGTATGACAGAACAAGGGCATCAACCGAGAAGCAGAGCAGGCATGCCAAGTGTACCTGTCCTCAACCTAGAGGCTTGAATTGAGATACCAGATTTGAACTCTCACCGACCAAACTCAAAGTGTGCACCACACACAACAGACCCACAAGCCCAAAATCAACAACACAGCAGCTACACTTGAACGAGCTTGAGAATTATCATCCCACAGCGAGCACCAATCACCCAACTGAGCAACCCATGCCAGCTCCAATCTATCAACACACACGCTCTCAGCTCCCATTCATAACAGAACAGCAGCAGGATCCTTCACTATAGATTTGTGAAGAATTACAGCAGATGTCCAATGGGTGTTGATATGCAGCAGGGATTGATCAAATTAAGAAGCACGTCCAAGTTTGCAATACAGCTGTAAACTTGATCCATGTGAATCAGAATTTCGATGTACAAATAGTCTGAGAACAAATTAGAGCATCTGAGGTCTTCATATAAACGCCCAAGTGCTGACTCCAAACCCAGCCTATGCTCTCATGTGTGGATATAATATTACGCAAGAGTCAACAACAATGGGAGGATAATAATTTCATTTTGGAGCCCTTTTATTTTATTGTTGCTGTATTAGGAGCCCATATTTTTATTTCAAATAACAAAGGTCCACGTCATTTTGGGAGAACACATGTGCTAATGTTGTAATATCACGGATACATTATCCTTAAAGGATAGTATCAAAGTTGTTTGTTTGTTATATGATAGTTTCCTTATTTTTAGGAGAAGATAAACTTAGGATAGAGTCTAGCTTATCCTTCTCGGGTTGTTAGCTAGATATTAGTTCTTTTGATTATCTAATTATGTGTATAAATAGTCTTGTAATACTCTTCTTTTCTAATCATCAGAGAATTAAAAATTCTTCCCTATTTGTCTCTATTTCCTCATGGTATCAGAGCCTACCCTCTAATATAAAAAAAAAAAAAAAAAAAAAACTTATTCTTTTTTTTAGCCTTTGACAGTCGGAAATGGCTAAGATCAATGAGACAGATATGACCGTTGTTTCTCCCTTAAATCTTGAAAACCCATCCATGCAGATCACCATTCATAAGTTGAATGGGATTAATTTTCTAAAGTTGAATGGGATTAATTTTCTACAATGGTCGAGATTTGTGACCTTGTACCTTTGTGGCAAAGGACGCCTACGTTATCTCACTAGGGAGATCAAGGCACCAGAGAGCAATAGTTCCGAGTATCAAAAATGGGATTCGGAGAATTCCATGATAATTGCATGGTTAATTAACTCCATGGAGGCTGAGATCAGGCGAACATATCTATTTCTGTCTACTGCTAAGGAGGTTTGGGATGCTGTAAAAGAAACTTTCTCTGATTTAGAGAATTCGACCCAAGTGTTTGAGCTTAAGTCAAAACTTCAAGATCAAAAGCAACTAAACCTGACCATGACTCAATATTATAGTATTTTACACAAACTCTAGCGAAAGATTGACTTGTTTTATGATGCTGAGTGGAAATGCACTGGAGATGTACTCCTGTACAAGAAAATATTGAATAAGGAGAGGCTATTGATTTTTTGTATGGCTTAAACAAAGAATTGGATGACGTCCGTGGACGAATCTTAGGAAAGTCTCCCTTACCATCCATTCAAGAAGCTTTCGCAGAAGTCAGATGTGAAGAAAGCCGCGAGCGTGTCATGTTGGATCCTCTCCGAATCCTGATGCAGATCATTCTACCTTGATAACACGTCAGAATAATGGTACTAATGATACTCGTATTAATAGACAAGAAAGACCTTGGTGTGAACATTATCATAAGAGATGTCATATCAAGGACAGACGCTAGAAACTACATGGTAAACCAGCTGATTGGAAGCCTAGAAACTCGTCAAGTGCTCGCGTATATATTGCTGGAAAAACATATCAGAATCCATTTACTCCTTAGCAAATAGAATAGCTGCAACACCTTCTAAACCATGCCTAGAATTCAGCAACACAGCCCATTACTTCTGCCTATCATGCCACTAATACAAGTACTTTGAATACTACCCTCACTGCTGATGCTTCTCCCTAGATAATTGACTCCGGAGCAACAGAACACATGATAGGCCAATCCCAACAATTTACTACCTATAGGCCATGCTTAGGTAAGTTAAAAATAAAAATCGCCGATGGTTCTTTGTCCCCAGTTGCTGGTAAAGGCTCAATCCGTATCTCACCTCAACTTACCCTACATAATGTCCTTCATGTTCCCAATCTCTCATGCAACCTCCTTTCTATAAGTAAACTTACCCATGACCAGAATTGTATTGCAAAATTCTCACCTTCTCATTGTGAATTTTAGGAGCTGCTCTCGAGGAGGACAATTGGGAGTGCAAGGGAATGTAGTGGGCTGTACTACCTTGATGTTGAAGCTCTCATCCAAGCTCAAGATAATAAGGTTTCTATTTCTGGTTGTATTGCTTCTAGTTGTAATGAAATCATGAGATGGCACTATAGAGTAGGTCATCCTTGTTTTTCCTATTTAAAACATTTGTTTCCCTCTTTGTTTAGAAATAAAAACTTGAGCTCTTTTCACTGTGAATTGTGTCAGTTTGCAAAACACACTCGTGCTGTTTTTCGAATCCTATCCTTATAAAGAATCACAACCTTTTCATTAATTCATAGTAACATTTGGGGTCCTTCTAGTGTTCAAAACATATCTAATACTAGATGGTTCATTACTTTTATTGATGACCATACGAGAGTATGCTAGGTGTATATTCTTAAAGATAAATCAAAGGCTGCAAATACATTCAAAAACTTTCATGCCATGATCAAAACTCAATTTGATAAAATCTAAAAGTCTTGCATAGTGATAATGGTACAGAATATTTCAATACTTTTGAGGTGAGTATCTAAAAACACATGGGATTATTCACAAGAGTTCATGTATAGGAACACTTCAACAAAACGGAATTGCCGAAAGGAAAAATAGCCACTTGTTAGAAGTAGCTCAAGCACTCATGTTCACTACCTTTATTCCAAAACAACTCTAGGGGAAGCTATTTTAACGGCTGCCTATCTAATAAACAGCATGCCATCTCATGTCCTACAACATCAAACTCCCTTGTCTCTTCTTTTGAAAGCTTATCCTCACACACTCTTACTTTCTAATCTTCCTTTAAAAAGGTTTGGGTGCATATCTTATGTTCACATTCCAAGCGTAATCCGAAACAAACTTGAACCCCGAGCCCATAGGTGTATTCTTCTTGGCTCTTCACCTACACAAAAAGGGTATAAATGTTACAATCCATAAAGCAGGCAGATGTTTGTTTCCATGGATGTTACCTTTCACGAGTCCCAATCCTTTTACTCCAACACTTCGCTTCAGGGGAACACAATGACAGAAGCTTGTTTTTGGGAAACCTTTCTACCTTCTCTTGTCCCAGAAAATCCATCTATAGTGCCACTGATAACCCCAGATTCAGATAAAAACAAAGAGCAAATCATGGAACCAGAACTTTAAGTTTATACACGACGACGAGGAGGTAAACAGGAGGTACAGCCCCCTACAAAGCCTTCTCCTCAAAAGTCTGAACCAAAGGTAATAAACCAGGTAAGTGAGCCTTTGGATAATCTGGAATATGTTTCTTTTAACTAAGATAACACTATAATATCAAAACCAGATACATCAGAACTTCCAATTGCAAGAAGAAAGGGAACCAGGAGCTGCACACTACATCCGATATCCAAATTCTTAGGCTTCAGTAAGCTGACTTCAAAATATAAAGCATTTACAACTAAACTTGATGAGACAGCTATACCACGCTGTATTGAGGAAGCACTTCAACAACCAAAATGGAAGCAAGCAGTAGACGAAGAGATGATGGCTTTAGAGAAAAATAAGACTGGGAAATCATCACTCAACCAAAGGACAAACATATTGTGAGATGCATGTAGGTCTTCAATCTAAAGTTTAAGGCTGATAGAACGGTTGAGTGGTATAAAGCACGATTGGTGGCAAAGGGATTCACTCAAACATATGGAGTGGACTACATGGAAACATTTGCATCAGTGGCTAAACTCAACACAGTTAAGGTTATACTCTCAATTGTAGCCAATCTTGATTGGCCACTACAACAGCTCGACATCAAGAATGCTTTCTTGAATGGGAATTTGGAAGAAAAGGTATTTATGAGAATTCCTCCTGGTTTTGAAGAGAAATATAGGAGAGGAACTGTCTATCATCTAAAGAAATCGTTATATGGGTTGAAGCAATATCCACGGGTTTGGTTTGAGCGCTTCAACCAAGTGATTAAAAGGCTTGGTTATACATAAGGACAATCTGACCATACTTTGTTCTTTAAACACTCTAAAGTGGAAAGATAGCTATTTTAATTATTTATGTTGATGATATAATTTTAACTGGTGATGATCTTGAAGAACTAGAGGGACTTAAGAAAGTCTTGGCTTAAGAATTCGAAGTGAAAGATCTTGGTCAACTACGATATTTTATAGGAATGGAAATTGCAAGAAGCAAAGAAAGAGTCTCGGTTTCACAAAGGAAGTACGTGATAGATTTGTTAAAAGAAACCGAGATGCTAGGTTGTAAACCAGCAACAACACCGGTAGAGCCGAAGGTCAAATATAGGAATAGGGGCAAAACACTAGTGGACAAAGGAAGGTATCAAAGACTTGTTGGAAAATTAATCTACTTGTCTCATACTCGTCCGGATATTGCGTTCGTAGTTAGTTTGGTTAGCCAATATATGCATCATCCCCTTAAAGAACACTTAGAGGCAGAATATAGAATCCTTCGATACCTCAAGGGAACACCTGGAATGGGCTTATTCTTCAAAAAGGGTGAAGGAAGGAGTGTAGAAGCATCTACAATGCTGATTGGGCAGGTTCAACTGGAGACCGAAGATCTACAATCGGGTATTATACAAAAGTTTGAGATAATTTAGTAACTTGGAGAAGTAAAAAACAACCCGTGGTAGCTCATAGTAGTACTGAAGCTGAATTTAGAGCCTTAGCTCGAAGTGTTTGTGAACTAATATGGATCAAACGGTTATTGAAAGAGCTACAACTTCACAAGACTAACCCAATGAAGCTGTACAGCGACAATAGGTCAGCTAGAAGTATTGCACACAACCCGATTCATCATGATAGAACCAAACATGTAGAGATAGATAGGCACTTTATCAAAGAGAAGATTGAAGATGGACTATCTGTATTGCTTATAAACCAAGTAAGCAACAAGAAGCAGATTTATTAACGAAGGGCCTAGTCAGAGACCACTTTGAAGAGCTTATTAACAAGCTGGGCATGTGGAATCTGTATGCACCAGCTTAAGGGGACGTGTTGTAACATCACAGATATATTATACTTAAAGGATAGTATCAAAGTTGTTTGTTTGTTTGTTATATGATAGTTTCCTTATTTTTAGGAGGAGATAAACTTAGGATAGAGTCTAGCTTATCCTTCTCGGGTTGTTAGCTAGATATTAATTCTTTTGATTATCTAATTATGTGTATAAATAGTCTTGTAATACTCTTCTTTTCTAATCATCGGAGAATTAAAAATTCTTCCCTATTTGTCTCTATTTCCTTAGCTAAGAATACACGGAGGTGGACAGAACATAAAGGAACATCGCACAGCCCACACGTGTTTTTGGGGTGGGGGGTAGGGAATGAAATATACACGGGAGAGGACACACGCAGGAAGGGATATAGAATATTACATAGACGAGTAGCAGTAGCATTTTAGAGTATTATAAATTTTCTTGTAAAAATCAGTATGTGTAGTTTAATCAAAGGGCACTAAAACACTATTGTTCTAGTAACATTTTGAGTGGATTTCCAGGTTAGATGCAATCAAGCAATGCCCATTCATCGAGTTTGTGGGTTTGAAGATTTTGATGATGAAAAGTCATTCAAGATGTTTCTAATCTTTTTTCTTTCATGTTTATTGCTTGATTGATTCATTGAGATGCTGTGATTAATGTTTGTGAATGTTGCATTGATGGATTAGATGATTGAATTGCTTGACTTGTTTTGATGTTGATTTATCATTTTTTGGATATTTAAGTATTACTATTCATGATCTATTATATTTGTATTGGGCTCATACCAATTAGATGGATTAAGATTAGAAATACTCGAAGAGATTCAATAATCCGATTAAACACAACTTGGGTATTTCGAAGAAATTCGTCATCGGGATATGTGGGTTTTAACAAAATTCATGAACTCATGTATTTAATGCGATTAAAATTATGAAGTTGGGGCACTTGGCTGTATTCAGTTTGTAAGCTTAACTAGAATAGTAATTTTGGTATGAGCAAATTACTATTTTTTAACTAATAATTATAGATATATCACCTCAGTGGAATGATTTATGCTATAATTGGAATTTTGCTACTCTGGGAGGTGGGTGAGTTCCAATGAGTTTAGTTAAATCTCAAGCAATCAATTTCAACACCCATTCAAGGCATCAATATAATTCAAATGAAAATATAAGTGCAATTTTCCAATTCATTTTTAGCATCTCCTAATCCTGAAACCCTCGGCTTTGTTAGCAGGACATTCAATTAAAGTATTCAATTAGTTCATTAGTTTAAACATAACTAAATCAAATCTCAATAGCTTAGCTTAGGGAAGAACTCAAATATCTAGTACTTAATACAAAATTCCCTGAGGAATATGACCTTGACTCACCACTACACTGCTAGCATAGTCCAGTACACTTGCTGGTTTTCACTTGCTTAAAATGATTTTTACAAAACCATGTAGCTGAAGTTGATTTTCATAAGTACTATCTAGAGCGAGCTATGTGTGTGTATCTTAATATGGGTACAAAACATAATGTGTGGACCATGAGATGATGGATCTCATGTAGCATGTTGGTCTCTCTCAAGACAGATCTTATGCCTCCTCTATGGCAGATTCATATAAAACTCACAATAAAATCTCTCAAAAATAACAAGGTAGCCATAAAACAATTAACCAAATAGCGTGCAATTAAGGATGACAACGATCATATATCTCCATCATGCTAGAATGTAGGCCAAGTGAATGTCTCTAAAGAGATGTATTTGATTTATCCATAAGAATGCAGAAAAGATAAGACACACAAGGATAAGGTTAAGATGCTCAAAAGCTCCATCAGGTTTTGAAATCTAAAAATCAACTCTTTTGTCGGTGCATTATGATTGAAGAGGCATTCTAAGAACAAGGAAAAGAAAAACTGGAGCCACAAATCCAATCTACGATTTCAAAAAATTTGGAGAAGTTGCAACTGGAAGAATTATTTGTCTTTTCCTGGCTAGAACACCAAATATTTGCTTATAAAGGAAGCTAACAACTGAACTAAGAGAGCTCTCCAATAAGAGTATATAGGGCTTCAAAGAGAATCTTTGCACCATGTCTTGCATGCATTAAGTATAAGTAAACTATATCTTCTGTGCACTATTAAGAAATAATTATTCCTTCAAACTCATACAAGAGATCATGGTAAATGGAACTCCACAAACATTATGGCATCACTTCCATATTTGTACAAATTGAAATATATTCCACTACAATGAGCTTTCAAGTGTAGTGAATTGGAGTTATATTCAAGTGCATCTGATGCAAAATGAAAAAAAAAAAAAATTCACACTTCCAAATGCCCAAAAACTAGCCAAAAGCAGAATACAAGCTCATGATTTCTTTTAATAACTGATATGAAAAAAATTTATGAATGCTTATGGACCAGGCATCTTTTTTCTGAGTTGCCACAAAAAGAGAGAATACTGACAATGCAACCCGAAAATAAGACAGTGGAAGCCTATTTTACTGACCTGTAGTTCTACACGAATACTATCAACAACTTCATCGGTCATCCTATCGAAGAAAACAATTCCCTGCAATTTAACAGGTATTCAGAAAGTTGTGATTTCTGCACAACATGTGTATTCAAATGAGTAATGAAATTAGTAGGCGGAAAATCCAGCACTATGACTGAAATAATTAACTATGAGGATTGAAATCTGGAGTTTCTTGATGATATCCATCTTCATATAACAGGAGGATGCAATCTACAATGCTCTTGATATGCTGTTCATCATTATATGGCATGAAGATTATGCAAAGGATACATTCAAGCATCCATGAAAATGAGAAAATTTTAAACCATTTATGAGAGTTTTATCTAGACCAAGGCAATTGTGTATAACTGCCGATTAAAAAGTTCTTTTAGAATAGCCCTTGAGATAGGAGTTCCAAATATGGAACACAATATTAATTAACGTTGGACTCAAATCCAACTCCATCTCCACAAGAATTAACACTTGTTTTGAAATGTATTACGTGGAATGCAAGTGGATGAGCACTACGGACTGTCCATCACAATCCAAACCAATATATCCAATTACGGTATTCCCTGATAGGAAGTAGGCAAGGTTCAGAAATAGCCATGGTCTTCATCTCCAAGTTTGCATGGGTAGGAAGATGTAGTAAAAGATATCCCCCATGTGTTGAGTCTGTCTAGATCTGTAATTTTTGTTGCCAAGCAAGCCAGAAACAGATTGCGTATCTGGTGTAATGTTCTTACTTTATGCTACTTTACACCAGTCCATTCGCAAAGGCAGTGGCTGAAGAAAATGATAGCATTTTTTATCGTGTGCTCTCCTGAGGAAGAGTGTTTCCACTGGAAAATATCAATGGAATCGGGAATGATGGCAGTAGATTTCAAAGATCAAACCACAAAGGACCTTGTGGAAGAACCCAATTGTTACCTTCAATGATGAAACACAGTCTTGCATCTATAGGTAAACTAGTTTGGTGCAATTTCTCTTGCATGATAGGTCAAATCAAGTGAGCCTACTGAAAGCTGAAAATATAACCATAGAGATACGGACAAGCCATTTTTAACGTCCCAGAAAAAAGCTTTATGTACAAATTCGCACGACTTCAAAAGTTCTCTCCAACTCTGAAAACACCAAAGGGGTTTTTAACACCCAAAAACTACAACATTCAAGGTAAGAAGAGAGAATCCAACACACCTACAAGACTCTCCAACCTCCTTCACAGGGAATTTTAACAATTGTAATTATAGATTTAGTCAATATTATGAATTGTAAATATTTTTAGGAAACTTAGGACATGATTAGCTATTAATTTCCTATTTTTGTTTTATTATTAGGAAAGGCAGGATCTTGTTTGCCTTAATTCTTTGCCAGTAGAGGCTTGGACTTGCAAGGCCTTCAATGGTTTTTTCTAAGCCTGCAAGACAGATAACTCATAAGCAAAACAGCTAAAGGTTGTCCGACATGCACTTCAATACTTAAATTAACAATGAGAAACAAATTCAATGGAGCAATGACAAGAATCAAAAGTGTGTGGATTATTTACCATTGATTCTGATAACCAATTTATAGAAGAGGAAGCCATGGTAGATACAATAAGTGGATCACCATAATGGGAGAGCACATTGCAATATATTAGGAAAGCATATCTTTTCAATATGAAAATTTTCAACCACCTTTGTCAAACTCCTTTGACATGAATACTCCATGAGCACAACAAACATGTCCAAGCACCTTACATTTCAAGGTTCTCGAAGGATATCATTGATTTTCCACAGAATCTAAAGACATTGAACCATCATTCCTCTCAATTTCAACTTAAGAAACCATCTCTTCACAAGCATCAATTTTTATGAGAACCTTAGCTTTGTTGGCTCTATCCCTAGAGGTTATGAGAGAGTTAGGTTGCACAGATACTCCCACCACACTAGCTAAGTAACTAACTCCATCAGCTGATCAGCACCAACGTATTCACACAGTACATGAGAGAAGACAACCCAGGCTGGAATGATCCCGGGTTATGGTTTAGCCAAAGACATACCCAAGCACCACCTTTGAAGCACAAGGAAGTCTGTGCAAAGTACCAAGGCTTGGCCATAATTAAGGCCAAATTGAAGCTAGCTGATAACTGGAAATAAAAGAAATTTTTTACTTCCCAAAACATCCAGAATCTCATGGTTTCTCCACAACCTTAAGGCTGTATTTTTTACCAGAGTGAAAGGAATCTTCAAGCTAAAAAAATAGCCAACCAAGGTAAATTCTCTATATTTAGCTCCTCTTTCAGCAATGCAAGGAGGAGGGCAGACCCTAGCAATAGGTCCCTCAGAGACCGGGGGAAACAAGCTTAGCTTAAACTCCGGCAATAGCCTGGCAGAGGTTGAAGAACGCATGCTCTAGCAAAAGATTTAGGTTACAAAGGCGGCGGGCTACGGTTCTCCTACTCAACCTTATCCAAGACCACATTCAATTGTTCTAAGGTAATGTAATCAAAAGAGGAAGAAGCGTCAAAATCTGTCCTAGTTAGTAGTCTCATAAAAAGGAGAAGGAAGCGAACTTAACCTAGAGAACATAGAAGGGTTGGGCTTTGTAGTGCTAGACTCATGAGATCCATCTGTCTAAAGAAAAGGGCATAAACTAGTGGGTAAGGCAGAATGATACCCCAAGGGCCCTATGTAGTCACCATGCCCTACATTGATGTGAAGGAAACCCAAAGAGAAGTGCTCCTAGAGGTTAGAGTTGGACTACAACTGCTGACACGGACTAGGCTAGCTGTCCAGACACTTGTTGCTTTACTGCTGGGCATACAATATTTCCACGGTGCAATCTTTTCTCATGGCAATCCAAAAAGCAATCCACTGCATCCCGGAACTCCACTGAACTGAATATTGAATACCCAACTATGCAGTTACAGAATCTACCTAAATTTATCGTCTTTCTTATGAGGTAGAGTCCCATTCAGCACCCCATTATACTATGCTATGACAATCTTGGAGCAATTTATCTAACTGGCAACCTAGTTTACTATGATCGTACTAATATGTTGACATCGACTACTACTTTGAGCATAAAAAAGAAGCCTATTGGTCAGGTTCTTCTTTGCCACATTCCAATCTGCCACCCATGCGCAAAAACACTCACCAAAAACTTTTCTACATCCACACTCTTAATCATTATTCCAATCTCAAGCTGACTTAAGCACCTTAAGATTTAGAGAACATATTATTGTATAATATTTCTTTACGATTACATAAGGGTGGTATTGTCTTTTAATTGAGTATTATGGTTCCTCTTGTATAAATACTCCATGTACTCTACTTTTCATGTGAGTTTATTAAAAAACCATTATTCAATTGTGTAACAGAATGGCTATCTAAGAAAGCCAGGTATGGTGAATGCAAATACATAAAGCCACATTAATAAAAGTCTTCTTTTTCAGGGCCGTCTGTCTTAGAATTTGACAAATAAGTACATTTGAAAAGAGAATCAACTTTAACCACAGCCCAATAGTATGAAATGGGTGAGAAATATGAACCTGCAAATGATCAAATTCATGTTGAAACACTCTTGCAGGAAGATCTGTCAAGCTAACATTAAACCTGGCACCACTTATGTCCTGAGCATCAATATTTACAGATTCTGGTCTCTGCACATAACATGATCAACGGCAGGAAGATCAGAACGCAAAAAGATCTCTAAATGTATATAGCAAGATAAATAGTGCTACTTTCCTTCACAAGGAGTTCCAACTATGCCTCTAAGCAAAATGCCAAAGCATGAGCTTTAAGATTCAAAACTGTAACAAAGTCCCGCAATTATAGATTCCTTTTCTTAGATAATGTTAGTGGTTCATACAATTTAAAAAAAAAAAAAAAGAAAAAAGAAAGAATGTACATGAGAGTATGGTCCCAAAAAAAAGTACAATGTATAAGAATAACAAAATCGTTTTAGTATTTACACCCCAAGCAAAGTATCATTATACTGATAAAGGCACCGGAAATGCCTATACTTTTATTTTTGGCAATTTAGTGTCTAAACTTTCAATTTTTAACAATTTAATACAGATAGTTTCAATTTAGTATCTTCATTAATGGAAAAGTTACACTTTTTTTATATTTTAGTGCTTGTACTTTAGTTTTAATTGCATTTTGGTATCTATACTTTAATTTTGATACACTTTAGTGTCTATTCACTAATTAATTTACTAAATATTAATATTTTACTTTTCTTCAACAATATATTTTTTTGAAAATTAAAAGAAAGTTATGTATTAATTCATTGAAAATTTATTTTACATTTTTACTCAATATATTATTTTAGAAATAAAATGAAAATTATTTATGTATGATAAGCTTGATTATAAATAATTTTTCGCATGTGATGTTCGATTTTTATAAAATCTTATATCGCTGAAAAACTCTCAACATCAATTTTAATTAAAAATAAAATCTTATTATATGTTTCAAGATAAAATATAGCAAGCAAAATTTGAAAAGGGTTATAAGTTATAAATTAAGTGTCATTTGCCTTATAACATAAATTTTCAAATTTGTTGATTAATACATCTCTATATATTATAACATTTGTTTAAATTTTCTTTTGTAGTGTCCCCAAAAAAACCCTTTGTCAGATTGTTGAAAAAATTCCTCCCTCAATCCAGCCACAGGAGTCGGTCAATATAAATCTTTCAATCTCAATATCGATGGGAGACTTTTTAAACAATTTCATAAGGGTTTTTTAATGATACTACCAAAAAAAAAAAAAACTAAAGAAATATCTCAATATACAAAGGTATATTATTCAACAAGTTTGAAATTTTATGTTATAAGAAAAATGACACCTAACTTACAAATAATAACCATTTTCAAATTTTACTTCGTTATGTTATCTTGAAACACGTAGAAAGATCTTATTTTTAAATATAGAAAATGTCAAATGTAGGATGTTAAGTGTTAACTTTACATTAAAGTTTAATTGGGTACCTGAACTTTGAAGTGGTCAATTTAATACCCAACTAAAAATTTCACAACTTTTTTTTACTATCTCACTAACAACATTTGATCTGTTTCCTATCATAAAAGACACACCTATCAATATTAAATAATGTTAGACGTATTATTAAAAATTCAATGATATGTTGCCTATTAGTCTATTATATGTCTACAAATAAAGCAAACGATATTAAGAAAATAATAAAAATTGTAACAAAAATATTTGACTGAATATTAAATTGACCACTTTAAAGTCCAAATACTAAATTAAATTTTTATGTAAAATTTAAGTATCAAATTTAATATTTACCCTTTCAAATAAAATTGATGTTGAGAGTTATTCAATGATATAAGATTTTTTAAAAAAACCGAACATTACATGTGAAAAATTATTTACGATCAAACTTATCATATGTAAATAATTTTCTTTTTATTTCTAAAAATAATATATTGATTAAAAATCTATAATTAATTTTCAATAAATTAGTACATAACTTTTTTTTGAATTTTAAAATAATATATCACTTAAGAAAAATAAAATATTAATTTTTAATAAATTAATTAGTGAATAAACACCAAAGTGCATCAAAATTAAAATATAGACACCAAAATGTAACTAATACTAAAGAACAAGCACTAAAAAATGCAAAAAAGTGTTACGGTGTTAACTTTTCTGTTAACAAAGATACTAAATTAAACGTTTAGACACTAGATTGCTAAAAATCAAAAGTATAGGCACTATCCCAATATTATTACTTATCTATCATCTTTTTCAAAAAAAATTGCACATATAATTTATATAAAAAATATTACGAATACACCATCCCTATATCACATATAGAATATACGACATAGCTTTTTTTTAATGTATCGCACATCCTACATGTAATACAACGATTTTTACAACTTTATCACATAGAATATACGACATAGCTTTTTTTTAATGCATCGCATACCCCACATGTAATACAACGAATTTTACAACTTTTGCACAATGCTATTGTTGTGTCCCGTCTCCAAATGCGATACATGTAGAAAATTTTGTATTTTTTCAACATGCAGAATAGAGATGGTAATTTGATAATTTTTTTTATACAATTTGGATTTGTGATTTTTATTTTTTAACAAGAACAGTAGACATGTCTTTCACCCCTTTATCCCACCATTATACCAAAAAAAAAGCATCCAAAGAAGCTGAAACACTAGTTAGAGTGCTCACAAAGCAAAGAAGAATACACTACCAAAAATTTCAAATTTAATGGTCTAGATGTGCTCAAAGTTTTCGTAATGACTGCATCAACTGGACTTCCTTATAGATCTAGTCTTCCTTCGTTCCCTTTGTGTAGAAACTCCATGAGGATCTCCTAATTTTATCCAAAAAGGCCTTTTTGGAGGGTGAATATTGGCCAACTGCATTCCCACTCCCCATCTTTCTTGGACTAGATATTGAAGCACAAGTAACCAAGGCTATCTCAAAACCCTTTGAAGAGAGTCCTTAGTTGCAAACTTGAAAAATAAATAAATAAAAGAAGAAGAAGAAACTATTTACATTGTGTAAGACTTCAAGTAAACTATAACCTATCCAGAGACTTTGAGCAATTTTTTGGACCATAACAAAGGAAGACACTTACACATGTAATATCCAACATATTTGTTCTTTTAAAGCGCTTCCCCCACAAAGGAAATAGCATTAGAAGAGAATACTCTAATTTTGCCTTCTACCTTGGCTGTAGATAGTAATCTACAGAGACATCTACTTCGCGCACAGGTTTAGAGGCATCTGAAACCACTAGGCATATGAAGAAGATGGGTTCTCAGTAGAAAGTGGTTTTATGTTAGGTGGACTTGTGGTGGGTACGGGTTGTTTTGAGAAGTGGACTGTCTCTGAAAGGAGGCACGATTCTCAACACAATCAACCACTTTAACCATTGCTTGAATGATTGATTTAGTTGTTCATGTACTAGGACGAGTACCTACTCTTTCAGGTTTAGAGCCCTAGACAGGAAATGAAAAGCCTTTGGAAACACCAGTGTTCTTAGGAGAAGGAGTCTGAACCAACAAAGGAGGGGTCATGCCAGACTTGTCTTTAGTCCCAGAAAAAGCACCAGGTATTGTCCAAGGTTAAAACCCTTTACAACCAGGTTACAGGAAGCCTCTAACTGGCTATCAGGGTAAGAGGGAGAAGGAGATAAGGGGATGGGAGGGATGGAAGAAGAGGCTTTGGACTCGGAAGAGATACCCTTCGAAGGCTTAAAAGGATGGACAGCTTTCCTAGGCCTTCTCAAGAATGCATCCATTGTCAAGGTGGGGAGAGGGAAAAGCCCAAGAGAGAGAGGAACCTCTGAACACGAAGGCAGGACCAAACTACCAATCTACCAAGGATGGACCAAAGAAGGGAGCTCAACTAACAAAAGAACAAATGATCAAACAAAAAGACTAAGCAAGGAAGAAGAGAGAATAGAAAATGTGTTTAAAAGAAACACCAAAGGAAGTGATCTTCTAGAGAGTATATTCTAGTGAGAAGGGAGAAGGGGTTTTCTCTCTCTAGACCCATCTTCATAAATTCCCCCTTATCTGAAAAATCATGATCTCTCTGCAGTTAAAGACTCACAGTCACCAGTACCAAAAAATATGCAAGTTAAATATTTAATCCGACAAAAAGATCAGCAAATGATCCAGCACGCTGATCAAAAGGCACAACGTGAAGCCAATTTTCTCTAGTAAGAAATTAACTTCAATTATAATGAAGAAGCTACTTAAGAGCCATCATCTGTGGGCTCCACTAATAATAACATCAGGAGATGCAACATAACAAAATGATATCTACAGCCAGAAATTACTATTTGGGATAAGATTCGTTCACGGAACTGACAGCAAAAAATGATGACAGGAAATTTTAATTCAAAACAAAAGAATTTCTATAACCAGAAGTTTCTACCATGGGTAAATTCAGATCATCATAGGACTGATAGCACAGCAATGAGGACGGAATTCCATATTTGAAAGGGACAAATTTTCATTTTTCTCCTTTGATCAATGAAGAATGGTCTTGTTAATTTGTGAGAGAGGAAGTTAAAAAAAACTGCTCTAGCATGTAAGGATTATGCAAGAACATGAAAAGAAAAGGAAAAGGCAAAATGCACAGGTACCTCAACATCAGCATAAATTCTTGGGAAGGAAAGGCAACCTTCATTGAACAGAACCCTTTTCTTGGAAAACTTAACAATCTTAGGATTTATCAGAACAATTTCCTCTCCTTCACCACGCTCGCCAACAGGATTAAACACCATGAGCTGGACATTGATCCCTACTTGTGGTGCTGAAAGGCCAATGCCATCAGTTCTACAAAAGGAAGCCAACAACCATTCACTCTCCTGTAAATATCATGCGCTTCCCATAAGTTTAACACTTACTACTGCTAGAAAACCCACTCATCGTTATCCAAGTTCACAAAAACCTCCACCCCCAAAAGGGATACCTATGGTGGACTTTACCAGGAACCATAAATAGTTAATGGAAGTTGAGATATCAAATCAATCAAGACTACAACGTATGGAACAAAATTTATCTTTTGTGCACTGTACTGACAGGGAAAAGAAAATTACCATCATAACAGAATTTTTTTTACCCATAAAAAATAACATGGTGCAATATATGTATGCATCAATTCTCAAAATTAAGGAAATTATATCCGCATCATCCACATGAAAGGAGAACAATATAGTGAAGACATGAAAAAAATACATACGGCTGGTCAAAATCACTTTCCAGAATTTCAATGTCTAGTGAAAAAGAAGCCTCACTCATACATTGTCAAAAGAATATCATTTTTTTCGCATCATTTCTTTTTTTCACCCTCCATGTCTGATTTAACCAAAAACAGAACAAAAGCTGGTTCGAAAAAATTTTGTTTCCTCTTCAGAAAAGACCCAAACCGTGCTATAGCAAGGCCCAAGTAAACCAATTAAATCCAAGTGAAACTGTTAGCTTGAGGGATGTTTGGAGCATCTGTATTTTGTTATTTTTACAAGAGATGTTAGATTTATGCATATTTTTATTTATGAAAAGTCAAGGGTGGTAATCTTGTATAGATAAATGTTCAAATAATCGTAAGAATGTTGAACAGTAACTTTTTAATATATTTCAATTTCTTTTTTTCACTCCTGCTTTTGGACATGTTAATTAATGATGTGTTGGGTAAAACCTAATAATAATATATATATTGCTTATATATATTGATGTTTCTTGTCATACGTAGATCAAATAAAAAATACAAATTTTTCTCTCCCTCAATTTCTGATCATTATTTACATAGCATATCAGAATCTATCCCTTGGTTTAGTGCCTTCAAAACCCAAGTGGATAAGGTCATATTCCCTCAAAATATCACTGAGGCTTTATATGACCCAAAAAAGTGCAAGGCTGTTGCAGATGAAATGAATGCCTTGTTGAAGAGTAACACTCAAGGATTGGGGAGGTACCAACAAGCAAGAAACTCGTATATAACAAGTGGATATTCCCTTGAAGAAGGAGGATAGCAGTGCAGAAAGGTACAGGTTATACTAGTAGCCCAAGGACATAGATACAAATTGATAAATTACACCGAAAAGTATTAATGCTAGGTAAGTTCTAGTAAGGTATTGACATTTTAAATCGTTAGAAAAAGGAATTAACATTATACAAATTAGTACAAATAAGGTATTAAGGTAACCCCAAGAGGTTGACCTAGTGGATAAGGCCTAAGACACACCATGAAAAAGAACCAACATTTAAATAAGAAACAAATAAACACAATAAAAGAAAACCTTATTTGCAATAATTTATATAATATTGATCAATTTGTTTAACTGCTTAAACATTAATGTCTATTTGCACTACTTTATCTAGCATTGATTCCTTTTCTTTATCCACTTAGGGTTTATCTATTTCATCTGTTTCAAGTTATTTTAACATTTTATTTTTATCATTTCCAAATAATCATTTATCAAAAAACAAATTCAGATGAAAAATAAACATTGTTCATCATAAACAGATAAAATACAGATACAAATAAAATACAAATAAAAATAACACAATCCAAACAGACCATTTGAACGTTAATGCCCCGTTTGAACTTACCCAAATATTCATATATAAACATCTGGAGCTGAATATTAAGAAACATGTGCTCAAATTGCACAATAAAACACACTCAAAGTCCTGTTGTTTTTAACAGCCGATTATGAAGCCATTTACATCAATGCTTTTTTGAATGGCATATAGGGGAGGCAGTTCATAAGAAACGACCACTAGATTTAAAAAACCCTCAATCCCACTTCCTCGATTTGATTCATTCAATTAGAAAGTTACATGAAGCACCAATGATTAGACCTAATTTAAAATATCATTGCCAAAAACTGAATTAAAGCAGGAAGATAACTCAATACTCACTTGTACATTACATCAAACATCTCATCCACTAACTTCTTCAAATTGTCATCAAACGTCCCGATACGCTTATTCTTAGCTCTCAATAACGGGCTCGGATACTCCACTATTTTCAACGGCGACGCGAACTTCAGATCCTCAGCTATAAAACATATCAAAATAAAACATCAAGAAGAAACCAACACACGTAAATATCTAACTAACTACTCATAAAACTGTTTCATCTGGTGTTGAATTTTGGGCATTATATTGCTATTTTTACCTGAAACGACGGCGTCGTCTCTGAGTGGCGGAACTCTCCTCCTCGCCTGGGCTTGAACCGGAGTTACTAGATGTTTGGACCGGTTCGGGGAGATAGCGAAGCAGGCGGTTGAGAGTAACCGGTGGCCAGGAAGAGGTGAAGAGAGAAGGGGCGGCGGGAGGCGGAGATTGTGAAGAAAATGGCGGGATAACGACGGTAAATAGAGTGAAGAAGTGGAAGCCATTTTGTGTTTGCTAGCGGCAAGTTCAGAAGTTCGTATTGAGACGTTTGCTTGCTCGTCTGTCGATGCAATACTGCCCGCAAATTCTTGGGAAAAGGATTAAAACATTATTACTTTTGAAAATAATTACGAAAATACTATTGAAATCAAAATAATGTCAATGATTTTTTCAAAAAACGAGATCGTTAGTACTGACTTCATCTCTTGAAGGGAGGAGATCAATGATATAGAACTACCTCGTTCTTCAAGAGACAAGGTTAGTATTAAATACTAGTGCAGGCACTAATCTCGGCTCTTGAAGAGACAAGGTTAATGCAACTTACAACATCTTTTGTTTATTTCTCAAAAAATTAGTTCTTTTACATTATTAATGAAACCTGTCAAAATCACATACAAATAACTATATAAACCATTCATTAACGATTGTCAACCATGGTTAAACAACTTTCAAACTATATAACACAATCCATCCAAACACAGCTCCAAACCTAATCCAGGCAAACACAAACATAATAATAAATGAATAGCCGATTGTTTCTTTGAATACATCAAATGTATAAAAAAACTATGTACAATAATCATGAAAGCTAAGAATGTATATACAATAAGCGTCATAGAAGCTAAGAATCTATAGACAATAATCTAAAAAAGAAAAAATCTATTGATATCTACTGTTGCTGCTGCTGTTTGTCCCGCCTCTCTCGTCGTCTCACAAATGTTCAAGGGGAATGGTATACGCAGATGGGGTACTGTGTAGAAGGATCAATCTGTATAAATGTACTCTCATCATCTCACTACACGACTGTACTGACCAAATGGGATAGGGTCTAGCTCTACATGTGTGAGTCCCTCCCCCATATCATGTGATGGTGACAGACGCCTCTACTGCGATGCTACGAAATATGAAACTCATTGTATAACAGGTCCAGCATAGGAGTATCTCATAAATAAGTGTAAGATGTAGATGATAAACTAGGCTCATCATGAAGAAACTGGGAAAGACTAGGCTGATCAAATCTTGGCACGTCAGATGGCTCAAGCTCGTCTCCGATCTCTAACTATTGGGCCCTGCCTCACTTTGACCCCGACACCGAACCCACTCATGCCTCTCTCTATGTAGACGTCGTCTCTGTGCTAGCTGAAGCTGTGGGTCATCTGGTAGTGTGGTGGTGGTGGTGGTGGCGGTGGATCATTCAAATTGAGTCCCATGAACTCATCCACTACACGAATGATATTTCATGCAGTGGCAGGAGTGTTCTCTTGAGGTATGTTAGGGACTCTATGAATAAAATCTGCCTACAAGCAATAACAAACATGTATATAAGTGAATGAAAAAACACATAGCACATTTCATATATAGCTTATGTAGTCGGTAAGCTTACCATGAACCGTATAATAGCTCTTATACGACTGATCCAGCGCTTAATGATCACATAATACCAGTCGAAGTAATCATCAGATGTACCAATGGGTGTATCTGGTATTCGTACAATGCAATCACGCCTGTCATCCCACTCAGCTACCCACCTGACGTGCTCCGCTGCCAAATCCCACTCTAACCGCCTTTGCATATCAATCTCATGGACGGATCTCATGTCGGCACGTGGAGCTGGGATCCATTGGAAGCCACCAAATGTACGAGCACTCTATCTGGATAGTTGTAAGCCCCGAAAAATTCCAGTAAATAATTCCAAAATAAACATAAAAAATAAACTCTAAAAAATGACTCCAAATTAAAACCAATTAGTCCTAAATCACGAACGAATCCAGAAATTTCTTAATCTTGAGAAAATGAGATTCTTTAAAAATAAAATAAGAACTCAACAGTCTTCAAATTCAAAACCACTATGTACGATAAATTCCATACTTAACTCTGAATTGTAAATCGGGTAATATAGAACCCAAAAACAAATTATTAAAAAGTAAATAACGATAAACCTTCGGAAATAAAACTCAATTCAAAAATTCCGAAAACGTTGAGAGATATTAAATACTTACAAAAAATAAAATTTAAAATAAATTTCTCAAACTAAATGTGATGTATAAACATAAACCCCGAGTTTCCAAATTGGTAAAGATCTAAACCGGAAAATCACTCGAGAACCCTAAATGGAATACGGTAGTTTAAGTCCGGCAATCTCGCGCTCTTAACACTAGAGACCGAGGTTTAGTTTAAGTGTGTAGAGTAGCTCATTATAATATAAGGTCGCTTAAAAATATCAGATTGGTAAATTTTTGACCTATTTCGAACCCGTTCGGACACAGACTTTGAAAAGCATGTCCAGGGGCTCAAGATATCAAAAATATACCATTAATACCGTTAGACTCGTATTTTCATAAGGATTTCAAAAATATCAGTTTTATAATTTTTCGATAACTAGAAATGTCTTATTTTTGCGATTATATCCGTATTTCATTACTACCGGTAATTAACTAGTCTTTTGCACTATTCATTACACAATTTTATTATTCTTATAAACCCTTATATTTTTAGATAAATATTTTATATATCATAAAAAATTTGTTTTTCAAAAATTTAGTTCGTTTCGGGTTTTTACAGAATCAGTTTTTGTTTAAGACCCGATACTAAAAATAAAATAAATTAATTTAATAATTGAAAAATATTTAAAATATATTTTTATTTTCATAAAATAATTTAATAGAATTTTTCGTGTTATAAAAATATCAATTATAGCTCATATTCGTGTATTTTGATTATACCGGTAACTTATTTGATAATTCATAAAAATAAATTAATTATTTATCTTATTTTCATTATGAAAAATCTGCTACAAGAATTTGGAATGGATTTTGTTTTTTATTATTTTATTTTATTTATTAAGAAAGTACTCTTACAAACTCATACCTTTAAGTACACGTTTCACACATCACTCCTTTTTCACTTCAATCTTTCTACATTTCACTCATCACTTCATGGTAGATTTTTTACCTTCTTTTGGCTACCTTTTATCCTTTGAAACCCTCCAAAATTGATTAAAATAACCCTCTTTCAATCATTCTTCAAGAAGCTACATATATCATTAATTACACATTACAATTTAAAGTTAAAAAAAAACCAACTAAATTCTTTCCCCCTCTCTTCTCTATTTCACGCCAGCTATAGGAGAGTTATTGCTGCCCATTTCTTTTTTTTTTTTTTACTTCATTTAAGTGTCTTAAAACTCATTCTACCTTTCTCTCTCATTCACATACCAAACCTTTATCATTCATTACACTTTTCCTCTCTATTTTTTCTCTTTCTCTCTTCTTTTGTTCTTGTTAAGAACACTTGCTACCCCTATTTTATATTTGAGCTCCCACACATATTTCTTCAGGATCCTTTGATAAAACTCTTGTCCAAAGCTTCCATCGTTGATGTGGGTAAAGTATAGTGAGAGTTTTATGCATCAAATGACCTTCCATAAGCTTAAAACCTATTGATGATGATGCCCAAATGAAACACTCCTCTTATCCATGATTATTCTCTTGTATTATTATTAATTTCTTGCTAAAAATAGTTATATTTTGTATATCTAACCTTTTTTGTAACTTTGCTTATATTTATGTTTAGATCTATGAGTTTATAGTTTACTACCATGGATTTCTTTTATATTTATGATCATAAAAAGTATAGATCTTGGTTTTGAACTTAAACAAAAATGGTGAAATTCGTATCTAGGCAAGACCCATTTTTAAAAAC
The DNA here is from genome assembly GCA_024138025.1 of Combretum micranthum. NCBI lineage: Eukaryota > Viridiplantae > Streptophyta > Magnoliopsida > Myrtales > Combretaceae > Combretum > Combretum micranthum. The sequence continues at coordinate 591,754 of JAMXBD010000666.1, read as the reverse complement.
CACTTTCCAAGTGTCAAAATGAAATTTTTACTCGAGATAATGAAGGCTTAATGTATATATATCATGAAGACTTCATTTTATATGATTCAAAGAGGATTTTCAAAGATTATTTTTTCATAATAAAACTCTATTTTCGGATTTAGACCAAGGCATAGTTTAAAAACATGTTTTCCAACTTAAAAATGAAGTTTTTATTCAAGATATGAAAGGCTCTTAAGATAGGATATGTAAAGGATGATTTTTCATAAGTTTAGATGGATTTTATCAAAATATATGTCCAAAAACAAATTTTGTAAATTCGGATCTCAACAAAGACCAATTTTTAAAACCCATTTTTCAACACCAAAATGAAGGATTTGTTTAAAAAATGAAAAGCTTATGGAATAAGTATCAATAGGAGATGTTTTTTATAAGTAAATGGTAGATCAACTAATAGAGATTCTCAAAATAGGAAAAGATTACAAAGTATAAAATTTGAGTTTTATTCTAACTTTGTGAAATTCGGATGGTTTCAAGACCATGCCTTAAAAACCCTTTTATCAACTCCAAAACTTGTGTTTTATATGAAAAATGAAGAGTATAGGTAATAGATATCATCAAGCAATGATTTTTATAAGTCGAGATGGGATTTGCTAAGAAAAACATGTAGAACAAGGAGTAGAAATAAAAGTAGGAAAATTTGAGTTGTCTGTCATTTTAAAAAATTCGTAATAATGGAGTAATGGCATGAAAACACTTACATTTCAAACTCAAAATAGAAGTTTTATTAAAGAAATGAAGTCCTGAGTGGCTAAGTATGGTTGAGTCTTAATTTTCTAAATATCAAATGATTTTTACTTAAAGAAATCACCACAAAAACAATTTTTACAAAATCCGGATTTTGGGATGAACCATATTTAAAAACATGTTTACAAAGTGTAAAATGGGAACTTTTATTGAAAAACAAAGGCCTTAGGGAATATACATGATGATGGCTTAATTTTAATAAGAATAAATAAATTTTATCAAGGAATTTTTCTAAAAACAAGTGGCGATTGTCAAGAATACAAGATTAGCCTTTCTAAGTTTATTTTTCATAAAGTCTTACAAAGAAAAAGTTTTCTAAAAATTTCTTTTATTAAATATCATCAAGAACATGTGTTGTATATATATAATATATATATCTCATGACGTATCATCTATGATAGTAACTTGTTCATATTGCATGTATACTTGCTTTAGATAGTAGAAACTTCATGAACTTTCACAAAATCAATTTTCTAAAATTGTTTTCGCTACTGATTTGAACTGATCAGATCTTTTCGAAGCTTCAAAGTTTTCAAAACTTGAAAATGATATTAGAATTAGATAGATTTTTTGAAGTAGATAGAAATCGGTATATAGTTCGCTAAATTCTAAGTTAAAACGACCAAGTTATGGCCGTTTTAGGTTGGAATTCCCGCGTAAGACGAGAATTACGAATTTTCTAGTTTTGTTAGATAGCTTGGATTAGTGAAGTGATGAAATACATATTAGGGTATATCTTCCTTTTTAGGTGAGCCCGAAATTGACGATTCCCTACCATCGGTTACTTTTACTAAGAGACCGATGATCTAATGGTTGAGTAAGTTTTCCTTTTATTTTGTTACCTTGGTTGTGCTTGTAGCTAGTTGCATTAGAATTATAAGAACAAGATAAAAGCCAATATGAATGGGGAGGGGATAATCGATGAGACTTTGATGTATGTATGCCAAAAAATACTAAAGCATATCGAAACAATGATTCGATTGGATAACTGCACTGTTTATATTATTTTTGTTTATGTGTATGATATTGGTTGGTCACTCTAAAGAATGTATGAATAATTTGACCTAAGCAAAAACAAATTAGTCATGCATCACATCGGTCAAGTTGCATTTAGTAGCGTGCTACTCCTACATAGGTTGATTGGTATGGTACGAGGACTCGTTTGGAGAATGAGACCCGGTATCAGAGTTCATTCATAGGGAACTAAGGCGCACCGGGGATGCATCCCATGTATGAGCTTAGCTGAGTTGAATGCTATGAGCTTTGGGGGCTGGGGGACTAGCAGCGGTCGTGTAGACTTTAAATACCATCCTTAACCGTAGATACGGATGGCGTAATTTTATTCTGTGTATGGGTTCCAGATACCCGTACATAATTGTCTGCTCATGTGTTTGTTCATGCATAGCATATAGATGATTTATAACTTGCTTGTTATGATACGAAATTAAGGGAACTCTCACTAAGCTAGTGTAGCTTATACCCCAATAGATGTTTGAATGAACAGATTAACTCAAGAATGCTATGTAGGGACCGAGATAGTTGGAGCCAAATATGACTTCGGGATTCCGCAGGAAGTAAGAATACTTGAAGATATTAGCTAGGTTTTGTGAATTGCTTTGTAATAGTTTTATGTAGTGAAACCTTTTTATGAATTGTAATTTGAAGTATAGTGAATTGTATTTCCTTTATATTGTTACTCAAGTTGTATGAATATAAAATGTATTACTCCAATGTGTCTCCTCCATGTGTTAGACACCTTATACATAGTATGGAAGCCTTCGCGTGACTAACGCGGTCATTCCTAGGCTTTAATTTTGTGTGCGGACTGCCACGTTTAGGGTACCCTTTAGGGCATGACAATAATAGTGCTCAATAATATGGAAGCATACTAACGAGACCCGTGTACACCAAATGTCATGGCCCACCCAACAGTATGGAGGCAAGGAGTCTATGATATCAACGTAAGGCTCTCAGACAACCTGTTCAACAAAGAAAGTACTATATAAGTTAATGGAAGATTCTAAACGTTGAAAGTTTAAGCAAATAGGACATTGAAAATCATACCTGGCGATGAGTCTGTCGATCCAAACATCCCCGATACTCAATCAGTAAGTGGGTGGCTGAACGAGTAACATCAAAAGTTGCACCCTAATGGCTGGTGAGTGGGCGTCCCGCTGTAACTATAGTAATCTCTCGATGCACCAGTGTAATGTGAGGGAAGTGCTTCCGAGCTAATATTTGCAGGATAACCAAAGGTCCTACAATGTCCTCGATGTCAATGTGGGAAGTCAAACATAGCTGCCTGTATAGCCATGTCAAACAAGTTGCTCCCCACGTGTACTGGTCGGCCCTCTCGAAGTCTTGAAGCAGCTGCAAGTACATCAAATGAACATAGTTAAACAATTTGTCCGCAATAATGAACCCCCCCCCCCCCCCCTCCCCCCCCTCCCCCCCCACCCCCCAAGCAGCATCAAGATGTACGCCCTGGCATGGCGTCTAATAGTCGCCTCGTCAGCAAAATTTAGTAGCACTTTGAAGTGGGCGTCTAGCCAGGACATCTGCAGATGACCACCATCCATATCAGTCCCAGACACCGGTCAGAGTCCTAACAAATCATGGCATAATCAAGCCCAATCCATCCGAGCGGTGCCTGTAACTATCTATCCATTAGTAAGGACTGTTATATCCTCCAACGTCATAAACCACTCTCTCGTGGTCATGTGGAAGGTATGGGTCTCCAGGCACCATATCTCTACTAAAGCTGTAATGAGGTGCCAATATAGTTGGACGAAAGGAATTTGTGTTGCCCTAATGAAACCCACCTATGACAGGAATGGCACCAATCGATCGTCCAAATCTGTAGGTATGCCATCCCGTCGCCTTAACTTTGCCTCCCAACGACAGCAATGTAAAATAACGTGCTCCTGCAGGAAAGTCATCAAACTTATGAGTAACAATCTTGTTGTGTGGAAAGTAATTGGTTGAGGACAAAAGCTTACCTACCCTTCCCATGCTAACCTCAATCTATGAACAGGCTACCTCGAAAGTAAAGAGTCATTGCTAGGTCTTGGATCCATCTATAACAGAGAAAGTAATGAACACCATTAGTAGAGAAAGTAATGACCTAAAAAAAATCGTAAAGTATGCTAGTAAAAAAAAGCATACAAAGATTTACCACCACGACTCGACTAACCCAGTACTGTTCTATTAGCCGACCTTCTATTTAGATAACTACGAATGTTATGCCCTCGATGTCCACACGAATCACATGAGTAACTTCGTGGGCCCTCTCGAATATCTATTTTGTTATGGTAGCGCTTTTCCTTAGGCCTACCCCTTTTCCTAATAAGACTTGGGATGGGATGCCATTTGGCAATGTCCAAAAAAGTCCAATTAGCCTTATCGGCTACAGGTATGAAAGAATGACCATACACCTTAAGCTGGTTCTCTTACCTATACCACTATCCCACTTGGGCAACACAATCCATGTATAGTGTTTCCATTACTACCATTGCATGGGAGCATGGAATTATGCATGCCTGCCACTTATTATAGGTATATCTGCCTACTCTCAACTCAACTCTTTGTATGCAGTTCCCTTTTTGACCATACATCGTAGGGCCGGAGTGGTTACAACTTCAAATAGCCGTTCCTAACAGTCGAAACAGGTTACTCGATGGGCACTTGAGATGTTGTTCTATCTCTCAAACTTCTTTGCAGCATATACTGTGAATAACTTATCCATACTCATTGCCTCGCTTGCCTCCTGTCTTTGCTTATTAAATATTAAGTTGCAATTGTAGAATGTTTTTTTCACTAATGCTGCCATAGGTAAGCACTGAACATATTTTATAACTGAATTGTAACTTTCAACCATGTTTGATGTACCAATCCAAACCTTACGCCTTCATCGTAAGATAAAGTCCATATACATGAAGGCAACTCGGGAAAATATGGCAATGTCCAAGGACTTCATTGTAGTGCTACATTGAAGTAACCATGGTACTTTCTTCTATGGGTTTGGTATACGGCTCTTTTAACTATTTCCTTACATTCCTTTCTTTTGGCCTTCAAAGTAAAGTTGCTAGCAACGTGCCGGATGCACCAGTGCCAAGGCCATCCTCTAGGCCACACAGCATTCCCACATTCAACCGTACTCTTAATGCTAGCATGCCGGTCCGATATCAAGCAACCGTTGGATCGATCCTTGATAACATGTTCCAACACTTTTATAAAGAACCATTTCCATGTATCTACACTCTCTTCATCGACAAAAGCATATGCCAGTTGAACTATATGATTTGCCCCATCAACTACTACTACAATAAGCAGTTTATGCTGTACTTGCCATACAAGAAAGTGCCATCAACTGTGATTACAGGTTTGTAAAGAATTAATAGATGTAACTTAGTTCATGGATATTAATGTTGTAAGTAAAATGAATCATGTATGGAAAACATACCTGCAGTACTGGAATGCTTCAATGCAAGGACCAAATGCCCAAAATAGCTTGTCTATGAATACGTGTCAGTGGTATCTGAATCAGCAGCTCTCCACTCGACTTTTGTTCTTAAATTAGCATCCGTTATTGCATTAAGTACATGCAGGAGCTCCACATATGAATCCTCTCAACTTCCATAGACCTACTTAATAGCTTTCCTCTTCGTCTCACGAATTCTCTTAATATGAACATTGTACCTAAACTCCTTTAAAATGGTCAATTAGAGGCCCTCACATTTGGAGAATTATGAATCTCCAATATGACACCTAGACATGCTGATGGAGTCCAGCTGAGAGTGATCATGTCTAGTTATTTCATCCATGCAAGTGTAGGGTCATTCATATTTAGAGATGTGAAACTACCCACCATGCTTCTTGTAACTGCCTTTGAGTCTCCACTTACAAGCTCTGTTATGAGTATCAGTACATTTAATTGCCCATGATCTTGGGTCCGAGTCCACTACCTTGAAATTGTAATGGTTCGATATGTGCCACATTTTAACTACTCGTATTATATGATCTTTAGTCTCAAACCGCATCCTAAACTTGAATTCATCGCTGAAGCTCCAATTCCCGGCAATCATTTCCTGTTCATCATCATACGCAGCATAACCACTACCAACTTCAGCAGTGAAAAGGGGCACTAACACCGAGATCCCTACTGCATCAATGTCGGTAGGAGCAACAAAGCGATGCAAGTCATTTCTCCTTGGTTGTACTTCTGGAAAAGTATCTTGTTAGGGGAAAGCTTCAACATTATCATTTCCACCATCATCGTAGTCATCACTTGATTCACTTGCCGTGGAGTCCAGAATGGCATCTGTATCATGACCTCCTACTAATTCCGGTGCACACATTTGAAAGTTACCCATATGCAGCTGTTCGCTGCCTGTTGTCTGAATTGGAGTAGAGTTAGAGTCTGCCAAGCCTTGGCTCCCAATATTTCCATGAATGCCCATTTCTCCTGCAGGTGCCTGTGACAACTCATTTTCGAATATCTAGACATAAACAGCCACTAACTCTTCAGTGTACACCAACATTTCTTATGCAACATCATCATTAGTCACTGGAATAATATCATAATGTAGCGTCCTATCTCCAATAGCTACCCTATGATATAGCTTTACCGATTATACAGCTATTTACCTTGAGAATATTGCAAATGATGTCCAGTATTTGCTCATATGTTGAGTTCCTACTAACACTGACCACAACAACTGGCCGCATATCATAACGAAAACCATCATCGCCTTATACAATATTCCCATGAGCATACAATATAAACTTTGCATCATCACTTATCAATTGCACTCCCATAATATTTAACATAACTCCTAATACTACTATATCGACATTGGTCTTATAAGAGTATATTTAACACTACGTGTTAGATGAACCTATTTTATTAATTTAGCCCATATGCACTTACTTATCCTATTTTAATTTAACAAATAATCTAACTCAGCTATATTGGGATTAAATTATTTAAACCTACAGTTTATTGAGTCTAAATTATGCTCGGTTCAAACTAATCAAATTCAGTATAGAATTTACTCAATGTCGGTTCAGCACATAATAAAAAACAAGACCACCTCGCTATTTTTTTTGGCCACTCAAGCCAAGCAGGCAACTAATCATCTTATACAATTATACAATAATGCAATAACTAATCAAATATAAAAACCACATAATGTACTTAACAATTTCAATAAAAAAATACTCACGAGACCTAATATACAACATCAAAAACGAAAAAAAATTAAGAGAAAAACGCAATACCAACTCGACTTCAGCGAGAAATAATGTGGGTCTTCTCACACGAATCGCTTTTCTTCTCCACAAAATTAATAGTTCCACAACGCCTGGTGATCCAAATAATCCAATATACGGAGTAAATTGCATGAAAATCGGCTTTGAATTTGTGGAATGAGGGTTAGGGTTTTTAATTTGCAGTTTTAGGGTTTTTTTTTTTTCTTTCAACCAGACTGAGGAAGAAGAAGATGGGCGGGGATATATTGCCGCGGACCTCGTCTCTTGAAGAGATAAGATCCAACACGGAGGTACCTCGTCTCTTCAAGAGAGGAGGTCCTTCACTGGATAGAAACTCGTCTCTTGAAGAGACGAGGTCCAGTCACTAACAACCTCTTCTCTTAAAAAGACGAGGTCAACTTGTCTAAAACTGGGATTATTTTGATCTCAGTGGCATTTTCCTAATTATTTTTTTAAAGATAATATTTTATTCCATTTCCCTAAATTCTTTGATTTTTATATTTTATTTTTTTATCTTTTTTGTCGCTTTTAGAAAATAATAATTTGTTGAGGAAAAGGAAAAAATATTATTATTTTTAAAAAAATTATGAAAATACCACTAGAAAGAAAATATTTTCAGTTTTGAGCAAATTGATATCGTTTCTCCAAGAGATGACGTCATTACTTGGAGACGAGGTTCATTATTAGTAATGACCTCGTCTCTTAGAGAGAGGAGATCAATTTCTACTAATAATCTCATTTCTTTGAGAGACGAGGTCATTTAGTAAGAACCTTATCTGTTGAAGAGACAAAGTCTTTTAGTAAAAACCTTGTCTTTGAAAAGACGAGGTCCTTGGTAGATAACCACGTCTCTTCAACAAACGAGGTTGTCAAGAATTATAACCCAACCCCAGCTCCTCTTACTCATTTGGCGCGGCAAATTTCTCCCAAAAAATCCTTAATTCCGAAACCCTAACCCTAGCTTCCATTTTTCCAAGTGTGATTTAAGCAAAATCGGGGCGTCACTTGGAGTTGGATCGATTACCAAGTGTTGCAAAAGTGATAAGATCGTGAATAAGTGAAGAAATTTGTGCAAAAATTTCTCGAAATTGTACTGAAATTGTTAGGTATGCCTTTGAATTATGGCGTGAATTTTTTTTTTTTGTAGTGTTGCTTTGGATGTTGAGATCCTACTTTTGCTGTTACTATCGTTCCATTGTTGTATGGGTTTAAGAAATGAGTTTGATGGGGTATTTTGTTTTGTTTTTTTTTCTGTTTTTCCGTTCCTTTCTAACCGAAGGGAATTTCTTTTTGTTTGAATTTTTTTTCTACTTTTTGCCTTTGTTTTTGGGGTATTGTAGTTTTTTTTTTCCGTATAGTTGATGTAATTGTGATTATACTATTTAGTTTTTTAAATTAGAAACCAAATCATGAAATCTTATACCGGTATACATCATACACATTGATCATACTTTTAGAAGACTAGGGTGAATATAATAGCATTAGTAAATATGCTTAAATTTTAGATGAGTATAATAGACAAGTCATCGTGCGAATTTCATGCATTCACCCTATGTTTTATGAGATAACAGGGTAAGTGAAGAGAGGAAATAGATAAGGCCAAGTTTGTACTGTACATTCGTAGCAACATTGTCGAGGGGAATGATGGTTTTGGTTAGGATAACTGGCCAGTCGCGGTGGTCAGTATTAGTAGGAACTCAACATATGAGCAAATACTTGGCATAATTTGTAATAGACTTAAGGTAGGTAGCTATTGGAGATATGATGTTACACTATGATATTATTCTAGTGACTAATGATGATGATGCATATAAGATGTTGGTGTACACCGAAGGGTCAGCGCCTGACTGCCTGTATATGTGCAGATATTTGAGAACGAATCGTCACAAGCACCTGCAGGGAAAGTGGGTATTGATGGAAATATTGGCAACTAAGGGTTAGTAGACTCAAACTCAACTCCAATCTAGACAATAGGTAGCGAACAGGTGCAGATGGGTAACTTTGAAAATATTGCACCGGATTAGGCATGTGATCACGATATTCATGTAATGCAAGCCTCCTTGGCAAGTGAATCTAGTGATGACTATGATGATGATGATGGAAATGATAATGTGGTAGCTTTTCCTCAGGAAGATATTGCAACTGATGTACAACATAATAGAATTGACTGTAGTTCATTTAGACAAAGTTTGTCAAAGATTTGTTTTCAAATACAGGAGCATGTGGTGTTACATTATTGCCGTAAAGAGGAGAAGCTCAGACGGTAGGACGGCATGTCAGTAGTTCTAGATGAGAGACTTGTTCCATTTCTATCGCATGCTAGTTTCATAGGTACTGCTCATATATCGTTTGTACAGTCGGATTGGCACCTTATTACAACTTTAGTAGAGAGATGGCGTCTAGAGACCTACACGTTTCACATGCCGACGAAAGAGTGGACTATGACGTTATAAGACATTGTTGTACTCACTAGCTTGCCCATTGATAGCCATGTAGTTACTAGCATATCTCGGATTGATTGGCCAGAGTTATGTCACCAGTTATTGGGAGTTAGACCATAGGTTGGAGTGGATATTGTTACAGAGATAATGATACGGAGATTTTTAAGGATAAGATTTGTGTTTTTTAGGGATGTATTCTGTTATAACTAAATGATAAATATAGGGATAATACTTATCTTGTACGCATAAAATATGGCAAATTTATTGTACATATTCTTCTATATAATGAAAGGAAACTAGGAGAAAAAGATATTGAAACCAATTTGACATGGTATTAGAGCCCTCATTCCAATATTCTGCTTTGTGGTCTCAATCCTTCGTGTGTGACCAGAAAAGATTTCCTTTTCTGTTTCTGCAAGTTCCATCTTGCTCCTGGATCATCTTACTTTGTGGGCTTACTATTTTGTACATGTTGGCGAGTGTTTTTTTTTTTTTGGTCGAGATTTGTTCTCTCTTGTGGGTTCTCTAGTCTTCCGTGGTTCTCTTCGTGTGGCCCTTCCGTGGTGGTAACCGGCTGTTTCTGGTGCATTTTCCAGGTCTGGTGTGGCTACTAGGTACGAGTGTTTTAGAGACTAGTTCTCTTTTGGTAGCTGGGTGGATAGGTGTCCGTCGACCTTCTCTGTGGCGGTCGATCCTCTCGTGGTGGTGCTCCGTTATTTCTACAGTGGTGGTCAGCAATCTCGTGGACGACTTCATCAGATTGTTCTTCGATAATTCACTCTCTCTGTGGTGGTGATTGGCCGTTTCACATGGTAGTTGTAAGGTGGTCGAAGCTTCGGATCTAGGTTCTGGTGGTTCATCGAACGATCGACTCCATTGAGCCTCATTTTTTTTTAGGATCTCACAAACTCGACAATGGATTTCTTTTCTTCGCCTGTGTTGGATCGTGGGAGTTGTTAATCAACTTCATCGAACCTCATTTTTTTTTGGCATTTCACGTACTGGATAGTAGGTATTATTACTTTGGGCTTCTCCTGGCTGATTTTTTTTGTTTTCCTTGCCGTGGCTGTCAATTTTTTTTTCTCTCCAAATTTTTTTCTTTGCCGTGACTGTGTTTTTTTTTTTGTTGTTCTCTCTCCTTAATTTATTATGATGTCAATTGAGAATACTATTGTTCACTACACTGGCAAGAATTTTCCTACATGAGAATTTCAATTTAAGATGTTTTTGAAACGGAAAGAATTATCTACCCATATTGATAGTTCTATTCCCATTCCCACCGATGAAAAAGAACGTGCCCAGTGGGAGGTCAATGATGCTAAGGTGATCTCTTTCCTATTGGGAACATTTGAGCCCCATCTTGTCACCAATTTTCGATGTTTTACTACTGCTCAGGTTATATGGAACTATCTACAGAGTGTTTATCACCAAGACTACAGTGCTCGAAAATTTCAATTGGAATTGGAAATTAGTAATTTCAATCAAGGTCTCTTAACTATTGAGCAATTTTATTCAGATTTTACTAATCTTTAAGGAGAGTATTCTACTATCGTTCATTCTAGGGTTCCTGCTATGGCACTAGCGGCTCTCCAAGAGGTTCATGGTGAGAGTCAATGTGACCAATTCTTAATGAAGCTTCGACCTGAATTTGAGTCTGTTAGAGCTAGTTTGTTGAACCGTAATCCAGTTTCCTCTTTGGATATTTATTTGGGAGAATTATTGTGTGAAGGATAACGACTATCATCTCAGATGAGTATGACTTTTGAAACAGTTGTTTCTGAAGCTGTGAATGTAGCCTATACAGCACAAGGAAAAGGGCAGAACAAAGTGCAATGTTTTAGTTGCAAGGGGTTTGGTCATATTGCTCGCAACTGTCCTAAGAAAGTTTGCAACTACTGCAAGAAAGAGGGTCATATCATCAAAGAATGTCGAGTGCGACCTTAGAATCGCCAATCTCATGCCTTTCAAGCTATTGCTCAGCCATCATCTTCTTCTCCGCCCCTCACTACAAGCATTGATTCGTCTGTTCTCACTCCTGCCATGGTCCAATAGATGGTTGTGTCGGCTTTTACGACTCTAGGACTGCAAGGTCCAGGTAAAAACTCCACTTCTTCTTGGATTGTTGATTCGGGTGCTTCTAATCATATGACTGGTAGTAAGTTCGGTCTCCATGATGTTCGTAAATATGGAGGCATACAAACTGTTCAGATTGCTGATGGTAGTACTCTTCCTATCACTGTCGGTAATTTGAGCTCTTCATTCTAGAACGTTTTTATCTTTCCTGGATTATCTACTAATTTGATTTTTGTTGGACAATTGGTGGATCATAATTGTGATGTTCATTTTTCTCGTGGTGGTTGTGTTGTGTAGGATCAGGTGTTGAGGACGGTGATCTCGAACGGGCCTAAAGTGGGGCGTCTTTTTCCTTTACAATTTTCTATTCCTAGTGTCGTTTCTTTAGCATGTACAGCTACTGCCAATAATACTGAAGTCTGGCATAAGAAATTGGGTCACCCCAATTCTGTTGTCTTGATTCATTTATGAAACATGGTTTTTTAGGCAATAAAGACTCATTTCATTCTTCTGATGTTTCTTTTGATTGTGCTACTTGTTGTCTTGGTAAAAGTAAAACTTTACCTTTTCCTATGCATGGTAGTTGTGCTTCTAAATGCTTTGAGATTATACATGCTGATATTTAGGGAGTAAGTCTTGTTGTTTCTCATAGTCAGTATCGTTATTTTGTGACGTTTATCGATGATTTTAGTCGCTTTACTTGGGTATGTTTTCTTCGTTCTAAAGGTGACGTTTTTTTTGTTTTTTAAAACTTTATTGCGCTTGTCGAGACACAATTTAGTACTTGTATCAGAATCTTATGCTCTAACTCAAGGGGAGAGTACATGTCCCATTCATTCCAGACATATCTTTAGAAAAAGGGAATCATTTCTCAGCATTCTTGTCCTTACACTCCTCAACAGAATGGTGTTGCCGAACATAAGAATCGTCATCTCTTAGATGTTGTTCGTACTTGATTGATTGATTCGTCTGTACCGTCTAAGTTTTGGGTAGAAGCGTTATCTACTACTGTCTACTTAATTAATCGCTTGCCTACTACCACTCTCAGTTATGATTCTCCCTATTTTCGTTTGTTTGGCATTTATCCTAAGTATCAATCCCTTCACACTTTGGGTATGTTTGTTTTGTTCATTTACCCCCTATTGAGCGTCACAAGCTTGCTGCCCAGTCTGTCATGTGTGCCTTTTTGGGATATAGCTCTAATCACAAAGGATTTATTTGTTATGATTCTCATGCAAATAAAACTCGCATCTCTCGGAATGTAATTTTCTTTGAAAATCAATATTTCTTTCAGTCTCAAGTTATTTCCGATGCCTCCGTTGCTCCTCTTCCACCTTTTGATGATGTGTCTCCTTCGATTCGGCGGTTCAAACCGGGTCTGGTGTATCAGCAACGTCTTCTACCTTCTCCAACGCTCCTTCCAGACACTAATCCGATACTTGATTCTACAGTTCCTATACCTTGACGCTCCACTCGGGTTAGACGTGCACCTTATAGGTATGGTTTTCCTCCTACTTCCCTCATCGCCACTTTAGATACTGTTTCTGTTCCTCACTCTTATGCTCAGGTAGCTTCCCAAGCATGTTGGCAACAGGCCATGCAAGAAGAAATCCAGGCTCTTCAAGAAAATCACACTTGGGATATTGTGACTTGTCCTTCTTGTGTTAAACCGATTGGCTGTAAGTGGGTGTATTCAGTTAAGCTTCGCTCTGATGGCTTACTCGACAAATATAAGGCTCGTCTTGTGGCTCTTGGAAATCGTCAAGAGTATGGCATTGATTATGATGAAACATTTGCCTCAGTTGCCAAGATGACCACTGTTCGAACTATTTTAGCACTTGTTGCTTCACAGGGGTGGTCTCTCAAGCAGATGGAAGTCAAGAATGCTTTTCTACATGGAAACCTAAAGGAAGAAATCTATATGTCTCCACCTCCTGGCATGTTTACTACACCTTCCTCAGAGCTTTGTTGGCTACGGTGATCCTTGTACGGACTAAAACAAGCTCCACGCGCATGGTTTGATAAATTTCGCTCTACTTTACTTGCCTTTCAATTTGCTCAAAGTCAGTTTGATTCTTCTCTTTTTCTTCGCAAGACTTCTGCAGGCATTGTGTTGCTTCTAGTATATGTCGATGACATTGTGATTATTGGTTCTGATGCTGAATTACTTCAGCAGTTGCAACATCATCTCAAGACCTCCTTTCATATGAAAGATCTTGGTCCTTTGCAGTACTTTCTTGATCTTGAGGTCCAGATTACTCCGTCTGGTACATTATTACGTCAGCACAAATACACATAAGAAGTGATTTCCTTGGCTGGTCTCCAATCGGGTAACTCTGCTATTACCCCCTTGGAGGTTAATCTCAAGCTTTCTCGTGAGGAAGGTGAGCTTCTTTCAGATCCATCCTTGTATCGGTAACTCGTTGGGAGTTTGAATTATCTGACAATTACTCGACCTGACATTTCTTTTGTAGTACAGTAGGTTAATCAGTTTATGCAAGCCCCTCGACATCTTCATGTTGCGGCTGTGCCTCATATTATTCGATATCTAAAGGGCACCTCTTCACGTGGGTTGTTCTTTCCTAAGGATTCTTCCTTACAATTGGTGGGATATTGTGATGCTGATTGGGCTAAATGTGTTGATACTCATCGTTTTGTTACTGGATGATGCATACTCTTAGGCAATGTACTCATTTCTTGGAAAAGTAAGAAGTAAGACAAAGTTTCCAAGTCCTCTACTGAGTCTGAGTATCGTGCTATGTCTTCTGCTTGCTCTGAGATCACATGGCTTTGTGGATTATTAAGCGAACTTGGTTTTCCTTAGCTTCACTCTACTCCTCTTCATGCTGATAATACCAGTGCTATTCAAATTGCTGCTAATCTCGTTTTCCATGAGCGTACAAAACATATCGAAGTCGATTGCCATTCCATACGCGAAGCCATTGACAAACATGTGATTACTCTTCCTTACATTTCTACCGATCATTAGCTTACAGACATCTTCACTAAAGCTCTTTCTCGACATCAACATTAGTTCTTGATTGACAAATTGATGCTTTTTGATCTACCCGCATCAGTTTGAGAGAGATGCTACGGAGATAATGATACGGAGATTTTTAAGGATAAGATTTGTGTTTTTTAGGGATATTTTCTATTATAACTAAATGATAAATATAGGGATAATACTTATCTTGTACGCCTAAAATATGGCAAATTTGTTGTACATATTCTTCTATATAACGAAAGGAAGCTAGGAGAAAAAGGTGTTGAAACCAATTTGACAGATATGGATAGTGGCCGGCTGAAGATTTCATGGTTAGATACACATTTTAGAGTCGTACCTAAACAAGCAGATGACATCACTCTTCAATGATATGCTAGAGCATATATTCTAGAGCTACTGGGGGTTTTATTGTTGCAGACAAATTGTCCAAAATGGTTCACGTTATGTACCTCCAGCTGCTTGACGACTTAAAGAGAGCAAGCCAATTTGCATGGGGAGCAACTTGATTGGCATAGCTATACGGGCAGCTATGCATGGCTTCCCATATAGATACGAGTGATATAGCAGGATCGCTCGTAGTCTTGCAAATCTGGGCATGGGAGCACTTCCTACACATTGCCCTGTTGTACTGGCAGATCACATTAGTTACAGCAGATCGCCCATTGATAAGTTATTAGGGTGTTACCTTCAATGTTACTTGCTCCTCCACACATTTGTTGCTCAAGTATAGGGGGTGTTTCGATAGATAGCTTCTCGGTCAGATATCAATTTGTATGTTTTATGTGTTCACATGTATATAGTTTCATTATGTTTACTAATGTATACTATACCTTTTTTTCTTTTACACGTTGTTTAAGACCCCTATGTCATTATTATGGATTCCTTCCCTGTGTACTGCCGGGCTGGCAGTGACATATGGCGTAGTCAAGTTGTCACGCCCCATAGGGTACCCTAAACGTAACAGTCCGCCACATGCTATATAAGATTCCCGAATTACCACCTTAGTCTTTCGGGAGTCTCACATAGATGTAAGGCGTACCTTTACACAATAGAGTACAAGCCCGCATGGAGATAAAAGCTTAATTTGGCATGCATGGGCAATAGGATATAATTCATGAACATAAAAGAATATTACATAATTCTAAGGGGCATTCCCCCGTAAAAGAATATTAGCGGTCCATTACAGTCATCCAAGTCTTAGAAGTTTTCTATGGAAGTCTAATACAAAAAGAATTATAACTTCTAGGGAAAACTCCTAGCTTCTGTACCTGTTCGGCCGGGTCTCTTCGCCTAAGCCATAAATGTGTAAGCTGCAAAAGGAATGGTCTGTAGGGATGTAAGCTAACTAGCTTAGTGAGTGTAATCTCCACAAAAACATTTATATCACAACAATTCAACCAAGTTATTAATCAAGCAAGTGTATGCATCAAACACATGAGTTCAACATACATATGACCAACCGGAAATCATAGTGGATGGAATTGCGCCCTCCACCCCGGGTTAGCAGATTAACGAATCCTGCGGTACGACAATATCCCGTTTATGGCTCATAGCTAACCTACGATTATCGATGTCGTTTATGGTTCACGACTAACCTACGATTATCGATGTCGTTTATGGTTCACGACTAACCTACGATTATTCGATGTCGTTTATGGTTCACGACTAACCTACGATTATTCGATGTCGTTTATGGTTCACGACTAACCTACAAATGCTCATGCTCCATCCCTTGTGATATGCACATGTCAATTTATCATTTACTCAAGTAGTTGATTAAGCCAATTTACTTAGGCGATCAATCAATTTATCAGACAATCCATCATAGCTAACTATACAATCAAAGTTTATCACCCGGTTTCGATATTCTTAAATTGTTTCTCATATCATCAACAATCATATAATTTCCCAATAATCCCCATTATTCATATTCCATTCAATTGACCTACATTCGAGTGCACTACTTTACAAGCACATACAATAAATGAATTGGGAAGAAAAACTCACTCCGCCATCGGTACTCCGGTCTTCTAGTAGTAATAGTCGGAGGTAACTCGTCACGTCCACGGGTTCACCTATTCATATAAGAAATTACCCTAATAAGTATTCTATCAACTTAGGGCACTAAAACTCTAAGGAAACTTAGTGAAATCGGAATTCGCGTCATTTCCGAAGTTCCGTTTTAAAATGGCCATAACTTGGTCGTTTTAAGTCGGAATTTCGCAAATTATATACCGATTCCTATCTACTTCGGAAGAGCTTTCCAAATATGAAGTTTAAATCAAGTTTTGAAAATATCTAAGCCTCGGAATTGAGGGATCAGATCTGTACAGCGGGTTCCTTGATTCCAAAAATTGCGGTTTTGATGAATGCCTTTGAGATTCCTAAGTAAAAATACTAAATGCAATGGTAATGCTTTTCCCTATCATGAATGTCATGATGTGAACTTCAATGAGTCTATGTTCTTATGACTTTTTGGATTTAAAGAACTTTACAAATAAACTTTTCTTAGAAACCATTTCCTCTCAATATTTAGTAAATGAGTTTACTACATTTGACCACATCTACATTTTACATGGATTTCCTTTGGAAAAACTCTACTTTATTTAAAGAAATTTTGTTCCTTATATTAGTTATATCCTAAGGCCTTTATTTCTTTAATAAAATCTACATTTACAAACTTTTAAGTGGGTCTTTTACTATGGGGTTTCCAAAAATCCGAATTTACAAAAGTTCATTTTCAAGTTGATTCCTTTAGGGAAAATATATTTTATACTTGAAACTTTAAGTGTCTATTATACCTATATCCTAAGGACTTCATTTATTTAAGAAAATATCATTTTTGAAGTTGGAAAAATAGTGTTTTCTAACCCTACATCCATTATTACGAATTTTGGTTTTCATAACTTTTAACTCAAAACTCCTATGGACTTCATCTCTTGTTTTCAACATTTTCTTTAGTAAAAACTCCTTTAGACTCATGAAAAATACCACTAATCATTATCTATTACCCATAGGCTTTATTTCTCTTATAAAATATAAGTTTAGAAGTTGTTAGAAGTGTTTTTGACCTTGGTTTTCAAAGTCATCCGAATTTTCAAAAGTCTTTTTCTTGTAAAGTACTTTTCTTTTTGACTTCATGGACCCATATATATATAGATCTATACAATAGAAAGTCATTTACTAAAGACAAAAGTGTTAAAGACTATTTATGCACATATGAACAAAATAATAATGAAACTATAAATGCCTACATGCTCATGAGTATCAAGATGATGGATCTACTTTATCAAAGGCTTAAATGAGTTTTAAAAACATAAAAACCATATTTTTATAAAAGATCCTTTGTTTAAAAGACTTTTTGATGGATAAAAGTTAAAGCTTTTGATAAGGAAACTCCTTTAAAAGATAGATCTACCATGAAATGGTTTGGGGTTTTTGTGTTGTTATCTCATTGTTCCTACTACAAGATCATGGGAACATGGAGTTGAGATAACCAAAAATCACCTAGCCATAACAAGGTTTCATGAGTTGGAAGTAGTAGATCATAACTTACTTGAAGTGGATGTAAGATAGAAGAGAAAAATGGAAGTTGTGAATGTGTGTGTGGGGGCTCAAAAGTTTCGGCCAAGGGGAAAAGAGGAGAGAAGAGAGAGCTTTTGCACTTTAGAAAAATTTGGAAAGTGAAGAATGAGGAGAGAGAGAATAAAGGTAGTTTATATACAAGTTGAATTAGGTTAAGTGAATAAGAAAAGGAAATAAAAAAAAAATAAAATGGAGCATGGATGGGGGGTGCATGTGCGCCGGTTTTGAAGAGAAAAGGGGGGGGGGAAGACTTGATTTGTCTCACTTGATTTGCCTTGATTTGATTTACATCACTTGTCATGCATTAAAGTGAATTTGAAGGGACAAAAGCATGGAAGAATGGAGGAGATATGATTGATGGTAAGAGTTAGATTTGTAGGGTAGGCTAATAGGTAGTGTAGGTGTACTTTATGAATAGTAATGAATAGTTGACAAGACAATTTAATTTCTGGTAGTAATGAAATACGAATAAAAAAGGCTATAACTGTATTTTTCATAAACCGGAAAATTATGAAAAAAATATTTTTGAAATCCTTATTTTATTTCGGTTCTAATGAGTACTCATAAGAATATTTTTGAAATTCTAGTTCCGGGGCACGTTTTTCTATAATGGGTCTCGGGATGACCCGGAATTGAAATTTTCTTGAAATCAAATATTTTCTTAGTTTGAAATATATTCAAGAATTATAATCAAAAGTAAATTTTCTTAGAAAAGTTTATTAATTGGAAACCGAGGAAAAGCCGGAATTAGGGTTCCTAGTTCTCACTCCAGGCTTGAGCTATTCCGGTTTAGGGTTTTGGGTTTCCGGTTCTAGGGTTATCTTAGCTACTTGAAAAACCGGGGTTTACACAAGTCACCCTGGTTTGCTTTCAAACTGTCGAACACTACTACTCGAACAAGGTGCTCAATCAGTTTGATGGTTTCTAAGGGATTCCCGACCCTACAATTGATATGAGAGCCCTACATGAGCTAGACATATGAAGGGCGTTCCGAGTGGAACTAGGCCATAGAGCATGCCAGGTGGATAGCTGAGTGAGATGGCAAGCACAATCGCATTATCCAGATACCATATATTCCCATCGGTACGTCTGCAGATTATTTCGACTGGTACTATGCGATCGCTAGGCGTTGGATTAGTCATATAAAGGCCATTATTCGATATATGATAAGTTCACTGACTATATAATCTATGTATGGATTTACACTATGTTTGTTATTCACTAATCTACCTGTTTCCTCTCGCTTGCAGGTAGATTTCATATCAGAGTCCTAGACATGCTACTAGAGGACACTCCTGCCACCATATGTCATTCATGTAGTTAATGAGTTTATGGGAATTAATTTGAATGATTTAAGGCGAATGGCAGTAGCAGCACCACCACCACCATCACCTGGAGACCCACAGCCTCAGCCTGCTGATAAGATCATATTTTATACAAATCCTGATGATCAAAAGAGCTAGAATGGATATTTGTTTTGATTAAATTTTATGTTTCAGGACTAATTTGGATAAAGAAATCAAAACAAGAGAATTTGAATTGAAAAGAGGAAAAATTGAAGTCAAGGCCGGCAATTCACCATTCAAAGCCGCGGGTTCAGACGGCTTACATCCAAGGCCGTTGCAGCACTGCCAGCTTTGCCCAGCTTAAATTCAAACAACACTCAAAGCCGCCTCAAAGCTGCCGGCGTAGAAGATGAAGCAGCCAGCGTACATGAAGGCCGCAGCCCAGAAATGAAACATCACCAGCTTTGAAGAGTTACATTATAAGCCGGCACTTAAGCCGCCGGCTTGAGGCAGCGTACATCATAGATTGAAGCGACATGAAGATATCCAACGCTTGAAGGAAATTGAAGAGACAAATCTGTTGGAGTGTCTACCGGCATGAAAGCCGCCGGCTTTGGGACGGCGTTCGTTATAAATAGCCCAACGCTTCATTTCTGACCATATACGCCGGCTAGATCTACATCTAAGCCGCCGGCGTAGAAGCGGCCTACATTGTAACTGATATTGAAGGCTGCCAGTGCACTGCCTGCGCAAAGGATAATTTGAAGATACGCCGCCTGTAAGCCGCCGGCGTAGGATCCATAACGGCCGGCGTACATTGTGAAACAGCAAAGTTCATTTAATGTTTTGCACGAAATTTTTCCTATAAATAGGGGGTCTTCCCTCACTTTCAGAATCATCCAAGCATAATTCCACATCCAAGTAGCTCTAGAATATTAGAATAGGCATTTCATAGAGATTTTTGAAGAGATATTTGAAGTTATTCAAGAATTTGCAAGTGAAGCTTTGTATTTTGAATTGGTGATATCTAATCTTATTTCTTTTATGCAATTCATATATCTGAATATTTGATCATAATGAAATCATTTGCAATTTCTTATCTGATTTTGAATCATCATCCATGAGTAGCTAAATTCTTTTTGTGGGAAGTTGATGAAGCTTTAAACATGCTAAAATGATTTTGAATCCATGTTATAAGATAGTTAGAATCATGAAATATTCATATTGAATTCTGATTATTCATCATACTTTTGGTGTATAAGAATTCTAATAACTCGGAAGGGAAATTAGGGTTCATATGAATTCATAAATTGAGATTAAATTGCAATTGCGGAAGCGGCGTAGTTTAATCTATTTAGAAATTGTCCATGAATATTAATGCAATGTTTTATGTTGATTTCTCACTAAGGAATTAGGAGATTTAATATAAAGTATTAGTCAATTATAGAATCGGAAGTTTATAATTGTAATTTTGATTCCACTAATAATTTATTTAGCGGAAGTTATTGAATTGTTTTGTGGTTTAAAAGGTTTTAAACTTGTTTTTAAATCTTGACAATTTCTTATGAATGTTCATGAATCTAATTATCATTATAACATGAGTTCAAGTTGATTGGCAATAGTTTAAAGTGGATTCTGCTCCTTCCCACATTTTTCACCATATCCCTCTCTTTAAAAAGCTCATTGCATTCATATAGATAATTAATTAGATAATTAGTTTAATCTAATCATTTAAAAAGATCAATTGCCTAGATATTAGTATTAGTTGATAATTGTCTAGTAGTTAGTAAATCTCGTGGGATCGACACTTTATTCATGCTATATTACAATAGAAGCCTAGTACGCTTGCTAGAAATGCTTTAAAATTCAATACTATCAGCACATCAAGTTTTCTGGCGCCGTTGCCGGGGATTTATTAATATTAGACTAACTTCAGCTTTGCTAGTAGTTTAGGTTTGAATTTAGTTTGAAATTTTCCTTTTCTCTTTGCAGGTTTTATGCGAAGAAGTAGAAGTGCTGAAATTCTACCTTTAGATCCTAAATGAAAGAACCTTGCATCAACAGAGAAGAAGGAACCAAAGAAGAGGAGCAATGGCAGAAAATCAAGGACAATGATAACAACAACCAGTTGCAACCAGCTGCTCCCTCCAAGGGCAATTCGAGACTATACAGTGCCTACTATTCAAGATCCCGCCATACGAATGCCCACTGTGGAGGCTAACAATTTGAGCTTAAACCGTCCCTGATTCAAATGGTTGAATCACATCAATTTGGAGGATATCCAAATGAGACGCCAGATGAACACCTTGCAAATTTCTTCAATACACCAACACTGTCAAACTTAATGGTGTAAGAAACGAAGTCATCCGACTTCAGCTTTTCCCTTTTTCTCTTAGGGATAAAGCTTTGGCATGGTACAATTCCCAACCTCCAGATTCGATCACTACATGGCTGATCTGACAAAGAAGTTTCTAAAGAGATTTTTCCCTCCAGCAAGAACCGCCAGATTAAGAAATGAAATTTCCAACTTCACCAAATTCCCTGGAGAATCATTATATGATGCTTGGGAAAGATTCAAAGAGGCGGTCAGAAAATGTCCACACCATGGTTTACCCGATAATCTACTAATTGAAAATTTCTACCTCAGTCTTGATGAAGCTTTAAGGTCATTAGTAGATGCTACATCGGGCGGATCACTGATGGGAAAACATATGAGGAAGCTAGTGAGATTATTGAAGAATTAGCTTCGCTGCTCATAATTGGAGTTGTGAAAGAACAAGATCTAAAGTAGCATCTTTGGAAGACAAAGAAGATATATCACAACTCAAGGCTCAAATGGCAACCCTCATCACTCAAGTAAGTAAACTCACAACTACAAATACTTCCAAAAAAAACAACAAGTGTTTTGTTGTGAGATTTGCTCAGGACCACACTCCTCTTTTGAGTGTCCGCATGGATCATCTTCAAATGATGAGCAGCTAATTATGTGGGAAATTTCCAAAAGGGCAATTTTGGAAACACATATCATCCGAATATGCGAAATCATCCAATCTTCATATCGGAATGATGCCAATGTTCTAAAGCCACCACCTGGTTTTCAAGGACAAGGATTTGAGAAATGCCCCACCTCAACAGCAAATTCAATCATCCACTGATGCATTACTGAGGGATTTCATTGTCACACAACAAACTCACTCAACAATCAGAATGCAATCATTCAAGATTTGCAAGGGAAGCTCCATCAACTTGCACAACAAGTGAGTAATAGACCATCTGGGTCTTTACCAAGCAACACGGAGGAGAATCCCAAGTCTGTAAATGCAATCACTGAGAAGTGGAAAGGAGATTGCTCCAGTTGAGGAGACTATCAAAGATAAAGATCAAGAGGAAATTCCACCACAAAACAACAAAGGGAAACGAAAGGTGGAGGACTATTCAAAAACCACCTGAGGTGAAATCATATGTTCCTCCCGTCCCTTTTCCAGGAAGATTAAAGCAACAAAAGCTTGATGAGCAATTTTCAAAATTCCTGGATGTTTTCAAGAAGCTGCACATCAACATTCCATTCTTAGAAGTGATTCAAGGAATGCCTTCCTATGCCAAATTCATCAAAGAATTGCTGTCTAACAAGAGGAAGATTGATGGAAATGTGATACTCACTGGAGAATGTTCCATGATCCTACAGAAACAAACACCCAGTCTGCCCACTAAGCTCCGAGATCAGGGAAGTTTTACTGTTCCTTGCACCATTGGTGATTGTTATTTTGATAAAGTTTTAATTGATTCTGGTGCAAGTATCAACTTAATGCCTTTATCGGTATTTAAAAAACTAGGACTTGGAGATTGCAAGGATACACATGTAACTTGCAACTTGCTGATAGAAGTGTAAAATACCCTAGGGGTATTGTGGAAAATGTCCTAGTTAAAGTTGACAAATTCTTTTTCCCTGTGGATTTTGTAGTTTAGACATGGATGAAGATAGGGAAGTTCCCATGATCTTGGGCAGACCGTTCCTTGCAACAGGAAAAGCACTAATTGATGTGGAACAAGGGCAGCTTACATTACGGGTGATGGATGAACAGGTTACTTTCAATGTCTATGAGGCAATGAAGAAATTTGATGATACTGATGCCTGTTACACCATCAATACCATTGATGAGCTGGTTTCTGAATCACTTGAGGAACAAACTGGTGTGGAGACTATGGAGTCCGTCTTGAGAGACGTGGACAATTGGAGTGATGATGAAGAGGATGAAGAAATACTGGAAGATGTACCAATGATCAAAACCAGATATTATGAATCTTTGGGTACAAATGAGCAGAAGCAAGTTCCGTCTTTGATGCAGCCACCGACCTTGGAACTAAAACCACTTCCTGACCATCTGAAGTATGCTTTTCTTGGAATTGGCGATACTTTGCCAATCATCATTTCATCTGCATTGACAGATAGACAAGAACAACAGTTGATTGAAGTGTTGAAAAAGCACAAAGAAGCAATTGGATGGACCATTGCTGACATTAAGGGTATTAGCCCTATGATTTGCACTCACAAAATCTTATGGAAGCTGAGTGTAAACCTACAGTTCAACCACAAAGGAGACTTAACCCACACTTAAAGAGTTGTCAAGAAAGAAGTTTTGAAGCTGCTTGACGCAGGTATCATCTATCCTATCTCTGATAGTAAATGGGTTAGTCCGGTTCAAGTAGTGCCAAAGAAAGGTGGTATGACTGTAGTGAAAATGAGCAAAATGAATTGATTCCTACTCGTACTGTGACTGGGTGGAGAGTTTGTATTGATTACAGGAAGTTGAATGATGCCACCGAAAGGATCACTTTCCACTTCCCTTCATTGATCAGATGTTGGAGAAACTTGCAGGGCATGATTATTACTGTTTTCTTGATGGATATTCTGGATACAATCAGATTTCTATTGCACCCGATGATCAAGAGAAAACAACATTCACTTGTCCTTATGGCACATTTGCCTTTAGGAGAATGCCCTTTGGACTTTGCAATGCACCTGCTACATTTCAGAGGTGTATGATGGCTATATTCTCTGATATGCTTGAGAATTTTATCGAGATCTTCATGGATGATTTTTCAGTCTTTGGAAAGTCATTCGATCTTTGTCTTGAGAATTTAGCCTCGGTTCTACAAAGATGCAAAGATACCAATCTGATCCTGAATTGGGAAAAATGCCACTTATGGTTAGAGAAGGGATAGTGTTGGGTCACAAAATTTCTGCGAGAGGAATTGAAGTGGATAAAGCCAAAGTGGAGATTATTGAGAAGTTACCACCCACGACTGTTAAAGGAGTCAGAAGTTTTCTTGGACATGCTGGCTTCTACAGACGATTCATCAAGGACTTCTCCAAAATTTCCAAACCTCTTTGCAACCTTCTGGAAAAAGATGCGGTGTTCAATTTTGATGACAAATGTTTGCAGGCATTCAATTATTAAAGGAAAAGCTCATTTCTACACCAGTAATCATTGCCAGACTGGGAGCTTCCTTTCGAACTCATGTGTGATGCCAGCGACTTTGCAGTTGGAGCGGTACTTGGTCAGAGACGAGGTAAGATCTTTCATGTTATATACTATGCAAGTAGAACACTAAATGAGGCCCAGAGAAATTATGCCACTACTGAGAAAGAGCTTTTAGCTGTTATCTTTGCATGTGATAAATTTAGGCCTTATCTGATAGGTTCTAAAGTTGTAGTATACACTGACCATGCAGCTCTCAAGTATTTGTTTGCTAAAGCTGATGCAAAACCTAGGTTGATTAGATGGGTTTTACTACTGCAAGAATTTGATCTTGAAATTAAAGATAAAAAGGGAACTGAAATGTTATTGCTGACCATTTGTCTAGACTTGAATCTGATAGTTAGACATTCCCATCAATGAGAAGTTCCCTGATGAACAATTGCATGCAGTAGAGATTCTAGATTTGCCATGGTATGCTGATATTGTGAATTATTTGGTTAGTAAGATTATCCCATATGGTTTGTTTATCATATCCTCAAAAGAAAAAGTTTTTGCATGATGTAAAATACTATTTTTGGGATGAACCATATCTGTTAAAAAATGTGCTGACCAAATAATTAGAAGATGTGTGCCTGAATCTGATCAGCTTAGCATTTTAGAACACTGTCATTCAAGAGAAGCAGGGGACACTTTGGTGTTCAAAGGACTGCAGCAAAAGTGTTATCATCTGGATTTTATTGGCCTAACTTGTTTCGTGACTGCAGGAATTTCATTATGTCATGTGCTCAATGTCAAAGGACAGGTAACATTTCTAAACGCATGAATTACCACAAAACAATATTCTGGTAATTGAGCTTTTTGATGTTTGGGGGATTGACTTTATGGGTCCTTTTCCCTCATCTTTTTCAAATAAATACATACTTGTGGCAGTTGATTATGTTTCAAAATGGGTGGAAGCTGTTGCTTTACAAACAAATGATGCCCGAGTAGTTTTGAAATTTTTGAAAAAGAATATTTTTACCAGATTTGGTGTGCCCAGAGCTATAATTAGTGATGGGGGGTCTCATTTTTGTAACAGGCAATTTGAAAAACTTTTGGCAAAATATGGTGTTACACATAAAGTGACTACCCCCTATCATCCACAAACAAGTGGGCAAGTTGAAGTTTCCAATAGGGAGATAAAAAGGATTTTGGAAAAAACTGTTAATGCATCAAGAAAAGATTGGTCTTCAAAATTAGATGATGCATTATGGGCTTACAGGACTGCTTTTAAAACCCCTATTGGAATGTCCCCATATGCTTGTTTTTGGTAAATCATGTCATCTTCCTGTAGAACTTGAGCACAAGGCATTTGGGCCATAAAATTTCTTAACTTTGATGAAAAAGCTGCAGGTAAAAACAGATTGCTCCAATTGAATCAGCTGGAAGAATGGAGAAATGAGGCATTTGAAAGTGCTCGTATCTATAAGGAACGAGCAAAGAAATAGCATGATAGGAACATCATCAAACAAGAATTTTTTCCTGGACAAAAAGTTTTACTTTACAATTCTCATTTGAAGTTGTTTCTTGGAAAATTACGGTCAAAATGGTCGGGACCGTTTGAGATTGCAAGAGTTTTTCCATATGGAATGGTGGAATTAAAAACTGAGGATGATCGGACTTTAAAGTGAATGGGCAACTGCTCAAACATTATTTTGAGGGGGAAAATCTTGACAGTACTACTACTGTCATGAATCTCAAAGAACCATGATCAAGTCAGGAAAGTCGGGCTAAGCGACTTTAAACTAAGCGCTTCTTGGGAGGCAACCCATGTCTAATTTTAGAATAGTTTTTTTTTTTGTTTTTACTAACTTAGTTATTAGTGTGGCAGGTGAAAAAAAAAAAATTTGAAAAGGCTGAAGGCCGGCTCAAGGCTGCCAGCCTTGAGCAAGCTCTGAGAAAACAAGGAAGGCCGGCTCAACGCCGCCAGCTTTATGCCGGCGTAAAGGAGTAGGTGAGCACCGCAAAAGAGGCTGGCAGTGGAGAGGTGAAAGCCGCCGGCTTAGTTGCCAGCGTATGAAGCACAAGATTTAGGCCGGCTTGGGAAAGGTTTAGCCGCCGGCATGTATGCCGGCGTATCCTCCTAAGCCGGTAGTGTAAATCGATAAGCGGCCAGCTTTGAGCTCTCGGTATGTAATTTTTCCATTTACACTGGCTGTAAGCCGCCGTCTTACATTGCAGAAATGCCAGCGTAAGTGTTGCACACGCTTATAACAGGTACGAATCTCCTCTCTCTCTTTCATTCTCTCATCCTCGCTCTTCCTTTCTCACTCTCAATCAAAGAACACCACTCCTAGTTCATCAATCCATTGCGTATAATCCAGCTGATCAAGTAAGTGTATATCACCTTTGCTCTTAGTTTTCGATCTAATCCATTATATTACATATATGTTTGTCCAATCTGTTGATAAATGGGTTTTTGCTAAAGAATGTGATATTAGCTTCGGATTTGATTACTTTGATGATGTTTGGATTAAGCTGCACTTCGTTCCATACATGTTTATATTTGCTTGATCAATCTGTTGATCCTTGTGCTGTATTAATCCATGATTGCTGCTCAGATTAAGAAACTAGGGTTCTAGAGATTGGGGGTGTATCAAATTTCGAAATTGGGGGTTGTTGCAATTGAAGATACAGCTGCTGAATTAGATAGTTTTCATGTTAGATTAGTAGCTCCAATACTTGCATTGTGTTTAAATTTGTTAGAATTGAAAGTTGGAATTGGAATTGTGCTCAATTTTCATAAAAACTTTGTCTGAAAATGTTTTTGAACTTTAAAAGAAAAATTTTTGAAAAAAACATTTCTGTTTGAAAATTTGAAAATTCCAACGTTCAATTCTGAGCTGGCAAGCCTAAGCTGCCAGCTTTGATTGTATTTTGCAAGTGTAAATACCCCATTCAAGATCATAGCTCTACTAATTATATGCCATGATATAAAAATTGTTCTAGCTCATGTTTTAGGCATAAATTAGAAATTCATTGAAATTGTGCATTCCTTAATACTAATTGAATTCAAATTATTTGCAGGAATGGCTCCAAGACGAAAGAGACCAAGGTCCACAGACGCCTCTACATCGGGTTCAGAGAACCGAATTTTGCTATCTAGTCAGCAGTATGCAAAAGACTGAAAGAAGAGGCTTGTCAAGAATGACTTCTTGAATGTCCAGTACTTAGACTGGTGCCTGCTGGATGAGTTCGGGATGGTGGATAGAATTAGAGAGATGATTCAAGATCCAGCATGGCTCAGACTATTTGACCTTCGGGAGCCTGCCTATAAGAACTTGACGATAGAGTTCTTGTCCACGGTGAAAAATATCCCAGACCGAGAGGAGTCCACTTTTCAGTTCCAAGCCTATGGACAGATCAGGGAGGTGAAATTGAAGCAGATAGGCCACATTATGGGACTGTATGATAGTGAGGAAGAAAACAGGACTTTGCCCAACAGTTGGCCAGAGGACATGACACAGGAGGCTTATTGGTTCCACCTAGTTGGTCCTGGATCAAACGAGCATTTTGTCCCATCCAAGTCACTGGCCACGTCATTTTGTGCTGTCGAGCACAAGCTGCTCCATCATATTGTTGCACACACCCTGAGCTGCAAGAAGACGAGTCACAGCAAGGTGACTACATTCGATATGTTTTACCTGTTTAGCCTTATTAGAGGCTATAGGATTGATCTCGGGGTAGAGGTAGCAAATTTTATATACCGGCAAGCAGAGGACACGAGGACTCGAGGTCTGGGTTGTGGAGGCTACATTACTCGGTTATTGAAGGGGATGAATATTTTTGAGCCTCCACAGGATGACGAGGTGTTTGAGTGCAAGAAGATTACATCTGCACCATTCAAAGGCTGGGGATTGTTGAAAAACCCCAGGCCAGCACAGCCACTGATATTAGAGGAGGTAGATATCCAGGATATCTTTCCTGGAGATGCCCCATTTGAGATGCCATCCATATCTACTCCTCCTCCTCCTGCAGGCACTTCATCAGCGTATGGCATGGACCAGCTTAGGCTGGATGTTGAAGAGCTGAAGCGCCAGAGTCAGGAGCTCAGAGATAGTCAAGAAAGGGAAAGAAAGAAGAACAAGAAATTCAGGAAGACTATCTTTGAGGCGCTGAAGACGGTTATTTGCTGCATTAGCCCAGAGACGGGGACTGGCATGACCTACCAGACTTCATCTGAGTCACATCACTCAGATAGGCTTAGTTCATAGCATACAGGAAAGCCAGCCTAGGAGACACTGCGAGACACACTCCTGAAGGCAGCAGCAGACAGAGCCCGGGGCCAGAGAGCTAGAGACCCTGCTAGCTCTCAATTTGAGCTTTATTGTTTTTATTTTTATATATTGGCCTGTATATTTATTGAGTATCCAAGTTCCTGTGGGCGAACTCATTTCTTATTTTTCTACTTTTATTCTGTTTTTTTTTGTTTTTGTTTTTCTTTTGTAGTGATTACAGGAATCGAGCAAAGCAAATCTCTTGCAATGCAAATTTTGATGACTATGAATCGACCGACTTTAGGGAAGTATCCAATTCATTTCTTATTCCTTTCCTCTGTTTTATTTGTTGAAAAACAGTGAGGACGCTGTTTAATTGAAGTGTGGGGGAAGGGATAGAGTTACATAAAGTGTTGAAGTGATGAATATGATCTGTTTGCTGTTGTTTATATTAAAAAATCTCCACCTTGTATTTTTGGTTTGAAAGCAAAATCATGAGGAAATTCTACCAAATTTTTTTCAAAAATCTCTTGAAATTGGAGATAGTACAAAGCAAAGAATGAAAATCAATGAAATTGACTTGTGAAAATATCTTACTCACCTGTTGTTGTGATTGGTTTACTAAGTTAAAATTAAGTAGTAAAATCCTTAAGGAACAAGTTTACTTTATTTTTAATTTTGGAATTGGAAATTTAAGAGCTGGTCGAGTCCTTTTGTTGAAAAATAAACAGGTCTACTTCTTGGAAATTTTAGTTGGTATATATTCTTTGAATTTTAACACTCGGTGAAAGAGGTAGAAGAAACTTTTAAACTTAGTGATCCTTCATAAAAATAAGTCTTTGATATTGTATTGCATTCAAAAAGAAAGAAACAAGCATAGCCACTACTCCTCTGACTTGAAATTTTGAGTTATGAGTATCTGAACTTGAATGTTAAAGTGAGGAAGAGTTCTTAGGGGTATTTTGAAACCTGGTCACTTAGGTGATGAGCCTGGGATGTGCCGACTCAATGAACTCACTGTAACGAGAAGGGAAGAATGACAAAAGTTCAATTCATGAGCTTTGAAAAAAACAAAAAGATGGAGGCAAAAACCTCCCAAAAAGAAAATAAATGCTTGAGAAAGAAAAAGAAAAATGAATGCAAAATATGCAAAGGAAGGAGACTATAATAAAGAAGGAGAAATTCTAAGGAAAAAGTAGATACCACATGCTTTCATTTTGTGTTACTTAGAATATATATAAGCTAGAAATCCAAAGAAGTTTAAATGAGTATTTTTCCTTAGTGGATTGAGTATTTGCTTTTGAATATAATGTTCCTTTGTTAAAAGTTGAGATTAAAACTTGTTTTGTTTGGATTAACTCCTAAATTTTGATTATAGTACTCTAATTGCAAGAAATTGGTATGGTTAGAGCTGTAGATACAAGAAAAACAAGTTAAAGAAATTGAGATTAAATTGGAAAATTGTACTATCTATAAAAGAAATTTCATTTATTTCTTCATTTTGCTTGAGGACAAGCAAAATTTCAAGTGTGGGGGAATTGATAAGATCATATTTTATACAAATCCTGATGATCAAAAGAGCTAGAATGGATATTTGTTTTGATTAAATTTTATGTTTCAGGACTAATTTGGATAAAGAAATCAAAACAAGAGAATTTGAATTGAAAAGAGGAAAAATTGAAGTCAAGGCCGGTAATTCACCATTCAAAGCCGCCGGCGTTTAGACGGCTTACATCCAAGGCCGTTGCAGCACTGCCAGCTTTGCCCAGCTTAAATTCAAATAACACTCAAAGCCGCTCAAAGCTGCCGGCGTAGAAGATGAAGCAGCCAGCGTACATGAAGGCCGGCAGCCAAAAATGAAACATCACCAGCTTTGAAGTAGTTACATTATAAGCCGGCACTTAAGCCGCCAACTTTGAGGCAGCGTACATCATAGATTTGAAGCGACATGAAGATATCCAATGCTTGAAGGAAATTGAAGAGACAAATCTGTTGGAGTGTCTACGCCGGCATGAAAGCCGCCGGCTTTGGGACGGCGTTCGTTATAAATCAGCCCAACGTTTCATTTCTGACCATATACGCCGGCTAGATCTACATCTAAGCCGCCGGCATAGAAGCGGTCTACATTGTAACTGATATTGAAGGCTGCCAGTGCACTGCCTGCGCAAAGGATAATTTCAAGATACGCCGCCTGTAAGCTGCCGGCGTAGGATCCATAACGGCCGGCGTACATTGTGAAACAGCAAAGTTCATTTAATGTTTTGCACGAAATTTTTCCTATAAATAGGGGGTCTTCCCCTCACTTTCAGAATCATCCAAGCATACATCCCACAATCCAAGTAGCTCTAGAATACTTAGAACTAGGCATTTCATAGAGATTTTTGAAGAGATATTTGAAGTTATTCAAGATATTGCAAGTGAAGCTTTGGTATTTTGAATTGGTGATATCTAATCTTATTTCTTTTATGCAATTCATATATCTGAATAGTTTGATTATAATGAAATCATTTGCAATTTCTTATCTGATTTTTGAATCATCATCCATGAGTAACTAAATTCTTTTTGTGGGAAGTTGATGAAACTTTAAACATGCTAAAATGATATTTGAATCCATGTTATAAGATAGTTAGAATCATGAAACATTCATATTGAATTCTGATTATTCATCATACTTTTGGTGTATAAGAATTCTAGTAACTCGGAGGGAAATTAGGGTTCATATGAATTCATAATTTAGATTAAATTACAATTGCAAAAGCGGCGGAGTTTAATCTAATTTAGAAATTGTTCATGAATATTAATGCAATGTTTTATGTTGATTTCTCACTAAGGAATTAAGAGATGTTAATATAAAGTATTAGTCAATTATAGAATCGGAAGGTTTATAATTGTAATTTTGATTCCACTAATAATTTATTTAGCAGAAGTTATTGAATTATTTTGTGGTTTAAAAGGTTTTTAAACTCTGTTTTTAAATCTTAACAATTTCTTATGAATGTTCATGAATTTAATTATCATTATAACATGAGTTCAAGTTGGTTGGCAATGGTTTAAAGTGGATTCTGCTCCTTCCCATATTTTTCTACCATATCCCTCTCTTTAAAAAGCTCATTGCATTCATATA
This sequence comes from Combretum micranthum, assembly GCA_024138025.1. Taxonomy (NCBI): domain Eukaryota; kingdom Viridiplantae; phylum Streptophyta; class Magnoliopsida; order Myrtales; family Combretaceae; genus Combretum; species Combretum micranthum. The sequence continues at coordinate 559,449 of JAMXBD010000666.1, read as the reverse complement.
ATCAATTAGATAATTTAGTTTAATCTAATCATCTTAAAAAGATCAATTGCCTAGATATTAGTATTAGTTGATAATTGTCTAGTAGTTAGTAAATCTCCGTGGGATCAACACTTTATTCATGCTATATTACAATAGAAGGCCTAGTACACTTGCTAGAAAGATGCTTTAAAATTCAATACTAATACAGCACATCAAGTTTTCTCACAGAGATGGCGGTAAGCTAGAGAGAGGTATGCACGGGGACAGGGTCAAAGTCAGGAGCGAGGGCGAGCCAGAGGTGTACATATCAGAGACGAGCCCTCGCCCTCACATGCACTCGTATCTAATGAGCCATACCTTCCACAGTTTCTTCATTCCGAGCCAAATCCATCATCATCATCATATGCTCATCTAGATGAGACCCCCATGGCAGAAATAACATACATCGAGTTTGACACTCCCTTGCTCCACAAAAGAGGCGTCGTCACTACCACATAATATGGGGGAGGGATTTACCTAGTTGGAGCCAGAACCAATCCCATTTCATCCTTATGGTGCTGGTGGTGGATATGGGGATGCCACATTCACTCAGGTGGATCCGACTATGGAGCTTCCTCATCACGATGTCCATCAGCGTACATCATTCCCCCGAACTTTTATCAGGCAGGGATAAAGGAGGCAGGACACATAAGAATAGCTGTTATGTAGACATTTATCTTTTATGATTCTTGTATATAGATTCTTATTTTCTCTCATTGGTGTTTGTAGTTAACAGAATATTTATGTAATTAACACATCATTTATTCGATTCTTCCATATTATAAGTTTTATAATATGTTTGTTGTGAATGGTTTCACAATTCTGTTATGATTGAATGAATTGGGTTTGACAATGAGCTTTGATGGATTGGGTTTGAGAATACTATTGCCCTTGGGTTGTGAAGTCTGAAAGTTGTTTAGCCATGGTGGCTGATGGCTAATGAATGATTTATATAGCTGATTCTATATGATTTTGACAGGTTATAATAATTAATATAATAAGGGGGACATTTATGATTTTTAATTGTTTGGGGGGGGGGGGGGGGGGGGGGCGATAGTTCGTGCCGACCTCATCTCTCTAAGAGATGAGATCACTTACCATAGAAACCTCGTTTCTTCGATCGACCTTGTCTCTTAACTTGCCTAAAATTGGGAATATTTTCTTCCCAGTGACATTTTTGTAATTTTTTTAAGATAATAATTTTTTTTCCTTTTCCCAATTTGTTGCATAAATCGTTGATTTATTTTCTTATGAGTATTTCTAAAGGCTTTTTTTTTGTGTTTCCCCCTTTTCCAGTGGAAAGAAAGCAAAGTCCAAATTAAACTACTGTCCTACTTTCAAAAATTTAATTATGTTTACATAATTGCATCTCCATGAAACTTATTTTAAAATAAAATTTTATTGAACTTATTTTAAGAATTAAAGTTAACAATCCACCTCTTATAAAATTCAATTCAAGATGAAAAAATCATTTCATTATTTATAATTTTAGGCGTAAATATGGTGAGTATAACTTTCTAAGCTTACAATTTGGAAAAGGTAAAAAAATAATAACAACGTTTTAAAAAAAAATATGAAAATGCTGTCAAAATAAAAATAATCTAAAAACTAAGCAACTTTTCATTAAGTTGTCCTTAACTCATCTTCTAAAAGATAAGTTAACACACATGAATCCGTCTCTTTAAAAAAAAGTCTAGTTTATCTAATTTTTTTACCAGATGAAGGGTCATTGGCTTTTATGTTATAGCAAGTTATGTAGGGAAAAGGAAATTAATATATATATATATATATTTAAAAAATTACAAAAATACCACATATACTCAAGACTAGGTCATAAGTGACTGATCTTCTCTATTCAAGAGAAGAGATTGTTGTATTTTATAGCAACCTCCTCTCTTGAAGAGACGAGGTTTATGCTGTCCTCGTCTCTTGAAGAGAGGAGGTTGATCACTTACGACCTCGTCTCTTCAAAAGATGAGTTCAACTTGCTTGTTTCTGATACTTGTTCTCATATGATGATAATTGTGTAATTTTTTAAAAAAAGAATTAGCATTTTTTTTCCTTAATCCAGTTATGTAAATATTGATTGTTGCATCAAGCAAATATTAAGAAAGGGGAAAATAACATTTTGATAAATAATTATAAAAATATCATTGAGATCAAAATAATTCAATTTTAGACAATTTAAACTTGTATTTAAAAGAGACAAGACAATAAGTGGTCAAACCGTATCTTCAATAGATGCCAGCCCCGTCTCTTGAAAGGTAGGGATTATCAAAATATACTTACTGCCCTGTCTCTTATTATTGATTGACCTTGACTCTTCAAAGGTAGAGGTTGTTGTAATATACAACCTATTGTTCTTCTTCTTCCCAATTTCAACCGAAGTAATTTTCTTCCAAATTGAACCAAAAAACCCTAAACCGAACCCTAATTCAAGCATCCCTAATCTCCTTTTCAATCCAATATAAGTGGATTTTTTCCTACATTCAAAACGTAGTGATCACTCAAGCTCTATTTGTACATTATTTGGACTTCTAGTAGCACTCTTCTAGCATAATATATGCCCAATCCTAAGAAATTGCATCAATTAATCTTTTTTGGTGATTTATTTCCATGTCAAATGGTTTAATCTAATGAATTTATCCCCTAATTTCTTGATATGTTAACACCAATTTCATGATTAGTTGTTATGGCCTATGTTTTACCATTGACACCGTTTATTCATGATTCTGTGTTGGTGGTGTTTTGCACACTTAATTTTTCTTGTATTGAAGTCATTAACATCCTAGGTTCAATTTTTCAGTTCTAATCTTTATGAATGAAACTATTAAATTAGAAGTTATTTAAGTAAGATAAAGTTACGCATTTACACGAAACGTGCTAATTGGGTTATAAAGAGCAATCTTTTGCACAAGTTTTTGCTTTATTTTTGTTTACAAATTTCTATTGGTGAAAATGTATTTGGAGTTCCATAATAAACTTCTATGGGTTATTTTCTTTTACATAGATTCTTAACAAGCTTCCTTCATTATTCGAAGATAATTTCCATCAGTTAGTTGTTTTTCTCAAGGTTTGTCCTTTTTAGTATAAGGAAATAGGGAATCTCTAATTTTAGAAGTAACATTGCAGATGAATAATGAAAAGTTTGCGATTTTGAAACTAAAAGAAACATCCTATAATCTATGATTTGTGTTGATTTCCTACGCTAATAGTATAAGGGTAGAAACGGACAAGGCTAAGCTTGAGCTATATTCCCATGAGAATATTGTGCAAGAAAATGATGGGGTGAGTTATAATAGGCAAGCGATTGTTGTGGTTAGTGCTTCAAGGGGTTTAACCTAAATAGCTTTCTGGCCATTATATGCAATCGTCTTAAAATAATTAGGATGACATGCCGAATTGAGTTATTACAAAGAGTTGCCATTGGGCATGCAACCCTACCTCATAATGTGATTCCGATGAATGATCATGATGATGCTCATAAGTTATTGGCATACACATAAGGTTTAACACTAGTGTATATGCAAATATTCGAAAAGAGTTGCCACATGTAATTGAGGATGATACCAATAGAGATATTGACTATGTTGGCAACGTTTAAAGCTAAGGTTATGGACCTTCGATCCTTTATGCTACCTAGACAACAGCTAGTAGGCAGGTAAATGTTTAGCTTTGAATTGGGTGCACCTGATAAGAGTAGTGGATTTGATACCGACACGATGCAAGACATGTGAAGTGGTTAATCAACTGATGAATTTTGTAATGATGGAAGTGATGGTAGTATGGGATGGTTCCAATCGATCCCCGAGCCTCATGGATTACAAAGGAGGAATGATTAGCAACGATTTTTGGTTCCAATAGATGTGGATCGGTTGGGAGTTCAAAGATAGTGCCATTTTTCACATCATAAGTAGACAATAGATATGCAGCATTTAAGGATCAGAAAGAAATGAATGCTAGTAACTAAAGCTTCAGCAACGTTTTCAAGGTAGGATTGCCATTTGAGAGTAATGATCGCCTCATATGAGCTATTAAAATGTGGCATATTACGAACCACTATAACTTTATGATGGTTGACTCAGATCCTAAGTCATAGGTAGTTAAATGTACTGATACTAAGGTTTTGGTTTTCATCTGCATCTTATATGTATGATGTATTTATGGGTAAAAATATCATTTTTTCAATCTATATTTGTTTTTTGCAAATGGTCTAATTGAAACAAATATGAAATAGATGTTAAACCAATGCCAAATTGACATTAAACCAATGACCAAATGCACATGTTTCAATTGTTTTGAATGGTGACACAACATATAATGTGCAGTTATTAACAACATAAGAAATAAATATATCTTAAAAGCATGTTTATTAATTTGTATAGCCTTTTAGTAAAAGTAATTTTTTTTTCTTTAATAAAATGAGACTTAACTAATGATCTTATGATCCAATAACATATCCACTGATCTCTTAAGTAGGATAAGCTAGGTTCGAATCCCCTCCTCAACTATAATGGAAAATGAATAAAAAATAAAAAAATAAAAAAGCATTGTGAAGCTTGTTTTTATTTTGTAATATTCCTCTTTCACCTCTAAAGTGTTACTACAACTAAAGTTTGATATGGTTGTATATAAATAAATTTGCATCCTAAAAAAATTTTAAAAAAGTATAAATTAAAGAGTAAAATGCTATTAGACTCAATTTGTATTTTGATTTTAAAATTTATCTAATGTAAAATTAAAATTTATACTAGTCCATGGCCTGTGAACTATTAAGTCTAAGTCCTAGCATCGGTATGTGACTTAGGGGTTTGGTTTAAGATCCCATATTTTAAGACTCATGAACTTATAGGTTTGAGTCGGTTCTAACCTGTGTTTATACAATTCATCCATCATGCACTCTAACTTCTCTACCTTATTATTTGGGTCAAAGAATTTCACTTATAAGGAGTTAGCATAAATGTTTTAACTTGACAGTTGGGCAAAACAAGATGTTGAGATTCTTTATTGTTTTAATGCAGTGTTAGGATGATTTCGCCATTTTAATCATGTTGGAATGATAGAGTTATGCAAGCAAAGCAGATTATGTGGGCGAATCTATTTAACCCATTTAAAAAAAGTGAGTTAATTGAAATTTCGCATAACGTGAGCCATTTTGGCTTACCTTACATAATTATGGGTTAATGTGGGCTACCCAACCCGCATATATGTTTACAAATATATATATATATATATATATTTTTAATTTAAATTTGAAGCAGTTTGTTGTTTAGATGATGAATTTAGAGCTGTATAAGGAAGCTCACCCAACCCGCTATGCCATACTTTAACCCATGGGATAGCAAAAAATTTTAGACCACTCCAGGTTAGTGGATCATGCGAGTCAACCACCAAATTGCTAGAATTTTTGTTTCCTTTTCTTCCTTTGCAAAATTTTGATATTTCAATGTAATCATACTAAATGTAGATGTTATTTTTAATCAAAATTTGGAAAAAAATACATATAGGATTAAATGTAGATAAAGATTAAGATAAAAATATTTCTTATTTAACATTAATGTTTTACTTTCTTATTCTTTTAATTTAGTTAATTTTTTTAAATGCAATACTTACATACTAGCTTTTTATTTGTTATTATTTTTTTAATCTTTCATGGGTTTGCTCATATTAAAAACAAAAAGAAAAAAACTTCTGCTAGTTCATAGGCTAACCCAGTTTACTAGTGGGTGGGTTAGTGCGAGTTGGTCTGCTTTAGCCCACAAGTTATGCTGGATAGGCTCTAAAGCAAATTGAAATTTTTAGTCTAACCTTTCTTTTTTTCCCCTTTAGGTAAACGAGTTGATCTGCATAACCAACCTCACTTGTACAATTTGAATGATGATTGATGTTGTAGTATCAATGCTATTATAGTGGACGTGCCGTTAGATGTCATGACATTTTACATTTTATTGTCTAAATCATATATTTAAGTAATCGGTTATTTAAGTGGAACTAAGACAAGTACCTTCAAAACATTGTGGAAATAATAAATTTTATCGCTATGCATAATTAAGAGCTTTTTTATTTTAAATGTACAAATGACATATGCTTTAAGTATAATTGTATTAAAAAATTGAATATATATAACTAGGTGATGGTTCGGCTTACTTAACCCACCAACTTAGGTTAAGCCAAAAACTCTAGCATGTGTCATGATAGGGCTAAAATGGGTCAATCCATGCAACCCGCATTTTGAAATGGGATGGGACAAATTGACTTGGATAGCTTGCTTATGAGGGTTGCTCATTTGAAGCCTATAGTATTTTCCCACAAATTAGGTTTCCTCCAACTCTAGACTTTTGGTATTTATTGAGGAAAGTTAAAAAAAAAAAAATCTTAACAAATAACTATGAAACTGTTACTTTGATGAAAATAATATCAATTTTAGGCAATATAGACTCATCTCTTGAAGAGACGAGATAGTAAGTGGTTGAACTCATCTCTTCAAGAGACGAAATTCAAATAACATTATTGACTTTCTCTCTCTAAGAAATAAGGTTGGTGTTTTGTTCCAAGAGACGAGTTGGAATTTGGCCTATCAACAACTACTTCTATTAATTGATTTCTAATACATAATCACCCGCTAAATACAAAGATAGAACAATGTAGAGCTAAATCTCCTTAGACACTAATTTCAACCAACTTTGTCGAATCACCACTACCATTGCATATGGGTAATGAATTTTGTAAGTATGTCACTTATGGCATGTGCACTTGTATACCCTTAGTTTTACCTTTTTTATATGATCTTCCTTTTGATCGTACATAGTAGATCGTTGTGTAATTTGGAACCCCAGACATCTTATCTTCGTAATTAAATAACGTGACACAATGGGCACTTGACACATTATTTCACCTCTCAAACATCTCTCTAGCATAGTTTGTTAACACTTTACCAAAGGTCAGGGCTTCAAATGTCACTTGTCTTTGCTTTTAGAATATAAAATTACAATAGTAGAATATTTTCTTTACTAATGTTGCCATGATTAAGTTTTAGTATCTTTAAGGGCAACATTGTAACTCTCAGCCATATTTGTTGTCTCAATGCCAAACCTTACACCTTCATCATAAGATAAGGTCTACATTTTAGGATGCAAATCTTTGATATGCCTCATGGTCCATGGATTTAGTTGCATGGCCACTTCAAAGTATCCGTGGAACTTCTTAGCTTACAACTAGTAAGTAGCTATTTTCACTAGTTCTTTGCACTCCTTATGTAAGGAGCCCGCCTACCTAATTTCGTTAATAAGAATGCCAAATTTCCAACCACATATAATACCTAAGTATTATAAAACATTTAAGTATTATACGCAAAGTTGTCTGAAAGGATGATGTTTATAATGACAGTTTATTTAAACCTGTTTTAACCTCATAAAACTTTAATACAAAACTACTTAACACATAAGTGGATCAACTTTACAAAACTTGGAATAACTTTAATGTCAAACAGATGACACTTCTAAAGATTACAAAACTTGTTCAACATAAAAACTTGTAAGAAAATCTTAACATCTTATATTACAAACAAAGGCTTAAGCAACAAGTTTATAACAAAAATTACATTTCATTTTCATTATCTTTTAGAAAACTTGGCTAAAACATCCTCACTTGCACATGGATCCTTAGTCATCCCATTCATCCATTAAAGCTTCCCATTCAGTCATGTAATCCATATCATTATAGAATTCATCATCAACATTACCTACAAAGCAACAATATGAGCTAAAGGCCTAGTATACAGTAACACAAACCAATGCGAAGTGACAAGCACACTTAGACTAAATGTAATGCAATAACCAATCATTTAATTATCTTTGATTATGTGAGCAAAATAACACTGGAGTATTCAAACTTCGATTACAATCCTGAGAATTGGGGATCCTAAGTAACATCAGCTGCTTAAGGGGTTCATATAGTCATTTTGAATATCTATATCTCCTATATCTAACTGAAAAAAAAATAATAGCGTCCTTTAGGGATCACAACCATTTCTAATATTTATTTAACTTAATCCATAATATCACTTAGTGCAACAGATTCCATAAACATGAACTAAATCATATTATTTCATCTTAAGAATAAGCAAACGTTATACTGATATCATTAGCCTTATCGACTACTCACCGAGTCATTTGTAAATGTCATTGCATTGTGACTAGGGTGCCTAAGTGCCTAACTACCATGTTCGTTTAAACAAGACTGTCGCTTCCTGGATTGGAAACAACGGCACACGCATAACCAATTTCAAACCATCTGTAACTTATCTTTGATTAATGCCCATTTAGGATATTCTTAACATAATAACCATCAAGTAAGCTACTGCATACCTGAGATATTATTGACAAAAGAACTAATAAATAGACTCAACGGCGTAAGAAAATCTGATAAAAGAAATCAAATCACGAAGACTTTAACATTAATTCAAAAACAAAAACTAACACTTGCTCAATTTTTATATTATAATAAAATTCATTCCAAACATAACTTAACACATATTCATTCATATATCCACACATCACTTTACTATCTTTAATACTTAAAATCATCACTATTTATTTATTTATTTTATCTTTTAAATAGGACAACAATAGATCACGGTCGTGATTGAGACCGTGATTCAATCACTCCCTTGATCCCGTCAGTGATCAAGGTGAGGGTAGCCATCACACACAATTGCGGTTGAATCATGCCTGCGATTACTTCAAAATTTTACAACCCAAGCCTACCAAGGAATACATCACGCTCGTGACATTTGGATTGGAAAAAATTTTGAAAGACCCGAAGCTCGCAAGGGCTAGGTCACAACTGTGATTCTTGCATTTTTTCACAAAACCATATATGTTTGAAATCAATCACGCTCGTGACAAGCCAATTTTCACAAATCAGAGGCTACTATGACCTTGGCCATGCCCGTGATTTTCGAAAAGCTAATGAAATCAATGTTTTAAAACTAAATGTCATGCCCGTGATTTTTGTCCTAGTGCTCAAAAAAGTTATATGTTTCCCCTGGTTTTCATACATTCGAAATCCCAACTTAACCTACTTGAACCACTAAATACACTTCAATTAACATATCCACTTACTTCAAATTCATATACACATATCCCAACCATCTCACCATCAACAACAACACTTACAACTTCATGCACGTCAACAATTCACTCATCTACTCAAAACAAATACGACCAAATCCATTTCCTTATAATCACAACTTCAAGAACTTATTCAACCCTATAGACTTACTTAGATCACTAACACCACATACAATTCATCAAGCAATCATTCTAATATAATTTCACTTTCATGGAGGAATTAAAGAAACAAATAATCACATAAACAAGTAACCCATTACCTTATTTAGCTTTAACTTGAGTATTGAGTCTTGGTACAAGCTTTAAAATGTTGGGGTTGTTCTTATTGTTAGAGGTGTCGGTTTGGGAGGTCTGTTTTTGCATGGGAGTTTGACAAAAAAAAAAGAGCTTTGTTATTATCCAAACATGATCTTGACTTTAAGGCAGATTTAGGGAGGAAATGAGGTCTCTAGGCTTAGGTTTTGTTAAATGCTTGGGCTTAGTTTTAGGGCATCAAAATTTGCTTGTTTTGGGTTGGGTTGGGTTTGTTTTTGAAAAACTTATGCTTCACATGCACAAAACAAACAATCGATACAAATTCCAAATCATACTAACACATTAAATTCTATTTTAACACACATAATTTATCTACCACATTTATATATAAACTCATACATCAAATTCTATTCAGCTAAACATTTAATAAAATTTCATAATTTAATTAAACCAACATATATACAAATTAAATTTAATTATATATGAAAGTTAGGCAATTTCACCTTATTCTTGCCCTTAGAGCTTAAGTTACTTGCAACACACCAAATGCATCAACGCTAAGGCTATCCCTTTGGTCATACTGCATTCTCCCCTTCAACCACACTCTTTATGCCAACATGATGGTCAGATATCAAGCAAATATCCTTGTAGTCCATGACATGTCCCAGCAACTTTACCACAAACCAACTTCATGAGTCCTTGGACTCTTCATTGTCCAAGGCAAATGCCAAAAGCATAATATGGTTCTCCTTATCCATTGCAGCAGCAAAAAGGAGCTTGTGTTTATATTCCTCTTACATAAATGTACTATTAATGGTGATAACAAGCCTACAAAGCATGAATAAAGATCGATTACTAAACAAATTACATTATTAAATCAACAACATGGTTCCTCTTCTCAATTACTTACTTGCATGTGGAAGCGCTTCAATGTAAGGTCCAAATGTCCCGAAAAGTTTACTAAGGAACACGTGCTCTATAGTGCTTGGTTCCACAATTCTCTACTCCAGCTTTATTCTTAGATTAGCCTCTTGTATGGCATGTGATAGGTGTAGGTGCTTTGCATAGAATTCATCTCACTTGGTATAGACTTGCTTAATAACCTTGCACTTAACCTCTTGAATTCACTTTAGATGAACCATGTATTGATGTACCCAAACTCCTTAAAGATGGTTGTTTAAAGATCCCTCACCCTTACATTTGAAGAGTTTCGAATCTCCATTATAATATACCTAAACATGCTAATCAAGTCTAAATGCGAATGATCTTGTCATGTAATTTCATTCAAACATGTATATGGCTTCACAAATTTTGTAATCTAAAAGTAATCATCATGTTTCTTATAGGACACTCCAAGTCTCTAATTGCAACACCTGTTATTAAGGTTTATTTAGATGGTCTATTTTTCATCTATATTTGCATTTGTATCTTATCTGTATTTGTTTTTTTTTATATATTTATGAATAAAAATATTTTTTTCATCTATATTTATTTTTGGATAAATAGTTTAGTAGAAAACATCTGTATGTCGTTTGCATGTCGACAAAACAAACAGGCCATTAATTAACTAACCCTATTTATTATATATAGTTTATTATTTATTATTACATTTTTAGATTTATTGATCAAATGTATCCATATCTCAAATCTAATTGGAAAAAAAAAAACCATGTATTTTATGAATCTTGACCAACTTAGATGATTAAACTTGAATATTTGGCAAGAATAAGTTGAATACTAAGATTGTTGGTCCCAAATAATAATTAAGAAGGGGGGAGGGGTTGAATTGATTATTGATAAAAATTTTCGCCTTTAAAAATAATCAGCTTGCCAAAGTAAAAGTTCTAAAAAAAAATTTTGGAATCAAAAAGGAAAAGAAGGATTGCAAAATGATCAGCTTGCCGAAGTAAAAGTTCTAAAAAAAATTTCTATTCAATGAAACTTCTGGACTTTATTTTGGATAAGCTTCTAGTTTGGTTCTTTTTCTTTTGGTAGATACTGGAGAAATTTTGTCTGCTACGTGAAAGATAACTGATATCCCTCTTTTCTCTGTCTTCCTTAAGTTATATCATACTTCAGTTAACGTTCAGAAGATAAGAATGCAATCCCAAGAATCTCGGTATGAATATCTTTTCAACTCTATCTTGACTTGAAATTTGAAAACTATCCCTTCCTTCCAACGGTTAGTTGATAATAATATCCACCTTCTGTATGTCTTCGTGAATCAAATTCTGAACACGATATGATCATAACGAATGGATAAGCTCCGCTCGATCTTTGTAGATTTTCAAATCTGATTGCATATCTCCCATTAAATCAAATCAGTCAGCTGTGGATAAGCCTCGAAGATGGTTACGGATATTTTTCTTCTCGTCGTGATCGTAATCCGTTTTGAATACACTTGGAATGAGGATAACGTCTGCTTGTTTTTCGTGACTCATCATAATCTTGTTTGTTTCTGCTTGAAAATCTCCATGACATTATTCTGCTTAAAGATCTTTTGAAAATATCTATTGCTAGTATATCGGACTCCATCGTGATCTTCATTTGTTATCTTATTTGAAGATAACGTTTTTCTTATTCTGATTTCGATAGATAACTTCGTCCTTATAAAAGAAGAAGTATGTTAGAATGAATAACTACTTGTCTTAAAATAAATCTCGTAACTTTTGCATTTTGTCTCTGAAGAAAGCATTTTTGTTGATGAGAGAGAAATTGAAAAACATTTGAATCCCCTAGGATATAATCCGACTTTAGTGGAATTAAATAAGTGCATTACCTAAATATACTTATTATCTTGGAGCTAGGCCTTCAAAAACGTGATTATACTGATCTGAAATACTGTATGTTTTATTGGAGAAGATGAATAGTAAATATTCCTAACCTAGAAATGCTTGTTCAAAGTTCTTGTAAAGGTTCTGTAAAAACTTCTGTATTTTTGGAAAAATCTTTATCCCTTAACCAAAATTCTGGAAAACATTTTTTGTTCCTTATCTTGTATTAAATTCTTATAATACTTGTTTAAAGCTTGTTTAGAACCAAAACATCCAAAATTCAAAATCATTCAACTCATATATTTATTTATCAATGTTCTGTGAAAAATTCTGTATATAATTTTGCACACTAATAAAATAGTTAGTTCCTTGAGTATTTTGTTATCATCAAAATTTTAAATAATAGAGCATCAACATTCCCCCTTTTTTATGATAACAAAACAACCTTTTAAATAATATATAAAACATTACATTCAACATTAGAACATCATCTTTCAGCCATTCTAATCCATTCAAACCATCACACATTTCAAAACATCACACATTTATCTCCCCCTTTTTGTTATCAGCAAAAGACTCAAATAAAGAAACAAAAAGTCAATAACAAAACAATAGACATAGATCTAAATGTTAGTCTGAGTAACAAAACAAAACAAAGTCTTCGCAAATAGATCAAAACAAGTAAAATTAAAAAAAAAACATATCATGGCTTCTTAATTGGAATGGTGGATTTCTGAGTTTTAGTCTTCTGTCGCCTACGATAACCAGAGAGAGGAACCGATGTTTCAGCACGATTTTATGGAGGAGTTGGAAGCAAATAATGTTGAGGATGCTGAAGAACATCAAGAGGAATGAAGGGAATAATACTCATATTCGAAGGAGTAGGTTCATGAGGAGGTCGAAACAGAGGAACACCACTAGCAGTTGAAGTGTCAGTAGTGACAACTTCTGGAATTTTTTCTTGCTCTGGTGGTGAAGAATGAAAACTGTAACGAGCAGATTCTAAGGACATCCTAGACTGAGAAGGATGTTTGATCCTTTGCAGCAAGCTGTGTTTTAATCTCTGAAGAGATAAATTGGATGTCCAGCTTGAATGATTCCAACAGAGTTTTCAACTACTTCTTCCTTGAACAGAAGAGGCTCACCTGTCCTTCATAACCAGGCAAAACAGAATCTTCACTATCTGAAGAAGTATTCATATTATTTTCAGAAATATGAAACTTCCCACCAGTCATAGGAGCAGATCTTTTCTTCATTTTCCTTTTCATTGGTTCCTTTCCAGATCTATGTATTCCTTGATTAAGTTATTCTTCAGAAGAAACTTCTAGAGAAGCTTCTAGAGTAGGTTCTTTCTCTCCCTCAATTGTTGCCTTAATTTTTTCCCAATCAATATTCTTCCTATGATTCTTGTGCAAATAAATTGCACCATCAATTGCATGACACAACTTCTTATATGGACGAATTTGCATATGATACATGCTTTTCTCTCCAATCATTTTCAAATTTATAGGAAACCGTACTCTTTTAGGAAATGGAATACCTTTAAACTTGAAAAGTTTCATAAACACATGTCCATATATCCTAAACTCTTGTTCTTTCCACATTCTTTTTAAAATTCTCTTGGCCAAATCTGTTTTTATTTTCTTCATCATAGCCAAACTGACCAATCCATCGTCTTTGGTCACTGTTATAGAACTTCTTTTGCGAGGAAGTATACATTCTCGCACAATTTTGTGGAGCATTCTAACTACTAATTCAAACTCATGTACGAACACATCATCATCTAGAAACTGTCCTATGTTTCCATTTATTTTTAGAAACAAATCATCCCTTCTCATCGAGACATACACATTGTCATCGTGACAATCCTTCAGACCTAAACGCTTAATCAAATCATCACGAGTTATGGTTGAACTAACTCTTTGAACCCTTGAACTTAAACTCCTATTATCAACATAAACCAAATTTCTATAAAACTCCTCAACCATTTCTCCAACAACATCTCCAGTGAGATTACACATTTTTCTACAACCTACATTATCTAACCACTCTTTCCAATAAAATCCATGCTTTTTGAAATATCCAAAATCTACGAAGGAGCATTCATGGATTTTTACCTTTCGTATAGAAAGCGTTGCCTTTAAAGCTTGTGTTTTCCTTTTCTTTGAAGACTGCGGTTGTTGAGCTAAAGTCAATGGAATGTCTTTCCTTTTCTTTGAAGAATCTTTGGAAGACTTCTTTTTCTTTATTTCCTTTAAAAGCTCTGAAATAGGTTCTGGGTCAGAACCATGAGACGATTGTTCCTTAGATTTTTCCTTATTCTTTGTTCCTTTGGGTTGTTGAGAACTTTGTTCAGATTATTGAACAAGTTTGGAGTGAATTTCTCTAACCCTAGCTGGAGATGGAGATGGAGAACGAGATAGAGTTTTTTCAGAATCAAAAGACTCATCTTGTAAAGAAATAGGTTCAGTTGAAGGAATGATTTTGAAATTTTTGTTAGATAGTCTCTGAGATTTTCGTGGAGCCATGAAAGATGATCGAAAAAGAACAAACTGTGTATTTTGGAAACAAGGAGGATTAGGGTTCAAAACACATATTTTAGAAATTAAAACACGTTGAACATATATGGCAGAAAGAAGAGCGGATGAAAGGTCAGAACTTTGAGCGCCAAAAGTAGTTGCACGGATTTCCATTCCATTCATTAGTATTAGTTATTAATTAATCATATTATTATTTTTAAATTATTTTCTAATGAAAACAAAAAAAAAATTTAAGAAAAAGGATTGTAAATTCCAATGTTATTTCGAATATATTCAAAATTAATTTTATCTAATGATCTTGTAAAAATATCCGCTAATTGCATATTGGATGGCACAAATTCAATAATAATATTACCATTTATTACATGATCTCGAATAAAGTGATGTCGAATTTCAATATGCTTAGATCTATAATGATGCACTGGATTTTTTATAAGATTAATTGCACTTGTATTATCACATTTAATAGGTATATTTTTGAAAAATAAACCGTAATCTTGTAATTGTTGTTTAATCCATAGCATTTGAGCAAAACAATTTCCAATAGAAACATATTCTACTTCAGCTGTAGACAAGGCAACAGAATTTTATTTCTTAGAAGACCAAGAAACTAATTTGTCACCTAAAAATTGACAAGTACCAGATGTGCTTTTTCTATCAATTTTGCAACCAGCATAATCTGCATCAGAATATCCTAATAAATCAAAATTTTGATTTTTAGGGTACCAAATACCTAATTTTAAAGTATTTATCAAGTACTTGAAAATTCTTTTAACAGCTATCAAATGTGTTTCTGTTGGTGCACTTTGAAATCTAGCACACAAACATACACTAGAGAGAATATTAGGTCTAGATGCAGTTAAATATAATAAAGAACCAATGAACTTCTATATAACTTTTCATTTATCTTTTTCCCATTTAAGTCAGAATCTAACCTTGTTGAAGTACTCATAGGAGTTGTAGCTCCTTTACATCCTTCATACCCGAATTTCTTTAGAATTTGTTTTGTTTATTTTTCTTGATGTATGAAGATTCTTTCTTTTGTTTGTTTAATTTGTAGTTCAAGAAAGAAGGTCAACTCACCCATCATTGACATTTCAAATTCTTCCTGCATACTCTTTGCAAACTCTTGACAATATATTTCATTAGTATATCCAAATATAATATCATCCACATATATTTGAATAATTAAAAATATCCTTATCATGTGATTTTAAAAACAAGGTTGTGTCAACAGTTCCTCTTTGAAAACATTTTGAAATTAAAAACATATTTAATCTTTCATACCATGCCCTTGGGGCTTGTTTTAAACCATATAAAGCTTTATTTAATTTGTAAACGTAATCGAGTTTAAAAGGATTTTCAAAACCAGGGGGTTGTTCTACTAAAACTTCCCCTTTTATAAAACCATTTAAAAATGCACTTTTTACATCCATTTGAAAAACTTTGAAATTTTTGAAACATGCATATGCAAGCATCAAACGAATTGCTTCTAATCTAGCTACAGGTGCATATGTTTCATCAAAGTCTATTCCTTCTTCTTGTGAATATCCTTTAGCCACTAATCTTACTTTATTTCTAACCATTTTACCATCTTCATCTAATTTGTTCTTGAAAACCCATTTAGTTCCAATTATTGATTTTCCTTTAGGTTTAGGCACAAGATTCCATACATTATTTCTTTGAAATTGATTTAGTTCATCTTGCATGGCATCTATCCAATTATTATCATTTAATGCTTCATCAACATTATTAGGCTTAAATTCCGATAATAAACCAAAATGATTTTCAAAATCCTTTAAATTAGATCTTGTTTTAACACCAACTTGAACATCACCAATTATTTGTTCAGAAGGATGAGTGGATCTATATTTCCAAGCCTTAGGAGTTTCTGGTTCGGATTCTCTAGGTTTTGGAGTACCTACTGTATTACCTTTTGGAACAAGTTCTGGATTTCTAGATTCTTGATTTTCTATAGTGGGTACTTCAGGCTTTAGTTTGAATAAGATTCTTCTTTAGATTTGGATTCTTTTTCATCATCACATTCATCGTCCTTTATATCTTCAACAAACTTAACATTTATTGATTCTTCAACTATTTTAGATGTTTTATTAAAAACACGATAAGCACGCCTATTTAAGGAATATCCTAAGAATATAGCTTCAAAATATCTTTCATCAAACTTACCAAGATTAAAAGCATTCTTTTTCACAAAGTATTTAGAACCAAAAACATGAAAATAAGAGACATTAGGTTTCTTACCTCGAAATAGTTCATATGAAGTCTTGGATGTCATTGGTCGAATGTATACTTGATTGATGATATAACAAGCTATAGAAATAGCTTCTGGCCGGAAATACTCAGTAATACCACTTTCATTTAACATAGATCTTGTCATTTCTTGTATAGTTCTATTCTTGCGTTCTACAACTCCATTTTGTTGAGGTATATATGGAGCTGAGAAATTATGAGATATACCTTGTTCTTCACAAAAATTTATAAATTTTGAATTTTGAAACTCAGTTCCATGATCAGCTCTAAGACTAATTATGGAAATTCCTTTTTCATTTTGAATTTGTTTTGCAAATTTTTGAAAAAAATCAAAAGTATCTCTTTTATGTTGCGAGAACATAACCCAAGTATATCTTGAATAATCATCAACAATAACAAGTCCATACTTACTTCCACCCAATCTTAACACTCTTATAGGTCCAAACAAGTCAAGATGTAACAATTCAAGAGGCCTTTTTGTTGAAATTTCATTTTTACTTTTGTGAGAAACAGAAACCATTTTATTCTTTAAGCAAGAATCACACTTCACATCTTGTTTAATATTTATTTTAGGCAAACCTCTTATTATATTCTTTTTAGATAATTTTTCTAATTGATTAAAATTCACATGACCTAAACGTTTATGCCAAGCAAAAATATTATCTTTCATTGATAATAAACAACAAGCATCTTCAACATCTTTAGGTTTTATCAAATATATGTTTTTCTTTCTAAAACCTTCAAACAATTTTGTACCATTTTCATCAAAAGCAAAACATTTGTCTTTTTCAAAAATCATTTTATAACCTTTGTCACATAATTGACTAATGCTCAAAAGATTATGTTTTAAACCTTTAACTAAATAAACATTTTCTATTATGTAAGGGGATATACCAATGCTTCCAGTTGCAATAAGTTTACCTCTACTGTCATCTCTAAATTTAACATATCCTTTTTCTTCCCAACTTATGCTATTAAACAATGAAGCATTTCCTGTCATGTGTCTCGAACATCCACTGTCTAGATACCATGTTCCTTTAATTTTAGCTTCATGTTCCTTTAAAATTCAAAAGGATTAAACCTTTTTAGGAACCCAAACAAGTTTGGGTCCTCTATAAGACAAGCTCGTTTGGTTTCTTTGCTTAACTTGTTCATTACTGAGCTTGTTTCTTTTATAATAGCAATATTTCTTAATATGACCAGGTTTATTACAAAAGAAACATGCATATGAAATGTTATTACTATACATGTTGTTTACCTGTTTTATGTTATTTTGTATTGAGTAACTTCTGAAATACCTTCTGGTATTGTTTTCATATGTAGGATACCTTCTGATGTTATTTTCATGTGTCGGATACCTTCTAGAATACCTTCTGGTATTGTTTTCATATGAAGGATAACTTCTGGAATACCTTCTTGTATTGTTGGTATAACTTCTTTTCACGTGATTTGATCTTACATCTTGTTTTATTTTACTTAATTCATTATATTTGTTTGATTTAGCTTTTACAAAATGCGATTTCCTTAGTTGCATTTGAACTAGATTCATGCTCATATCCTAAATCATGCTTTTCAAATGATAATTTTTGAGATGAAATCAACATAGTTAATTTTGTGTCACTTTCATTGAATTTATTAAATGTATTCTTTATTGAATTTGATAATTCATCTATTTTCACTTTTAATACTCCGGTTTCTTCCTTTAACAAACCATTATCTTTTCTTAGTTTTTTATTATCTACATGCAACTTTTCAAGATCATGCTTTAATATGTCATTTTCACCAACAAATAAAGAGTTGGTTTGCTTTAAAGCTTCTTTTTCATTTTTAAGCGACTTAACTTCATTATCATACTTAGTTATCTTTAAGTCAACCTTTTTAAGTGCTTTTAATAATTTTTTCATTTCAATAAGCATATCATCTTCAATAATTTCATTTTTAGATTCAGAGTGTACCTCAGAAGTCACCATAAGACATAGATTTGCTTGTTCCTCTTCTCCATCATAAACTTCTGGATTACTTTCTGTATCATCTATA
Source organism: Combretum micranthum (assembly GCA_024138025.1). Classification (NCBI taxonomy): domain Eukaryota; kingdom Viridiplantae; phylum Streptophyta; class Magnoliopsida; order Myrtales; family Combretaceae; genus Combretum; species Combretum micranthum. Next base: position 540,423 of record JAMXBD010000666.1, on the reverse strand, counting down.
TCACTCCATATAGCCATCAATGATTTATTTTTCTTCTTGAATTTCTCCATTTTCTTAATGAGAATTAGGCATTCATACTTAATGTGACCCGGTTTCTTACATTCATAACATTAGATCTCCTTCTTCTCCTTTTCTTTGTAAGCTTTTCTTGCATCAAAATCTTTGTAACCAAACTTTTTATAGGTAATAAACTTCTTACCTTTCTTCTTTAGAAATCGGTTTAGCTTTCTAGCCAAAATATTTAAGTCTTCTTCTTCATCATTCTCACTTTCATTAGATTCAACTTGATTAGCCACAACTCCTTTTGCTTTGAGAGTTATTCCTTTGGTACTACTTTATGCTTCTTGAGTGGCCTTTTTGTGAGATTCATAAGCCATTAGCTTTTCTCTTAGTTGGCAAAAAGAAAGTTTGTTGAGATCTTGAGCTTCTTCTATGGCGTTTTTCTTTGCATCCCAAGTTGGTGGTAGGATTCTCAGCATCTTCCTCACAAGATCAGGATCACCAATCACTTTGCCAAGTGATGTCAGCTCATTCGTAATTGCAGTAAACCTGTTGAATGCATCTTTAACAAACTCATCAGTTTTAAACTTAAATAACCCATATTGTTGAAGTAAAGCATTAATTTTAATTTCTTTAATTGTATTGGTTCATTCATAAGTTTCAGTTAACCTATATCATGTTTCTTTTGCTGTTCCACATGAGGATATTAAATAAAACTATGAAGCAGCAATGGTAGTTAACAACAAATTTTGGCTTTATTGTTCTTTTCAATGATCTTCTTTTCAGCATCTGTCAGGACTGAATTTTCATTCATTGTAATCACATTGTCTCCAATGGAAATTACCTGCCAAGAATCATAATCGTTAGCTTTTATATAAGTTTCCATATGCATTCTCCAATATGAAAAATTTGAACCATCAAAAAAAGGTGCACGGTTAATTGTTACATTATTCTCAACCATTTTGTTTGTATCACTCAAATCAATAAAAGAGCCTCGCTTTGATACAAATTGTAGGTATCAGGATTTTAAAACAAATACTCTTTTAAAAATTGAGCTTGGCTCTGATACCAATTGTTGGTCCCAAATAATAATCAAGAAAGAGGGGGGAGGGGGGTGGGTTTGAATTGATTATTAATAAAAATTTTCACCTTTAAAATAATCCCCTTCTAGTTTTTTTTTTTTAAATGAGAACAATATATCAATATAACTAATATGAATATAAGTTGCGTAAAAGTAGAGAGAAGAAGATCAGGTAATGATTTATAGTGGTTCCGCCTTGTGCGTCAGTCTACTCTTCAAGCTCCGAACCGGGGTTCCCATTATCTTGCGGGCTTTGTTCCACTATATCCAATAAATTTCAATTTACAAGCTTGTATAGTTCTCTCTACTCAATTCTCACAGCTATCCTCTAACTACAACCGATCTACAGAGTCTAAACTTGTAAGAGAACTATCAACTAAGAAGGCAACTACACGTTCCTTCAATTACAAGAGGAGAATAAATTTTCTGAATCAAAAAGCAAAAGAAGGATTGCAAAATGATCAGCTTGCCGAAGTAAAAGTTCTAAAAAAAATTTCTATTAAATGAAACTTCTGGACTTTATTCTGGATAAGCTTCTGGTTCTTTTTCTTTTGGTAGATACTGGAGAAATTTTGTCTGCTGCGTGAAAGATAACTGATATCCCTCTTTTCTCTATCTTCCTTAAGTTATATCATACTTTATTTAACGTTCAGAAGATAAGAATGCAATCCCAAGAATCTCGGTATGAATATCTTTTGAACTCTATCTTGACTTGAAATTTGAAAACTATCCCTTCCTTCCAACGGTTAGTTGATAATAATATCCACATTCTGTATGTCTTCGTGAACCAAATTCTGAACACGATATGATCATAACGAATGGATAAGCTCCGCTCGATCTTTGTAGATTTTCAAATCTGATTGCATATCTCCCATTAAATCAAATCAGTCAGCTGTGGATAAGCCTCGAAGATGGTTACGGATATTTTTCTTCTCGTCGTGATCGTAATCCATTTTGAATACACTTGGAATGAGGATAACGTCTGCTTGTTTTTCGTGACTCATCATAATCTTGTTTGTTTCTGCTTGAAAATCTCCATGACATTGTTCTGCTTAAAGATCTTTTGAAAATATCTATTGCTAGTATATCAGACTCCATCGTGATCTTCATTTGTTATCTTATTTGAAGATAACGTTTTTCTTATTCTGATTTCGATAGATAAATTCGTCCTTATAAAAGAAGAAGTATGTTAGAACGAATAACTACTTGTTTTGAAATAAATCCCGTAACTTCTGCTTTTTGTCTCTGAAGAAAGCATTTTTGTTGATGAGAGAGAAACTGAAGAACATTTGAATCCCCTAGGATATAATCCGACTTTAGTGGAATTAAATATTATGTGTTCCTTATCTTGTAATAAATTCTTGTAATACTTGTTTAAAGCTTGTTTAGAACTAAAACATCCGAAATTCAAAATCATTCAACTCATATATTTATTTATCAATATTCTGTGAAAAATTCTGTATATAATTCTGCACGCTAATAGAATAGTTAGTTCCTTGAGTATTTTGTTATCATCAAAATTTTAGATAATAGAGCATCAACAAAGATGAACACTACGAACATAGTTAAAAGGACGTAAACACAATAGCTTTAAATCCATTTGAATTTTAAAGATTAAAAGATGCCAAAATAAGAACGCATTAAGAACTTACTACAAGCATATAAACATAAATATAGCTATAAAAAAATACCAAGAAAATTATAAAAATTCAAGATATTCTAATCATCATCAATATCACTTTTAATTTTTAGCAAAAATAATCTATTCAATAATACTTAGTTCATCTCATGCATTGGATGAATAAAATCAAACATACTACTAATTAGGAACTCACTAAAACACATATTCAATCTATGAACAAATACAAAACTCATTAAAAATTTGAAAACTCAAACAAAACCATATAATTCTACTTAAACATTCCTAAACTTCTAGTTAAACACATGAGTTACTCAAATCTATTAACAAATACATAACTCATTAAAAATCAACGAACATCAATCTAGCAACCCATGTATTGTTTGGTTTACATAAATTTGTGCGACTAGACAAAGCAAGACAAAAGTGCTATTCCCTTATTTGGTTGTTATCATGAGCTTTGGTACCAGACAACATACCTTAAAAGTAGTACTGGATAAGATTGAAGAAAAATAGTAACATGTTGAGTATAAATAATCTATTCACTGGATAGCTCAAATTTATTAGACAACTTAAACCTTTTATAACATTTTTATATTGTGCTTATGTATACCAAATAATAAACAATATAAAAATTCTTATCTAGTACCATGCATTCCAAGCGTGTACAAGTGAATTGTGCTGTTTATTATTTCCTGTACTATGTTATTTGATTTCTCTTGTTCCATCTAATTATTGTGACAAAACACCATCTAAAGCTATCATGGACTAATGTTAAACAAAGAGTAAACTCAAATTTAAGAATTCACAAAAGTGTTAAAACAAACACTTATTATCAATTACTAAATCATAGTCTATCTCAACCATATTCAATTCAAATCAACTTATGATTATACAAACTTTGTCAAATCATCAAGATATCCATTAATTGATTCAAGCAATGCATTGAGAAACAAATTACACCTAAATCATGACCAAGGCTTATGCAAGAATTATTTATACCCATTTATCATATCAAATCATTACTTCTTACCTTAGTCCTTAAACATGCTTGACTACTTATAATAACTTTAGCTAAACCAATTAACACAAAATAGATCAAACGTCAATCCTAAATTCTAAACTATGCTGGTGACAACATTTTGATACTACTTCCACACATATTAGTTAATTCATTTCTTAATCTAAACACATTTTATAACTTCTTTTATTGACACTATATTGAAAAAGAACCAATGATCTAACATCAAACTCAAATAAAGATGTAATCAAGATAGGTTTTACAAAATCCGAACCTGAATTCAATACCATTTTGGGTTCTCGAAACTCGTCTAAAACCTTATAGGGCTTTTGTCTATGTGTAACACCCTAAGAATTTAATTCGATAATTAAATAGATTAAGGCGCTACCGCCACGTATAATATTCTAAAGTATTACACGTTCAGGCTTCCTTAAAAAGATTTTATTTATGTTGAACATTGCTGCTCAATTTTAGGTTATGAAATTATTCAATTAGATTTTCAAATAACTGGATTTAACAGCGAAAATAAATTTTATAAAACAATTTCGAAATAAAAGATATTTCAAAACTTTCACTCTCTTAAGTGGAAAATTATTTGATTAAATAAAGATTTGCAAAAGTTTGATTACAAAACATGGGCTCCACTATGCCCTTTAAAGAATATAACAAGTTTAAATCATAAATTCAGCTCTCACTAATACAAAACAAAAAGAAATAAAATAACTAATCTACATCCACACTCCTACTCACTTCACTCATCCACAAATCCTCTCCGAATCATCACAAGCGCCAAAAACCCGAGTCAAGCATCATTAACATCATCCATCATCATCAACAAGGAACACCATCATCATCTTCATCAAATCATCATTAACATCATCATCATCATCAATCATCATCATCATCCTCAATATATCACCTGGAGAAAAGAACAATAACAACAATAATGAGCCGAAGCTCAGTACACAGTAACACAAGCACATGTAATGCGACACACGGCTTAACTAAATACAATGCATCAATCCATAGTTATTATCTTTCCATTAAAATTAAAAAAACAACATTGGAGCACTCACACTCGGGAATAAGCCAATGGGAATCTGGGGATCCTGAATAATAGCAGCTGCTCAGGGGGTTGATATAGATAGCCTGGATACCTATGTCTCCTAAATTTAGCCGAAAAGATTAGTAATCTCATTTAGGGTTAATAGTCATTACTCAACTTTACTTTACTTAATCCATAATATAAATTAATTCACATGCTCTCATAAACATTGAATCAAATCATATTATTTCCTCTTAAGATAAATAAACGTTACACCATTACTATATTTCCTATCGATTACCCATTGAGCCATTTAAAAAGAAGTCACAATTACATCATGGTGTACCATTGTATCATGGTATGAAGTCATTGCATCATGACAAATGGCTTAAGTGCCTAACTACTATGTCATTGCACCATGACAGGTTTGCCACTCCCTGGATCTGATACCGATCTTCCACTCCAGGGCAAGAATCGAATTTCATCGACAAAAAACACAACCAATACTTATTAATTATTAAATCGAGTTGAAGTTCTTAATCCATTTTAGATGCCTATCCTAACATCCAACACGCAAGTTACTGCGTACCTTGAATATGAAATCCAAACATAGCCTTGGAAGGAATTTCAGAAGATAATCTAGAAGATAAATCATGTATACACTTCTGTTAAGGAAAGAACTCATATAAGAAACTAAACTAAACTAAACTAATCATCCACTTTCTCAAACTTTTATTAACCTTATTTGATCATATACTAATTTGGAACCTCGTTATGGCTGCGAAGATCACCTCACCAAAATACAGACAGTTCTCCTTTGTCTGTTAAAGTATTTCTTTTCTCTTTGATTATAGTATTTTATTATAAAAACATCAACAAAACATTCATATTCCAAAAATACAAAATTCCTACTCAAATAAACATTTGAAATAACATATTCACTATGTTAATCTAAGATTATCCTATCTCATTAACTTAAACCAATTATTAACCATTAACTCCTTTTAACTAAATCATAGCCAAATTGATTAGAGTTAGTCATTTAATTCATTTACTAATTCAAGTTGATTAAACTTAAATAATCTAACTCATTTTAGCTTAGTAAAGTTCATTAAACAAATTTGAACTTAGATTAATTACTAATTCATTACATATCTAAGATTCATGTTACTTAATCCTAAGTTAGCTTAAACCTAGCCAAATTCATCAAAGTTAAACAATCTAATCCATTTTAATTCATTTAAGTTCATTTAGTCAAGTTAAACCTAGGTTTGTTAACTAAGTTCATTTTATAACTAACTTCTAGATTTAATTTAATTATTGTTAAATCTATAAATCTACTTAACCCATGTTTAATTACATCAATTAACTCACATAACACATCAAATATCACTTATCTATCTCATTTTAACTTAAAAAGAATCATTTACACTTAACAACAAATATATAGAAAGCAAAAACAAATTTTGACTTGTTTAGGAAAACACAACAGCTGGAAAGAACTAAAATTTAAGCATCAATACTTTTCTAATTTTTAAAAACTCAAACATAAAAGTTGTAGATCTCTTTTTAAGCTTTCCAACGCAACTTGAATCACCTCAATCGAAGGTCGGATGAAAAAGTTATGGACAAAATACGATCAAGCTGTGCAACAGGAGAAAGTACACTACCTAGTACACCACCGTGCTCGGGGCCGTGTAGGGCACTAAAAAGTGACCCGAGAGCAATTTTTCAAGGTTTTATAACCTACGTAGCCACCTACACGCCCGTGTATATGGTGGGGCAGGGGTTAAAAAAGTGACCCGAGAGCTTATTTTGATCAGCATAAGCTCGTACACGCCAATGTACAAGGTAGTGCTGATTTGGGAAAATTTTTTTGAAAGCAATACGTGCATTTTCCATGTTTCCTTTACACAATATATCAACTTTTACATGTTCTAATACAACTTAAACATCATAAAAACTTCATATAATATATTATACACTTCAAACAACATCAAAAGCATAAATTCCCCTCATCATATACATCAAACATCAAATCATTCCAACAAACCCCAACTTCACTATTCATCATCTTCTTCATCACAATCCCAACCTCCAACATACAATTAACCAATAATTACATATGTAAACAACACTTTGAACCCATTTCTAATATCTATATATCAAGTACATAAGTAAACAACAAAGAAAACAAGAAGACAACAACTTATCTTGTCAAAAATGCATGCTCACTTGAGTTCTCTTTATACTTCAAGCTTGTTTTCCTTTTCTACTCTTCTTTCTTAGCTTGATTCCTTATCAATTCTTGTTTTAATGGATATTTGTGGGCTTGATTTTAAAGATAAAGTGAAAGAAAAAGAAGAAGAAGAAGAAAAGAAGATGAAACCGATGGAGAAAAGAGGAAAAAAAAAGGGCAGTGCATAATTGTGAGGAGAGAGAGAGATATAAGGATAAAAGGAAAAATTTAAAGGATATTTATAAAATAGGGTATTAAATTTAAATATTTATGATAATTATTTTTAGTACCATAAATAATTAGAAAATAATTTGAGAACATATATATTAGAAATTTATGACTTGTTATAAAAACACATTTCAAAAGCTTAAAAATGAAAATTTGATATTTAATTTGGATTCGAGTTTAAAAATGATATTTTTAAAATTTCAAAAATGATCCAGATTTAGTAATATGAAAGTTAACTAAAATTTGAAAGTTTAGAACTTTACTAAAAATTTAAAAATATTTGTTTAGGAATTTAAGAATTTGAATTAGATATGAGAGGAGTTTATTCAGAAAAAAGAATTTTATAAAATAAATTAAATATACTGGTTTATCACATTGATTTAAAGAAGGAATAAATATAAAGAAAAAGAATACTTAGAATCATCAATCTCCATTTAACCTATTTACTAATTTAATTATCTTAATTTGTCTATTTCTTTTCTATAATTCAATTAAACCATTTCTAATTAACTAGATGAGAGTTTGGGGTATTTCACTATGAATCTAAACCCACTAGATAGACACAATAATCTTTCAATTGCAACTAAAAAAAATCTTTCTCATAATATACATGCTCATAATTTTCTTCTTATTACTCATGGAAAAATTTATTTCCATTAATATTTGTGTATAGAGTAAATCCTTCCAAATTTATCCTTTATTAGCTTAAAATTGCAATGAGTCACCACGTTTAATTAAAATCAAATATTATTAAAAATGAATGCTCTACAAATTTAAAAATGCACATATAATTTATTAAATCAAACTAGTAACTTAAATATATAGATTTAAAATTAGTTTGACTTTTAAATTTACCTATTAAATAAATTTAATAAAAAAAATTTCATAATGGGTTCGAATCTCTAATGGGTTTCATATCTATCCTAAAACCAAATCTAAAACCCTATAAGGTTTCGATCAAGGTTCCAAAACTTATCCTAAATCCTATCGGGTATTTATCGAATTGAGCAAGCCAGCTACCCTATTAGTTTTCTCTAAGTTGATATATAAGTTTTTTTTGTTGATATGTCAAGGAATCCAACTCATTTTATGTTTAAGTAAATTGACTTGGGCAAATTAAACCTAAAAGCAATCTTGACAATTGGCTCTAGCGGCTCAATTTTCAGAAAAAATATACTACCTAATAATTAATTAATGGATCTATAATACACATATCAAAAGTAGCACGAACCTAATTTGTCAAGTTTTGAGCTCAACTAAAAACTTCTTACATTCATAAATGAGTGATTGAAGTTTGACTTAAGCCTAGTTTAAAGCTACGATTAACTTAAATGGCTTATTTTATAGCCTAAAATAATCAATTTTACAATGGTGTGCTAAAAATCACTAATTTTATCAAAAAGTAGCAATTAATTGTGAGCGTGAAGTACAATTACAAACCTAAAAAATCATTTCAACCCCTAATAGATACATTTAGATCGCCACAAACTATATTTTTGTGATTTTTTTTTGTATTTTTCTTAATTTTCTCTTTTTTTTGTATTTTTTGATGTCTTAGTTGTTCTTTTTCAACTTCCTATTCCTTTTTGTTTTTTCCCCTATTTTTCTATTATTTGATTTTTTTTTCTTACTTTTAGGGTCTTGTGGGTATAATTAAAGGAGACAATCATTATTTTTTTTTTTGTCTTTTTTGAATTCTTAGTTGTTCCTTTTCATTTTCCTAATCCTTTTCTTTGTTTTTTCCCTATTTTTCTATTATTTGATTTTTTTTCTTACTTTTAGGGTCTTGTGGGTATAACTAAAGGAGACAGTAATTATTGTTTTCCAATTTTACCCTTGATATTGAAACTTGAAGTTATTTTATTATTTCTTTACTCAAGGCATTCTAACAATGATGATGGCTATGATGGTAACAGAAGAAATAGTATTGTTAATGATGTAAAGGAACTACTAGCTATATAGATGTGGTGGCTACAGTAGCGGTAATGATGTCAATGGTGATAGTGGCTAATGTGAATACATTAAAGTAAAATGGTGCTATGGCAACAATGCCAATAGCATATACTAGTAATGATGGTAGTGGTGGCAACAAGGACATAATGGTGTAAAGATAACAAAAGCAATTAGTACTAATAGTAGTTGCAACAAAGGTTTATAATAATGGTGGTGATGGTGTAAATGATGGTGGTGATGGCGGTAGCAACAATTACAATGGTGTAAATGATGCACTAATATTGATGATTATGTAGATATGATGGTTAAGATAGTGATATGGTAGTGTGGTGGTGTAGGGGTAGGCTTTATAGCAATGCAAGGTTATAATGGTGAGAATGGTGATGGTGTAATTTTGATCATCACATAATTATGAGACCTATACTTTGTCTAAAAGGTACAACTATAACCACCATTAGAATAAGAAGCCTCTTGAAATAGTGTTCCTAGATAAGTTGAGGAGATGAGAGATAAGAAAATTACAAAATAATCTACGTGGAATCCCTAGCATTAGGTAACTAATTCACCATCATAATGAAAAAGAGGAGAGTATACTAGAATTTTAAAATTCCTTCAACAACTCAAATTCTTACAAAAATCTCACGACTTGACTACGAGTTACATACATAAAACAAGTACCATGATTTGATTTGTTATAGAGTAAAACCATAAAACTCCTAGATTTTTAGAGCAAAACAAGGCAACCACAGCCGAGATTTATAAGGTGAAGTCATCTATTGAGTTATATGTAATGCTTAAGGTAAAAAGCAATAAATAACCTAGCCAACAGACATAATTGGCCTTTTTCAGTCATTTGACCAAGAAACTCTAGTCTAGTATTGATATGATGTTCATTACCTAACTTTATAAACCAATATACATTTCCTCCCAAGCTAAAAGTAGCCAATACTTAAGTTAACAGACACAAATGGACCTTTTTTTCAACCACTTGACCTAAAAATTCTTAACTACTGTTGACTTGATATTCAATACCTAACTTTATAAATCAGTACAAATTTCTTTTCATAATCTACATGCGACTAGACACATAGCATATCATGCAAGGTGTAAGCAATCAACTAACTATGACCAACAACCAATTGCATTTAATTACCTATTGTGTAACCTTTGGTGATTGACAGCTAATCATCCAAATTAACTAACCAAGTAAAAATAAAAATAAAAATCTCTCTAAATGTTAATTAACATCTGCAGATTAATGCCTAAACCTTTCTTGATTATTCATAATCCATCATGTATTGAGTTTTACCACGGTGAATATCAAACTCGTATGAAAACCACAAGGAATCAAGTACCCCTAACAACTAATCATGTATCATATTTGTTGTGCGCGTGTTTTTTTTTTATTGTTGTTTTTTTCCCTTTCAATCATAGCAAATGGTGTGTTGGTCCCTCTTTCTTAAACCCCTTCTAAATAATAGTTGACTAGTATAGGGAAAAAATTTATGCTTGACTTAGAAGTCTTGGTGCAAATGCACTTAGAGGATCTTCATAATACTTGTAAGATATTAGGGAAAATATAAGGATAAATCATGAATAACTTACCTGCATTTTAGTACTTTTGCAAATAAGTGACTTGAGTTATTATCATTATTTTTTTTTACAATTAGCTGACTGTATTGCATACCATTTTGGTCTGTTTAAATTTGTTGTTAGTAGGCATGTTGTAAATCACGTGCCACGAGAAAAATATACCAGATTAGACATTTTCTGCTATGTAAACAAAAAAGAAAACTTAAGTTACCATTTTTTAACAAAAAAAACCCTAACACAGTTCTTCATTGGATATATAATTTCCCCTAAAACAACACACTCCCTTACCACTAAATCATGTGTGATCCTCCAATCACATCACAAAAATCGAAGATGAGGAGATGAATGACTTCTTTAATTGAAAGAAAGTAACATGCCTTCCCCAGTCAAGTAAATTGTTTCTTGTCATTTAGATTTGTTGCATATAGCTTCTTTGTAAACATTTTCTTATCATTAATCTAGCATCCGATTGCTTATTGCTTCTATTGAACAAATTACCTTCATCTAAGAATATATACACACAAACACAGAGTATCTTTCAAACCCCATATCAAATTTGATTTTTAGTCTAACATGATTCAATTTTGATTACTACAACTTTATATCAAAATTGATATTGGATACTTTGGATATACCATATCTTTTATGCTTCTTTTTTTTTCTCAATTTTATCTTATTAAGAATTTCTTTCAATTCCTAAGAATTTCAAAGCAATTATGAAGAATTTACATCAAAAAGTCCATACTATTTTATCCATAGAGGGTGTTTGTGAAAATTCTTCCTGGCTATGTCTTTTTGAAAACGTTGGATTTCTTAGTGGAAAAAATGATTTAGATAAAGAGAATCTATTTGATTTGAATTTGTATTACACATGTTAATTATGTAGCATCGATGGACTTTGTGAATATCTGGATTTAGATACAAGGTCTAATCCTTCTTGTGAAAAGTAAGTATAAATATGTTGTTAATAACCAAATGGGATCAAGGAGACTCTCCGTAGCTAAATGAAAATTTGAAGTTTCTTGTATTGAAGATATTTTAATGGCCTTTGTAAGCCCCGAAAAATTTCAGTAAATGATTCTAAGATGAACTTAAAAAATAAACCCTAAAAATCACTCCAAATTAAAGCCGAACTTTAACTAGTTCTAAAACACGAGCGAATGCAGAAATTTCCGAATCTTGAGAAAAATAAGAATCCTAAAAAAAAAAAATAGAACTCAACATACTTCAATTCCAAAACCACTACGTACGACAAATTCCATACGTAACTTCGATTTATAAAATCGGGTGATATAGATCCTAAAAACGAATTATTAAAAAGTAAATAACGATTAACTTTCGGAAATGAAACCCAATTCAAAAATTCCGAAAACGTTAAAAGATATTAAATACTTACAAAAAATGAAATGTGAAATAAATTTCTCAAAGTAAATACGTTGTATAAACATAAAATACCAGTTTCCAATTTGGCAAATATCTAAACCAGAAAAATCACCCGGAAGCCCTAATTGAAATACAATAGCTTAAGTCCGACAATCTAGCACCCCTAACCCTAGAGGCCGAGGTGTAGTTTAAATATGTAGAATAACTCGTAGTAATATAAGTTTGCTTAAAAATATCATATCGGTAAATGTTTGACCTATTTCGAACCCGTTCGAATACAGACTTCGAAAAGGGTGTCTCATGGCTCGAGATATTGAAAATATACCAATAGTATCGTTAGACTCGTAATTTCATAAGAATTCCAAATATATCAGTTATATAATTTTTTGGGTTATAAAAGTTACAGTTATAACCTTTTTATCCGTATTTCATTACTACCGGTAATTAATTAGTCTTTTACACTATTCTTTTTTATTTCATTACATAATTTTATTATTCTTATAAAGCTTTATATTTTTAGATAAATATTTTATATATTATAAAAAACTTTGTTTTTTAAAAAAATTTAGTTAATTCAGGCTTTTACGGGATAAGATTCTGTTTAAGACCCGATACTAAAAATAAAACAAAATAATTTAATAATTGAAAAATATTTTTAAAATATTTTTATTTTCATAAAATAATTTTTTAGAATTTTTCGGGTTATAAAAATATCATTTATAGCCCATATTCGCGTATTTTGATCATACCGGTAACATATTTATTAAAATACTAAAATAATTCAAATAATTATTTAATTTTAATTATGAAAAATCTGCTATAAATATTTGGAATAAATTTTCTAATTTTATTTTATTTTATTAAGAAAGTACTCTTACAACCCATACTTTCAAGTACACCTTACACATATCACTTCTTTTTCACTTCAATCATTTTGCACTTTATTATATCACTTCATGGCAGATTTTTCTTTCTTTTGGCTGCCATTTTCCTTTAATTTACTCCATTTTGACTAAATTAATTATATTCTACTCCTTCTTAAAGAAGCTACACGCACCATTTATTACAAAATTCAATTTGAAATGACCTAGATTTATATTTTAATCAAATCTCATGTGTTTATTAATTTATTTTAAGGAGTTGAATTGAATGAGTATGATTATGTGTTAGTAGCTTAAGATATATGATCTTGTATGTGTATATGTTGAATTAATATTTTGTTTTATATGCATTAATGTGTGAGTAATGAAATTATTAATGTTGTCTTGTGCACATTAAGATGTTAAATTAGGTTAGATTATTAAATCAACTCCAATTTTGTTAAAGATTAATTGATAGAGTTCTTGGTAATTAAGTAGCATTTATGCCCTAAATGTAAGCTAAATGGAGTCCAAATTAAAGTGAAATGCAACCTAAAGTTAATATATGCATTAAGGGGTAAATTTGGAAGTGTAAAAGTCAAAATTAAGTTAATTTGATTACTTTTTGAGGCAGCTCAAAATTTTATCCGAATTTTCCTTTTCTTTCTCCTTTTTCTCTTCTTCTTCTTCCTCCATTTCCATCTTCATTTCCAAGCTCAAGTTAGGGTTTATATCAAGTTGCAAACCAAAGTTTTCTCAAGACAAGGTATATAAATATATGTACTTGAATTAATTTAGTTAAGGGTGTTGTGTTGTTTTATTTTCCTTTCTTGAAATAGATGTATAGATAGTTGGATGAATTGAGTTTAATATTGATCAAATTGTTGTTCATGCATGGAATGAGTTATGTATGTGTTATATGAGTGTGTGAGAGTATGCATGTATTGTTGTATTGATATGAAGTGTCTTGATGTAACAAAGATAGTTTAAGTAGTTAGAGTGGGGATTGATGAAAGTGGAATTTGAAGTGTTTAGTGATGTTGAATTCATGCCTTGGGTTGCTAGAATTGAGTAGTGTATGTTGGAGTGAGTATATGAAGTGGAAGTGTAGTTGAGGAAAGTTTTAAAGTGGATTAGGATGTAAGTTTGCAAAGTTGAAAAATAGGGGATTGGAATTTTCGTTTAACCTTGTTTTTAAAACGTACGCCGGCATCTGGGGATTCTACGCCGCCGGCGTAGAGGCGGTGTAGAAAGCCCACAGAATGGTTTTTCCTAACGCCGTTTGCAACGCCGCCGGCTTTAATGTTAAGAAATTGCCCGCGTCTGTTCTTCAGAACGTACGCCGGCAATTTGAGTCTCTACGCCGCCGGCGTAGAGGCGGTGTTGAAAGTTCACAGAACCAAATTTCTTAAAGCCGACTGAACGCCGCCGGCTTTCGCTCGGAAGTCAGCGGCGTTCTTTCTTCTAACTTGTACGCTGGCTTCTGGAATCAACGCCGCCGGCGTAGGGTGCAAAGGCTGACGGCGTACACCTTTGAACGCTGCCAGCGTTGGCAGTGTACATTTTCAGAACATTTAACACCGGCCAACGCCGGCGTTGAGTGCCGGCGTATCCCCTGATTTTTCAATTTTGAGAGCTTTTTCTAGAAATTTCCCAAAGTTGTTATTTGAGCAATTAAGTGTTTATTAAACAATTTGAGATATAATAGGACTTTTAAATGCTTATTCGTGACTGTATATTCAATTATCTGAATTTCTTTGATAAATTGTGACATGTGGATTTAATATGTATATAATTGTGTTAATGAAATCCATACTTGTTAATTCATTGATTATTGTGATATTTCCATTACAGTTAAGGATTCTTCGGTTAGTTCATCACCGAGAGATCCTAGTTCTATACTAACGGGTTCAGGTACGCAATAACTTGTTTGATGTTTGCTAGGACCAGACATTTCTAATTTGACCTAAATTGACTCGATTTAACATTTGAATGAATTGGATGTCTATTACGCTGTTTAATCTGGTCGAGGAGCAGCAAACCTGTCATGATGCAATGACATGTTAGCTAGGCGCTTAACCAAGTCATGATGCAATGACTTTACCATGATGCAATGGTACGCTATGATGCAATAGCGATTCTTTTGGTTAAGTGGGTAGCCGATAGGGGGGAATTGTATCTGTGTAACGTTTGCTTAAACTTAGGGGGAAATACCATGATTTAGTTCAAGGTTTATGGGAACTTGTGAACTAAGCTCATGTTATGGACTGAGTTTAAGTAGAGTCGGGCAACGGCTTTTAAACCCTAGATGAAGCTATTATCTTCATGAAATAGATATAGGAGATATAAGTATTCGGACTGCTTATATCAACCCCCTGAGCAGCTGTTACTCAGGATCCCTGGATTCCCGAAGTGTGGCCGGGGTTTGAATACCCTCTTGTTGATTTGTGAATCAAATTGTAATAAAGATAACCACTTGTTCTATGGTGCATTACATGAATTGGATAACTTGTTATGCATTGGTTATTGTGTACTGGGCCTCTGGCTCACTTTTGCTGCTTTGCAGGTAATGGAGACGAGTATTACGATGACTTGGGCTATGGGTCCGATTTTGAAAGATTTCTGGACGAGTGGGATGAATAGGATCCGATGACCCGGGACTTTTAGAAGACTTTTTGCTAAGGACCAGCTTTGTATAGAAGGCTTGTTAGTTAAGCCAAGTTCTTTTGTAATGACCTTAAGATCCATTAGGATTCTCATGTTTTGAGAAATCATGTAATTTGTTTTGTTGTGTCATGTATTGACACAAAGCAATGGTTATTTGATGTAAATATATGTATAGATTACTTTTGTTAGCAATCTTGTTTTATTTAAAAAGTTCCTTACAAAGTTTAGTGATTTAATCAAACAATTTGCATAAACTGTTAGTTTTAGGACAACCTTACATATAATGTGAAAATGTTATATGTGGTTGGGGATTCGGTACTCTAAGTCTCGGGATTTAGAGGATCGGGTCTTTACACAATTTTTAGTCAAAAATTCAAACAAACCCTCTCTCCTCTCTCTCTTTCACGTGGACAGCACCCCAAAACTTCTGCTCTTGTTTTATTTTATTTCTTTTTCATTTAATACCCTCCTCTCTCTCCACTTAATGCCTTTCATTTATTCCTTTTCATTCATTTGAAACCCTATCTCTTTTACTCCCTCTTTTCTTTCTTTTTTTCCTCTCTTTCTTTCTTCTTTCTCTCTTGTTCTTACAAAGAACCTTGTTGCCCCTATTTTTTTTTTTTTTGGAGCTCCACACATATTTCTTGAAGATTTCTTAAGTAAACCTTCTTCTTAAGCTTCCATAGGTGATATAGGTAAAGTATAATGAGAGTTTCATGCATCAAATGACATTCCATTAGCTTAAAAGCTAAGGATGATGATGCCAAAAATGAAACACTCCTCTTCTCCATTATTATTATCTTGTATCATTATTATTTTCTTGTTTAAAGTTGTTATATTTTGTAGATCTATCTTTTTGTAGCTTTGATTTTTGTTTATGCCATAGATCTTACTATATGAGTTTTTTTTTTTTTGTTATTGCTTATGATTTATGCATATATTCCTCATTCATATGTGTTCATGCATTTAAAACTAGTATAGAAAACTAGATCTAGTGTTTGGAGTTCATAAATGCATTGGACTTTTGTTTTATGTTTATAAGCAACTCGTAGTGGCATGATGATAGTAGGAATGTTTTAGAAAACTTAAGATCTATTTTATTTTCAACCAAAATAATTTTTGAAAATTCGGATGAAAATGGAATCATATTTAGAAAAGTTGTTTTTCAACTTCAAAATGTGTATTTTTCATTTAAAATGAAGGGCTTAGGGTATAGATAACATAAATGAAGGATTTTGATGAGTAAAGTTTAAATCTATGAGTTTATAGCTTACTACCATGCATTTGTTTTATGTTTATGTTCATATTAAGTACAATCTTAGCTTTGAACTCAAACAAAATTGTGAAATTCGTATTTTGGCAAGACCCCCATTTAAAAACCACTTTTCAAATGTCAAAATGTAATTTTTACTTAAGATAATGAAAGCTTAATGTATGTATATCATCAAGACTTCTTTTTACAAGAATCAAAGGTGATTTTCAAAATAAAAATCTTATTTTGGGATTTTGGCCAAGGCATATTTTAAAAACATGTTTTCCAACTCAAAAATGAAGTTTTTACTTAAGAAATGAAAGGTTCTTAAGATAGAATATGTAAGGAATGGATTTTCATAAGCTTAGATGAATTTTATCAAAAGATATGACCAAAAATAAATTTTGTAAATTCAGATCCCAACCAAGACTAATTTTGAAAACCCACATATCAACTCAAAAACTCATGTTTTATGTGAAAAGTGAAGGGTATAGGTAATAGGTACCATTAAGTAATGATTTTTACAAGTTGGAATGAGTTTTGATGAGATTAATGTATAAAACAAGAAATAGAATCAAGATGGGAAATTTTGAGTTAGTAGTAAAATTGTGAAATTCGTAATTTTGAATGAAGGCCATAAGAACGCCTATTATCCAAGCTCAAAACGAAAGTTTTATGTGATGAATGGAGTCCTTAAGTAATAGGTACCATAGAGTCTTAAATTTTAATGTATTAAACAAGTTTTTCCCAAAGGAATCATTCAAAATGTGGATTTTTCTAAAATTCGGATTTTTGAGTAAATGATATTGGAAAACATATTTGCAAAGTGTAAAATGAAAATTTTTGTGTAAGAATGACGTCCTTAGTAGTTATATATGGTTGAGCCTTAAATTTTCTAAGTATCAAATGATTTTTACTTAAAAGAATCACTCAAAAACTAATTTTTGTAAAGTTCGGATTTTGGAATCAACCCCACTTGAAAACATGTTTACAAAGTGCTAAATCGAAATTTTTATGTGGAAATGAAAGTCATAAGTAATAGATATAATGAAGACTCAATTTTAGCAAAAATAATTATATTTTCTTAAGTAATAAATCCAAAACAAATGGAAATGATCAAAGTTAGAAAACTAGATTTTTCATAAGTAGTTGTTATTATGGTCTTGCAAGATAAAAAGTCATAAAATTTTCTTTTAGCAAAAATCATCAAGATTATGCATACATTAAAATCATCTCATGTCATTCATGTTAGGAAATCATTCATATTGCATGTATAGCTAATCTATATAGTAGAAGCATTACAAACATTTACAAAACTATTTTTCGGAATCGGAAACCGTTACTGATCAGATCTGATCCCTCTGTTCCGAGACCTAAATGTTTTAAAAACTTGAAAATAATATTAGAAATAGATAGATCTTTCGAAGTAGATAGAAATCGATATATAATTTGCGAGATTCCGAGTTAAAATGACCAAGTCATGGCCGTTTTAAGTTGGAATTTCCGCTTAGGACGAGAATTACGAATTTGATAGTTTGAATAAGATAGTTTGGATTAGTTAAGTGATGAAATACTTATTAGAGTATTTCTTCCTTTTTAAGTGATCCCGAATTCGACGATTTCCTACCACCGAATTATCATTACTAGAAGACCGGTGATCCAATGGCCGAGTAAGTTTTCTCCTTATGAGACTGTGATGAATGTATGCCAAAGAATACTAAAGCATATCGAAACCACGATTTGATTGGATAACTGCACTGTTCATATTATTTCTGTTATATGTGTGATATCGGTTGGTCACTCTAAAGAATGTATGAATATTTGACCTAAGCAAAAAATTAAATTGGTCATGCATTGCATTGGACATTTTGCATTTGGTAGTATGCTACTCCTACGTAGATCGATCGGTATGGTCCGTTGATGCCTCGTTTGGATAACGAGCCCGGTGCCAGAGCTCATTCAGGGGTACTAAGGCGCATGTGGATGCATTCCTTGGATGAGCCTAGCCGATTCGAGTGCTAAGAGCCGATGGCTTAGGGACTAGATGCAGTCGTGTAGACTTCAATACCATTCCAAACCTAAAATACGGAAGGCGTAAATCCATTCTGTGTGTGGGTTCCGGATACCCATACATAATTGTTTGCTCATGTGTTTGTTCATACATAGCATATGGTTGACTATAACTTGCTTGTTATGGTACGAAATTAAGGAATTCTCATTAAGCTAGTGTAGCTTATATCCCAATAGTTGTTTAAATGAACAGGTTATCTCAAGAATGCTAAGTGGGGACCGAGATGGTTGAAGCCGAGAATGACTTCGGGATTTTGGCAAGGAATAAAAATGTTTGAAATTATTGGCTAGATTTTATGATTGCCTTGTAATAGTTTATATAAGAAAGCCTGTGGACGAATGTAATTGAGATTTAATGATTTGTATTTTGAAGTGTAGTGATTTGTATCTGAAGTATAGTGAATTGTATTTCCTTTACATTGTTACTCGAGTGTATCAATATAAAATGTATCTCCCCAATGTGTCTCCTCTATGTGTTAGACACCTTGTACATAGTATGGAAATCTTCGCGTGACTGAGGTGATCATTCTTAGGCTTTAATATTATGTATGGCAGACTGCCACGTTTAGGGTACCCTTCAGGGCGTGATAGCCTTCAAGTTTGTGGGTCCATCAAATGAAGAGTATAATAAGTGAGGAAAACCAAGCTGGTAAGTTGCAAATTCAATTTTTTGCCAATGCTTTATACATGGACCTATCAAGTATCTTAAAGTGTCTGTTTTTAACCTTGATGACCAAGTTTTGATTGCTATTCTAGCCCATTAAGAAGTTAATATATGTTGGCAATTTGGCTATGCTTGAGTTTTAGTTGCCTTTTTTTGCTATTTTTAGCATTCATGCCTGTACAATTTTGTAAAAATTGAGCAATCCGTTTAGGCATTCATGTGGTAATAAGTGCTAGGTTTGGTCTTGTCATGATTCACTAAATAACTGTGAATAACCACATTGATATTATGCACAAGTTGTTTGCTCCAAATATTGAAACTACGTACATAGGTTTTCAATGTAAGGAAATTGAGTAGTGGATCTTTATTGATGAATTTCGTTTCTTCAAGGAGGAACCTGATGACTTGCAACTGCGGGAAAGAGTAGTAATTTCATCATCATGGAAGGTTAGAAGTTTTGGAAAGAAGATTTGAAGGGTGTCCTAGATATTAGATATGTATAATTCATGATTCGTTGAACATAAAGTTCCTATATTTGGAGGATCTTTGTGTCAATACACGTGATTTAGTGATAAGAGGGTGTTGTTGGGGGAATTGCGAATAGTTTATTTTTTAAAAAATCGCGATTTAGGTTTTCTTTTTTGTTTACGTAGCAAGAAATATCCAGTTTAGCCATTTGGTGTGCCTTTCTCATGGCACGTGATTTATCACATGTTTACTAATGACTAATTTGGATGGACCAAGACAGTGTGCAATACAAGTTAGTTAGTTGTTAAAATATATAACTCGAATAACTTATTTGTAAAAACTCTAAAACACAAGTAAGTTATTTATAATTTACCTAAAATATAAAAAAACATGGCCTGTGTTTTGATATTTTGGCAAACAAATGACTTGAGTTTTATTTTTGATAAATATATAACTTGTGTTTTGTACTTTTATAAAAATGTAACTTATGTTTTGTTTTTGGACAAATACATTACTCGTATTTTTCACATGTCTCCTATCCATTGTTAAAACAAAGTGAAAAATATATAAGTAATGTGTTTATTAGGAAAAAAAATCATGTCACTTTTTTGCAAAAATATAAAACACATGTCATATATTTATACAAAATAAAATTCATTTCACCTGTCTACTAAAATGTCAAAACACATGTTATGTATTTGTTAAAAATTAAAACTCAGGTCACTTATTTGTAAAAGCACTAAAATGCAAGTGATACTTTTTATGATTTTTCCAAAATTAACTTTTTTTTTTCAGTCAACCGTGTGTTGCCATTGCAATTGCAATCCACAAAGTAACTTATATATAGTAGTGAAACTGCTTATAATGCAATGATTACTCTTTACTATCAAGATATATCACAAGTATTATGATAAAATTAAACTAATAGATTTGGTAGTTTGATACTTTGGGTGAGATAGAGATTCGACAATGGTAACGTAATTTCCCTATTCAAGATTGAAAAAATGTCTTAAAAATATAGAGAGTAGGAAAGAATTTTAGCAATGAAATCTTCTTGAATTTTTCTTTTTTCAAACTCATTCAAAGTATTTCATTTGACACTTTTTGTACCACACTCTTTTCTAATTAAGTTGTTTACAACGGCCTTTGTCTTTTTTTTTTTTTTTAAAGAAAATGTTGTTGACAATGAACAAAATACAAGTCAAATGTTTAATACTTGGAATCAATTGTTGTCTGTTGATCTAAATTAATTAAACCTTGACAAAAGCTATCTAAATTAAAGAGATATAACTATCTAAAGTTGGATAGTTCTTGCTTACTTTACTAGATAGTCCACTGCTCTATTGGGCTTTTTCTATAGATTACTGTGGCTGAAATTTGCTTTATAAGGCTTTTAATTCTTTGGACCGATTTGGCTTGAATTTGTCCGATAGAATAAGAAGACAGACCATGGAAGAACAACTTCTAGCATCACATATGATCAAAATTGTAACGTCTGCATATGGTAGCCCTTCTCAACATCAATACTATAATATAGATTAGACTACAACCAAAGGCAAAGATAATTCAACCATTCTTATCCCAAAGAAGTTCTCCACAAGTTGCTGAGTTTTCTGTAATAGAGCCAACTGTGTTAAGTTTCTCGTAGTCCGATAAGATGGTTTTCAGCTAATGTTATGGGTACCTTTATAAGGTCTTTAAGTACTACGTAAACACTTTGAAGAGCTCTCTTTTCGAAGGAAGTAATCACTTTATCAGTAAAGCTCATTTACTTTTTTTTATATTTTTGTAGGTCTCATTTACTTTACATAATACTTGTACTTTTATATAATAATAAAAAAAATAAAAAGAACTCATTTTTCAGAATTTTCATAAAGAACTCAAAAAAGTTGAAGGAATTCTTAATATCCATAAATACCTCGAAAAGCAAGGTTCTTGATAGGAGTGACATACCTGTGTAAAGAAGCAAGGATGTGAATAATATGATAAATTATAGTTTATTGTTAGATTTATACAACGAATTTTAATAATAGTTTTTGTAAACACTAATTATCTATGGCATTCTATTAATTATTGTTTACTAGTTATCTAATAATAACATTAACACCTCATAAATTCCGTCTAGGGTATTATGTCATGTCTTGCTATTTATAGGATTAAAAACTTTTATTCTCTCCCACCTATCAAAAGAAGGCAGCGAACTCTTGCCTATTATCTCCGACAAGACTCCGTAGTTAGTAGGCAGACAATAGTGCCCTGTAGAAAAAATGACGAAAAACAATCAAAGCGAAAACCGAATCGGGCCAAATTAAACCATACCTGATTTTGGTTCTTTTCGAAATAATTCAGTTTGTGATTGGTTTGGTAAAAAATAGACGGTTGATAATTTGATTTGAGATTTTGAACCGAATGATATGGTTTGGATTGGATCAAATTGAATCATTTTACATATTAAAAAAAATTCAAACATATTATTGTCTTTTTTTTAATTGTTTTATTAAAAAAGATTAATTTTATATTTACATTTTTATTATTCATGAAAATAAAATTAGAATATTTATACTATTTTTTTTTATGGTGTGTCTACAAATACGATAATTTTTAAATTTTAATCTCTAATATTCTAAGCATTTTTTTGTTTTATCTTACTGATCATTCCACTTTTATTACCTAGTTACTTATTAATTTATATAATTGATAGTGTGTTAATTATAATTATAATTTTATGATAGATGAAATCCCTTTCCTACTATAAGCTTTACATATTTATTTAGGTAAATAATTAATTTTAAAAATTATTATTTATAATCTATATTAGTATTGGGATTAAGAAATATGTAATTGAAGTTTTTTTAATGGACTGTATTTTTATTTTAAGAATAAAAAAGGGTTCGAATTGAAAACAAATGGTTTCAAACCTTTTTTTCGATTTGAAAAAAAAATTATTAATCGAACCGTGATTAGATTGTTTAGAACAAACCAAATCATAATAGATGGTTGGATAGTTCAGGGATTGAAGCAACCATGCACATCCCTATTATATATATTCTTTGGTATAATACACCATATATATAGTAGTTCAATACATATTTAAGGTCTCTATACAAAATAATTACTAATATACCATTTGGATGAAATTAATTACCAATTTCTAGTTGCAAAATCGCGTTTAAGAAACATGATATGCAATTTTATACAAAAATCGCGTGAAAGAATCACGATTTAAGGTTTGACTACGGTCGCAATATCGTGATTATTAATCAGGATATAAGTATTTTGTACGAATATCGCGATTAATAATAGTGATATTGCTCCGTACGTCAAATATATATCACGTTTTATAGTCGCGGTATGCACGTGTATATTGCGTTTTAAAGATGCGATATACGTGCATTTACTGTTTACTTGTATATGCTATGATAAAAACGCGATTTTAGTGTGGTAAATTGGTAATTATTTTTTATTTTGACCTTATTTAAGGAATTAATCAATTAGTGTCCTAAACAAAAAATTAATTCATATATATATATAGTGTCCACAAAATATGGATAATTGTTTTTAAATTATTAATTTTATTAATGACTACGTGTTATGAGTACTCATAAATTCAAAATATCCTATGTTTATTTTCTTCTTCTTCTTCTTTTCTTTTTTTTTTTATTTTTTCCGTGTTAAGATATGTTCCTAATATACCGAAAATTAGTTAATAACTTTCAAGTTATACTTGAAGACAACGTCGCAAATTTCTTGATACCGTAAGAAAAGCGATCCTACATTCCTACTTGCATGTGCCATGCATGTCATCAATTAGAAAGTGAACCATTTATGACACACTTGCTTCTCTAGTTCGGTACCGTGCTAAAAGAATAAACCTAGGAATGTACGAATGAAGTGATTTGTATCAACCAACTACGCATCATAATTGAATCTTAAGTGTTTGGATAATTTTGAGGAAAGGCTCCCTTTAGTCGTTCCCTATTTCGTTTCTGCAGTGGATTTTCTATAAAGTAAATACGTTCGATTTGTATATATATTTGATTTTTTCGTTCTTAAACTGTTTGAATGATCTATTTATCTGTATATATATATATATTTATATTGAAATTATATGTGTAAATATATCCAATTTGTATTTATATTTTATTTATGTTTGATTTATTTGATTTTTTAATGAGAACTGCCAATATTTTTTTATTTATATCTATTTTTAATAAATAATTTGTTATAAAAAAAATTGAAAAAATATCGATATCTGTCTTAAAAAGCTAGCCAAACAGAAAAATCGCAAATATTTGGATTTTTCATTATGTGAATTTGCCTTGATTTGTATATTAATGGTTGAGAATATATATGTTTTTAAAAAACCTTATGATGATGTTATCCTTTTTTTTAATAATTTCAATGTTTATCATATAAGGTAGAGTATTATATAGGGGTAATTTAATAAAAATTAAGAAAAATAAATAGATAATGAAAATTTGAGAGAAGGCACGCAAACGGAAAATTGGAATTGAGGGAGAGGGCAAATTATTCACTACTAAAGATAAATGTGAAAATTTGTACATCAAACACGATATATAGGATAAGAACCTATAGAATTCCACACAATCTAAATTCTAAAATAATAATGTTAACTAGCTACTAGCTAGTTTCCTTCGAATGGCCTTCTCAAAACGTCAAATTTTATTGATCGGTCATCACAATTATCAAAATATTTGAGTGCAGCTCTCTTTGTGATTTATGGATCTTTCCGATGTATATAATTTCATTTCATGTTATCTATATAATATGTAAATATATATTGAACTACCAACTACCAAGTTGGTGGATAGAGCAACATGAAGATACGTCCATCATGCAATAACAAAGAGTAGGGGTTAAAAAATAGCCAATTTACTCAAACTCGGTTCTCGAATTTGTTTGAGAATAATAGAGTCAAGTTAAAGCTTGACTTACTCGAACAGTTTATGAAAGCGAACACGAGCTTCATATATTTAGCTTAATTAGCTTGTAAGTCTAGCTACTCAAGCTCTATCAAAGTCAAGTCGAATATCAATTTCAATGGAATTCACATCAAATTTTAGCATCAATATAATTTAAATTAGAATTAATAATATTTTTTGATAAATTGAGTTTGGTTGAGTCGAGTTGGAGAGGATATGGTGTTATTTCAAGCTGAACTCAATTTCAAAATCTTAAATTCAATCGAACTTGAGCTAAGTTTGAACTTTAAAATTTCAAATCAAGCTCGAACTCAAATTCAAACTCAATACTGTGTCATTTTAAGTCGATTTGTTTTCAGCCCTATAACAAGCCTTTGAATATCTTGTCAGGATGCAACTTGGACGCACCAAATGTTAAATGAAACAGGATAAACAAAGAACTGCCTCAGAGAACAAGACCTTATCAAGGATTTCATAGATGTCTTATTTAGCCACACACAGAAAATCTATTACGTACTGAGATTTCACAAGCGAAAAAGCTGAAAAAGGAAAGGTGCCATCCCCAAGCGCCGTAATTGTTTTTACCTTGCTTATATATAGAACACAATATTTCCCTTCTTCTCTAACAAGCCAACCAATGGAACAATTATATTAATATACTTTAGAACGAGTACTCCAACATTTTCCCTTCTTCCGTCTACGCCACCTTTTGTTTTGCAGTTACACGCTTAAAAAAGTATAATGGTGAAGAAAAGCTTAATGAATCACTTTGCTTTTTTTGTGATTGCCATGCTGGTCTTGTATGGCAACTATGGAACTGATGGCTATGCTAGTGGTGAAGGAAAGCAGTGGAGAAATATGACAAAGGTCCATGGTGGAAGCCACCATCACCACCATCATCATCACTACCAACATCATCTTCATCATCGTGTGCCAACAACAATGACTACCTTTGACGTGCAAGATTATGGCGCTAAAGGTGATGGCCATAGCGATGACACAAAGGTAAATTGGTACGGAATCTGGAAGTCTTTTGACTTTTGAGTGTTAATTTACACGATAACGATAAGTTTTTGAATCATTTTTTAAAAGCCAGAAAGTCATATTCATCTTTATAGTACAGAACTTGAGCTGATGAGGCATGAGATGTTTGCAGGCATTCCAAGAAGCATGGAATGCAGCTTGTAGAGCAGCAGGATCAACAATTCTAATCCCATCTGGTTTTGTGTTTTTGCTGAAACCAATCTCCTTCTCAGGCTCTAATTGTCAACCTAACATAGTATTTCAGGTAGATGACTAGTTAGGCTCACATGTTAACAAAAAAGCTTTTGTCAGCTTTTATCTACAGTGTAAGTTACACAAAGCTATGATTTGTTATGCAGTTGGAGGGTAAGATTATTGCTCCAACTAGCTCTCAGGCTTGGAGAACACCGCTCTTACAGTGGATTGAGTTCATAGAACTTAACAAGATCACGATCAAAGGCAGGGGTGTCATTGACGGACAAGGCTCAGTGTGGTGGAATCACAAACCGCCAAATAATCCAGTAGATGAATCCGAAACGGTTCCCTCAGCAACCACAGTGTCAGCCAGCAGCTCTCTTGCTCGGGTAAAATTCCCATTATTCCGAGACTAACCAACGAGTCTTTTCTCCCGAACAGGGGAGTGGAGAACGCCAGACAGGCGTTCTATAGAAACAACTCGAGTGCTGAACTTGGCTCTGAAGAAACAGCTAGAGTGCAAGAGATTTTGGCACTCAAAAAAGCCAAGTCACTGCACTTGCTTGTAGGGTTACAATTACATTAATGGCTTGTATAAGTCTGCCCATGTATGTCTGGTCTTATTCTGATGTAAAAGTCTTTTCTTCCCATGTGACTTGCAGGTAAATGGAGGATTAAACAAAATGCCAATTACCAAGCCCGCGGTAATTTCTTCAACCCTCTTATAGGCTGTCCGAAGCAAAAAGATTTTCCAAACATTTTAGTTCTCCTTGCAGGCACTTCGGTTCTATAAAAGCACAAGTGTAACTGTAACAGGCATAACAATACAAAACAGCCCCCGGACTCACCTCAAATTCAATGCATGTAATGGGGTTCAAGTTTATGGTATCACTGCCTCATCCCCAGGAGACAGCCCCAATACAGACGGAATTCACCTCCAGAATTCTCAGAGTGTCACCATATATAACACTAATCTTTCTTGTGGTGAGTTTTACTCCAAGCAGATGATTCCTCCTGTACCATTACCCAATCACAGACCTCAATTCCATAAGTAGCTAGAAGAAATGGATGCATGAAGACCTTAATCTCTTTGTGATATTGCATTTGTTGAATATTGAATGCGTACCTACTGATTGATAGGAGATGATTGTGTGTCCATTCAAACCTGCTGCTCGGATGTATACATACATGGTGTAAACTGTGGACCTGGACATGGCATCAGCATCGGAGGGCTTGGAGAGGATAAGACCAAGGCCTGTGTCTCCAATATCATTGTCCGTGATACAACAGTAACTGGAACATCGACTGGAGTCCGAATCAAAACATGGCAGGTAAAGAATTTCCAATCCCTTCATCAAAGAGGTCACTTACTTTCCTTGTCATATGTAATATTCATGACCCCAAATACCGGAATGACATCCTTAACATGTGCCAATCTTTAGAGTCTGGCGATGCAAGATTGCCCTTTTCAGTTTTTTTGTTGTATCTGTATAAGATCAATAGTTGTGGGGTTTCCTTCATAATGTGATCAAAAGAGGATCCACTATACTCTACATCTGCAATATATAACCAGCTATAACGACTCTAAGTCAACATGTTTGGTCTAAAACTTTTCCACAAATGTTACAGGGAGGATCTGGCTCGGTGCGAAATATCATTTTCTCAAATATTCAAGTCTCCATGGTCAAAACACCAATCATGATCGACCAGTTCTATTGTGACAAAAGCAAATGTAAAAACGAAACATCAGCAGTGGCAGTGTCTAACATAAATTACACAAACATAAAAGGAACTTACACCAGACAACCTTTGCACTTGGCATGTAGTGACAGCTTGCCTTGCATAGGGGTGTCTCTAACTAGCATAGAGCTCAAACCAGTGGAAGGCTACAAATTGTATGGTCCTTTTTGTTGGAGAACTTATGGAGAGTTGGAGACAGCGACAGTTCCTCCAATTGACTGTTTGCAGAAGGGCAAGCCACCATACTTCCCACCACCTCCCTGCTGAGTTTCAACCATTGTAATATGCATACACATTTATACGCTTAAAGGAATAAAGTGGTCATGTTAGCTCAGACTTCTTGAATATTTTAAGGGAGAAGATGTCAGATGCGGTTGTTCATATCTTCGCTGTAAGGGGTTGGAAATACTCACATACAGTTTCTAATGAAAGAAATTAATTCACAATTTGAACTCTTCCTCCTTGCTTTTGCACCGTGTTATATAGACAATCGTCAAAACACACTAATCAGAAAGGAACATAGTTTATATGTCTAAGCAGGTTTTGCTGACTTATTATTGCCATGTCTGATGTCTGTTATCTTCTAAGAGACATCCTTTCATTCTTAGCAAGAAAACAGCTGCTGAAGAAGCAAAATCCTTTCCAATGTAGGCATACACTTGCCCAAGATCCAATGTAAGCATAGGAAAAAGGTAGATTGGAAAATGCAAGTTGGAATCTCAAACTGTCTGGAAATTGCTGCAGGAGTTACAATGCTAAAAGTTGGAAAAAAGCAACTCAAAAAGCCATCCATAGTAAGTGGAAAAGATTGGCTGTACGTCTTTAGTATGACAGACTGCAAAATCCAAATTACATTTATGCCTTCCCAAAACCAAAAGCAACCTTCTTCTTCCTGATTGCAATCCTCTCAGGAATTGGACATTCCCGTCCTCTCCTCACACTTTTCCTCCAAGGCCTACAACATATATTAGTGGTATGGATATTAACTTTTATTTTCACTGTCGATCCATGCCAAATTCAAGTTGGACATGTGTATATTCTGATGCCCCACAAGATGGAACTTTTGCTTTAACTAGTTCAGAGTGTCTTAGAGAACAGAGCTAGCCACATATGAGTGACCTAATTAGATCAAACTTCAGTGACCAGATAATGTATGCTCAACATATAAGTGCGAAAATCAACCGCCAAGTTACAACAGGTCTGTTATAAAGTTAGTTATGAGTAAGCTTATAAATAGAATGGCAGTCCACTATATTTTCACCAAAAGTCAATCAAATTAAATGATCATATTATCCCAATCATGTGCCCCGAAGAGATGGATTTTGTTCTATCCAAAAAAGAGAAGAAAAGATAAGTTACATGGTGACAAGATTGAAGCTACTTAAAAAGCTCTGTTAGTTTTGAAATCTAATGATCATTTCCTTTATGAGTGCATCATGATTGGAGAGGCATCCTGAGAAGATATTACGGAAAAGAAAAATTAGACCCCTAATGCTCTCTGCATTTTCCCCTAGTTTGCTACGATAATATAATACACCAAAAATCTATTATAAAATTTTAAAAATTTGGAGAAGTTGTGAGAGAAGGATGATTGATCTTTTTGCTGGCTATGGCAGCAAATATTTGGTTATAAAGAAAGCTGATCATTGAACTAAGAGACATCTTCAATAAAAATAGCAATCCACAAAGTAACTTATATATAGTAGTGAAACTGCTTATAATGCAATGATTACTCTTTACTATCAAGATATATCACAAGTATTATGATAAAATTAAACTAATAGATTTGGTAGTTTGATACTTTGGGTGAGATAGAGATTCGACAATGGTAACGTAATTTCCCTATTCAAGATTGAAAAAATGTCTTAAAAATATAGAGAGTAGGAAAGAATTTTAGCAATGAAATCTTCTTGAATTTTTCTTTTTTCAAACTCATTCAAAGTATTTCATTTGACACTTTTTGTACCACACTCTTTTCTAATTAAGTTGTTTACAACGGCCTTTGTCTTTTATTTTTTTTTTTAAAGAAAATGTTGTTGACAATGAACAAAATACAAGTCAAATGTTTAATACTTGGAATCAATTGTTGTCTGTTGATCTAAATTAATTAAACCTTGACAAAAGCTATCTAAATTAAAGAGATATAACTATCTAAAGTTGGATAGTTCTTGCTTACTTTACTAGATAGTCCACTGCTCTATTGGGCTTTTCTATAGATTACTGTGGCTGAAATTTGCTTTATAAGGCTTTTAATTCTTTGGACCGATTTGGCTTGAATTTGTCCGATAGAATAAGAAGACAGACCATGGAAGAACAACTTCTAGCATCACATATGATCAAAATTGTAACGTCTGCATATGGTAGCCCCTTCTCAACATCAATACTATAATATAGATTAGACTACAACCAAAGGCAAAGATAATTCAACCATTCTTATCCCAAAGAAGTTCTCCACAAGTTGCTGAGTTTTCTGTAATAGAGCCAACTGTGTTAAGTTTCTCGTAGTCCGATAAGATGGTTTTCAGCTAATGTTGTGGGTACCTTTATAAGGTCTTTAAGTACTACATAAACACTTTAAAAAGCTCTCTTTTTGAAGGAAGTAATCATTTATTAGTAAAGTTCATTTACTTCTTTTTATATTTTTGTAGGTCTCATTTACTTTACATAATACCTTCACTTTTATATAATAATAAAAAAAATAAAAAGAACTCATTTTTCAGAATTTTCATTAAAAACTCAAAAAAGTTGAAGGAATTCTTAATATTCATAAATACTTCGAAAAGCGAGGTTCTTGATAGGAGTGACATAGCTGTGTAAAGAAATAAGGATGTGAATAATATGATAAATTATAGTTTATTGTTAGATTCATACAACGAATTTTAATAATAGTTTTTGTAAACACTAATTATTTATGGCATTCTATTAATTATTGTTTACTAGTTATCTAATAATAACATTAACACCTCATAAATTCCGGCTAGGGTATTATGTCATGTCTTGCTATTTATAGGATTAAAAACTTTTATTCTCTCCCACCTATTAAAAGAAGGCAGCGAACTCTTGCCTATTATCTCCGACAAGACTCCATAGTTAGTAGGCAGACAATAGTAGTGCCCTGTAGAAAAAATGACGAAAAACAATCAAAGCGAAAACCGAGTCGGGCCAAATTAAACCATAGCTGATTTTGGTTCTTTCCGAAATAATTTAGTTTGTGATTGGTTTGGTAAAAAGTAAACGGTTGATAATTTGATTTGAGATTTTGAACCGAATGATATGGTTTGGATTGGATCAAATTGAATCATTTTACATATTAAAAACAATTCAAACATATTATTGTCTTTTTTTTAATTGTTTAATTAAAAAAGATTAATTTTATATTTACATTTTTATTATTCATGAAAATAAAATTAAAATATTTATACTATTTTTTTTATTTTTATGGTGTGTCTACAAATACGATAATTTTTAGATTTTAGTCTCTAATGTTCTAAGCATTTTTTTGTTTTATCTTACTAATTATTCCACTTTTATTACCTACTTACTTATTAATTTATATAATTGATAGTGTGTTAATTATAATTATAATTTTATGATAGATGAAATCCCTTTTCTACTATAAGCTTTACATATTTATTTAGGTAAATAATTAATTTTAAAAATTATTATTTATAATCTATATTAGTATTGGGATTAAGAAATATGTAATTGAAATTTTTTAATGGACTGTATTTTTATTTTAAGAATAAAAAAGGGTTCGAATTGAAAACAAATGGTGTCAAACCTTTTTTTCGATTTGAAAAAAAAATATTAATTGAACCGTAATTAGATTTTTTAGAACAAACCAAATCATAATAGATGGTTGGATAGTTCAGGGATTGAAGCAACCATGCACATCCCTATTATATATATTCTTTGGTATAATACACCATATATATAGAGTCCAATACATATTTAAGATCCCTATACAAAATAATTACTAATATACCATTTGGATGAAATTAATTACCAATTTCTAGTTGCAAAATTGCGTTTAAAAAACATGATATGCAATTTTATACAAAAATTGCGTGAAAGAATCACGATTTAAGATTTAACTACGGTCGCAATATCGTGATTATTAATCAGGATATAAGTATTTTGTACGGATATCGCCATTAATAATCGCGATATTGCTCCGTATGTCAAATATATATCACGTTTTATAGTCGCGGTATGCACGTGTATATCGCGTTTTAAATATGCGATATACGTGCATTTACTGTTTATTTGTATATCCTATGATAAAAACGCGATTTTGGTGTGGTAAATTAGTAATTATTTTTCATTTTGACCTTATTTAAGGAATTAATCAATTAGTGTCCTAAACAAAAATTTAATTCATATATATATATATATATATATAGTGTCCACAAAATATGGATAATTGTTTTAAAATTATTAATTTTATTAATGACTACGTGTTATGAGTACTCATAAATTCAAAATATCCTATGTTTATTTTCTTCTTCTTCTTCTTTTCTTTTTTATTTTTTCCATGTTAAGATATGTTCCTAATATACCGAAAATTAGTTAATAACTTTCAAGTTATACTTGAAGACAACGTCGCAAATTTCTTGATACCGTAAGAAAAGCGATCCTACATTCCTACTCGCATGTGCCATGCATGTCATCAATTAGAAAGTGAACCATTTATGACACACTTAGCTTCTCTAGTTCGGTAACGTACTAAAAGAATAAACCTAGGAATGTACGAATGAAGTGATTTGTATCAACCAACTACGCATCGTAATTAAATCTTAAATGTTTGGATAATTTTGAGGAAAGGCTCCCTTTAGTCGTTCCCTATTTCGTTTCTGCAGTGGATTTTCTATAAAGTAAATACTTTCGATTTATATATATATTTGATTTTTCCGTTCTTAAACTGTTTGAATGATCTATTTATCTGTATATATATATATATATATTATATTGAAATTATACGTGTAAATATATCTAATTTGTATCTATATTTTATTTATGTTTGATTTATTTGATTTTTTAATGAGAATTGCCAATATTTTTTTATTTGTATCTATTTTTAATAAATAATTTGTTATTAAAAAAATTGAAAAAATATCGATATCGCCTTAAAAATATTTGGATTTTTCACTATGTGGATTTGCCTTGATTTGTATATTAATGGTTGAGAATATATATGTTTTTAGAAAACTTTATGATGATGTTATCCTTTTTTTTTAATAATTTCAATGTTTATCATATAAGGTAGAGTATTATATAGGGGTAATTTGATAAAAATGAAGAAAAATAAATAGATAACGAAAATTTGAGAGAAGGCACGCAAACGGAAAATTGGAATTGAGAGAGAGGGCAAATTATTCACTACTAAAAGATAAATGTGAAAATTTGTACATCAAACACGATATATAGGATAAGAACCTATAGAATTCCACACAATCTAAATTCTAAAATAATAATGTTAACTAGCTACTGGCTAGTTTCCTTCGAATGGCCTTCTCAAAACGTCAAATTTTATTGATCGGTCATCAAAATTATCAAAATATTTGAATGCAGTTCTCTTTGTGATTTATGGATCTTTCCGATGTATATAATTTCATTTCATGTTATCTATATAATATATATATATATATATATATATATTGAACTACCAACTACCAAGTTGGTGGATAGAGCAACATGAAGATACGTCCATCATGCAATACCAAAGAGTAGCGGGTTAAAAAATAGCCAATTTACTCAAACTCGGTTCTCGAATTTGTTTGAGAATAATAGAGTCAAGTTAAAGCTTGACTTACTCGAACAGTTTATGAAATTGAACACGAGCTTCATATATTTAGCTTAATTAGCTCGCAAGTCTAGCTACTCAAGCTCTATCAAAGTCAAGTCGAATATCAATGTTAATCGAATTCAAATCAAATTTGAGCATCAATATTATTTAAATTAGAATTAATAATATTTTTTGATAAATTGAGTTTGGTTGAGTCGAGTTCGAGTGGATATGGTGTTATTTCAAGCTGAACTCAATTTCAAAATCTTAAATTCAATCGAACTTGAGCTAAGTTTGAACTTTAAAATTTCAAATCAAGCTCGAACTCAAATTCAAACTCAATACTGTGTCATTTTAAGTCGATTTGTTTTCAGCCCTATAACAAGCCTTTGAATATCTTGTCAGGATGCAACTTGGACGCACCAAATGTTAAATGAACCAGGATAAACAAAGAACTGCCTCAGAGAACAAGACCTTATCAAAGATTTCATTGATGTCTTATTTATCCACACACGGAAAACCTATTACGTACTGAGATTTCACAAGCGAAAAAGCTGAAAAAGGAAAGGTGCCATCCCCAAGCGCCGTAATTGTTTTTACCTTGGTTATATATAGAACACAATATTTCCCTTCTTCTCTAACAAGCCAACCAATGGAACAATTATATTAATATACTTTAGAACGAGTACTCCAACATTTTCCCTTCTTCCGTCTACGCCACCTTTTGTTTTGCAGTTACACGCTTAAAAAAGTATAATGGTGAAGAAAAGCTTAATGAATCACTTTGCTTTTTATGTGATTGCCATGCTGGTCTTGTATGGCAACTATGGAGCTGATGGCTATGCTAGTGGTGAAGGAAAGCAGTGGAGAAATATGACAAAGGTCCATGGTGGAAGCCACCATCACCACCATCATCATCACTACCAACATCATCATCTTCATCATCGTGTGCCAACAACAATGACTACCTTTAACGTGCGAGATTATGGCGCTAAAGGTGATGGCCATAGCGATGACACAAAGGTAAATTGGTTCCGAATCTGGAAGTCTTTTGACTTTTGAGTGTTAATTTACACAATAACGATAAGTTTTTGAATCATTTTTTAAAAGCCAGAATGTCATATTCATCCTCTTATAGTACAGAACTTGAGCTGATGAGGCATGAGATGTTTGCAGGCATTCCAAGAAGCATGGAATGCAGCTTGTAGAGCAGCAGGATCAACAATTCTAGTCCCATCTGGTTTTGTGTTTTTGCTGAAACCAATCTCCTTCTCAGGCTCTAATTGTCAACCTAACATAGTATTTCAGGTAGATGACTAGTTAGGCTCACATGTTAACAAAAAAGCTTCTGTCAGCTTTTATCTACAGTGTAAGTTACACAAAGCTATGATTTGTTATGCAGTTGGAGGGTAAGATTATTGCTCCAACTAGCTCTCAGGCTTGGAGAACACCGCTCTTACAGTGGATTGAGTTCAGAGAACTTAACAAGATCACGATCAAAGGCAGGGGTGTCATTGACGGACAAGGCTCAGTGTGGTGGAATCACAAACCGCCCAATAATCCAGTAGATGAATCCGAAACGGTTCCCTCAGCAACCACAGTGTCAGCCAGCAGCTTTCTTGCTCGGGTAAAATTCCCATTATTCCGAGACTAACCAATGAGTCTTTTCTCCCGAACAGGGGAGTGGAGAACGCCAGACAGGCGTTCTATAGAAACAACTCGAGTGCTGAACTTGGCTCTGAAGAAACAGCTAGAGTGCAAGAGATTTTGGCACTCAAAAAGCCAAGTCACTGCACTTGCTTGTAGGGTTACAATTACATTAATGGCTTGTATAAGTCTGCCCATGTATGTCTGGTCTTATTCTGATGTAAAAGTCTTTTCTTCCCATGTGACTTGCAGGTAAATGGAGGATTAAACAAAATGCCAAGTACCAAGCCTGCGGTAATTTCTTCAACCCTCTTATAGGCTGTCCGAAGCAAAAAGATTTTCCAAACATTTTAGTTCTCCTTGCAGGCACTTCGGTTCTATAAAAGCACAAGTGTAACTGTAACAGGCATAACAATACAAAACAGCCCCCGGACTCACCTCAAATTCAATGCATGTAATGGGGTTCAAGTTTATGGTATCACTGCCTCATCCCCAGGAGACAGCCCCAATACAGACGGAATTCACCTCCAGAATTCCCGGAGTGTCACCATATATAACACTAATCTTTCTTGTGGTGAGTTTTACTCCAAGCAGATGATTCCTCCTGTACCATTACTCAATCACAGACCTCAATTCCATAAGTAGCTAGAAGAAATGGATGCATGAAGACCTTAATCTCTTTGTGATAGTGCATTTGTTGAATATTGAATGCGTACCTACTGATTGATAGGAGATGATTGTGTGTCCATTCAAACTGGCTGCTCGGATGTATACATACATGGTGTAAACTGTGGACCTGGACATGGCATCAGCATTGGAGGGCTTGGAGAGGATAAGACCAAGGCCTGTGTCACCAATATCATTGTCCGTGATACAACAGTAACTGGAACATCAACTGGAGTCCGAATCAAAACATGGCAGGTAAAGAATTTCCAATCCCTTCATCAAAGAGGTCACTTACTTTCCTTGTCATATGTAATATTCATGACCCCAAATACGGGAATGACATCCTTAACATGTGCCAATCTTTAGAGTCTGGCGATGCAAGATTGCCCTTTTCAGTTTTTTTGTTGTATCTGTATAAGATCAATAGTTGTGGGGTTTCCTTCATAATGTGATCAAAAGAGGATCCACTATACTCTACATCTGCAATATATAACCAGCTATAACGACTCTAAGTCAACATGTTTGGTCTAAAACGTTTCCACAAATGTTACAGGGAGGTTCTGGCTCGGTGCGAAATATCATTTTCTCAAATATTCAAGTCTCCATGGTCAAAACACCAATCATGATCGACCAGTTCTATTGTGACAAAAGCAAATGTAAAAACGAAACATCAGCAGTGGCAGTGTCTAACATAAATTACACAAACATAAAGGGAACTTACACCAGACAACCTTTGCACTTGGCATGTAGTGACAGCTTGCCTTGCATAGGGGTGTCTCTAACTAGCATAGAGCTCAAACAAGTGGAAGGCTACAAGTTGTGTGGTCCTTTTTGTTGGAGAACTTACGGAGAGTTGGAAACAGCGACAGTTCCTCCAATAGACTGTTTGCAGAAGGGCAAGCCACCATACTTCCCACCACCATCCTGCTGAGTTTCAACCATTGTAATATGCATACACATTTATACGCTTAAAGGAATAAAGTGGTCATGTTAGCTCAGACTTCTTGAATATTTTAAGCGAAAAGATGTCAGATGCGGTTGTTCATATCTTCGCTGTAAGGGGTTGGAAATACTCACATACAGTTTCTAATGAAAGAAATTAATTCACAATTTGAACTCTTCCTCCTTGCTTTTGCACTGTGTTATATAGACACATTCGTCAAAACACACTAATCAGAAAGGAACATAGTTTATATGTCAAAGCAGGTTTTGCTGACTTATTATTGCCATGTCTGATGTCTGTTATCTTCTAAGAGACATCCTTTCATTCTTAGCAAGAAAACAGCTGCTGAAGAAGCAAAATCCTTTCCAATGTAGGCATACACTTGCCCAAGATCCAATGTAAGCATAGGAAAAAGGTAGATTGGAAAATGCAAGTTGGAATCTCAAACTGTCTGGAAATTACTGCAGGAGTGACAATGCTAAAAGTTGGAAAAAAGCAACTCAAAAAGCCATCCATAGTAAGTGGAAAAGATTGGCTGTACCTCTTCAGTATGACAGACTGCAAAATCCAAATTACATTTATGCCTTCCCAAAACCAAAAGCAACCTTCTTCTTCCTGATTGCATTCCTCTCAGGACTTCGACATTCCCGTCATTTCCTCACGCTTTTCCTCCAAGGCCTACAACATATATTAGCGGTAAGGATGTTAACTTTTATTTTCACTGTCGATCCATGCCAAATTCAAGTTGGATATGTGTATATTCTGATGCCCCACAAGATGGAACTTTTGCTTTAACTAGTTCAGAGTGTCTTAGAGAACAGAGCTAGCCACATATGAGTGACCTAATTAGATCAAACTTCAGTGACCAGATAATGTATGCTCAACATATAAATGTGAAAATCAACCGCCAAGTTGCAACAGGTCTGTTATAAAGTTAGTTATGAGTAAGCTTATAAATAGAATGGCAGTCCACTATATTTTCACCAAAAGTCAATCAAATTAAATGATCATATTATCCCAATCATGTGCCTCGAAGAGATGGATTTTGTTCTATCCAAAAGAGAGAAGAAAAGATAAGTTACATGGTGATAAGGTTGAAGCTACTTAAAAAGCTCTGTTAGTTTTGAAATCTAATGATCATTTCCTTTATGAGTGCATTCATGATTGGAGAGGCATCCTGAGAAGCTATTACGGAAAAGAAAAATTAGACCCCTAATGCTCTGTGCATTTTCCCCTAGTTTGCTACGATAATATAATACACCAAAAATCTATTATAAAATTTTAAAAATTTTGGAGAAGTTGTGAGAGAAGGATGATTGATCTTTTTGCTGGCTATGGCAGCAAATATTTGGTTATAAAGAAAGCTGATCATTGAACTAAGAGAGATCTTCAATAAAAATAGCTAGGACTCCAAAGAAGAACCCTTTTGCATTATGGATGCATCTTGCAGGCATAAGGTTTAGTTAAACTGTATAGAGTTATCAAGTAGTATTTTGAAGGAATCATGCTCCTAACCATCACGCAAGTAGTGGGTAAACAAAGAAAAGCCGCCTGAGCCGACTTTGCAGCTGTTAGAATCGATATGAAAAGTGGAAATTGAGTTATGATCAATGCAATTCCAACGACAACATTGTTTGTCATGT
Organism: Combretum micranthum; assembly: GCA_024138025.1. Lineage (NCBI taxonomy): Eukaryota > Viridiplantae > Streptophyta > Magnoliopsida > Myrtales > Combretaceae > Combretum > Combretum micranthum. The sequence goes on along the minus strand of JAMXBD010000666.1, from coordinate 501,675 downwards.
TTATTCCGATGTTTTTAATACTAACCGAAGCTAGAAACCTGTTTATGAAGTTTAAAAGAGCATCAACGTCCAAAGTTCTTTACACGGTTTCGTGTCGATGAGCATACTTTTTAAGGTTGTTACTACATAGAAAGATCTTCAACTTTTTGGATGCTTTACATAGATTCCAAAAAGTGAAATGATAATAAAAATAATAATAATTATTATTATATAAAAGCGAGGGCATTATGTAAAGTAAATGATATTCACAAAAGTATAAAAAAAAGATTCAAGTAGAAAGCTTTTTCGAGAAAGTAGGAAAAATTCTATGATCCTACAATTAATTTTGATGAGACTGGTCCTATCATCATGCAACGACTCATACCATACTTAATCGTGATCGAATCACTAAAATAATTGATATTTTATTTATTATATTTATTTTAACAGTTAGATTAATGGTGAAACAGTCTTGTCAATGGGACTATAGAAACTCCTAAAAAGTAGTGAGGTTTTTTAAGAAGAGTTCTTAATCTGCTCATATGACAATTAATAACCTTGTAAATTCTTGTGAAAGAATTATTAAATGCTTTAAGTATGATAGAGAATTCCTAGCTAAGCTTCAATTTTCTTTTGACATTTATCATAATTTTTACATCTTTTTTTTTTTTTAAAGCAATTGAAATTGGCCAATTATATATAGAAACAACTATTTTTAAGGAAATCTAAGAGTTCTAAGATAAAATGGAGAGTTCTTTAAAACTAATTTATTGTGGACACCCTGATTATGAAAAGCTTCTTCAATAGCATGAAGTTCTTTTGCAATGCCAAAACTATTGGGTGAATTACATCAGAAAGTCCAAACATTTTAGAGTAAATTAATTTAAGGTCATAATATTTCGAGTGATTAAAAAGAGGTCATAACGTTTAAAAAAGTGGATCAATTTGGGTTCAAAACTTCTCCTGTTGACACATGTCCTTGAAGGACCCAAATTGATCCACTTTTTCAAACGTTGGAATCTTAAATGAACTTACCTTAAAAGATGAGACCTCTTTTTAACCCATTGAAATATTAAGACTTTAAATGAACTTATCCCTAAACGTTGGGATCTTCTAGTGTAATTTAACCCGAAACCATGTATTATGAATTTGTCTCATTTGTTTTACTTATTTCCTAATTGTCGTTCTCACAGTCCCCTATGGTACAAGTATATTTCAAGACACAATGAATGGTATTTAGAATGAAGCTTAAGACATTTGTTAAACCATTCCATGAATTAATTTAGAGATGTATTTTTCTTAATCATTCAATTGTTTCTATTTTTAATAGATTGGGCTAACATAGTTTCTACTTTCTATCAATATTTTGAATACAGTGAAAGCATTGTTTGACATTCCTCGAATTATATTAAAATTTTATAATAGGGTTACTTTTTTTTTTCTTTTATAATGGGTTATATACTTATATTAATCGTTGGATTAGTAAAACCAATATATTTTGGGTTTGTTGTATTACATCTAGGGGTGAACAGGTATAAGGTGGGAAGGGTATGAAATACTATTTATACCTTATCTTGTAAGTTACATGATATTAGATTTGATATCCGGAATCTAACTTGTGATGCCTTTTTATCTAGCTTGTACTGTATACTATATGAAACTTACAAGATATAGGATACCCTATGGAATATGTTTATTTACTTACGAAATCTCTAATTTTTTTTTTTAAATTTCAAGTTTATAGTATTTAATATGATTTCATATAATATATAAAACTACCTTAATTTCATACATGCACTATAAATAATATATGGAAAGGAATTTAAAATTAATTTGCAAATATCAAAAGTTTTGCAATTTGAAGAATTTGTTTATGCGGGAAAGTTGAAACTTATAACAAATGATCATATATATATGATATTAAACAAAATTACAAAATTGCAACAGATTCCAAAATTAAAACTTTGGAATTATTTTCATATTAATTAGTCTTAAAAAAGACCAAAATTAAAAAAGAAAATTAGTCTTGAAAGATAAATAGCAAATCTATATAATTTGGAATTCAAGTAGATACATACAACTATAGGTTTTCTAAAATAAAAATAACAATTGTTTCCAAAAAAAAATAGCATAAATTCTTCAATAGTAAAAATTTTTGAAAGATAATTTGTAAAATAATTATCTTGGACAAAACGTGGCCGTTAAATAAAAAATCGAGTGTTATTATTTATTTTTGCATGTATTAACATTATTTTAAAATATTTAATATAATAGATATAAGATACTCGAAAACATATACCCTCCATATATTATAGTACAAGTTTCAAGATATATATAGGATATGAACACCACATATTTGTATCCTACTCTGTAAGAGCAAGTTTTAGAAAATTTATATCCGCACCTTACCTTGTGACCTTTAATACCAATTTGGACCCTACCAGTAGAATTACTTGCTCACTCCTAATTACGTTAAAATTTAGTTTAATCATATATATATACATATATATATATAATATCTACTTATATATTTTATTTTGAAAATCTATTAAAACATAAAGTTAAACATCAAAATACCCTAAAATCGAATAATTCTCGATTTCATTCCAGATTGATCGATCTATGATTTAACTCACATCATGTTTATTCCTTTAATCTTATAAAATTATTTTGGTAAAGAGACTCCTCACCAATTATCACCTTGTACGCTTTAAAATTGGCTTCAATGTAACGAGCATTTCTAGTGGTGGTGCTTTGGGCCCTTGGGGATTTATATTCAGCATCTTCGATTATCGAAGAGCATAATATACATTCTTTTAATGATTTAATCATCGAAATCAGTTAAAAATGTTAATTACTATATTTTCCTTTAATTTTCTTTTTTTTTTTTAATCTGACAAAAAGCATTTATGCATTAACCATGATCATTTTTACGTCAGTCTATTCACATAACTTTCTAATATTAACATTTCCAACATACATCCTGCAAGCTCATTTCCCAAAAATACAAAGAAGAATAAGCAAAACATTCAGGTAGTGATCCTTGATTGCTGTTGCACAAGATCCCAGTACATTCCATGCAGGCTTCGTCTATTAGATGGAAAATTTCTTGTATTTAGGAAAGTATTTTATATAAAAGTATTTTTTTGAAAATAATCTATTTTTATGTGTTTGGTTATATTTATAAAAATATGTTGAAATTTTTTTTTCGGTATTTGACCTATCAATACTATGCAACACATCATCATGTATAAATAATTTATTATTAGCAAGTTACTATATAAATGCATTATTTCAAATAATTTTATTTAAAGTAAAAATAAAAAATATATATATATATTATTTTACAATATATATTCACAAACCATCAGTCGATATTTATAATATTTCAATAGTTTTTCATTTTTCATTTTTTCATTAAATTATTTTCATATTCGAAACATAATTTATTGGTTAATTACGGTAAAAATCAAATAAATATTGTGTTCCTAGAGTTAGAATAATTCGAAAAATGAATTTCTTTTTTGAAAAGTGTAAGTCGTTTTCATTAAAAAGAGTAGGATTTATTCCTTAATAGAAGTTATTTTCTTTTATAAGTGATTATATTTTTGACTTAAAGTGTTATTTTTCGCATAACAAATAAAAAATAAATAAAATTATTTTTCAAAAAAACATTTGTCATGAAACAAACAGACTATCATAGCTTGCAGCCATGCTAGAGGCTGACTAAAAAATAGCCTCCTCCTCATCTTTTTTTTTTTTTTTGTTCCCCAACATTCGCCAATACATTAACCATCCTATTCGTCTTCCTACGGTGGCATTCCATTCTGACCTCTTACAATAGTGAAATCTTTTTCCTTGTTATATTCAAGACATTAAACTACTAAAGTGTAACATTTTCTGGTATACCCATATTCTTGAATCAACATTGATCTCCATTTTGATAAAATTACACAAGCTCAGCAGTCAGCAGTAACAATGTCATTATGTCCATTTTTCTTTCCAGCAAAACTAGTGATCCCGTTCACATACTTATCTGTAATACTGGCCCCCTAATAAAAGAAGTAAGCTTCTATATTCAGCTTGACCCATCCATAATTAAGTGGAATCCATTGTAAGCTTATTGTTTTAATATCATGTAATTCTCTTGTTTTGCTTAATTGTATCGATTATCCATATGATTTCAAACGAATAATTTCATTTATTTATGCATTACTTTATTTCTTGCATGCTTGCCTGACAAACCTCAATATTATTTCAGATGTTAAACTCGTCTGGTGGATGGGGCTCGGCCCAGTCTCCGGGCAAGATTCTACAATTTGCAATAAACCATGGAGGGAAATTGAGCTTTGTAAGCAGAATGAATGTAACTTTATTTAATTTTTTCTTTTTTTTGGTACAACATTGGACAATGATATCATTATAAAATGTGAGAGGGTGTATTATTGGAAAATAAGAATATGAAGCAAGCTTAACCACCGAAGTTCGTGGAGTATATGAATCACGATAAATACATTGTTCTCTTAGAAAATTTCTAATTTACAAGATCATAATAATCGACCAAATGGAGAACAAAAAAGCATTGAAAAAAAAAAAGACAGATAGTTTTCCCTCAAAGATGCACATCAATAGTGAAAGACAGTACTTTTACACACTTTCTTCCCAATATGAACCAAAATCATTGTTCGATTCTATTCTTAATTCCCATTCTCTGATCAACTTCTTCAATGGAATTGATGTTTAAAGAAGAAATTCACAGATACACACACATATATTTCCATTTCCTTCCATTAGATCAACACCACATTCAATACTCATTCCACCACCATGAAGAGCTAACAAATAATTTTTTTTTTTTCCCTCAATTCTTGGTATGACATAGAAGGATCACTGCTATAAATAGTACTGTAGCCCCAAGATAGTGAAATGTAGATTATTTCTTGAACCCTGTGAGTTGCTAGAATAAATGAAAACTCAATTATTTCCATTGGATTCCACTAAAAGACACCCTACCAAAACTCAAATGTCCAATCCCAATTGGATACAATTCTAACCAAGCTTTTTCACCATCAAAACTCTCCCTAAGTCTCTCCATAACCATTTCATCTCCAAAATCAAGATCAATACCAAACTCACATGTACTAATCCGACCATTGCCCGTACCTTCACTTTCATTACTATAACAATCCCTATAATAGTCGTCACCAATGCCCTTACCATTATTACGATCATCACTACTGCTAATACTATTGTCGCATTTCTTTGTACATTTTCTCATCTTCTTTTTGCCAATTTCCAAACACCTCTTGCCAACCATCCATGGAACTCTGATCAAAGCAAAAGCAAGCAAATTTACCACAGCACAAGGACAGCAACAAAGCGCTACACAGTCAGCTATCACACCAGCTGTACATGATTGACATTGCTTCCCCGAGCACTTCATCATCATTATATCTCCACTATTTTCTTGATCCAAAGCAAATCTGGTCCTTTTCTTCTTCTTCTTCAACAGTCCAGATCCTTTTGACCCGCATTTACACTCAACCCCATCTGGGTTCACCTCCATTTAATCAAATCCTGCAAAATGAAAACAAAATAATGATTCTTTCTTTTTTTCCTCCTTTTTCTGGTTTTTGTCACTCCATTTTTTTAGGGGTTTTTAATGGAATAATGCATGCAGTGTTGCAAAGTGGTTTTGTTTTTTGTTTGCGGTTTGGAGTATATGTCGTGAAAAGTAATTTACTGAGGAGGGGAGGGTTCAAAAAGTTTTAAACTGCTAGCCAAAGTAGCATGGGAAATGGAGTTTTTCATGCACACATTGTAATACTAGATTTGACTTAAAAACAAAAGTCTATACATTAATTTTTGCGACATGCTATACCACGCGCCATTCGTGGTCGTGTGCTACAAAACGCCAACCCCAACTCCATCTAAAATGGCAATAGTAATGATAAAAATGATTATGGGAAATGGGTCTTCAAATAGGATAGTGTCCAAGCCCGAAAGGTGAATAAGCTAAATGGAAACGAACCAAAACAGGTTGCAAAACCCACATCTCTTTAAACGCAAAAGAGAATTTAAACCCCAATGAAGTTCATGCTATCTTAAAGAAGGCGAACTTGAAGTGAACTAACCTTTGATCAATTTTGCAAATAAGAATAAGCACAAGGAGATTATAACGAATGAAGCCTCTGGAGAGGAATTACACACTGTGGCTATCATTGATCACCTATCTAAAAGTCAGGCCTTGGAAACGTGGCCTTAGACAACCGTTTGTTCTCCCCCTATCTATTTTGTAGAGATCAAGCCAAGATTGTCATCTACCCGACAAGTCGAAGTTAATAAGTGTACAAAGAAAACTCCGAATTAAGGCTACTAGAACACAAGAAATCCCTACTTCCAGCACTAATAAGAAGAGGGAACCTTTTCAGAATTTTTCAGTGCTTGTTGAGGATGATAGGCAACCTTCAAACTTGGGTTTTTGTTTAGATTAAGCAGCTAATGCTGATGTTTAAATTTTTTACATTTATCTACATCAATTTAGTCATGTCAATGAACTTACTTGTCTAGAATTGTTAAGGTACTGTAAATAGGACTTTTATTCACGTGGTAAGATCTCTATACTCTCTTAATTCAGTGAAGATTATGGCTTTTTTGGAACCTAGAATCAGTAGTGATTGTGCTACCAAAGTTATTCGAAAATTGGATTTTGAAAACTCACACAGAATTGAAGCTATGGGATTCTCGGCCTCTGGGGGGGAGGGGTGTGTGGAGGGAAGGTGGGGGGTAGGGTGGGGTGGGCGTGGCGAAAATTGGAGTTTGAAAACTCACACAGAATTAAAGCTGTAAGATTCTCGGCTTCAGGTGCGGAGGGTAGAGGGGGGGCAGTGATGGTGGTGTGGGGAGGGGGTGTTGTATATGGCTTTTATGGAGGAAATGTGTTTATACATGCAAATGCTAAATTAGATGATGGAAACCAATTTCTTTTAATAGTTGCCTATCGTAGTCCTTCTCCATCTATCAAAAGACATTTACGAGGAAAACTTCACGAAATCACTGAAGCAATTAACTTACCCTCGCTTGTAACTGGGGACTTCAATGCTTTTACTCACTCTTATGGAAAGCTCAGCAACATCAGTGGAGGCTTTACCCCTTACAAAAAGTTCAAGAATTGGATAAAGGAAATTGGAATGATCGACTTGGGATATACCAGATCTCGATTTACTTGGTCAAGAAGACTTTATCATGCTAGACTAGATAAAAATCTAGTGAATAGAAAGTGGACTGATCTCTTTACTGGTACCTTAGTCAAACATCTTCCCAGAATCAGGTCAGACCATAATCTTTCTCTAGTTAAGCTTTGCACTCAAGTAAATCAAGATAATTGCTCCAAAAGATTTTGTTTCTTAAATACTTGGGTAACACATCCTTCGTGGGAATCTTTCCTAAATAAATGTTGGAACTCAAATGAGAATCTAGAAGACAATATCTCAAACTTCTCTTATAATGCTAATATTTAGAATCGCAATAAATTTGGAAATATTTTTCATTAAGAAAAAGCTTTTAGATAGAATCATTGGAGTTTAAAAGGCCTTAGAGACACGATCAATGCTTAACCTGAGGAATCTGGAGGCTAGCTTATGTGAGGAGCTTGAAATGGTTTTAAAGAAGACCGTCTTTGGCAACAAAGGACAAACTTTACTTAGCTCACTTTTAGCGACCGTAACTCATCCTTTTTTTTCACACGAGAGCCAATTATAGAGCAAAAAAGAATAAAGTAGAAAATCTTAGACTGAGCAATGGCCAATGGTGTTCGAATAATACAATACTTTAGTTAGAAGTTATGGCTTTCTTCTAAAGGGTATTCTTCAACAATACCTCAAATGGACAACCATATCCTATCCGAGGGCTCTTTCCCCAGATTCGTACCTCGAAACAAGAGATGCTACACAAACTGGTAACTGATATGGAAATTAAAAAGCATTGTTTGATATGAGTCCTAACAAAGCTTCGAGAATTGATGGCTTAATGCATATTTCTACCAAAGGAACTGGAAAATTGTAGGCAAAGCCTTATGTAGAATGGTGAAGGAGACTTTTGAGAGTGGGAAGATCGATGCTGGCATTAATAAATCTATCATTTGCTTAATTCCTAAGATTGAAAAACCAGAAACACTTCAATAACTTCCTGCCAATCAGTTTATGTAATGTATGTTACAAGGTGATTCTGAAGGTTATCTCAAATAGAATGAAGATGATTATGCCTTACTTGATTGATCAATCCCAAATGAGCTTTGTTACTAGCCGCAACATTATTGACAATATAGTTGTGGCCTAAGGAATCATTCATTCGATGAAAATTAGTAAGGTTGAAAAAGGATGGATGGCAATCAAGATTGACCTAGATAAAGCATATGACAGGATTAGTTGCAATTTCATTAAAGATTCTCTACAAGATGCTGGTATACTTCCCTTCCTCTCTAATGTCATCATGAACTTATTTGACACTTGCTTTTTGCAAGTTAATTGGAATGGGTTACCAAGTGCTCCTTTCATTCCGAAAAGGGGAGTTCGACAAGGAGTTCCCATCTCTCCATACATCTTTGCTCTTTCTATGGAAAGATTACCTTAAACTATATGTAAAGCAATTGATACTGGTGCATGGAAACCCTTTTGGTTTGGAAATGAGTTACATGTGTCACATCTTTTCTTTACAGACGATCTTGTACTATTTGTGAAAGTAGATGTTTCTTAAGATATTTGTTATCTACAATCCTTAAGGAATGTTGCTCAATTCTACAAATTCAGTAAGCAAAGAAAAAACTCAAATATTATTCTTGCTAAACATAAAAAGAAGAATGGCCTCTAACCTTAGCAATATGATGGGCTTCAAGAAAACATCTGATTTAGGAAACTACTTAGGTGTACCAGTACTTCACAAAAGAGTGTCCAAAGAAACTTATGGAAAAGTGCTAGAGAAGGTCCAACGACGAGTAAATAATTGGCATCCTCATCGGTTTTCTTTGGCCAGACTGGTAACTTTGTGCCAATCTTCCCTTTCTTTTATTCCCATGTACATTATGCAAGCGACTGCTAATTCGGGAGGAGTGTGTAACCAATTGGACAAAATAAGAAGACAATTCATATGGGGTCCATGAGTGCAACACAAAAAACAAAGCTTAGTTGAGTGGAGTAAGATTTGCTAATCGAAAGAAAATGATAGCTTAGGTATAATGGAGATGGCATCCTTAAATGATTCTTTCCTTATGAAAACAGCTTGGGGTCTAATGACTAAGCCAGAGTTACTATGGGTGAGAGTTGTGTGAGTTAAATACCAACTATGCACAAACACCATTCCTGTTGATAATCATTTACTCAAAGCTTCCCATTTGTGGTGGAATCTTAGAAAAATCTTGGAGTATGTGAAACAAGGTACTTTTTGGATAGTAGGTAATGGTAATCTGATCCTCTTTTGGATAGATAAATGGACTCACCGAATATACCTCTCCTATATAATCTTTATTAGAACCTCCCTATAGATTTCTATAGAAAATGAGTTGTTGATTATGCCACAGATTCAGGGAATTGGGATTGGCAACTCTTATAAAGATTACTCGATAATTCAACACTCCTCTTGATAACGGCAATAAGACTACCAGATCCTACCACTGTGAATGATCGAATAATTTGGAGGCCTTCTCCTTTTGGAGATTTCTCACTGAATTCAATATATAAACTTAAATGTATGTCTACTTGGAATGTGAAAGAGGATAGATGGAAGTTAGCGTGCCATTGGAGAGGACCAAAACATATACGATATTTTATTTGGCTGATATTACATAAGCATTATTAAAAAATGTTGAATGCAAGAGAAGACATTTATCTGATTCTAGAATATGTCAAATATGGGGGCAATCAGAGGAGGACCTGGACCATGTTCTAAGAGGTTGTGAGAAAGCCTTTGATTTTTAGTGTAGATTGATTCCTATTCATAATTGGCAGAAATTTTTTAACTCCAATTTTGATGAGTGGATTTCATTGAATTTAAAAGATGAATCTACTTATCACAATTCTAGTTGGTTAACAATCTTTGGGGTTAGTTGTTGGATGCTATGGAATAGAAGGAACAAGCTAATTTTTCCAAATGAAGATATTGATGACTAATCTTTAGCAATCTAAGTTATTGCTTGTGCCAAATATGCTTCCCAAGATCATGAGGAAATGATAAGACTTTCTAGCAATCTTGTCCATCGATTTGAGCATTTAAATTGGTTGGGATATACCCTCAGTAGATTACATAAAGATTAACACTGATGGTGCTGCAAAATGTAACCCACTATAGCTGCTACAGGTGGACTGATAAGAGATTAAACTAGCTACTAGATTAACAATTTTATGGTGAATTTAAGGTCCTACTCTTCTATTCTTGCTAAACCGTGGGGAGCCTTTCATGGATTAAAATTAGCTTGGAACCTAGGATACAAAAAGGTAATCGTAGAGTTGGATAATAAGACAGTAGTTGATTGGATTGCTAATAAAAGATTCCAAGACCAACATTATTGGAACTTATTAAGACCTATTGAAGAACTATGCAACAGAGACTGGAACATCAAGATGCAACACACTTATGGAGAAGGAAACAGATGTGCAGACCTCTTGGCTAATCTTGTACTCAACCAACATATTGGTTATCATGAGCTTCATAGACCTCTAAAATCTGTTTTTGACATATGCATGCAAGACTTACGAGGAATCTCTTTCTCCCGTAACCGTGTAATGTGATTTGGCATTTTGCCATTATTTCCAATAAAAAAAAGAGGCAGCCTAACAATATTAGATGATGTAAGGAAGAGAATTAGAAATTCAATGATATACCGTCTGTTTCACAACAATAAACAAAGAAAATAATATTAATACGGTAGTAAAAATAATCACAAAAAGTTTGATTGTGTATTAAATTAACGACTTCACTTCAAAATTCATATAAAAAACTATAAATTTTTTGCAAAACTCAAGCACTAAATTTAGCATTTACCCTTAATTAAATACAGTGCAATGAGTCTTATTTTTGCAAAGTAATTATAAACTTGCATAGTACTATTGAAATCTAAGCCTTACATGGACAGTTACATGTTCTTATTGAGATACCATTATGCAGTGAACTAATCAGGTTCTCCGGTGCGGGAAAAAAAGGGATAAGAAAATTATGAGAGTTAGATAAGAAAATTCAGGATAAGAAGTCCTGAATTCATTTTATTATCCCACATGCATTATTTCGGTCTATTTGTTTATGTCCACTAACGATTTCTAAATGGAGAAAGATATAAATGCACAAAAGGTATAAATAAAGAAGTAAAAAATAAAACAAATATTTACGAAAATATATATGCTATACTTAATTCTATAATTTTCATCACCAAGAGCAAAGCCAAGGTTGACAATCAATATCCAATACAAAATATCCCCCATCTATCGAGCCAAAAATTTCATTTAATCCCATCCACGGCACAAACACTAATTTCATATTGAGTATATATGAATGAACCTAGATGTAATTTCATTTTGTATTTATTAATTATATATAACTTAATTACTTTTTATTTTATCACATATTCATAACCTGTTGTTGAGAAAATTTTTGATAAATTCACTTTATAATTTTTTATTTTAGTTTATTTTGTAAACACTTCCGCATATAAAAATAATTTGTCATTTCAAAGTTTATTTTATTTCACTCAATCCCATCACAAATCATTCCCGTACACTTAATATGAGATAAATTGATGGGTGGACATTTTCACGTGACATTCAAATCATGTCGTTTGGAAAATCATTATGGGTTTATTTGGATTTTTTTTTATCTATATTTATATTTGTATCGAAACAATATATATAAATATGTATTATTTATATCTATAATTTATTTATATTTCATCTTTTTATGAGAATTATTAATTTTTTTATTTTTATCTATTTCTTGATAAATATTTATTAAAAAAATTAAAAAAAAATATCTATATCTACGAGAAAAAGCTAACTAAACAAACCCTACGTTTTAGTGGCTGGAGGACGCAAGGACTTTCCCATCAGAACAAACCCCGACGGTTCGGCCCAAAGCATAGCTATTTCTTTTCCTTCAAACCATCACAGAAGGGGCTTGGGCATAGAAATGAAAAGGTGACCTCCAGCCACACATAGCATTCAGCAAAATTTCCATTTCATTGTTTAAATGAACGTGAATAATAAACCCCTACATTTCATGTCAAAATGCCTATTTTTGGCTTCGCAACATTTAAAAATTTTTGTACGTTGAACAGACTCTGGAATTGCCATTGATATGTCAAGGAAGGACCCCCACCACCCAGGCCACAGCCAGCTTTTGTTGATCGCACAGGGGATGTGCACGTTCCATCTGGATTTTTCTCCGGCTTTTGTTTGGATTGTCTGTTTTTCATCTGTATCTGTATCTTTTTTAAAATGATATATGTAAATATATCCGATTTGCATCTAAATTTTATCTATATTTGTTCTATTTGATCTTTGATAAGAACTGTCAACTTTTTTTTATCTATATCTATTTCTTGATAAATAATTTATTAGCAAAAAGTTTGAAAAGTGTCTGTATCTGCCGGAAAAAAGCCAAAACAAACAGACCCTTTATTCGCACTAATTTGCGTGGTGTGACGTTTTCATGGCCATCACAGGGGTTCGAAAATATTCATATTAATATGATTATAGGCCAAAAAGCATATTCAAATTTTTTTGTTTTGTTGATTTTTAATGAAATATGCAACCACATTTAAAAAAGAATATTAATGAATTTTTTTTTCCTTAGCTTTAGATGCTCTCCCTTATTTATTAACGGGATTTTTTTTTTCATTTTTATAAATTATAAAATCAAATTTTACGGTTCAATGGACACAATTTGATAGAGAAGATTTATTTAGTATTATACATAATGTGTTTGTATACAACACATGTAAGTACAAATATCATCTACAATCTATATTATATATATTAAAATTTAATCGATATTTACATATTACATGAACATGAGAAATGATGCGTAATAAATAATGAATCTTTTCTCTTATTTGGCATTTCTAATTAAAGGAATAATGTAATAAATTGTACCTAAAATTTGACAAAATAAAAAAATATCTACCTGAATTTTAAAATTGATTAATTTAGTACATGAAATGACTAGACGAAGATACCATTGGTATGCACGAAAGTTTTATTAGGTACTGAATTATTAGTTTCAAAATTTAATGATTAAATTGATCAATTTTAAAATTTAGATCCCTATATTTATATTTTACCAAAATTTAGATACATCTTAATTAAACTAGAAATTTTTAAAAAGGAAGCTGAGACATTTACCTACCCGACCCTTACCCAGCTATCCACGAATTTACAGTAGCAGTAATTCTCTCTCTCTCCCCTTCTATTTTTTTTTTCCTTTAATATCCTTCCAATATTAGCCTTTAAGTGGAGTTGTTGCTTTTTCCTATTTGTTGCAATTTTTCTTTTGTCTCCTTTCTGTTGTTTTTTTATGCTTATTTGATAAATATTTCCTAAAACAAAAATCAGTGTCAGATATGCATTACTGAATTATTTGTCCAGTGCATTAATAAGTAGGAGAGAAAATAGAAAAAAAAGCATTCACTAGTCCTTGTCTTTCTTCTAGTCGTAAATTGTATATTTTTCTTGATTTTGCAAGGACTTAAATACGATGATGTTGAACGCAAAAGATTATTTGTCCTTTCCTATTTGAACCAACTGCAAGTTGTGAGAGCACACCATGAGGTTATTCACGAAGAAAACAAAAGAAGTTTTCTTATATTTATAAATTTTTTATAAGTGCTTTTAATGGCTAAAAAAAATATAGATGATTGTATTATTTATTTTTTAAGTAATAAATAGAAAATATGTTGGTATACCACTTAGATACACTAAGATGAAGAATCTAAGATAAAATTATGAACAGCGTTTCAAGAAAAAAGATTTAAGAGGACTAATACATCATTTATTTTGTTAAATAGGGGACAGAATTAATGTTTTTTTGGACAAGTGGTGCATTATACATAGTCTTTTTTCCAGTTTCCGATGACATGACACTTGGAAACCTACACTAGATCTTAGCATGGATTTCGGATAAATAATTTATTCCTGAAATTTCCATGATTTTGAAATTCTTAATCGGGAGCATAATTCATGCTGGCTCCTTATTTATTTTTTCAAACTGAAAGTCCTATCTAAATATGCTCAAGCCAAGCTTCAGTTGGATAACTATATAGATATAGATATATATGGACATAGATGTGACAATTGCTCAAGAATCAATTGGATTGGCAGATGCTCTCGCCTTAATTAAGAAGCACTAAGGTCAATTTAGTTCCTAAGAACTCCAATTAATCCTTACAAAGAAATTCTTAAGCTTTTTCAATATTCTCATGTTACTTGGCATTCTTATATTTGGCGCAAAATTAGGAGTATTCTCGTAATTAGAGGTCACTGGACTTCAACTAAGATCGTATATAATTCAAAATTGATGATATAAATAAATATATATGTATTTGCAAGGATAGATTTAAAGAATAATCTTTTTTTTTTTTTTAACCGTGTAGATGTCACAAGATAAACCTATGCATGAAAACTACCCAAAATTATATACGTACACATACATGTATAATCATGGACGGATTTCCGGGGGCAAAAAAGAGCCCCGCCCCGCAAGCTCGGGTTAAATTTTACAAGGAAAAAAAAATAAAGAAAAATATGTATTGTATGTGTATTAAAAAAAAAACAAAAAAAGAACATATTGATATGCATACATAAAAAGCTTGGTTTTGTAATCAAAATATCATGGGTTCAAAGCTAACAATCATCATTTTACTTTTTTAATATGTATTTATTGCGTAAATAATATTTTTTTCTCTCTTTCTTAACTCTACATTTTTTTTTTACAATAACTAATAATATTAAATATATTTAGCTAAATAATTATCCTACATTGTTGCTTTTATTAGTATTGTACCATAAATAATTATTTCATTGTCTATATTACATATATTTCATCCAATCCTATCAGTTATTAGTTAATATCACAAATTACATGACTTGATTTGGTATCAATTATTGTTATAATTTTTATGTATTTTTTAAAATAAATCGATAGATAAATATACCCAACAGTTTGATTTTGCATCTGTTTCTGTATATAATATTAATTTCAAGTTTAAGTGATGATGTAGTCAAATAGTGAGATGTTTTGTGTGCGAATATATTTGTTAATGTGCCGTCATAAGGCATATAGTATAAATTCCACATGGAATCACATGGTACAACTAGCAATTAAGTGACCTAGCTAGATGGGCTATGCCTATTATCTATTAACAAAATCCTCATTTCGATGCATTAACTTATAATATAACCTTTGAAATTTTGAATCATTCATGACCATGCCGTGGACACCGTACGCAATGTATATATTTGAAATAAATGCCCTTGTCCCACCTACATGCCATTATCAAATAATAGGGGGGAAAAAGGGCTAGGGAGGTATAGGACTCTTGTTCCTGTAGGCTGTACGTGGATCATTGATGAAGAATGAAAATTTTTGCTTATGGGTCCCAACGTACAACTCCAAATCTTATTGCGAGGTCGGCCCATGCTAAGTGCATTTATCAGCCTGTTTTTTTTTTAATTTTTAATTTGAAAAATGCATCAACTAAATCATTACTTTTACACCTCTTAAAAATTTTATTTTATTTCCTATAATATTAGAAAAATATGCACTTACAATTCAAACAATTACTAATTCTAATTATGTAATGTCATTCATATATGTGGTATGATGAAAATCTAACTATCAAGGTGTCTGTTGATATAATAGTTTAAAATTTGATGAATTCAAGGCTAAATATGCTCGATCGAGAGTATTTTCAAGATAGATAAGTGCCCCCCATCTTTTAATATTACGATTTGAAATTCTACAAACTTTTAAGGCTAAATATGCTTGATTAGGAGAATTTTCAAGATAGATAACTTCTTGTGAATCAGAGTGTAACAAAGGTAAAGTGTCATATGATGGGAGCACTTTATGAAGTCATAAAGGTTTCAACACAATTAATTAAGGTTGCAAACGAGCTGAGCCAAGTCAAGCCAAGCGTGACTTTTAAAGGCTCTGCTCAACTTGTTTAAAAATTATCGAACTTGAGCTCGAGTTGAGCTTTTTTATTGAGCTTAAAATTCACGATCAAGCTCGTCTTATTTAACTAAATGAGCTTTATTTTGAGATTAAGCTAAGCTGGGTTTTTTATTGAGACTAATCGAGCTTTTATTGAGTTATAAATTTAAGTTCGATCTCAACTTGTTTAGATAGCTGGTTGTCTTTTTTTTCTTTTTTTAAGTTAAAAATAATATCTAAGAATCACTATATACATAAATATACATATAAATCAAATAAAAATTATTTTTTTATTATTTTAGTTATATATTTATATATAAAATATATTATAAATATAAAACTTATAAATCTGTTAACAAACCTATTAACGAATATACTGGCAAGACGAACCTAAACAATTTTTAAGAGTTGGCTCGTAAGCCTAAACTGAATTTCAAGTTTGACTTATTTACTAATCAAATTTGAGCCAACCCGAGATTAAAGCGACAAGCTTGAGTAGTTCAAGAGTAGCTTGGCTAGTTTGCAACCTTAATACTAATACGTTGCAAGGAGTTATTAATAACATATAAGTGCTAATAAATTTTTAACATTTGAAGAGTTTCATAGAAGTTATACACTATTGTTATTATTCTTCTAAAAAACATCGGTATTTACTAACCAATGATTTCGAGATGTGGTGTATTTGTACTAATAAATCCTTTTTCTCAGGTTTTAAGCCTGCAAAGAAGCTTCTCTAGTGTTTCCTGTGTTTTTGGATGCATGTAGTAAAACTAGTGAGAGTGAAAAGGCTGATCATATAACTGGAGATGATTGTAATATGTCTTAAGTAGAGTATAAGAGATCTCTACTTATCACACGTTTTTGGATATAATGATATGGGGTTCATTAAAATCCAATGCAGGAGGAAGCACTCTCAGGAGTCAAGAGAAGTGACCTCTGTGGAGTGAATGGATCTAAAGAAAGCACACTTAGAATACCGTATCCAAATAAACAATACCTCCACATAAGGATTTTCGATTGGTCATCGCAAAGCCGAAAGCCCGTGTCTCCATCAATGGTTTATATCGCAAGAGTTGTGCAATTCTATTTTATAGGTTGGGGGTTGCTTTTGTATTTTCCTAAAATTATATCTTTGAAAAGTTTAAAAGGATAATTTAATATTTTAAAGTATATATTATAAATGATTGAGACATGTATTAGAGCAACCGTTTTGTCTTCTTTCTTCAGATTTAGAGTTGGTTTGTTTAGCTTTTTTAGATAAATATAAACATTTTTTTTTAAATTTTCTTTTAATAAATTGTTTATTAAGAAATAGATATAGATAAAAAAAAATTAATAGTTTTCATGAAAAGATCAAATATAGATAAAATATAAAAACAAATCAAATATATTTACACATATTATTTTCTATACAAATACAAATACAGATGAAAAACAGATCATCCAAACAGAACCTAAATAACTATGCATTCTAAGGCGTCCTCGGGACGGTCCAATAATTTCCAGCACAAACATATGTAGTGATATCTTTAGAATTTTTTTAATAAAATATTTAGGAAGCTTTCGGCGAAAAGAGCCCTTTAATGTTCCTTATTATTTATGCTCGAGTCATCAAGGCCAATTGTAAAATTAAAATACAAATGCCATTCAAAAATGTTTTGGACCATTTTAAGAGAATGTTTACAGATGTGATGCAATGAAAAAAATAGGACATAATTACTTGAAAAAATGACATAGGATGGAGAGGAGGAACAAATGTTGATTGTTCTACACCGGTCCTTATACTGTCAACCTTTAATTCTACACCGCCAGTATTGGATCGGCGTACTTTACCCGTCTTTTAGATATTTCAATTTTATAATTAATAATGCAATCAATATCATTTTCAAAGAATATCTTTTAGTATTATTTAATAGGATTTTTAGATTTTACGGAATATCTTTTATTAGGATTTTTTTGTATCTTTTTATTTAGTTTATGATAGGATTTATTTTATTTTATCTTTCTTTTTTTAGTAAATTTTAGGTTTCCTATATATTGTACTCCCTATGGCAAAACAAAGCAGCTTTTGACATTTGAATGATATTTCTCTGAGCTCTTTGCTCTGTAATTCCAAATTTCAAATTTCTTGCACAAAACTTTGGATTTAATGCCAATTGCTTCAGTACTCTCAAAATAAATAAGCTTTTGAAGATCACAGGACAACATTCGTGAGCCAATCAACGTCTTGCAATAAACCCTAGATTTTGTGAGCAAATCAATGTTTTGCAATAAACCCTAGATTGATTTCACGCTATATGCTGCGCCAGTTTGGTATTAGAGCCACTTTCGCTCTTGGTAGCAATGGCATCCTGGAGACAAGCTTACCAATGTCACGCAATGGATGAGATCTACGATCATGATGATCTAGATTGAAGGATCGGGTAGACAATAAATCGACGGTTAAGCACTATGGTGGATTGATTTACTGAAAGAATGGGTGCATTGATGGAAACCCAAAGAAGTGAAAACTTTAGAGGAGGACAAAACCCTAATCCCAAACCAAGACTTGATGTAGGTTTCGAGGAATCAGATGATGACTCCTCTTCTATTGATAAGGGTTATTATGCTGGACTACCACGCAGGCGGGTTAAGCCTCGTGTTAAGGAAGATCGTGGGCATTGGGAAATAGGGATGAAGACAAAGGTCTCAAAATTTCATGGTGGTTTGCAGACAGAGAAAGAGATACTATTTGTTGATGAGAATGAGGATGAGGAAGATGACAAAGGTGTCTTTGAAGTAGGAGGTAATGGTAATCCAGTTTATGATGAGGAACATGTTGAAGAAGAACTTGTAACTGGAGATGACAAGGTGAATCTACTTGCTAGGAGGTTGTGTATGACTCCTAGTGTAGTCGAGGAGGAATATGGTGCTGTGTTTGAGGCTAGAGGGGATGGAGAACTTGTACTTGGTACAAAACACATGGAAGAAGAGATTCTCATAGGTGATGGCAAGGTGAATGGATTGTCTTCTGATAACAAGGGAATCAAACCCTTAATTCTTTTTAGGGATGTCAATATCACTTTTATCAAAGACCATGGGTTTATTTCATCCATACAGCACATTGCTGAGACAACAAATTTTGCTTTAATTCTAACCAGTAATGATGGCAACGTTGTATTTGAGGCTAACTTTGAGGCTGGAGGGGATGTAGACCTGTATTTGATACGAGACACATGGAAGAAGAGATTCTCATAGGTGATGGCAAGGTGAATGGATTGTCTTCTGATCGGAATGGAATCAAACCCTTAATTCTTTTTAAAGATGTCGATATCGCTTTCATCGAAGACCATGGGTTTATTTCATCTATACAACAAATTGCTGAGACATCAAATGTTCATTTAATTTTGACCAGTAATGATAGCAACGTTGTTATGCCTAAAAACTTGGATGGACTTGAGATATGTTTTAAAACACCATTTCTGAAGCAACTACATGCTTACACATACATGGTTTGTGCTGCGGAAAACACAAGAGTTCAATCTCAAATGGCTTGTATGATTAAGCTGGTGAAAATTCAAGCTCGAATTTTGTCCGACTGGGGGAGTATGATGTAATGGAAGAGATGAGACATAACTACTTGAGAAAATGGCATATGATGGAAAGGAGGAATAAGCATTGAATGTTCTAAACTAGCCCTTACACCATCAGCCTTGAGAGTTAAGCTGCAAGCATTTAGTTCTACACTACTTACGTTAGAGCGACGTACTTTACTTGTCTTTTGGACTTTTCAATTTTGTAATTAATCATGCAGTCAATGTCTTTAAAATATTATTTAATATTTTTAAAGAATATCTTTTAGTATCATTTAGTAGGATTTTTAGATTTTATGGAATATCTTTTATTAGGATTCTTCCATATTTTTTATTTAGTTTATGTTAGGATGTTTTTCCTTTTTTAAAGTAAATTTTAGGTTTCTTATATATTGTATGCCCTAGGACAAAACAAAGCAGCTTTTGACATTTGAATGATACTTCTCTAAGCTCTTTTGCTCTGTTATTCCAAATTTCGAATTTCTTGCACAAAACTTCATATTTGATGTCAATTGCCTAGGTATTTTTAAAATCAATAGGCTTTTGAAGATCACAGGATAACATTTGTAAGCGAATCGACGTCTTGCAATAAACCGTAGAATGATTTCACGCTATACACTGTGTTAGGATGACAAATGATTTCTTGTATGCATTTTCGACAGTTGATGCATCGTAATATAAAAGGAGTTAATTGAAAGTAATTTGAAAATGTATAAAATACTTCTAAACCTTTTAGTAATTTTTTTTGGGAGCTTTTATATTATTTAAAATGGATAGATAGAGATATTCTATAAACTTGGGAAAAGGAAATTAATACACATAATTTAAAAAAAATTACACAAATACTGCTAGATGAGAAATAATCCAAGAATTAGCCAAGTTAAACATGTCTCTTCAAGAAGCGATGTTATAAGTAGCTAACCTCGTCTATTCTATTTACACTAACTACCTCATCTCTTGAAGAAACAAGATCGGACACTTATAATCTTGTTTCTTGAAGAGACGAGTTTAATTTAACTAATTCTAGGATTATTTCTCATCTAGCGGGATTTATGTAATTTTTAGAAAAAATTATTACTTTTTACTTAATCCTTTAAACTTCGTCGACATTTCACATGGTATTTTAATTATAAATCCATGGATGATATATATATGTATTTTACCAAAAAAATCGATGATCAATCAATAGTATTTTCTGTTGAGTATATTAAGGATCTATTTGTTTCGTTTGTTTGCAAAATGGATATTGATGTTTTCAAATAGACTATTTATCAAGAAAAAAATAGACAATTTTACTCATAAATAGATCAAACAAACCATATATAGATAAAAGAAAAAAAGACCATTCAAATAGAGCTTAGGGTCTGTTTGGATGGTCTATCTTTTACCCGAATCTTACTTATATTTGGTTTTGTATCTGATTTGGTTGATCTGGTTATGAATAAAAATTTCTATATGTATCTATTATTGACAAATAATATATTTGAAAACGATAAAAATAAGATATCAAAATGACCAAAATGAGACGAACCAAATAGATCTAAACCAAAAGGAATGGATAAAAAAGTTAAAAAATAGGAAAAAGAAAAGGTACACAAATGGCTCAATTATTTCACTGAATGAATAAGACCGTAATAGAATTACTATTATGAAGGAATGAAATAAAGATATAACAAGATTTTTTTTATTAATTTTTATTTAAATGGTAATATTTTAAAAAAAAATAGTTCCAACATTAAGTTTGAATAAAGAATGATTATTTTTATATAATAAGGATTTATCGTAGAATCGCTATTCAATGAACTAAACGTCGTAGTAGTTATTTATAAAAAATAAGGTTATAATAAAATTATAATTACAGCGAAGTAAACGGGCAGTGATTTTCCAGCGTTAAGGGAAACTCACTTCCGACACGACACCATTGAAGTTGAAGTTCACCCAGCCAGTGATTAGTGTCAAATTAGATGGGATCCGCCGGGGACAAGCCGTTGATGGACAGAGAGAGATCCAAGTTGATTTATGAGAATTGTGATTCGACTAAAGGGTATATGTATTTTTACTGCTATTATACACACACACACACACATATGAGTATCCTCGACACCATCTAAAATCTCACATCAATACTTGATGGTCATTTATTATATTAATGATCTCTCAATTTTAATTTTAAAATTCTTAAAAAAATTTCTTATAATTTATTTACATTATTTACTCAACCCGCCGTAGAAACAACGTTGTTATTTTTTTTTTTCCCTTGGCCGCTAGAAACAAGGTAATTCACCTAGAGATTTGGGAGAAGAATTCCCAATGAGTTTACTCTTGTAAGGATTTATAGTAAATAATTCTTGTTTTTTCTTTTTTAGTTTTTTTTTTCTGGGTCAATTTTATGATTTTTTATAAACTTATAGTCATTTAACTCATATCTTATTTTTGAAAAGCAGAAATATTTTTACTGTACTCTCGCCTCAGGTGAGTGAGTAATCTTATAAACAATCCATTTTTCAAGTTGCTTGTTCATAGGAGTATTACATTATTCTTTTAACTTACTCGGGATATTCTAGTTTATAGTCTCCTTTTATCATAATTTATGCAACGCTGGTCAGATATCATATTTGAACCATTATCGAGGAATTTATCTTACTGGGCAGAGGATAGAAAAGGAATTAGAAAAGAAGCAATTGCCTTTCCTTTCATTATCTCCTGCAGGAAAGGAAAAATGGAGATATCTTGAAAGGAAGGAGTGTAATAACAATAATACTAAAATATCTTTAACTGAAGATATATTTAAAAATTTCAAGACATTTTGGTGTTCTAATAAGTTTGAAAAATATCTAATCATTTTCTATCCGCCATCATTCCAATTTCTTTATACCCTCCAAATAATTGTTTTCAATGTATATTCCTCTCTCCCCTGTTTATTTCCTCCAATTTCTTTCATTGATCCCAAGCATAATATTTCCACTCATTTTAATTTCTTCTGCTTTTCTTTCCTTTCCACCGATCTCTCCATGAGCAAATATGTCATAAGATTTAATTGAACCATTGAAAATATCTTAGAAACTTAGAAATTTGTGGGAAAGCATCAGACAGTTTCCAACGTTAAAATTGCAGTAACCATAAAATAGTTGTCATGGCTACATATATATACGCACACACATATATATACCAATGAAATGCTGCATTCACAAGCACTTATATGAAAAGCAACAATCAAATCACTAATCCAATGCATAAACATAAAATTAAACTCACCTGGGCAAAGCGCGAAATGCTGGACAGAGAGAAGAAGAGACTACAGAATCCAATAATCCAGTCCTTTAGAATCTCGATTCAGCAGCTTTAAGTAAAACAACGTTGAGTTCATCGATCTTGTTTAATTTATGAACATGGGGTATTGCCAAAATCCAAAAAAACCCTCATTGATCCGATCTCGAAAATCCAAATTCAAAGTAACATATAATATATATGTATATATTGGAAACCTTTTTTCTTTGTCTGTCTCTTTAATGTCTTACCACCGAAAAACTGTCTACGAATGTATGATGTGATAGAGTATATAAATATAAATAAATGTATTTTATAAGCACAAGAAGCATCTTTCAGATTTTAATATTGGAGTCATCCGAGTCAGAGAGAAGATTAGTATAATAATTAAAAAAAGAGACTGATGAGTTAGTTTGAGTCCCGATGACATCAAAAAAATTATTTGTTAATTTCATAGGAGAGCTCCTTTTCCCACTTCTTTTGCTGTTGGGGAGTTCCTGTTCTGCTATGCATGCATTGGGTTGGGATGAGGCCATGCACGTGAGGTAGATGGTGGGCACGTGCAACTGCATTGAGCTATACTTTATCTATTTTACTCAAATATTGGACGGAGCCGAAAGTCTCCGGGACCGGACCGCCTCTGTCTCCTCATTTTGCATCGTGTCAGAACGAGAATCTGCCATTGATGGGGAGAAGATTAAATTAGTGTTGATTTTTTTGGGTTTAGGAAAAAGACTAATTATATTACGAATTTGTTTATGGTATCCGTGCAATTTGGTGAGTGGTCCGAAATCGTGAAGTTTAATGTTTTTGGCTCCACCATTACCTTTGAGTTGGTCAAGTTGCTCGTCGTTCTCGTAGCGGTGGTTGGAGTTATGATTTAACTCGATTTAAATGATTGATAAGAAATCAGGCATTTAATTAAATGGTTCTAAGAAAAATAAAGTATTTTAATTTTTTTTTTAACCATTAGTATTATACACACTCCATTTAAAAGCTCCCGCTAAATAGTTTCAAGCTTAAAAAGTTAAAAGAAAACGTTGAAAAAAAAGTAATATTTTAAGGAATAATTTTGAAAAATTGAAAACGCCACCCCAACCAATATAATCTCAACTTTAGAAAATCCAAAACCATTAATTAAAAAAGTGAGTTCATTAATAATTAAATTTGTCTATTCAACAGGTGGCTTTTGTGCTTACGTAAACGAATCACGATGACGATTAATTATCACCTACTTTTTGCCATTGTAGCCCAACAATTCCCTGCGTGCATACTGTATAGTAGGCATAGATATATGGCTAGCCCGTGTAGCGCTCATTTGCTTCCATGTTTTTGAGCACTATTACCTCAACCAGGTGCTTCGACAAGTCAATGAGCTCTAGGGTCTATCAGCATTGATGCTAGATATGAGATCCCTCTACAAGTATGACTAATGCGGATGAACGGACTGGATCTAGGTAATCAAGCATGCTAGATGGATTGTCAAGTGAGATGCTCGATTGGACAAAATTGTGAAGCCACCACTTGTTTCAGCTAGTATATCTCTTGACTATTTACCATGGTATCTTAGATTACTTAATGGTACATTAGTTGTACCAGTGCCATTCTTAGCCATATGGTAAAACATATGTTGCTCCATTTAAGTTATTTTTCTTCTACTTGTGCAATTACATTTTAACCTTAGTGTTTGTTGTACATTTTGGGCTAACTTCATTGCCTAGTTGCTTTAGTTCGTGCATGCTAATATCTTGACCAACACACTAGCAATTACGGGGGTAGTGTAACAATTCAAGGTGGTCCTCACAAGGCATTGGCATCGGCCCAGTCAAATGAGAATACTGATGATATCTTATCGTTGTAGCAGACATAGAGTTGTCCTCACAAGGCATAACTATAAGGCTGGGGTAAGGGGCCAAAGCGAAGACTAAGCATGTACTAGTAGAAATTAGAGATGAGCCATCACCCACAACAGTTGATACTGGAGAGTCAAGTCTTTCAGTATCATATTCAACTTCTATGGAGATACCTTTGCTTAATAGCTCTATTATGGCTATTAAGACTCATCCAATGACAGGTGAGTGGCACTGTCATGTGATATGGGTGAGGTGAGTGCTCTTACTACAGTCCATCTGGTGGAGATTTAGATGGTGCCCAGGTTACACAGATGGATGCAACGTACATGGAGCATCCTCAACAACACCCACATCTAGAATCTAATATAGGATTGCTATGCATGCATTGGCTTTTGGGATGAGGCCACGCACGTGAGGTAGATGGTGGGCACGTGCAACTGCATTGAGCTATACTTTATCTATTTTACTCAAAACATTGGACGGAGCCGAAAGTCTCCGGGACCGGACCGCCTCTGTCTCCTCATTTTGCATCGTGTCAGAACGAGAATCTGCTATTGATGGGAAGAAGATTAAATTAGTGTTGATTTTTTTGGGTTTAGAAAAAACTAATTCTTTGACTAATTATAATACGAATTTGTTTTATGTTAACCATGCAATTTGGTGAGTGGTCCGAAATCGTGGAGTTTAATGTTTTTGGCTCCACCGTTACCTTTGAGTTAGCCAGGTTGCTCGTAGTTCTCGTAGCGGAGGTTAGAGTTACGATTTAACTGGATTTAAATGATTGATAAGAAATCTCTTACCCACCGGCCACAGGCATTTAATTAAATAGTTCTAAGAAAAATAAAGTATTTTAATTTTCATTTTTTTTCTTTAACCATTAGTATTATACACACCCCATTTAAAAGCTCCCACTAAATAGTTTCAAGCTTAAAAAGTTAAAAGAAAACGTTGAAAAAAAAGTAATATTTTAAGGAAAAATTTTGAAAAAATGAAAATGCCACCCGAACCAATATAATCTCAACTTTTGAAAATCTAAACCCATTGATTAAAAAGTGATTTCATTAATAATTAGACCTACATCTTCAACAGATAAGTTTTGTACTTTGTGTCAAACTCGTTTCTTCAAGAGACAAGTTTTGTGCTTATGTAGATGAATCACGACGATGATTAATTATCACCTACTTTCTGCTATTGTAGCCCAACAATACAATAGGCATGGATATATGGCTAGCCTGTATAGCGCTCATTTGCTTCTATGTTGTTGAACACTACTATCTCAACTAGGTGCTTCGACAAGTCAACAAGTTCTCGGGACTATCGGCACTGATGCTAGATATGAGATCCCTCCACAAGTATGACCCATGCAAGTGAACGGAGTGAATCTAGGTAATTGAGCATGCTAGATGGATTGTCAAGTGGGATGCTTGACTGGACAAAATTGTGAAGCCGCCACTTGTTTCAGCTAGTATATCTCTTGACTATTTACCATGGTATCTTAGATTACTTGACGGTACATTAGTTGTACCAATGCCATGCTTAGCCATATGGTAAAACGACTGTTGCTCCATTTAAGTTATTTTTCTTCTACTTGTACATTATATTTTAACCTTAGTGTTTATTGTACGTTCTGGGCTAACTTCATTGCCTGGTTGCCTTAGTTCATGCATGCTAATATCTTGACCAAGGCACTAGCAATTATGAGGAATTGTTGACATAGAGTGGTCCTCACAAGGCATAAATATGAGGGTAGGGTAAAGGGCCAAAGCGAAGGCAAGGTGGTAAGCATGTACCAACAGATATTAGAGATGAGCCATCATCCACAATAGTTGATACTGGAGAGTTGGGTCTTTCAATATCATATTCCACTCCTATGGAAATACATTTGCCTAGTAGCTCTACTATAGCTATTGAGACTCATCCGATGAGAGACGAGTGGCACTATCATATGATATGGGTGAGATGAGGGTCTCACTTAAGTTAAGCCAGACTCAATCCCTTATCATCAGATTCCTTACCACAGTCCATTGGGTGGAGATTTGGATGGTGCCCAGGTTACACAAGTGGATACAACATACATGGAGCATCCTCAACAACACACACATCTAGAATCTAATATAGGATTGCATACATTCTTTTGAACGAGGAGGGGGAAACAGATATAACAACGTTAGGATTTTTTATAGTTATTCTTTTCATCTAACGATAAGTTCTATATCTTGTTTTTTTTCTTTACTTGGACATATAGAGCATTAAGGACACTTCCAATTTTGCATTTTCATTTTAGTTTTACTAGTGCATAGTTAGACGGGGTTAAAAAGTTTGTTGATGTTTGTAAAGTGGTAGAGATGGTGAACTTGTCTAAAATGGTGTTTGGAGAAGCGATATATGATGTGCACATTGTACTTTTGATCTTTGTATTGATAGGTCTATTTGTATATAGGCAATGTCATAAATGTAGCTCGAGCTGCAATTTTAAGCAGGCTAAAAGAGATGATATGATACAAAATAAGAAACCCATCTCTTCAAGAGGCAGGTTTTATACAGACACTAGAAGTTATCTCTTCAACATATGATATTTAAGTTTAAATTGCAGATGTATTTTGGCAAATTTGAGAGTTTTATAACAAAAATAGGCCAAAATTTTATCAAAACCGGTTTTGTAGACTCAACATAGCATAACTAATGGATAAATTACACTAGAAGGTATCAACATTTGAGGGCAAGTTAATTTAAAGTATCAATATTTCCATTAGTTAAAAAAGATGTATCAACGTTTAGCAAAGTGAATCAAATGAGGTATCAATGTTTAACAAAGTTCATTTAAGATATCAACGTTTCAATTAGTTTTCAATTAAGTTTCCAAGGTTTTCATTAATGGTTAATTATGGCCAAAATAAAAAATAAAAAACTAATGGTTAATTATAAATATCTTATTTAACTCACTTTGCAAAAAGTTGATACAACACTTTTAACCAGTTGAAATATTGATATCTTAAATGAATTTATCTACAAACATTGATTCCTCTTTTAAATCACTTGAAATATTGATATCTTGAATGAACTTGTCCCAAAACGTTGATACATTTTATTGTAATTTACCCTTTAACTAATTTCCTAATTATAGACGATACACAATATTAGTGGATTTTGACTTTAAACGAAAATTAATTCTTCCATAAACAATTTAAGTTTTGGTTAAATTAAGAATTAAATATTAATTTTACAAGGTATAGTCTAGGCTACTCAATTTTTTTACTCATTCAATGCAATAAAATGAGATTGATTACAACTTCAAACAGAGTTTTAATTGAATTAAAATACTATGAACTTTCAATGTAAACCTCGCAATTAACTAATTTCTTGAAATTGTTTATTTACATGTGCACGTTAAATTTATTATTATTTCAATTGATTTTTTTTTCCTTTTTATTTTATTTTGGATAGGGCCAATTACTGGCTTAAGTTCGTGTTTGGTTTTTATTGGCTCAAACTGTGTTTAATAACTTAAAAGAATCTAATGCGTATTTAAGATAATGAATCTAGCTTAGCTTAGTAGGTATAGACACACACATGCTTTCAACAATTGAGAATGAGTGAGAACAACTAGGGATCTAGCGATTCCAAAAGATCATACAACAAGTATAAGTGCACTCCCTACACTTATGGCCAAACCCTTATGTCATGTGTAAATCATGTGCAACAAGTCATAGTTGCAAGTCTCCAATAGCTAATAATAAAACCGAAAACTAACCTTGTGCTTCTCTAGCTTTATCGGCATTAGCATTCAACAACAACAGGGAAAGTGTTACAATGAATTTAACAAGCTTTTGGCAATCTCCTCAACCATTGCTATGCCTTGTTTGTTAATTGAGAAACTTTGACAATCTTCGAAAGCCATCTTTGTCTTAAAGAGTGAAAACTAAGGCGAGTAAAAACTAAACCTAATTCCTTATAGGCACTAAGTCCTTAAAGGGTTTTATTTTCTTAATGTGGATTTTTGTAATGCTTTGAGATGAGGAAGGGCTTCTTGAGCTTAGTCAAGTCTTTTAGAGGTCAAAAGTGTTTTGTTCAAGGGAAATAGATGATAGGTTAAAACGGGGGAGAAATTATTAGTATGTAAAGTTGGACGAACATGCCATGGCCATGAGTCAGCTTGTTTAATCCTTTTAAAAATGGGTTAAGGTTGACCTTTATTAGCCAATTAAACTCACGAACCAAAGCAAGTTAGCCCATGAAGAGCCGCGCATGGCTTGACCTGTTTTAGCCGACTTGTAAAAATTGAAAAAAAAAAAAGAAAAGTTTAAGAACAAGCCAAAATTTCAAATTAAAAAAAATATATAATAACATATTAGTGATCGTTTATAATATGTCATGGAGACGGATCAATTGAAGCACATGCATTATAACATTCTTTTATATATATTTATTGATTTGAACATAATATGATATCTACTAATTTCTTTTAAAGAACTTGCTCTTATATATAAGTAATTAAAAAGAATAAAGACAAATCAAAGGTCTGTACTTTCAATTTTTTATAATTTAGTATCTCATATTTAAATTTTGACAAAGCAGTGCTTATACATTCCATATATCCAATTCAGTGTCTTCGTTAAATAATATTTGATGGACGTTTGTTTTGATGATAGGACAATGATAAGTTAAGTGCATGTACCTTTAATTTTTGACCATTTTTTGTTAGTTTAGTATCGCATCTTTATATTCTGTCAATTTTGGCCAAGTTTCAGTCATTATTTTGTTATCAAAATAAATATTCGTCTAATAGAAATATGAATTGCACATACTTAGAAAGTACAAAAACTAATTTCTCCAAATCTAAAGATGAAACACTAGATTGCATTAAAAATACAAGTACCTGACATGCCTTTATCCATAATTAAAATAGTAATAAATCAATCATTAGTCTATATATAACTTATAATACTTAAATGTTCCAACTTCCACATAAATTAACTTAAAAAAATTAAAACTCAAAAAATAAATCTGCTTTGTCTCGTTCAACCTGTAGGCCAAATAAGTTAGGCTATGACCAAAAAGTGATAGGCCGTTTAACTAGTTCTTAGCTTGTTTAACCCACGAGCCAAAGTGAACCGGCTTAACTCATTTGGCTTGTATGCATAGCTCTAATGGTATGGAGTAAGAGATGGTTACTTCATTTTCTGAATTGTTTTCTAGCATAAAAGAATATAGAGAATCTTTCACACATTGTATTTATTGACATTTTTATCAAATAGGGAATGTATTGGGATCTTAATATTATTAATTGATCTATATCATCTACAAATGGGATGGTCATAAAGGACATATCTTTATTGATGTATAATAGCTATAATGGTATGGAATAAGAGACACCATTGTATGTCTATTTGACTAGTCTAAAGGTACAATTGTAATACGTGTATGCTCCTCACTATTAACCAAAAGAATGTCAAGCCATCTTCTTCAAATTAACTTCACATTGGTAACTAGAACTATATTTGGTATTTAGATCTATAACCGAAGGTCAACATTTTATGTTGCTAGTCATGATTGTTTCTTTACTAGTTATGATGCTTTACTAGAGAAGGGTGATAGACGGTCTTAGATATATGTTTTGCATTTAAGAGGAAAGTGTAGAGCATGCTTCATTATCATGTTTGTCGTGAATTACATTTGATTTTGAGTTTTTGGATATAATTTTGAGAAAAGAATAGTATGACATTTTGTAGTTAGAGAATAAGGTCAAACAATTAAATAGTAAAGCACAGAGGGAGATTGAGACAAAGCGTGTTGTTTTATTTGAAAAACCAGATGTTGCTGCCTCCTAAGATAAAACAAGACCTTTTTGATCAAAACCCTTTTGGATTCTGTTAAGATATTTTAAGTTCACTAGGAAGAGTGGACAAGATGGGAAAGGAAATTAAGCAAGACTATATGAGTATGGTTTGAGAGTATAATAGGGAGAAGTATTGTTGTGTTGGACTCCTTTTAGATGCAAAAGTTAAATACTGATGGGTATTGGATAAGTAAGAAGCATAGCCTTAGATAGTTTTGTTAGAGTGATTGAGGGTTTTCTCATCTAGGCAAGCATGCATAATATAGACTCTAGAGTGTTTAGCAATTCAAAGTAGATTAGACTTGGCAAGCAGAGGAGTTGACATAATTTTATTGTAGAGTCTTATGCTAGTAATGTTGTTAAGTCTATTAATGGGCCTTAGTTAGTGGTTCACTAATGTAATAGGCTTTTTTTAGATGATATTAAGCAAATTTTATCTTAGTTTAGAAACGTGTCTATGGCAATATCTCATGAAATGCAAACAAATTTGTAGGTTTGGTAGCCACTTATATTAAAGGGATGTGCCATTTGCATTGATAATTAAACATCTCATTTTCTTAAGCTACTTTTAGATTTTTTTTTCTTATTCTTATATTATTGAGAACTCTTTGAGTTGTGTTGCTTTGGATGATGATTGATGAAGTATTAGTTACTTTTGTCCCGAGAGAAAAAAATGAGCAAAATAAACAAACTACTATCGTTGTATCAACTATTTTAAGCATAATATGCATGCTAGTGATCAAACATTCATATCACTTATTCTAGATGTTGCAATGTGTGATTTCTAATTGCATTGAACAATTTATTTCAATTGGAACCTTTAGTTGAAGACTAGTTCTCATAGGAGTGGTTTCAAAGTTCTCTTCAGGTCATAGAGAGTGGAGTGGGAAACACAAAGACATTGAGACAAATGATTTTATTAGTTGTGTTTTATAAGTTGTGCTAGTATATGATGTTTTCTGCCTTTATGCAATCTTATGATTTTGTTGTAGAAAATCAAGCATCAACTTTGAATATCTAAAAGAATTTTATATCGCATGTTGTGGAATAAAATTTAAGAACAGTTTTCCTTATCCTTAATATTTCTTAATAGACCCTAAGATTAATCAAATCCTATTCCATATTTATTTCCTAAAACCTTGATTGTTAGATACTACAACTGTATCAATATCATACATGATTGACTAATATAATTTGGCAAACATTATTAAAAGCTACATTGCCGCGAAATCACTTCAGCAATTCTTCTAAGTTCTATCCTTTTTACATTTTTAGACTTTTTACAATTAAATCTGTGATAACAATAATCCACAAGCAGGATTACATATCGATAGTGTGCCAACAGAGAAAGAAATAGCAAACTGAATTATCAAAAGTCAAGATGTTTTAATATGGATTTGATCCTCTCATAATTTAACAATTAAAATTACCTTAATTTTTAAAATAACTTATAATATCATTTTTGATATTGTCATATCACTTATCACTTGTATTTCTCAACGACTTTTCAATATTAATTCGCAAACATTGGATTTGGATCCCCTTTTATGGTTCTTCGATCGTTGGGGGGGGCGGGGGGGATCGACCATGACTATTGAGCTGTTCAGCCCAACACTTGTAAGCCCAATATTACGTAGATCCAAGACAGTTTTGATTAACTAAAACCAGATGGGCTTCGATAGGGTTTTTATTTCAACCTGCAAAAGCCCATAGCTAAATCTATATATACCGATAACTCATCTTCAACAAACCCGGTGGCCAAACCTAACCCTAGCTCCTCTCGGAGGGAGTGGCAGAGCCGTTACGTTATTTTTCATGTTCCATCCCATTACACCAATACAATGGTGTAAACTCTCTCTCTCTCTCTCTCTCTCTCTCTCTCTGAGCTCTTGTGTTTTAAATTTTTAGATTTGTGAATGATAAAATTGATTTTGGATTTGATTTCCTCTTGACTGCTAAATATTGTCAAATGTATGTATGTGTGTTTTGGGCGAAGATGAAGAGTGCTATATTAATTCTGACACCTCTTGTATGAGAAGAGCTATGCTCTTCTTTGAGCACAGACAGCAACTCTCTGAGCCACCATCTTTTTTTGTTTCTTTTTGGACTATTCTACTCTTATCCTGTTGAATATGTAATGTTTAATTTTTAGTAATGTCCGGGGAGGAATCCATCTGGCCGTTGGAGGATCGTTTAATCACATTACTTAGATTTAATTTTTTTCCTTTTGTGTTTTGTTTTTTCCTCTGATTGAACAAGTTTCCCATACCTCTCTGTTTGGATTGTTGGAATGTATTTTTATTTTCTTATTTGATTGGGTTTGATAATGGTTTATATGAAATCATCATGACTAAGACTTTACACATTATAATACATGTTTGTAAACTTGAAAGGAACCCCCCCCCCCACCCCAAAAAAAAAAAGAAAGGACGAATGCAATGTTTATGGAGAAAGCAAAATTGCAGATTAATCTGGAGGGGCAGAATTATTTACGAGTTTTTGGGAGTCTCAACTTCCAAGTGGTTGATAGTATTTGGTGAAAAAATTAAGTATGGCTTTGTTAAAATTACATTGTTTCCTTGAAAAGGCCTTCTGGTTTGTGTCGGAAAATTTTAGTGTTATATATGGAAATAATTTTCAGTTTGTGGTACTTATAAAAATTAATTACTTATTTAAGATCAATATAAAAATAATTATTAATATATCATTTTTAAATCACGATTTAAAAATAAGATATATAAAAGTTATAGTATCATAACTATTTCGCGAAAGGAAAAAGTGATTTACGTATTATTTTTATACGTATATTGAGATTGGTAGTCGTAATATACATGCTATATAGTGATTTCTTTAAACGATATAGTGTATTGTTTTTTACACATGCGATCTAGCGATAGTAGTAAAACATTATATCACGTTTATATATCGTAATTTACATATTAAAAAATATGTCTCGTTTATCAAACGTGATTTTTGTGTGGTATATTAGTAATTAATTTTATTGAAGTTGTATTGGTAATATTTTCCATAGAAACTGTAGACATGTACTAAACTCGTTATATATGTACTATATTAAGTGGTCGGTTTTAAAAGATATAATTCTGTTTGTTTTATTATATTTTGGTATTATAGTTTAATTATTTTTAAATAGATATTTGTTAAAAATATGTATTGATAAAATATGTAGTTTTATTTATAAACTTACTAAATAGATTTGATAGAAATAAATTATAAACGTGGATTAGATATAGATACGATATAAATGAAATTTCGATAATTTAATTAGATCTTAAATAACTTAAATTTATGCATAATTATAATTAAATTATTTATATTAATTTTAATAGTATTATAATATTGGAGAATGGATCTTAAAAATTCCTTAATCCTTTTCTCACAATAAAACAAAATTGTTCCAAGTTTGGTTGATTAGTTTTTGTATTCCTACAACTTCAAGTAAGCAAGACCACTCCTCTTGCATTGTTTTTCGTTTAGGATTTGCTTGGTTCATTCATCCTAATTACTTTGATATTTTATTTTTATTATCTCACATAAATTGAATGTTTATTAAAAAGCAAGTAAATTACATCTAAAAGTAACATTTTATGAAGTGAGTTTTTTAGTATGATTAAATTAACGAACTGTTAGTTATGCGTTAATAACGTTCCGTTAAGTGCCACATATTAACAAGATAATAATTTTTATTTTTTAGATAACCATTTGACTTAATCTAGTGATCCAAGGCAAAAAAAGAAAAAAAAAAAGGAAAAAACACATCTTCTTTCTCCTATAGAAGAACATCATCATCTTCCCCCATTCGCTCTCTTTTTCTAGAGCTTCTCTCTCCTTCCAGCTCAACTTGTATAAAACCCCTTTCTAACCGTCCCAAGCTTCAAAACAACAAATAAAATTACACCTTCCCATCCCTTTTCTTGATCAAACCAAAAACGTGCCATCGCCACCGTTGCTATCATCGTATCAATACCTACAACACCCAAGCAGACCTAAACATGAAGGATTGCGACCTAAAGGTATGAAAAATGTTTGAAACCACCTTCTGCCAACAGGAAAACATACTTAATTGAAATGACACTTAATTCAACAAATTAACGAAAACCATCAATCCAAAATCTTAGATAACATGGTCAAGAATGTAGCTTTAATATAAGAACTCAATCATAACATCATAAAGGCAGTCTCTTTATACTTTGATTTGTCCAACAACTTTCTCTAATATTGTTGTTCATGATAAGAATAATAGTCATGACAGCAGTAGTAGGAATAGCAATACCGAAAGGAAGAAGATGAGATCCTTCCCTCCTCCCCTCTTAGATCATCGGGTTAAGTGCTTATTTAAAAATAAAAGTCAATGTCTTGTTAACACGTGGCACTTGATGGAGCGACGTTACTAAGGGTCCGTTAATTATACCTTAAATAACTCATTTCATAAAACATTGATACCTCTTTTTGATTACTATAAACATTGATACTTGAAATGAACTTAGTTCCAAACATTATTATCTTCTATTGTAATTTACCCATAAAAAAATAGATAGAGATAAAGAATAAATATTTTTAATCAAAAGTGGGAAGAATGACATTTTATTATCCGATTAAAGTGTGGGTGGTCCAATATCCGATCATAATACCCCCTTAATTAACATGTGGTTGTATAATTTATCATCTCCTCTCATTTGAACCTTCGTAATAATTCATTTGTACTTCGTGATGTAATAGGAAGTTTGTATTTACCTTATGTACAGAAATTTTGGATATAAAATAAATAAAAAAATTGTATAATGTAGTGTGGTATTGAAATTTACTATATTAATTTGAGAAAATATCATATTTAAAATGTGTATAAATATATGAAGCTTAAAGTTGTTAATTTAATATTTAATCAAATTTTTTCCTACTACTTTTTATTATCTCATTGACATG
This sequence comes from Combretum micranthum, assembly GCA_024138025.1. NCBI lineage: Eukaryota > Viridiplantae > Streptophyta > Magnoliopsida > Myrtales > Combretaceae > Combretum > Combretum micranthum. The sequence continues at coordinate 466,036 of JAMXBD010000666.1, read as the reverse complement.
GTTAATTCTATTTACTTTAGTTGAAAAAGAAAAGTGATCAATAGTGTTAGGAAAAATTGTAATATGTCAAACAGTGTTGAAAAGTAGATAATAATAGTTATAAAAAATTTTACTGGATATTAAATTAAGGAGTAATTACAAAAAAACTCACCTTATTATACTTTTACAAAAACATGACTTGTGATTTTTTTTTTTGAGAATTAATTGACCTTAAATCTCCTCTGCTTTATTCCTTCTAATTTGATGTTAAACTATTTACATGTTAGACACATGCGAAGCAAAAATACACCATCTTCTTCCTTCCCCTTTGACCCTCAACATACCTCTTTCTCCCTATCTCTTTACACAACCCAACACATTCACAAACCATAGCCTTGACTTTCTTCTTAGTGAGTCTATTTATATTTTTTCGTGACATGTGCTTTGTATTGGATGAAAAATTACTTATTATTTATAATTTGTAAACTCATACCTTTTTGGATTTAGTGAAGTCAAATGCATCTAAAGAGACCTCTCATCTGAAATATGTACTATATGATGAATCTAGGAGAAAAGAATTATAGCATCACCAAACTCTATCGTTTAGTCTCTACTGCTGCTGAACACGACTCCTATCCATCACTAAACCAAGCAACTCATCTTCGTCCTCAATCCTCCACTTTCCTTTCTCTCTATCTAGAACCCATAAAGATTTGTCGTTGAACTTTTAACTCAGAAAAAATCCAACTTACCATTTCCTTCCTCACCAACCAAGCCAACGATAAACTACTACCCACAAACATCAACCCACAACGAGAACTGAGTTAACTCACTAGACTCACTAACTTTTTAACACTAACCATAGCAAATCTACGATCATCTTTATTCGATAAGTTCACATATTGTAAACATAAAGAGTGAGTGGCTAGATAAAGAGAGAGAGATCTCACGTAGCAGGAGATAGGGATGTTAGCGATGACAATGAAAATGATGGTGGTTGAGTTTTTGGGATTGACATTTGACGTGTGTAAATGGAGTAAGGTCTTTTTTTTTTAAACTTCAATGCTTGACACGTGGATAATTTAACATCAATTTGAATGGAGTAAGATGAAGGAAATTTGAGGTTAGTTAACTGTAAAAAAAAAAAAAAATCTCAGGTCATGTTTTCATAAATGTGTAATAACACATGTTGATTTTTTGTAATTAACCCTTAAATTAACTATCAATTTTTGTGTAAAATCTATATACTAAATTTAACTAGAAACTTATATGTATTATTAATTTTACACAAGATGTTTAAAATTGAAAAGGATAAAATACTTAATCAAGTTTTGTTTGATAAATTTTAACATTAGAGGTTCAAAGTCACAATATTTCCATCTAATCAAATTTTTAATTTCCTATTTTAAATGTCAAATAGTGATTTGCTATAAATTGTTATTATGAAAAATAAATTACTATGTTTATTGAAATTTTTTATAAATACCTTTACAATGGAGATACTAATGTAACATTCGATTATACAATTTTTCATGAAAATGGATTGAAGAAAATAAATCCTATAATTTTTTTTTCCTTGATGGAAAAAAATATTTGAGTTAAAAAAGTCACTTAATAAAAACATAAAACTAATATACAATAAACTAATATGAGAATGCTATCTTATCTTTATTACCTCTACTTTATTACCACCATCACCGCTAGCAATAAGTTTGCATCTTTATCGTCCCAACAATCGTTAATTATGATATTTATAGATGATAATATAAAAATATATTTGTTAAAATATAACATTTTGTAAGATTAAGACATCTCCCTAGGCCGGTTTGGGTCCAACCGGGACCCGAGGTCCTCTAAATGGGGACTTGAAACCGTCCTATCTTCATGGTGGGGTGGGTTAGACCTGTGGACCAGCCAATTCACCAAAGGGGTGGGGGCAATCCTATGGTTTAACCCATAATTTTTCTAATTAAAAAAAAAATTGCTTTTGTTTTGTTTGTTTGTTTGTTTTTTAATTGAGGGAACCCTTTAGACCCATTGGTTCAGCCAGGTCCTCCAGGTAGACCTGAGTTGGACCCACCAACCTAGTGGGTCTACATGATTGGTCTAAGCAATGACCCACCGTGGCCAGTCCGAGCTGAGTCCTAGTTCGGACCCAACATGGGGATATGTTTAGTTTTTTTTATTATTATAATAGGGGAAGGGGATTTGAACCTGAGACCTTTCACTTCAAAGATCATGGAGATGCCACTATACTACAATACTATTGGCGAAGAGATGTCTAGTTAGATTGTACAAGATCAATCTAAAAAATAATTACTAAAATATAGCACATGATAAATTAATTATACCACCAACCTCACATATAGATTATGCAAGTTATGTCTACAGCAAATAGAGAATTTGTAATCTCAATCTATCTCGCATATCTAACATGTGAGACATGTAAACATTAGGGAGAAAAAAGAAAAAATTGAAAAAAATTATCTACCACCACCACCACAATCATCTCCTCCTTCCCCTCCTCCTATTCTCACCGCATTGCGAGAGTGGAACAACCTCGAAGAGCGGGTCAAAAGCAGAATAGGCACAAACTATGCTCCTTGTTTGTTGCCATTGATGCTTTGTTGGCGATGAAGCATTTATTGGTGTAGGATGGCCTAACTGATAACGTAGGTGAGAGGGTTCATTTCTCTCGTATTTAGAATGTGTGAATCTTTGGATAACAGCAAGGCATGTCAAGCATACAAGAACTATGGAAACAACTATTTTTTTAAACGCATTTTTAACATATATTTTAGATGGATTATTTAGTAGTCAATTTTAATGATGTTCTATTTTAATGAATAATTTTAGAAGAGATTCTAAATTAACAAAAAATTTGTATAGGAAATAAACACCTTCATTATCTTCTTTTTATGTTGTCACTATAAAGAATGCAATGGATATTTTCCATTGTGATAGATACATAATAGATGTTTTAAATTTATTCTAATAATCCCTTTATATCATTGTCAACTAAATAATATAATAGATATTCAATAACTATTATAATTCTATTAAATTATATTTTAATTCTCTCTTATTTCACTTGGAAAACTAAAGGAGTTGTTATTGATTAGAGAAAAAATATATAAATGATGTGATTAGATAGTTTGTTTGACAATATCAACTCTAATAAATTACATTAATTGTAAATTTACCATATGAAATTAAAAAATTCAAAATGAAAATAGCAAATTTGATTCATAAAACCTCTATTAGGAGAAGGGGAATGAGGAGAGGAAGTTATTTCTAGAAATTTTTTTTTTCTTAAAGCTTCTCTTGTGAATACGTAATTCACTATTTAGAACAATATATAGCTTTATTCAAAAAAGGGTTTGTGAAGAAATTGACTTGGAGCTATACAGTAAGACTAGGATCCACCAATTAGGATAAGTGAATAAATGATTGATTCTTTTTCTTATAAGTCAACCTCCTTAGGATAAATAATCTAAACGCTATAACTATCTAAACCTTATGATTTACTCATATTAACACAAGAATTTATAGATAAAGAAGCAATTTAAGTATTGAGAGATGATGAAATAAAGTTCCAAACAAGAAGAAGAACCTTGAGTGGTGAGAGATAAGGTAATATCTCCCAAACAAATGAAATGAGTTAGTTGTTGCTTAGAAGGAAATGAAATTCCTAGAAATACTTAATCCCATGTACTCAATGGCATTTCAAAAGATTTTAAGCCTATCACATGGTTTATAATAGTGTATATATTATGTTGATGGTAATTAATTAAATGCAACATATACTAGTTAATCAGTTTAGCTCATTCAAAAATGGGTGATATTCTAACGTCCGAGTTGCGAAGTCTATGACGAAGAATGTAGCAACACTAAAAGAAAATGATGTAACAAAGTATTACCCAATAGGCATAAGCCTTTAAAGTATGAGAAATTTTATGATCACATGGTGTTTATAACGGGATTGGTCCCATCATATCATTCAACGGTTCAGATTTATTTCGATCGTGATCGAAACCCATAATTTTTTATAATTAATTTAATTATAATGTTAGCGATAGTACAGTTCAGTGATAGGACCTAAAAATTCCCTTAAGGCTTAAAGTAACTAGATCAGTTTGTATTTTCATAATAAATCCAACTTTTCACTGTAAATTCATCATTTTTGTATTACAAATGTGGTGATACATGGGCCAAAGGATTTGTTAAGAAAGTTAAAATGAACACAATCATTACATTAGTTTCTTACATTTTAGCACCTAGAAAATATTAGGCACACAAAATCCTCCCTTACTATGTTGTTTGCATGCCAGATTTTACGTGCATCATATACCACATGTTTTTGCATTCCGTCCTATTCTTCTGTTGTGTTGTGCGTTGCATGCTTTTTCATTTTTTTTTTCTTGTGGGTCATGATATGTGCTTCTGCATACTTTTTAATTAGGTCTGATTTCACGCAATTTATATGGGTTTTTTTTTTTTTTATTAGACTCACGTTTTTTTTATGGTTTTCAAAATTTAAATTATAAAAATTAGTTAAATTGGCTATTAAAAATTTACAATGTAAATATAATAAATAAATTTTACATTTAATATGAATGGGAAAAGGAAAAAAAATATTAATATTTTTAAAAATAATTACGAAAATGCCACTGGGACGAAATTAATCCCAGAAATAGGCAACACGGCCTTGTCTCTTGAAGAGACGAGGTTATTAGTTACTGACCTTGTCTCTTCAAGAGACGAGGCCTCAACATATATAGTGACCTCGTCTCTTCAAGAGACGAAGCTGCACCGCACATGACCTCGTCTCTTCAAGAGACGAGGTCATCGACTTAAAATTCCCACCCGCAGCTCTTCTTCCCCATTTCCCCCATTTCAGTCCGATGCAAACCCTAAATCCCAAATTCCCCAAATCGCGAATTCTCATCGATTTTTGGCGCACCAAATCCACAAATCGAGTGTAATCGCTCATCCCCGAGTTATCCAAAGTTGATTGTGTAGCGTTTGGTTGGGTAGAAGGGTCGAAAAGAGTAGATTTGAAGCGAGACCACCGACGGCGAACGACGAACTTTGAGGTTGGATTTTCGCGTGTTTTCGTATTTTTTTTGAATCATTCATGCTGCATTGTTGAATTAAGATTGTATGTGTTGTTAGAATAATTTTATAGCATGATTCGTACGCCGACTATATGTTGCTACTTTACTATTATGGCGTGTTTGCTTAAAAATAATAAAGGAGAAATGAAGTAGACATAAAGGCATTTTCAATTACAATCTTAGTTTAATATCATAATTAATAAACCGAAGTATACATAAGAATAGATATTCTTATAATAAGATTTAAATGAAATAAATACTAAAATGCGTCATTCATACTTAGATATATGAATATGTGATGATGCTGACATGTTATTTAATAAGTTATCAACTTGTATCAATGGTAATTAGATTAATACAATCTTAGTTTAATACCATAATTAAGACATTGCTTGTCGTATGTTGTATAGAGATGTATATGTATAATATTTGTTTTGGAAAAAATTAAGTCATAAGTAGTTATTGTTGGGTAATTATTTTAGAAAATTGAGTGTGCGGAAAAAATTGAAAATAATTTCAATTGTCGTTAACGGGGTGTACTTAGGACCTTAGCATTGGTATGGCGATTTAATATGGCATGGAAAAATGCGATGAAAAAAGCAAATATTTGTAAGAAGCAGAAGAGATTATAAAATTAAATTTCAACTTTGAAAGTGGAGGTGCAGGTCTAGGAGTTATGTTAAATGTTACGAGGAATGCAATTGATAAGTGTGATTTTTTGAATTTGATACGTGGAAGCTAATTTTGATGAGATGGCAGGATTTGTGAGGAAATGGATAAAGCGAAGTTCATACTGTACGCTCATGGGAATATTGTGCAAGGGGATGATGGTTTTGGTTATGATAAGCGGCCTGTTGCTATGGTCAGTGTTAGCAGGAATTCAACATATGAGCAAATAGTGGAGATTATTTGCAATAGACTAAAAGTAAATAGGTGTACACATCGGGTGGAGCTATATCATAGGGTAGCAATTGGAGATAGGACGCTACGTTATGATATTATTCCAGTGACCGATGATGATGCGGCACAAGAGATGTTGCTATACACAGAAGGCTCAGTGGCTGTTTATGTGCAGATTTTTGAAATTGAATTATCACAGGCACCTGCAGGGGAAATGGGCAATGATAGAAATATTGGAAGCCAGGGGTTTGTAGACTCCAACTCTACTCCAGTTCAGACAATGGGCAGTGCACAAGTAGAATTAGGTCACTTTGAATTTTCTGTACCTACATCAATAGGTGGTGATGATATGGATGCTGGGCAAGACTCATCGGCAAGTGAATCCAGTGAAGACTATGACGATGATGAAAATGTTAATGTTGAAGTAATTGCACAACAATATGCATTGCCCGAGGTACAACGAAGGGGAAATAGGTGGGACCGTTTTATTGCTCCTACTGACGTTGATGCAGTAGGGAGCTCAGCGGCAGTTCCGTTTTTCAATGCTGAAGTTGGTAGTACTTACGCAGCATATGATGAGCAGGAAATGAGTGCTGGGAATTGGAGCTTCAGTGATGAATTCAAGGTCGGGATGCGTTTTGAGACCAAAGATCATCTTATACGAGCAGTTAAAATGTGGCACATAACGAACCATTACAACTTCAAGGTAGTGGATTCGGACCCAAGAGCATGGTCAGTTAAGTGTACTGATATCCACAACAGAGGTTGTAAGTGGAGACTCAGAGGCAGCTATAAGAAACATGGTGGGTGGTTTCACATCACTAAATATGAAGGACCTCACACTTGCTTGGATGAAATCACTGGACAGGATCACTCTCAGTTGGACTCCACCAGCTTGTCCAGGGCCATAATATTGGAGATCCGCAATTCTCCAGATGTGAGGGCGAAGGATCTCCAAACGAATATATTAAAACAATTCGGGTATAATGTTCATATGAAGAGAATTCGTGAGGCAAAAAGAAAGGCCATTGAGCAGGTGTATGGAAGTTGGGAGTCATCTTATGTGGAGCTTCCGCATCTACTTAATGCAATTACTGAGGCAAATCCGGGAACAAAGGTTGAGTGGCAAACTCAAGATTCAAATACTGCCGGCCACGTATTCCTAGATAAGCTTTTTTGGGCATTTGGTCCTTGCATTGAGGCGTTCAACTACTGCAGGTATGTATTGTAATTATTGTTAAATTTTGTTGTAGGTTATTGATATTCACTGACTAAGTTACACATGTTAAATCGTTGCAGACCTGTGATCACAGTTGATGGCACCTTCCTGTATGGCAAGTACAAGCACAAATTGCTTATTGCAGTGGCAATAGATGGGGCCAATCATATAGTACCGTTGGCCTATGCCCTTGTGGAGAGGAGAAGGCGGATACATGGAGTTGGTTCCTTGCAAAAGTGCTGGAACACGTCGTCAAAGACCGATCAAATATTTGCTTGATATCGGACCGGCATGCCGGTATCAGGAGTGCGGTCGAAGGTGAGAATGCGGTGTGGCCTAGGGGTGGCCTTGGCGTTGGTGTATCCGTCATGTTGCAAGCAACTTTAATTCGAAGGCCAAAAGTAAGGAATGTAAGGAAATAGTTAAAAGAGCTGCCTATCAAACCCAGAGTCGCAAGTTTCACGGATATTTCAATGCTGCACTTCAAAGCAATCCTTGGACAGCACGATATTTTCGTGAGTTGCCCCCATGCATGTGGACTTTATCTTACGATGAAGGTGTCAGATTTGGCCTAGGCACAACAAACATGGCAGAGAGTTACAATTCAGTTATAAAAGACGCCAGGTGCTTACCTGTGGCTGCATTGGTAAAGAAAACCTTCTACAACTGCAACTCCATATTTAATAAGCAAAGGCGTGAAGCAAGCGATGCCATGAGTATGGGTAAGTTACTCACAGAATACGCTGCGAATAAGTTTGAGCGATGGAACAACATATCCAGTTCCCATAGAGTTACTTGTTTCGATTACCAAGAACGGATATACGAGGTCATAACTGCACCACGTCCAACAATGTATGGTCAGAAGGGGGACCATATACAAAAAGTGGAGTTAAGATCATGTAGATGTACGTGTAACAAGTGGCAGACATATAGAATTCCATGCTCGCATGCGATGGCAGTGATGGGGACAATGCACATGGATTGTGTTGCCTACGTGGGACAGTGGTACAGGTGGGATCACCAACTAAGAGTGTATGGTCGTTCCTTCATTCCCGCAGCCGATAAGGCAAATTGGACTCGGTTGGACTTACCAAAGTGGCACCCTAATCCAGGACTTATTAGAAAAAGGGGTCGCCCAGGGAGAAACGATTCCAAAATGAGATGGACATTCGAGAGGGCCCCCGAGGTTATTCATGCGATTGTTGTGGGAGCAGGGCCACAACATAAGAAGTTGTCCAAATACGGGATCGGGGGTAGACTAGTTACGGGGCAGTCGAGTCGTGGTGGTAATTCTTTATTTCCATATGTTACACACTGTATTATTGAGTCATGACTGACATTATGTTTGTTGTGCTTGTTTATAATCCATACTTGTCGTCAATAACAATATCTCCTTATTGTTTCTTCGTAGATGAATCCCAGACCGATCGATAGTTCATTACTGACGCAGCGGCCTGTACATAGGTCCACTCTAGCATGGGATGGGTAGGTCAGTTTATTTATCTATTTCAGTGATTCTAGTTTTGTTTGATGTGGTGTTTATGATTTTTAATAAATATGTTCACTTTATTCTAAGAGCATGAGATACTACATTGTCCTCGCAGAGAGGCCAGGCTCAGGCGACCTCCTGGGATACCTACAGATGTGGACGAGCGCCTGGTGCCATTCCTGTCCCAGGCAGGGTTCATAGGGGCAGCGCAGATGCCTTTCATTCAGCTGGATTGGCATCTGATTACAGCTTTGGTCGAGCGATGGCGCCCAGAGACGCATACGTTCCACATGACCACGGGAGAGTGGACTGTGACGCTGCAGGACGTTACTATCCTGACGGGCCTCCCAGTGGATGGATTGGCCGTTACTGGCACGGCTCGCATGGATTGGCCAGATTTGTGCGAGGAGTTATTAGGAGTTCGGCCAGTCCCCGGCGTTGACATGGATGGAGGTCGGCTGAAGATGTCGTGGTTGAATAGCCACTTCAGCGACTTACCTGACTTTGCTGATGACGCGATGATCCGACGTCATGCCAGGGCATACATTCTGCTGCTGCTTGGGGGATTTATTGTCGTAGACAAATCCTCCAACTACGTCCATCTTATGTACCTCCAGCTGCTCAGAGATTTCGAGCGGGCAGGGCAGCACGCGTCGGGAGCAGCCTATTTGGCTTGGCTATACAGGCAGCTATGCTTGGCTTCCGACGTCGACACGGGGGACATGGCAGGACCACTAGTTGTCCTGCAGATATGGGCATGGGAGCACTTCCCTCACATTGCCCCGGTACGGCGACTGCTCACCTCTGTTACCACAGGCCGCCCACTCATCAGTCATTGGGGTGCGACTTTTGACGTCACCCGTGTGTCCACCCGCCTATTGATTGAGTACCGCGCCTCCTTTGATCGACAGATGACGCATCAGGTATGCCATAGATCACTTTTAATTTCCATTGTCATCTACTCTTAAATTGCTATTGTATGATAATTTTCTAATGCAGTAGATCACTTTTGCTACTTCATCAGGTGGTGTGGGACCCATATAGTTCCATCTTGCCCCCCCTGCCACCGTACTGCCAGGTAGGTAGTGATGTATGGCGTGCCCGGGTGCCATTGGTATGCTTCTACCTTGTCGAGCACTACTATCCGGACAGAGTGCTCAGATAGTTTAGTGGCTTCCAGGAGATACCAGTCCCCCTTGCTGATATGAGACCCCTCCATGAGATTGACATGAGGGGACGTTCCGAGTGGAACTGGCAGACCGAGCACGCCAGGTGGATCGCTGAGTGGGATGCTCGGCGTGATTGCATTGTACAGATACCAGATTTACCGGCTGGGACATCTAACGATTACTTCCAGTGGTATCATGTGATCACCCGATGCTGGATCGGTCGCACGGGAGCTATCATGCGATACATGGTAAGATCACTGTCTCTGTAAGCTTTATATCTACTTGTACTGACTTATAAGCTATTCACTGATATAAATATTTGATATTACTCGCAGACTGATTTCATTTCTAGCGTCCCAGACATGCCCCCAGAACTCACTGCATCCACTGTACGAGATGTCTGTCATGTAGTGGATGAGTTTATGGGATTGAATTTTAATGATCCAGTACCACCAGCTCCACCAGCAGCAGCAGCACAGGGTGACCCACAGCCTCACACCGTACAGAGACAACATCCTCTTAGAGAGAGACGTGGGCGAGGACGGGGACGGGGTCGGGGGCGAGCTCGGGCTTCAAGTATACAGATAAGAGATGAGCCTGAGCCGTCCGACCTACCTCCATCCGATGAGCCTGGTCCTTCCTAGGTCATTCATGACGAGGCTGGCCCGTCATCCACTTCTTATGATATGGGGGACACTCCCATGCCAGACCCGTCATCCAGTGACTTCCACACTCCCTTAGCTCCACAGAAGAGGCGATCATCGCCATCTCATGATATGGGAGGGGGCCTTACACAGGTCAAGCCAGACCCTGTCCCATTCCATCAGTATAGTGCTGCTACGGGAGAGGAGCCCGCTCCAGTTACAGAGACTGGCCTATATTCACCACATCTTCATCATCAGCGTACCCCATTCCCGATGATATACGAGAGGCGGGGTAGACGCCGAGGACGAGGGAGGAGTGACACACAGCAGCAGCAGCAGTAGTGGACGATAGATAGATTTTCTTCTTTTTATTTTTTATTTTTTGTATGTAGCTTCTTATTTCCTTGTATTATTCTTATATGTATAGATCGTACTCATTTTCTCCTATACTTTTTATTAGAACAATCACTCTACATTTCATTCTATTTCATTTCCTATTATGTATTATGACTCTACGAATACTCATATTTTCATTGCACCGTGCATGATTGGGATTGGGAATGTGTGTTTCAATTGGGCTTGGAAACACTGTAGTTTGTTAGTTTTTTAGCCATGGTGGAGGATGGTTAATGGCTTCTATGGCTGTTTATATTTGTATTTGACAGGTTTTTACAGGTAAATTTTTGCTTTTTCAAGAAATATGATAGGATTTGGCTGATTTTAGCCTGGCTTCGTCTCTTTGGCCTGACCTCGTCTCTTGAAGAGAGGAGATCAGTCACTAATGACCTCGTCTCTTCAAGAGACGAGGCTGTGTTGCCTATTTCTGGGATCAATTTCGTCCCAGTGGCATTTTCGTAATTATTTTTAAAAATATTAATATTTTTTTCCTTTTCCCTAATATGAATTGAAACTAAAAGATGAATAAAGCATTATTTATTATTCCACTAATAATATGCAACTACATTATTACCATTTTGTATTTGAAAAAAATGAATAATTAATTCATTTTAGAAAAAAAAAATGGCGAATGAGACGATTGACCACTTTAATAACCATTCTGACCATTAGTGTCGCCTAAGGGGTGATATGGTGATGGTGGATCAAACTTAAGTTAGTGACTTGCTTATTGAAAAACTTGGACATGCCAAGAATTGATATCTTTGAGCATTTATCTAGGTTAGTACTTTGCTTTGTTATTGTTGTGCTTGGCCCTGCCCTTCTTCCTTCATTTCGTCGTTGTGCTCGATAAGGGGTAAATCTGCTAGATTTAGGTCCTTTCTCGAGCTATTTTACTCGTTCTCATCTCCTTATGTTTGTTGTGCTTGACTACCTCTAATTCTATAGTATTGGTTGGTTGGAGAACCATACCTGAAGCCTAACTTCTTTGCAATATCGTCTTTCATGAATTTGACCATTTTCACATAATTAGAAAGGTCAAATCCCCATGATTCCAAGTCGATGGTGATGAGTCAACCATATGCAAGATATGAGTACTTTCTCTAGAGCACTTGGTGCATATAGTTGGCATTTAATGGTCGGTGTTGCAGCATTGCATCCAAGACATGGCTTCAATAGATATGTTACTTGAATTCTTCCTCAGACATATATTATAGTTGATCATCGTGGAGATCAGCTTACAAAAAAGGGTAAGATGATGCTGTTGTATATGCTTTAGATAGTTAGTCTGAATTTCACCTGCATAAATTGGAGCACCACGTACCTAGGGGAACGAGTCAATCATGTCCTAGTTCCTGTGTAACCTTTCACCCCTGCTATTTTGATGCAATAAACCATTAAAGTGATTAGCAAACAGGGATTGCAATACCAATCATGTATGTTACAATTAAGGTCAAAACATGCTTTTACATATCTGCCCAAGGAATCCTATCGGCATTGTCTGTAAGCCCCGAGATTTTTCATACAAGTAGAAATGAATAGAACACAAATATAGAAAATAGAGAATTAATGTAGGACTCAACAAAGACCTTAGATTAAAACCATAAATGGTAATAAACCTATATATATATATATATATCGTCAAAATCCCAAAACAAAGTTCTATAGATAGTAACATATATGAAGATAAATTCATAGCCAGTATCGAAATTTCAGGTATAGAAATAATTTAAATGAAACTTCAAGTGTATTAGAAAGTAAACAATCAATAAAGCCTATGGTTAGAAAACGGTAATTTAATGACGAACCGTTAAGGTTATAAGTACACAATAAGGAAAAAAAAAAAAAACAAATCCATAACTCACAATCCAGACTCCAAATAAATATTTGAATCACACCATTGATCTAGTTCATAAATTCTAAAGCTATTAGAAACTGAAATGAAAATTAACCTATTAAGCTTAGAAAATTTTAATCAGGTGAGATGAAATCTTAAATATAATTGATCGCATAAACTTTAAATCCAATGTTGAACTCGATAATAACTTAAAAAATTTGTGGAAGCTTTAAATAAAATTTTAAAGACATAACTTTAAAAGGACTGATATATTTGTACCCGTTGAACTTAATAAACTCTCCTAAAACTAGGATAATTAATTAGCTAAATAATATTATATTAATTTTCCCTTAATTTCGATACAAGTGGTGTATAATACATGGTTGAGAAGCTCTCAAATTTCATCAGCCAAAATTGATGCAACTTGGGTCACTAAGGATACTAAAAAGTCAAGAAAAATCAAGGAATAAACCAATTAGAAGTTCATAAACCAACAAACTCATTAAAGGCATAAGGGACATGCATTCCAACTTAAAAAAAAAATTCCGTGGAGTTTTACTTCTTTTGGTTGGAAATTGCAACCCCCTTCATTGCCTATATAGATAACTCTTCATTGAGAAACAAACAAAGTCTTTAATGCAATTTAAACCAGCTTAAAACCATCACAACAAACACACAAAAAACAAGCAAATTCATCCTTCATTTATACCATAAACCACACACAAATACAAACAACCCAAATAGCAGCAAAACAACACACAAAAAACACCCAAACTCTCTCCATTAAACAAGCTTAGAAGCGGAGCAAGAAAGGTAAGTGCAAAATTCACTTTAAATTAGTTCACACGTTAAATATTAGCTTAAACTATGTTTCTATTGGCTTAGATCCGTATCAAGCCTTTGGAAAGGGTTTAGCATCATCACATCAGCTTCAATTAGGTAATATCCAACCATAGCACCCTAATTATGTATTATACCATACATAGAAGTTAGAAAATGTTATAGTAGAAGGATTATGAGATGATATATGTTGTTATATCACGAAAAACACTCTTGGAACCTTGATAAACACTTAGAAGCAGATTAAATGCAAGTATAATATACATATAAAATAAGAAATGTAAGTTTCAAAATAGAGAAAATTGAGGAATAAGATGAACAGGGTCAACACCGACCATACGCCGATAGTGTACACGCTCAATGCTGGCGACGTACATAGATAAGCCAGCGGTATCAAGACTACGTACACTGGAAACAGAAGCTACGTAATTTTTTTTACGTAAAATGAATGAACGCAGTAAATTGGAATTAAACGCCGGTGGCGTTGGTGCCAGCGTACGTTGTACACTGGCGGTCTTCGAAGCTAGTGTATACTAGAACTTGGAACATGTAAAATTTACACGAACATCAACATGCTGGAGTTCAACGTCGGCGGCATAAAATGCCACGTGTAAGTGCAAAATCATCTCTGGACGACGTCTATTTCATCCAAACGTATTATATATATTTATATAAAATAAAGAGAAATAGAATAAATTTAATAAATGAATTAATACAAATATTTTAAGGATAATATATTTAATATATGTAAAGTATTAAACTCTAAAAAATAATAGAAAATACTATTATTATTATACTAAAACAAATAAGAATAGAATATGATAATTATCTAATACTTATTTTATATAAAAATATACAAGAATGGAAATTTGGAAAGAGCTAAAGTTTCGAATAATGTGATTTCTAAAAATAACAAGATAATCATATGAAATAGATCAAGAAAAACACCATGAAAATAAATAATAAAAGAATAATACCAATTACCATAAAATGATCAAAATAAAGGATATGAAGTCACTACAGATAAAAATATAGATATCATCTAAGATAAAGACAAGCAACATGAAAATAAATAATAAATAATAAATAAATGTTACCATAAGGTCATTAAAAGACCAATACAAGTTATAGAAATACCAATATAGAACACTTAGACTCTTGTTGGAGTTTAGTTATACAATAGATGTCTTCTTGATGAATGTTTAATTCATCTTAATAGGTGATCTTAATACTATTGAGGATTTTCCAGTGGACTATTACGATTAGTCAAGATTAGCAGGTGAGTAACTCAATTTATTATATTATTTGCGCTTGTAATTAGTATATATAATGCAAAAATAATAATATAATTGTTGTGGAAATATATTGAAAATGTGTCGTGATCTATTTGTTTGTTTGTGAAACCATGATAACAAAATTGGTAATACAGATAGTTTGCTGACTTGAGAAAAGCATGTTATATGTTGTGTGTATAATGTAAGATCACCATAAATCTGATTAAAAATTATTGGCTTTATAATTAAAAGTCATGCATTACACGAACTTCCTTATTGCATATTTAAAAAGGGTGACAACTTGCTACGTATTAATATTTCAATTCTCTGTCAATGCTTAGTTTTTCCAAAGTGTTAGTTCTTCTAAGGTTTTTTTTTTTTTTTGTTTCGTCGGTTTTATAGGAACTAAGTGATAACGAAGAATGTCACTCATAATATCGCTTTGAAATGATTAATACTTAGGGAGTTTCTAATGATTAATACATGAAATGGTCATTCAAAATACCTTTAAACCAAAGTGATAACCTTAAGACAAGAAATCATTGATTTTTCTATATACTTAGTCTCTCCTAGACAGATGAGTCATGAATGTAATTATACTTCAACTCTAAAAAGAGGGCATCTTTCATGGTTCCAGTTACACTTTCATGGAACCGTTGGTTCCTAGTTTCGGTTTTGGAACCGCCGAACTGCTTTTTTTTAAATGAAATTTAGTTTTTAATAAAATAAATTTTAAACTCAAAATAATTATTGAATATAAAAGTGTTAAATTATTTAACTAAATATTTTGAAATTTTGTTTATAATACACATTTATTTGTAAACAAACACATCCAATATCAATTGTAGTTTATATGAGATTGTAAAATACTTTCGAAGGTAAAAAAAATTATAATGCAAAAAAAAAAAAATTATATTATTGAGAAAATGAATTTTACTTTTAGGAAAAGTTTATTTAAATTAATTATATATGATTTTAAGCTATATTTATTTGTGTTATTGATAATAACAAACTAAATATTATGAATAAGTAATAAATTTAACTATTTTGATGAAATAATTTATTTATTAATAATTATATATTTAATATTATTTTTTAATGGATGGATGAAACGACCGATTCCATCCGTTTTAAATCAAAAGACTAATTAGAAACCATGAAATCATAGTTTCATAGCTAGTTTTGAAATCAGCCAACCGGTCCAGTGGCTATTCTCTACATCTAAATGTACAAACCTACTTGTACCAGTACGTTGGGCCTCAACCAACAACAGCAATAGACAATGGGGTAAGTAACAACGTGGGTGAGTTAAATGAAAAAATTTCCAAAACAGTGTCTTAAGTCGTACTCGTAAGTCGTAAGTACAACCACTCCCCCAACCCCAGCAACAACCCTTTCTCTTATGACAAACCCATACCTACCCCTTCGCATACAACTGTCTTCGTGCTCATACCAGAAACAAAATTAATCGATGCCGATAATATCAGCTTTCACGATGAAAACGATTGATATATTTCAGATGCTACAAGATGATATTGATCTATTAGATTCCTAAATTACACGGTAGGAAATTTAATATAATGACCCGCTTTCATTGTAACAATCCCTAAGTGTTCTTGACAAGAGACAGAAAGCTTTTTATTGGATATTTTATATTTGGGTTTGAAATCATTAGTGGTAATGATGTCTCCACGGATCTTTTCTGCTGGCATTCCCATGTCTTGCGCCAATTTGGTTGCTTTATTATCGTTATCAATGACTTGGTCGAAACATAGGTATCTTCCATATGCTGTCTTGTTCATTCCCTCATACACGCTCACATGCGCATCCGCCAGTCTCATTACATCCACGGTTGCCAAAAACCCATTTGCATACATTTCCTTGGCTCCTGCATTAAATTTTTTGGATAAAAATGCTACTAAGACGATGCTCATATTAATTCAAACGGACCCCAATTGCATTGCCTTAATTTTAAATCATCATATGAAAATTTGCTTAACAGTCGTGCTTCTTATTTTTACTAATTGATTATACATGTTTAGCTGCTCTACGATCATTACTCATTCGTATGACATGCAAGATTTAAATGGACCACAACAAATTTTCTAAATATTCTACTCTAAAAAATAATGATTCATATGGCATTGAGTGCAGCAGAGATTTTTATATTTAGTGCCTTTCCATGAAAAGGAAAGACCACTGTGATTGTATTATACCTTTCAATAGGCAATAGTGGCTGTGGGATTTTTGTTAATAAAATCTGGACCAGTAATAAGACCAGGGCATATAGAAGTCAGCTTTAATCCTCTTTCTTCGCAATTCTGTATGCAGCTTTCTCTGCCCTCAGTTTACCCAGAGCATACCATAACTGAGATTGAGAAGAGCCAAATGTAAATAACCCAAATAACAATTTTAGTGTCTGGTTTTAGTTCTTCTACTAAGAAAGAAAAAAGTTCAAAAGAACCAACATGGCAACTAATACTATGTACCTTCTTGTCTATACAGACTGATTCCTTGCTCCAATGTTCATGATTAATAACATGGGAGAACCCGTTTTTGACTGTGTCTTGCCATACACTGGCCAAAAGTGAAGATGTGAGCACGCATTTTCTAATTGATGGTGTCATTGCACATGCCTCCATCACATTTTCACAGGCCTTTACTTCTAACTCCGCCATGGATTTCTAGTAACATTAATGGACACCATAACCAAAAGCATTAGCTATACTTAGAATCAGCATATAATGAATTGAACGAGGTAGCGTTATATAATCAGTATATAATGTATATGATGAGATTATGATAAAGTATTTCCACTCTCAAATGATATTACTTTAATGACTTTAATGTCTTCACCACTTAATGCTTTGATATATGAAGAATTTTCGGTCCTTTTTTCTTTTTTTTTTTTTTAAAATTCATACGTATATTAACATATAATGGGATGGCAACATACGGATAGACAATTCGAGAAATAGGAAACTATGTTATGAAAATAGAAAAAGAAAACTTTGTCTAACCGTATCCGTATTCTGATGTAGATACGGATATGTTTAATCACGAGCTGCAAATTTCAGATTTCTCTAGAGGCAATTCATAATTGTGGACGTTAAATGGAGGGAATAGAATATCTAGACAGGAAACCGTAGTGGGGACGTTGGTTTAAAGCGTGCCGAATTTTGAGCAACAAGTTGCACTTGCATTTAGGGAGAAGAAATAACGAGGTATTACATTGACTGCTCGAAAAATCAGTATTTTCCTTATTCCCATAAAAACATAAGAAATGTGGGTAGGGCTACAAACTAGTTGAGTCAAAACGGTACAGTGTTGAATTGGTTGCACTCGATTTAGGAGAAAAATATTTTAATTCTAATTTAAATAATGTTAATACCCAAAATTGATTTGAATTTGATTAAAATTTATACTTATCAAGCTCAAGTAGGCTTGCAAGCTAATCGATTTAAACACACGAAACTTGAGTTCGGTTCGATAAAATTCTTAAATAGCTCGATCTTGAAGTCGACTCAACTATTTTCGAATCGAACTCGAGTAAACATCAAGATAATCTTGAAGTCAACTCAACTATTTTTGAATCGAACTCGAGTAAACATCAAGACAAACTCAAGTAGTTTACGAACTAGCTTGGTTCATTTGTAGGGAATTAGGTTTCACTCAACTTAATTCCAAATAATATCATTAAGAGTATTGTTTCATCCCTTTGTTTCTTGTATTTTATCTGTTTTTATTCTGATTTATTTTTATATCTATTATGTATACATGTCCTTTTTTCATGTGCCCGATTTCAAAAGGATACTAAAGTGATACCAAGCTAAAGCGGCTCTTGCTCTTAGCTAGGTAGTTGTGGGGTTGGGGGAGGGACAAGAAGAACTATCATTAAATAGATCAAAAACTCAGGGCAGGGTTAGGTAGCGTGTGTGGTAGACGTCGTAAGTTTTAAAACACTCAGAAACAATCCGAGAAAACGAAACCCATAAGGGAATAAATGTGGATGGTCAATGCCATTGTGTGGTGCCATAATTAATGCAGGATGGAAAAAAGCGGCCACTGCAAGAAAAGAAACAGAAAGAAAAAAGAATGAGAAGGTAAAAGTAAAAGGTACATACAGAGTAGCCGGAGAGGCCGGCAGGGTCTGCAAATGCAGAGGTGTGAAAAACGCCACGACAGCCCTCAAAAGCTCCTCTTAAGCTTTCGACGTCACTTAGTTTAGCTACCACTGCCTTGAATTCACTACGTGTCATCGCCATTTCTCCTGAAGTTTCCATCTCCCTCAGTTTCTCCATGTCCTCTGCTTGCCAATAAATGAGCCAGGATCCTTTTGTACGTCAAATAATAATAATAATCTTGTTCGGTAAAGCAATTAAATTGAGTAGAGTCGGTATGATATTGAATTCAAGTTTGATGTAGAATTTTAAAATTTGAGTGAAATTTTAGCTCTAATGAGATGAAAATTTGAAGTTTGAAATCAACTTGAAAAAGACTTAATGAAATTTAAACCCAACTCCGAATTTATGCTCAGTTTTTTTATAAGAAATTTTTGTTTGAATTAAAATAACATTAATATCTAAACTCGTGTTGAATTTATTTCTACTAAACTTGAGGTAACGAAACTATAACTTTATAATGCTTACACTTCACTCAACTATTTCAAATCAAATTCTTAGGCCAAATTCGAATAATTCATGAATGACATTACTCAACTACATGCTTGATTAGTAATATATAACTTTTCTCTTGTGCAAACTTTGATAAAATATATAAATGAAAAATAAAGCGCCTTTTCGATACTACACAACACAATTTTTTCACAAAGCGTATAAGAATTCAAAAACTTTTTCCCCTAAGAACATCCCCAGTGCCAGTTTCTTAGCGTTATTTCCTAGGGGCAAGGACCGAAATTGAGGTCCTTCGGTGATAAACAGTGGTCCTTGTAAAAAGTGGTCCTCTGATAAAAGCATGTTAGTGTATAAATTTTATTACGTGGGCCTCTTCAATAATATAAATAAATATTAAGGACTATTTTTTAAAATTCCTAATGATAAAATTAAAAGTTTTTCAAAATAAGAGTTCTTTAAGATGTTGATATTAAGTTTTCAAGGAAAAGGGTTCCTACACATAAATGCAACATATTAATTAAACTTTTGACAAAATCAAACTCCACATAATGTTCTACTTCCTTACTCATTCAGAGCTGAAATCTTTAAAAGTGCGATACAGGTGGCTTTATTATTATTGAAACATCATATAAAATGTTTGTGCAAAACCTGTTGAGATACTAAACCAAATAATTAATGGAAACTCAAGTTATGGTAGGTATTGAGTAACATCAGCCAGTATTATTATTATTATTATTATTATTATTATTATTATTATAGCACATATATTTAGCCCACCTATAATAGGAAATTTTAATTATAGAATAAGTTATCATCCACTGCTTTGTGAAAAATTTTATGATCCCACCATTAATTTTGATGGTACCAGTTTCATTAATATCTAACGGCTTACATCATATCTAACCATATTCAAACTACTAAAATAATTAATATTTCAATTACTATATTTATATATTTATTTTAATAATTATATGACTACCAAATCCTATTATTATTTTTTTCCTCCCTAAAACTACCTACTTATCTATTTCCCTGCATACAGATGATTTATTTGTCAAAATAATACATACTTAAATGTGAGCATGTTAATATATATACATATATATATAAACCTGTACCATAGACTTAAATACTAAACAAATTCCTATAAACAAGCTATAATGTATTTCCTTGTTTATTTATTTTAGGTTTTCCTTTTTTTCCTTTCCCTTTTCACTCCAACAAGTCGTTCCTAAATCTTAGTTAAGTTTAGGAAGCTTTCTTATACTACTGACGTTTGGATAAGCATCACTAGCATCTAAATGCGATTCAATTTTTTCTATTAATTTTATTCTAAACAAACTCCAATCATTCACTCCAAACCTTATCATATATCAGTACCGCTTCACATAAAAAAATAATACATTCTTTTCCTGGTCTTATCTACAAACTTAAATCAAACCTTCCGTTAAAACCTAATCGCATTCATGTGTGCACGCTAATAAGATCAAAGGTCAACAGGGACTGATTGATTTTCCTAATGATTCTGTCTTCCAGAAAGGGGAAACATTAATTATCAAGCATAATAATTATATATATATAATATATATACTAGTGATTATAATTACATATCTAAATTATATAGAAACACGAGATTAAAGAATTTTTATTTCCTTTCGAATTAAATTACCTTGATTGTCGACCATAATACGAACGGAGTAGCCACGAAGGAGCAACCGATTGACGATCGCCCGGCCTAAATAAGAAACGCCACTGGTGACACAGACAACCTTATCACCATCGTCCACATCGATCTCCGATGACACCAAACGAAGACCTTTGAACTCTTCCTCGTCCTTCTTACGGTGCACAGCCGCACACGACAGCAACATACGACGGAACTCCTCTATCTCTTCCCTCCTGCTCACTTCCGTCCGTACAATCCCCATCTTTTTAAAAATTAACTTCTTCTTCTTCTGTATATCAAAGGCCTGCGACTTCTTGTCGTATAGGAAGAACCTTGAGCTCTTCCTGGTGTCTCTCTCTCTCTCTCTATTATATATTCCTGTGAAAGGTTTTCTATATGGTTTTGAGAGTTTAGGCGAAGCGGTTTAGAATGACACTGGGGAGAGTTTAAATATGAGAAAAGGTCGTTGTCATGCAAAAAAAGATGGCCTTCTTCTTCTCTCAAGTAACCGCCTACCACTTCTAAGAAGTCGGCTTGTTTCAGCTGAGCTCGGCTCGGCTCGGCTCGGTTCTGTGTTTTTTCCTTTCTTTTCTCTTCTTTTATAAATTTGAAGGACGTCTTTTCCTTTTTTGCCCGAGAATAGGACCACAGGAAAGGAAGTGGCTGGCCGGACATTAGATAACTAGATATTTACCCACAAAACGATTATGGTTGGTTTGTTCCGACATTTTCCTGTTATTTTGACTTTTTTCTTTTGTTGTTTTTAAATAACGATAAAAAATAAATATTTTTATTCATAAACTAATTAAACAGATAAAATACTGATTAAAACATATATAATATAAATATCGATGAAAAATAGATCCTAAAATATAAGATTTTTAATGAAAGCTAAAATTATTATTATGGGTAATGCGCTTGGAATGGGAGAAATTTAGGGTGGAAATCTGGAAAATAAAGAAAGAGGCGAATTAGAAAGAAAGGAAAATAAAAGAAAATGATTTTTTTTTTGCCACAAAAGAAAATGATTGATTTATTTATTTTTTTTTGGATTGATGGAAAGTGGGGAAAAAAAAAAGAAAAAGAAACGATGCTTTTAAAATAACATCCAAGAATATTTTTGACTAATCTAAAAGAGATGGCATCTTTCTAAAATAACATCTAAGATATTTATATTGGATTGCAATTTGGTCCGGCCATTCTCATTGGACCCGTTATTAGGCTACCCGTTTGAGACTCTAAAATTGGACATGCACATGGCAGGCATGTGTCTTCCTAATTTTCAGTAAGGGGTAGGATCATAGGTATTGTCTTTGCAATAAGGATATCAAATATTCCTTGGAAGTGCCCACTCCATATTCGCTTTAACAAAATTGGGGAAACCAGTTGCATTTAGGAGTCGACCATCCAAGGAGTAGTTAGTTTTTCAAATCAAATGTCACATGAACCGTTTGCGTTGTTATGAAATTAATGTTTTTTATATTCCAGTCACGTAGTTTTGTCAGTTTGGCATTAGGTGGGTTTATTTGGTTTTTCCTTTTTCCTTTTGTTTATGTCGACTTGTTATAAGGTCACTTATGATGCATAGAATTGGTATTCAACATTCATTATGATAAAATAGCTATTTTTGTTTATTTAATTGGTAAAAAAAATTATTGAAAAAAAAACCTATTTATATAATATAAAATAGATAAAAAAATTATTCTTTTCTTTCACTAAAGTAATAACTATTCCTTTTAAAAAACATTCTTTTTCCAAAAAAATTCTAATTATAAAATAAAAAATTATTATTCATTTTCAATTTTATTTTATTCCAATAAACCAAGTGTCAGTTAAACTTTTAAAAAATCCTTCAATAGAACTTTTGAATTCTCATTTACTATTAAAAAGTGAATAAATCATTTTAAAGGAACCAATTGACCGGACTAGTCACACCTCCCATTAAAAGCTATTTAATGTGATCATAATAGTGGGACTAGAGGAATGTTGCACCTAAGGGTGTACACGGTATGGTTCAGTTCGTTCGCTACTCGAACGGAACTGTACCATATTTTACGATCGATTTTTCTTTTAAATTTTAACTTAATCATACGATTCGATTAGTAATTTTTTCGAATTGAAAAAAAAAAGGTTGGTACGGTCGAGCTTGCAATTTGAACCGTTTTTATTAATAAAGTAAAAAATATATTCTATCAAAGAGCTTCCATTACATATTTCTTATTACTTATGCAAATATAAACAATAATATTTGAAATTAATTATTTACAAAACAAACATGTAAAACTTATAGAAAGGAAATGATTTCATCCATTATAAAATCATAATTGTGATTAGTCTCATTTTTTTGAATTATCTTGAGCTATAATGTTGTACTAGACTTTATCTCATATAAGACACAAAATTTAATTCGTTGTACTCTTCTAACTAACATATTATCAATTATATAAATCAATAAGTAACTAAATAATAGAAGTAGATTAATTAGTAAGAAAAGGAAAAAATATTCAGGAGTTAGAATACTAGAGGCTAAAATCTATCTCATTTATAGACAACATAACAATTAAAACATAATATGACAAATCTAATTTTATTCTCATGAATGATACATATCTAAGTCGTAAATTTAAAAACAATTAATTTTTTATGAAACAATTAAGTGTAAAAATAATATGTTTAATTTTTTTTAAATATATAAAATGGTTCAATTCGGTTTGATTCAAAGTCTTGAACCGAACTACGAACCGTTCAAAAAGAACCGAAATTTTGGTTTGGTTAGTCTAGTCCAATTCGATTCACAGTTTAGTCGTTTTTTGCACAACCCTAGTTACACCAATAAAATTCTAATTTATATGTATTTTGGTCCTTACATTAAGGAAAGTTATAAAATCCACCAACATTGATGTAAAGTACTAAAAGGTAGGAGTTTTTTTCTTTGAAATTGTTATAACTTATTTTATACATTATGCTATCCAAATAATCTTCTCCTTCATCCTATTGTAAAAAGAAAATTGCCATTATTCCTCACTTTTTCCTTTTAATTAATTTAATTTTATCTATAATATTAAAAGGATAGGGTGGTTTTGATTAGGGCTGCAAACGAGTTGCACCACTTACGAACTACTCAAGTTTAGCTTCTCTCAAGCTTATTTAGTAAACGAGTTGAGTTTGAGCCTAAGATAAAGCTTATTTATTTAAACAAATCGAGCTTGAGTTTTGATTTAGGCTCGTTTTAGGCTTGTGGACAAGCTTGCGAGTAGAATCATTAGCAAATTTATAAGTTATATTTATGATACATTAATATAAAATTAAAACAACAAAACTAATTTTTACTTAATATATATGCGTATATATTTATCAACTCTTATATATTATTTCCATGTTTTAAAAAAATGAAAAAGAGGCTACCTAAATAAGTTCAGCTCAAGTTTTAATTTCAAGCTCGATAATAGCTCACTAGGCTCGAACTTGAGCTCAAAATAAAGCTCTTTTAATGAAATGAACTGAGCTTGAGTCTAGATTTTAGGCTAGATAAAAAGATCGACTCGAGTTTGAGCTCGATAATTTTTAAATGTGTTAAGCTTGAGCCTTGAAAAGCTCGGCTTGTTTGCAACCCTACTTTTGATGTCTTATATATAAGGTCACAAACAACTTCAATTGGATCTAGATTTTACAATTTAGCCTTAGCCTATAGAAAAAACTTATCAAACTTGACTTGAGCTTGTATGTTTTACCAAGCTAAAAACTCACATATTTCTAGACTCGAGCTCGATAAGGATATGAAATTTGAGCATATATATATATATATATCTTGGAAAGCTTATTTACATGATCTTTTTCTAAAATGAGTCCCTACTTGAATTGAAGCTTGAAAGCCTAAACTCATAAATCAATTATATGTGTGTAATTATATATAACACACTTATATATAACTTGTAAGTTGGTTCACTAACTTAAATAGGAGTTCAAATTTAGCTAGCTTTTAAACTAAGCTTAAGTCCAATCTAATTCAAAGTAAGTTGAGTTTGAATAACTCACAAGCATCTTGGCTCATTTCTAGTTCTACTCATATAGTTAAAGTAATAAATAAAAATAAACATGTAAGTCACAGTAGATGGAAGTTATAGCTATAGAGAAATTGGAGGAATTCATGTTAACGTGGAAAAGTGGAAGGGAATTGCCATGCTATTATTATATTTATTTATTTTCATCTTTTATGGGATGAGCTAACTTTTTATTATTTCTTGGTGTTTAAGTTGTTAATGTTTTTTAGCACAAACACATTTCTACTAGTCTTTTTCTTTAAGAGGGAAAGAAAGATTTTGGTTTAACACTTAAAATCACCAAATTAACCCCTTTAAATAAGTTCATTAGCAAATATTTAATAAACAATTTATAATTTGAAATGTGTTCTTTATATTTGTTTATATGATTCCTTAACTCAAATTTTTCTAAAAATACAGAATAAATGTTGAACATCTAATTATTTATGTCATTTATAATTTTATGGCACCCCATTATAGGTGCATCATCATAATAATTTAACATGTAATTAGTTTTACAGCTTTAGTAAAGGTGTATCCTTCTCAAGTTGATACTATTTAGTAGAGAGGGGAGAGTTTTCAAGTAATCACTGCAACATTTTATGTTTTCAGGAATGGTGTTAAACTATTACTACTAACTTTTAAATCGTTGCCTCTCATTTAAAGCAACGGTTTAATATCTAATGCATTTGACCATTGTTGCATTTTTATAAGACAACGAATAATATACATTATTGTAACACTTCATAAAACCATTGTTGTAGTAGTTTAAAGCAACAGTTTCATGGTTCATAATAGGTAACGGTTTTGATATAAAAAAGTAATGGTTTATCTAATAACTGAAGTAACAGTTACAAAAACTAGTGCAACAATTCGTATTATTAAAATGGGATGGTTTTCACAATATCATTGCTATAGGGAAAATTTTAGGAATTAAAACTAAGGATTTTGAAAAACAGCGATGAGCTTTGATGACCCACCGTTGATAACTTTGGGCAAATCACCTAAGCGGGTAAAATTCCGCGATAAAGCGAGGGATAATGACCAAGATCATGTTGTTCTCTATGAAACAGATATGGTAAATAACGATAGTATGGTTGATGATTTAGTGAATGATGCAAAGGAGAACATGGAGTCTGATTTTCAGAGCTATAGAGAAACGTTGATGGGATATGACAGAAGAGATAGATCTGAAGACAAAACAATAAAAGAAGGTGATATCACAGTTAGTCATGATGATCAGGGCCCCTTTATTTCTTTATCTCAAAGGCTCCATAAACTCATTGAGAAGCAATGGTCTAATGCAGTTGTTGTGAAGCTTATGGGAAGAAACGTTAGACATAAGATGCTCTATAATCGCATCAAGGATATCTTGAGTTCAAGAAGAGATTATAAAGTTTTTGATTTAGAGAACGATTCTTAGTGCAATTTGGCTGCAAAGAGGATGTCCATAAAGCCCTTTTGGATGGCCCTAAGTTAATCTTGGGACATGTTCTTTCAATGTAGAGATATGATCCTTCATTTAAGGCATCTACAGCCACAATATCTAAAGCTGCAGTATGGATAAGATTTCCCGATTTACCTCTTTAATATTATTATGATGAAATTTTAAGGGAAATAGGCAAAATTATCGACAAAACTTTGGAAGTTGACTCTAACACATGCATAATGCAACGTGGGAAGTTTACTCATGTTGCAGTTGAGCTTGATTTAGCTAAACCTCTCATTCCAAAGTTTCATATTGATAAGTTATGACAAAGGGTTGAATATAAAGGTCTTGCAAACATTTGTTTTTCTTGTGGTAGAGCTAGTCATAATGGCACTTTTTGTCCTCTCAAGCCCAATGATAGTAGTGTTCAGGCAAACAACAACCCCTCTCTATCAAAGGGAGAAGTAGATAAGGTAGAAAAAATGGATTCTTGTGATGGCAATTTTGTCCCTTGGATGATTGCTCAATGTCAATAATGCAGGAATAACAAAAAAGGAAATGTTGTTAATCAAGGCCATAAATCTCGAATTGACAATTCACTGGTTAAGGAATCTATGTTTAATATCTTAGGGGATTTGAATGAGGAAAACTTGGTTAATAAGGAAATTGATGAGTACAATCCAATGACAGAGCCAATTACATTCTCAAGTTAAAGATCTCAGGATACTAACAAAGACGTAGGAGGAAAGAAGGACTCTAAGGGGAAGGAAAAAATACAAGGGCTTAAGAAGATAGGCTTAGTCCTACAACAAAATAGGGTTGGTTCAATTGTAGATAAACACAAAAAAGGCCCATCTAGGTCTAAGGATGTTACAGATCAAATTAGTCCAAGTGCAAAGGCATTTTGACAGGTGTCGCTTCAAGACATAACAAATCAAAATTCTCAAGCTATCCAACGCAGAGCCAACGCTACTTCATGGAGTATAAATATAGTTTGTTTCCTGAGACTAATCATCGATAAGGAGGTTTCTACAAGTTTAGATTCGCTAGGTGTGAGCAAGAAAAGAAGCAGAACTGCAACATCATAGTAGAATTTAGTAATTGGTACCCTAATTGCAATTATTGAAGATGCTAATGGAATTCCTCTTATGTAGAACGTCAATTCCATGGAAGATGCCTAAGTGGTGCAAGTCTCTATCTTGGACACTAGCCAGGTGCAAAACTAAACCTTTTGCTCAGTTTCGTTCTTCTTTTCTATTGCTTTAATATTACGTCCATTATCTCATGGAATCATCAAGGGGTGAAAAGGCCATTATTCAGAGTGGCAGTGGAAGAGTTGATTCAGGTCAATAATCCTGATATTTTGGTAATCCCTAAGCCACGTATCAGTGGGCTAACAGCTATGAGAGTTATTAAGAAGTTAGGTTTCTCCTATTGGTTTGTGGAAGAGGCAATTGGGTTTTTATGAGGTATCTGGGCACTTTGGTCTATAACAATGATTTAAATTAATAGTTTGGCTTTTGATAGACAATGGGTTTGGTTTTGTTGGAGTAAAACTGGCAAGAAAGCTTTTTGCACCGTGGTTTATGCATCACCTAATCCTAGCTTACAGAAGAAGTCATGGGTAGATTTAAGTCGCATTCATTTGCTATGTCCTCTTCTTAGGTTGTTTTAGGTGACTCTAATGTCTATCTCTTAGCTCAAGAGAAGAGAGGTGGTGCACCAGTTAATCAGCCTAAGTGTAAGGAATTTAAGAATTTCATTGATTCTTGCGGTTTACAGGATATAGGGTTCTCAAGTTCGTGTTTCACCTGGTCTAGAGGGCTTATTCAAGAGAGATTGGATAGAACTCTTAGCAACCCCCAATGTAGGTTTTCTTTTCCTGAGAGTGGAGTGGTTCATTTAATGACATTCAAATCTTATCATGGGCCTATTTTCTTAAGGCTAACTAGTGTTCTACTCTCGCTCATTTGACTAGGCCCTTCCGCTTTCAAGCGTATTGGCTATTGCATGAGGATTTTGGTGATTTTATTCAGAAAAATTGGAAGGGCAATGTTCCCTCCATGGAGGCTACTAGTAATTTTGTAGAAAAGCTGGAAATTTGGAATAAATCTTCATTTGGTAATGTTTTTGTGAGAAAGAAGAAGCTTACTCATAGATTAAATGCTATTGATAAAAGGCTTGAAAGGAATCCTTCTAAGGCACTAATCATGAAGAGAAATAATCTGCAAAGAGATTTTGATGATATCCTTCTTCAAGAAGAAGTGCTTTGGTTCTAGAAGTATAGGTCGTGTTGGATCCATTTTAGACATGATATTTTCACCTATGCACTATAGCTAAATGGAAAAGAAATAAGATTGAATGTTTGAAAGATGAAGGAAAATAAGTTTCAGATCAAGAGGTTTTGAAGTCTTTAGTTGTTTAGTTTTACCGCAACCTTTATTCCAATGACTCCATAGAAAATGCAATCCTCGATTGGTACCATAGATTTAGGTCTCTCGGTCAAGTTGACTTTACCATCCTTGTTAAAGAAATTAAGGATCAAGAGGTTGCGAAAGCAGTTTTTGAGATGGGTACATACAAAGCCCCTGGGCCGGGCAAATGGAGTCCAATATTTTACCAAAACCAGTGAAAAGTGGTTGATAATTTAGTGGTGCATTATGTGAAAGATTTTTTCATATATGGTGAACTTCCTTCAGGTTTCAATGATACTATCCTTGTGCTTATTCCTAAAGTAAATAGTCCAGACTCCTCTAGTAATCTAAGATCAATCAGTCTTTATAATGTAATATATAAAACCATTACAAAATTGATTGCAAACAGAATAATTATAGCACATAACATAATTATAGTACAAGAGGTAATCCATTCTATGAGGAAAAAAAAAGAAGGGAGTGAAGGATGGATGACTATAAAGGTGGACCTTGAAAAAGCTTAAATAGACTTGCCAAGCCCTAAAGGGTATTCTAAATGCAACAGTCCGCCACACTCAATATTAAAGTTTAAGTATGACAACCTTAGTCATCCCATGAGCTTCGATACCGGGTGTAAGGCGTATACTCATAATCATAGAGGACCAACTTTGAAACAAGTTGTTTAAGAAGACATTATAGCAGTTTAAGAATGGAAATCATAACATAATATTTGAATTACGGAAATATAAAGGTCTTACAAATATTAAAGGGACATTCCCTATAATATAGTCTATCAGCATCTATTCAAAATAGTTATATGGAGATTTACTTAGAAGTCTAAGTCTACATTTAATCTTGACTTCTTCCAAAAACTCCTTAGGCCAAAAAGGCAGTACCTGAGAGAAATAACCCTAGGGCTTCAACCATAGATAAGGGTGCTGTAAAAGGTATCTATAAGGGGATAAGCTTCTTGCTCAGTGAGAATTAATTCCATAAGTAAAGTACTCAATAATCAATATTCAATCAAGTTATTTAATCAAGCATATGAGATGCAATCAATCATGTGAGCAAGCAATACGATTTTTCGGAAATCACATGTTTGAATGGATTTACCTCTCCATTCGGTGGTTAGGTGTTCTGAGCAGCAAGGCTGTAGTTCGTAAATGATGTTTTCATAGTTTTTATACAAATTCCTACTAACAGCTAAATCGTGGTTAATCCGGGTGCCCACTCACCATTTAATTACTGGCAATCAAAGTCGTGGAATATATTTTTGGTTCCTCAACCTCATTACCATGCCCTTATCCCATCAAGAGTATAGTAATGAATGCAATGTGACTCACTATGTGTCATGCATGTCATGGCATAATATTGGACATTTTATAAGTGAACATAGAATTTGCAGACAAATCATTCATATACTATATCATATAAGGATTAGTCAACAATTCCAGCCTCGATATACTTACATAATTTCAATCATATAAGTAAAGTACATGCACTATCATGTTTTATCTTTTCCTAAAGTTTAGTGCCGCTAAACTATAAGCAAATAAATAAGTATAAAATGCGAGAATTTAAACTTACTCGGCCATAGTAGTAGAAGCTTCTTAGTTGAAGTAATCCTCCGAGTAAGGTAGCTCAGACTCTACATCACCCATATAAAAGAAATATCCAAAATGAGTATTTTTGGAAGTTTTACTTAAACTTGCAACTCTATTATACTAAGTTCGTCAAAATTCGTATAGAGTGAAATTACAACTTAAAATAGCCATAACTAGTTTATTTTAACTCGAAATTTCACATATTATATACCGTTTTCTATCTACTTGAAAATATCTATCCATTTCTATAATTATTTTCTAGATAAAAAGGTCATTTGAGTCCCTAAAAGGTACGGTACAAAATCAAAACGAAAATTCCAACCTTTAAAACATGATTTTTCTAACTTTGTATCAACCGAAAATTTCATAGAGAACATATAGATATATATATATATATATAGTTGAAAAATCCTTTTAATACATTTGCAACTCATAATAAACACATGATTCTAATGATGTTTGTCTCAAACAATGGTTTTTCATAAAACAATCTTGTTTTGGTAGTTGAAAAGGTGAAGTTTGACAAAATTATGTTAACTTGTTTGGAAATAAAACTAAGGATTTTTAAGTCATTAAATATGTGATATAATTTATTTTCTTGGATTCTTAAAAGATAACTTTTGATTCAAAAACTTTAGTCTTCCTAAGTTATCCTCAAATTTTATTTTCTAAGTATACTTTACTTGATGAGTTGATTCTTGACTCACTTTGGAAAACTTGAGTTGATCCTTATTCTTATTAAAATTGTTGGTAAGAATTTTATAATCAAGTTTTTAAGAAAATTTCATATAGGAAAGTATTATTAATTTTAAGGTCTTTTAATGGTAGTTTGAAAATCAAATGAGGAGTTTCCTTAGTTATTTTTGTAAAAGCTTTGCATATCATCAACACTTAGAATCTATGGTGACTTTTGGTCAAAAATCCTTTGTAAAGTATTTGGTTGAGATAATATTCTAAGTCTTAATGAAAATTTTCTCGAAGTGATAAAACTATATTTTTAAAGTAAGTTGGGTTTATTTTCTTTTACTTAGGAAAGAATCTTTTTATTTTTATTAAGATAATTATCAATATGATCATGCATGAAGTATGAGTACGTTGCTAGTAACATGACAATAATAATAATAATAATAATAATAATAATAATAATAATAAGATAAAGAAATATAAGAATAAGCAAGAAATAATTATCAAGTATTGCAAGTTTTAGCTTGATTTCAAGACTCGGACTTAGTCATGGGCAAGTCCAAAGAAAGAAAAAGAAATAAGAAAGTCGTTTTGACTTGATTAGGACAAGTCTAAGACTAGAAAGACTAGTATTAATATTAAGCATAAAAGAAATAAATAAATTGTAAGCATAAATAAATAAGTAACGATTATGTTAGTGAGCTTATATGCTCTAAGAAATATATATAGACACATAAATATATATAATATGCTATAGAAGCTAAGTTGGAACAATAATAATAACATGTATATAAATAAAACAACATAATATGAAATTTATTCATGAACAAGAACAAAACATGAACATATTGTTGCTTCTATGACATTTGAATGTTTAAGAAACACACACCATTGTCATGTTAAGTTACATGACATGGTAGAAAGATATAGGTAAGAAATTTACCTAAAGTAGAAATTTGGTTGGTGGTTTAAGAGAGATTTTGTGTAGTATGTGTGTAGAAAATATGTGGGAAAATGGGTAATAAAGAAAAGGGAAAAGAGGATTTTGGGAGAGAGGATTTGTGAAATGAATTTGAGAGAGTTTTGTTAAGGTAAATGAATGTGTGAAAGAAATTGAGGGAAATAGGGTATTTATAGAGTTTTGAAGAGTGAAAATTGTGTGAATTAAATAATTTGAAAAAGAAATAAAATCGAGGGGAAAGAGAGAGAGGGGGTGCCAGTTTGGTTAGAGGTAGGGAGAGAGAGATATTTGTTTTATTTTGTTTTGTATTTTTGTTAATTAAACGTAACAAGCAGTAAGGTATGATGTGAATGAAGATATATGTGAAATGTAAAAAGTAAAAAATATGTATGTAGAGTGTAAAAGTAGGTATAGAAAAAGTAGAAATAGGTGAATGGTAGTGAATAGTGTAGAATAGTATTCTAAATAGTAGATAAGACAAATTAATACCGGTAATAAAAATATACGCGTAATTAAGCTACATATGATTTTTAGATACCGAAAAATTAAAAAACTGATATTTTTTAAATCCTTATATTTTTATGAGTTTATTGGTATTATCTGAATACTTTTTCCTTCGGATGTACCAGGGCACGATTTTCTAAAACTGATCCTATTCAAATCCAAAAGACACTAAAAATTGTCGAATATAACATTTTTAAGCTTCCTTATAGATTATGAACTATTTTCCATAATTATTTTAATTTCATTGTTTAGGGGTTAAGGGGTCAAGAGCGCAGGATTGCCGAATACAAATATACTAGGTTTTTCTAAAAATTTATTGACTTTAGGGCTTCCGATTTAGGGTTTAAGCATAAAATATATCATAAAATCTAGGGGATTACAAGAATTCGATGGCCTTTTATTGAACTACTTTGAAGGTAGCAAATTTTCCTCTTCGGTTAATTGATAGAATCATGAAGTGCATATCTACAGTTAATATGCAAGTTTTGTGGAATGGTGGCCTTACAAATCCTTTTCAACCTTCTAGAGGTATCCATTAGGGGAACTCTCTTTCTCCTTATATTTTTGTCTTACATATGGAAATGTTAGGACATGGTATTCAGGTTGCTATTGACTCTAAGAGATGGAGAGGGATTCAACTAGGCAAACAGGGTCCTATTCTCTCCCACTTATTTTTTTGTTTATGACATGTTACTTTTTGTCGAAGCTTTTAGAGAAGAAGTGTCATTTATCAATGCTATTTTGGAGGAGTTTGATAAATGTTAGGGTCAAAAGGTGAACAAACACAACATGGAAATCTTCTTCTCTAGTAATTTCTCTTAGGATCTAAAGAATGTTATTAGTAGAGATTTTGGCTTTGGCATCATTAACAATTTGGGGAAATTGTTACACCCCAACGGGATACCCTAATAGTACCGATAGATCATGTAACCAACTGAGGATTCAAGGAAGTTACATGAGTATTGTACAACTAACATGCCCCATGGCATGGATAGAAATAATAGGATCGAAGGTTGCTTGGAATAAGAAAATATTGCATATATTTGTAAGCTATATATAAGCATAACTTTATAAAAGTCTAAGGTCATCACTCAAGATCACTCAAGCTTACAACTTTGCCTTCAGAGGCTTCATCAAAATACTTATAATAAAAGAACTTAATAGAATTACCCAAAATAACTTATACTATTACAAACATTAAGCTCTAAGTCTCTATTACATAACTAAGGTTTTCCTTCAAAACACAGATACATGGCTTCACTGCCTATACTACTCCCATACTTGGTCTTGGTCCAAGTCTTCTTGCTTAATTTCCTGAAAAAACAACAGTCTAAATGAGCGTGATCATAACAAGCTCAATGAGTAATAGATTCTTAACACCATATAAAACACTTATACAATGTTTGATTAACATTCATATGAAATGTAATAGTCAAGTATATGTACAAGCAAATGTACAAGCATATTTAAGTAATTGAAACCCAAACTCATAGAGATTTGTGCCCTTTCTTGGGGGTTAAAAGACCAACACTAGAATTTCACACCTAGAAAATCCAAAGAACTCAAGAAGGAGTATTTATTTCAAACTTGATTATCAATTTTATTTGTAGACACACACATATATAATATATCCTTCACTAATTAAGTATTATTGTTTCATATCAAATGTCCTTTAAGCCTGCTTATTCCTGCAAAATTGGCGATACTATGGCAATCTTCACTAGATTCACTGGATATAATCAAGCATTACCACAAAATAGAAATAATAATATGTGACGTGAATAACTAATAAATGCAAAAATGTTTATAGTGCAATGCATGATTGATTTATTTATGGATCAAATAAGCTTTAATCAATTTATTAGGCAATCATCAAATTCTCAGGCAATCAAAAACATTTAATCATCAATTAATATCAACCAATTAATCATCACTTTGGACATTACAAGATTATTCAATCAACAATTATACAACATGCATTATTTTCCAATCCCCATACATGAAATCATTTGTAGTTATATTGAGATTGTGACTATTCTACAATCATAAGTAAGTGAAAAGATTCAACTACTCATCCGTGCGTTCTCTTTAGTTGTCGTAGTAATCAAATGGAAAGTCCGGGTCTTGATTGAAAGTTCCTATAGAACAACAAGTATACATTACTAGACATATAACAGAGAAGATAGAACTCTTATCAGAACTTAAGCATCCTAGATTTCTTATAAAAGCTTCTTAACTAATGTTCTACATCATCGCTTACTATTTACATGGCTTAAGGGTCACACTGCTACACAAAACAAGGAAAGAACTCTAACAAGAAATTTTGCACCTAGAAACATGTTAAAACTCTTAACTAAAGATCTTCTAAAAGCTAACAACACAGGTTAGGTGAGGCTAACTTAGGAAAGTGTTGTAGTGTACATTGCTACAAGAAAACCATGTCATGCCTTAACAAACTGAGGGTTGCATGCAACTAAAAAACGTTCACAGCATCATTGCGGGGTACGTCGAGGGCTCGACCGTAGGCCACGACGGGTAATGCTCCAACACTTGAACCTATTTTTAACCATGACAACCTTCAGTGTCTATTACGAACATGTCGATGGCTCGACTTTATGCCACGACAGATATTGTGCTCCTTACACTTAATTTTATCTTGGGTGCAACAACTCTCAGTGTCTATCGCGAGCATATTGAGGGCTCGACTTTAGGCCCAATAGATACTGTACATCAAAACTTACCCCTCGATACTTACACAAGGCTTCTTACTAATCTAAGTCAAGGGCAAAACTAGGCCCGACACCAACAACAAACAGAATAACCTCCAAAACACTACTAACTCCACCAAAAACATATCTAACATCAAAACATGCATAAAAACAACCCGACACAACAACAACAAAAACACACACACACACACATAATCTAATATAACTCTATCTTCTAGCCTCAACTTTAGATCCAACACAAAGCTTAAAGGGGTATTATAAATATTTTACTATTTACTCTAATAATTGTCTGTTTGATTTTATAATAATCATTATAACCCTGTTTGAATTGGAATTAAATTCTCCTTTATTTAATAAAGTGAAGTGAATGAGCCATTAATATATATTAATAACTATTTTATAGTTATTGAAAATTATTAGAGAGTAATATATATGAGTTGGGAAGACATCAAGGGTAGTAGTAGTTGCTTATTAGACTACTATGTGAAAATAAAATTATAATATTACATTATTGATCATCATTGAGCTTACCAATGTTTGATAATATTATGTCACATAAGAAAGTGGAACTCCAATTTTATTTGACACACTCTTATTAAAAGGTGTTACTAAAGATAGGTGATCCATCAACTACTTTTTTTTTTTTTTAATCATTTCAGCTTTTAAGTTTATGCATTGATGTGTCATCCAGCATGGGTAATTTTTTTTATATTATTTATTGTAATTTATTCCAATATTCTATAGTCGTCATTATTTATTTGCAATGACATGGGCCAAATTCTTGCACATGTACTGGGAAATGTTTGTCATTATTTTACGGTACATGCATCTCAGGTTATTTTTATCAATATATATATAGTGACAGTAGACTTCGGTGACTTTGTTTAGTTTTGCATAAGGAATGAATATTTTAAAAACTTTCTAACGTGCTCCTGTTGGTGGATCGTTTCATAATTAATTTAATTATAAAAATAAATATAATAAATAAAATATTAATTATATTAATGATTCGATCCGAATATGATATGAATTATTCGATGGTAATAAGACTAATTTCATCAAAATTAATGGTGAAATCATAGAATTTGATTACGAGGTTTAATAATCCAGATAAAATTAAAAATTATTAGCATGTAGCTTTCACTCATCAGACACCGCGTTTTGTGGAACATATGACGCACAGACAACAGCGTTGTTGGTTAACGCGTAAATGAAGTTTAAAATACATGTAATATTAATAATGCTGCCAGTTGATCAGTCTATTGATTAAGGCAGCTTTATTATAAAATTGGCATTTAAGGGATTGACCTTGGGGAATAATGGAGAGTAGGTGAAGAGGGATCATGTTCAACTTCTTATTCTTAACATTTTTAACAAAGCTTTTTTATTTTTTATTTTTTTAGCTTGATCATCAGGAAGAATCTTTATTTCCATTGGCAAATCAATTGATATTTATTTTTGGCAAATAGTGATAGATAAACTACTAGCTAAATACGGCCTAGGAAATGTATTTATGCAAGAAGTCGAGTCTCCTTAATTAACCGAGCTATCTAAGATCACCAACACACCATTAACAACTTCCCAATCCCCATTGAGCAAATATGCACAGTAAAAATTATTTACTTATCATTTTATTTTATTTTATTTTATTTTTTGCAGAGGAAAATTCAACTTTAATAAAATAATAAAAACTTTGCTGCCAGAAGTTTTTGCACGGCCAGTGGACAAGGCTATGGTTTAGGGCCGCAAAACGATTAAGATCAATCAAACCAATAAAACAACTTCATTAAAAAAGAAAGAGAGGGAGAAGGAGAGGGAATATTTTTGCAAAGGGAAAGTTTTATAGTTTCGTTATTCATTTTGATGGACCAGTCTTGGCAATTATCTAAGAGCTCATATCATATTTAATCATATTCGAATCACTAAAATAGTTAATATTTTAATTATATATTTATTTTAACGGTTAGATAATCGACTGAATAATCCTATGAATGAAACCATAAAAACTGCCTATAAGAAGGGAAGATAAGATAAATCCAAAACCAAGATAGATAAAGAATTGAAAGAATCTAATGATGAGAGAAAATATCTTAATATAGTAAAAAAAGATAAATCCAAAACCCAAGTAGAGAAAGAAGGAATCTAATTATGGACAAATAGTAATATATATATATATATATATATGCACATACATTTGTACATATATACATTTTTTGTGTGTCTAATATATATAATGTCAATCAAATCAGTGATTGATTTATAACATGATCAAAGAATAACGTTTATGTGAATTTTAGTGTTCCAACTCATAATGATGGCAAAAGAAGGTAAATTTGTGACATTTTTGGTCTATTTGTGAACGAGTCAAATGCATGCACCTATCTCAAAAATGAGTAAGCATTGATTGAAAGAAAGACAGATTGGTGTGGTACATATTCTATAAGGCAATCTACTTACAAGTGTTCACTAGTTAAACGCATGAATGCTAGTAAACCATGTCAAGCTATGTTCTCACAGATGGAACTCTTACTGGTGAAACATTAGTTTGAATATAATAGGAAGGAATAGTTTGAAAGGATTTGTTTTCTCAGGATAGACAATACAATACGCTCTCTTAATGCCAGCTAATGGAATGATAACACAAACTTGAAAGCCCCTCACAGCAATGTTTTTCGTTAGCAACGTTTTATTAATGATTTAATGTCAATTTAAGTAGCAGCCATATATGGCACACGAACACTTACACCTCTTTTACCCTTTGTTTTATTTTATTTTTTTATTTTTTGGGAGAGAAGAAGAGAAGAAAAAAAACAAAGAAACGATATCCAAATCAAAGAGCTTCTGCATAGAGGATAGGATGGAAATCCACCAATTATGGGGACGCATCCTCCTCCTAAACATAGAAGCAACCCCATTTGCTACTAAATTAGCATTTCTAGGAACAAAAACAAAGGAAACCATAGATCCTATTAAAGTATATCTCGAGCCTTTTCGAAAAAGGAATAGAGGTCCACTGTAAACTAAATGGTCTGCCATTCACAGCAAGAATCAACTGTTGGCGATCATATTCTAATCTAACGTTAGTCCAGCACATTTTACCAATAAGTTGAAGCCTAAGGATACATGCTAAAAATTCACAAGCCTTAGTAGATGAGGCTAAAATGAGCTGTGATGCACCTTCTAAAATCTCGCTCGTTGAATTTCAAACCACAACTACTACCCATCTAGCTTGATGATAGGCATAATTTATCACCATTTTAATTGACAAATTGGGTTTATTTTATAATATATTGATGGGATTCTTAACAGATAAGGTACTTAATTGGTATATATATATATATATATTTCAGGTCAATTTTAAACACAATTGTAATATAAGGAAGGAATATGTGGAGAATCCAATCAATATTCAAGCAAAGCAGCAAAGATGCATAAAAGGAGTCTAGATGTACGGCCGTACAACTATCAAAGTGAAGAAAATGCAAGACAGTGGCTGGTACGGGGTCTTGTACGCCCGTACACTAAGTGATTTTGAAGTAAAGTGAAGGGAATTCAACTTGTACGCCCGTACATCAAGTGATGAAGAAGGGAAATGAAGGAGATTATGCTTGCACGCCCGTACACGCTTGAAGAATGATTCCAGTACTTAGCACTCCCTTTTGTACGACCGTACAAGATGCAAATTGTCAAAGAAAATAGGCATTGTACGGTCGTGACTTTTAGAAATGAGTCATTATTTTCTTACGTATTCTTGAAACAGTATGACTGTTGAATACGTCTTGTTTTAGTAAAGGTCGTGTTTTTAGACACTACACCCATAGAATATAAAGTGGGGATTCATTCTGGAGAAAATATATATCATATCATATACATCAGAAACATTTTAGAAGAAGAAAGTTGGGGAGAGAAAGTGGAAAATATAGTGGGATTCCAAGAAGAACTCGAGAGAGATATTAGATCCAAGTGCCCGTGTGTATACAAACATCTTCATTATTATAATTCAAAGGGGTTTTTCATTTCTTTCCTGATCTTATTCTTATTGTATGTGCATTCCATTATTATTATGTTTTGTTCCAATTTGGTGTTCGTATCTCAGCATGCATGAATAGTGATTAGGGTATTACGAAGTTATATTAACAGGAATCATATATGTATCTATTATAAATCTGTTTAATTACGAATTTCTAGTGACGGGTTTTCAATAAAGTTAGGAATTTGTAGTGCACGACATATTCCTACATCAGATCTCATTGGAAAAGGTTGAGAAACAATTCCCTTGAGTAGATCTAAGGCATTAGAACAAACTACTCTTGTTGATAGAGATGTTAATAGGAAGTTTGCTGCATGTTTTCAAGGAATTCGAGAATAATAAGAGTTTTAATGCAATTCTGAATTAGCTATTAACTTAGAAGAGATTCTGGTAGATACAATTAGGATTAGGATTGATCTATTATGAGAATAATGATCATGAATCAAGAATTCTGCAGATAAGTAATTTATGGATGAATTTAATTAAATCCTGTTAATATGATGGAGTAATCTTTCTGTATATTATGTTAATAATTTGTTAAACTTCTGTTTTATATGTTATTGTGATAAAATTTTGTAGTTAATATAGTTAAATTCAGAACTATCTAATTGAGTATTAATTAAACCTAAATTGAATTAATTGCTAGATAATAATTGAAAGGGTGAGTAATAGTAATTGTCAGGACCCCGAGGAATACGACCCATAAGCCATTCCTATACTACAATTGATAGGTGCACTTGCCTATTGTTGATCTGATATTAGGAAAG
Source organism: Combretum micranthum (assembly GCA_024138025.1). Taxonomy (NCBI): domain Eukaryota; kingdom Viridiplantae; phylum Streptophyta; class Magnoliopsida; order Myrtales; family Combretaceae; genus Combretum; species Combretum micranthum. The sequence goes on along the minus strand of JAMXBD010000666.1, from coordinate 425,710 downwards.
GATTATTGGAAATTAATTGTTAAACTCAGATCTGAACACATCACTTGATCTGAGTCTACCTAAGAGCCATCTACATTCGTCCTGACCCAATTTGTGATAGAAGCGAAAGACACTGAAAATTCAATTCTGATGTAAAAAAAAAAAAAAACCCCACCTATCGCACATATTGTCTTCGCTTTATCACCATCACGGTTCATCTCGAGCCCATTGAACATTTCACAGCCAGAACCGTCTCTTCACCAAAGAAAACTTTCCTCTTTAATGACAGAACATCCGTTTGACCATGTAATTCCTTTTCCTTCAACCATGCAAAAGCCTTACTTGTTGTCCCATTGAGATCAGGAGTTATATGATTATAAAGACACTCACATCTCTCATTCCAAATAATTTGCACAATCTTCAACAGAGAGGACTTTAGCCATCTTCTTTCACTAGATGAAAGTTTTCTTAAATTAACATTAGAAGACCACCACTCCATAAAGGCAGTAACTTTCTACTTATCAACTTTAATCCCCGGCACTCCAAAGTCCAAACCAGACATAAGACATCCAACCATAGCAAAGAACCGCATGTTCTAAAGATTCAGGTTCTTGGCAAAAGGGGCATATCGAGGAAGAAGAAATATACCGCCTATGGTAAGGTTTGAACATCCCAAATTTTTTCCCAATCTAATTGTGTGAAAACCCTGATGAAGAAGGTTTATTGATAGTGACTAATCTCCCCTTCTCATGCAGGTGATGATAAATAGATTTAATAGCGCACAATCCATGTTGATCATGAGGCCAAACTAACTTACCAAGCTCCCTTGACACTATAATATTTATACTTCCTATCACCCTTCTTTTTGTTTTAGAGATGAGGTTACCTAAACAATGAAGACCCCAATCCACAGTATCTCTTCTCATTAGATTGCAAAATTTCAGATTAAAATCAATTAAATCCCTATACTCCAATCTTCGATGCTTCAAAGAGGATATCCACCTACCCTTACCTACCCTAATCTTCTCAGCTAATCCAATTTTCCATACTACTTCGTCAAATAAAATATCTCTACCTTCAAAGATACTACTCCATGCCCAAGAAGCAAGACTACCCTTTTAAGCATCTCTAAAATCACCATTAGCAAAATAAATCCCTTTCAATAATTTAACCCACAAAGCCTTAGAATTTGACTGAGCTTCCAAGCCAATTTTGTGAGTAAGCCTAAATTAAAAAGATGTAGATCTTTAGATCCCAAACCCCCCTCTACCTTGGACTTAGTCTCCCAGTTCACCTAGTGAATCTTACCTTCATCTTGCTTTTGACTCCACCAGAATTTGGCTATTATAGAATTAACTTAGTGGCACCACTTTTGGCGAAACTTCAAGATGCCCATCAAATACGCGGGTGTAACAAAAGCAATTGATTTAATAAGTGTCTCTCGACCCGCTTCATTAAGTAATTCCCATTTCCAACCATGAATTTTGTTAATAATATGGTCCTTAATAAGACTAAGAGCATCACATTTGAATCTACCCCATATTGTAGGCAGACTTAAATACTTTCTTGTATGGTTGTCAAAATCATGATTGTACTATTTATTAGACTGTATAAAATCAGTATAATCATATAAAATCGTGTAAAACCGGTAAAATCATCAATGTGTAAAATCGTATACCTAAATCCATAATTTTACATAAAATCATAAACTCGTATAATCATATATTTGACTTTGTGATTTTGACAACTATACTTCCTTGGATCCTGAATACTATGGATGCTTAGAGTAGCTTCAATATACTTAGGATCCAAGGAAGTATAGTTGTCGAAATCACAAACACATAGAGTCGTGTATTTGACTTGCAATTTTGACAACTATACTTTCTTAGATCCTGAGTACTAGGGATGCTAAGAGTAGCTTCAATATCCTATTTCGAACTCTCTAGTGTAGATTTAGATTAGAAAATGGTAGATTTACTAAAGGTATGTTTAGATGGTCTATTTTTCATCTATATCTTTATCTGTATCTTATTTGCATCTACATCTTATATGTATTTAATCTATTTGATCTTTTTATGAGTAAAATTATTTGTTTATTATCTGTATCTTATCTATATTTGATCTGTGTCTGGTCCGTTTGTTGCCAAGCAGACCGTAAAGTTAACTGCTTAGCCAGAGGCTTCATAATACTCTCGTAAAAGACTTTTTAAGCTCTAGATATTCTAAGAGTTTCCTTCCATAAAGAACAATGAGTCATCTGCAAAAAACAAGTATGTTAAAGTAGGATAAGAAGCTTTGATCATGATTCCTCGAATCTCTTTAGAATATGTAGCTCTAAGCACTCGTCTAAAAAGCACATCGACAATAAGGATAAATAGATAGGGTGATAAAGGATCACCCTGCCTAATCCCGCTAGTAGGCCTTCACCCACTCTGTTTCCATTTACAGTAATACTAAAAGAAAATGTGGTCACACATTCCATTATCCACTGGATCCATTTACTTGCAAAACCTATCTTAATCAAAATAGCTTTAAGAAAATTCCACTTAGCCCGATCATAAGCTTTACTCATATACATGTTAATAGCACAAAATTGTTTTCTTTGTTGAGAACAATTTTTAAGGAAATGAAACATTTTATGAGCTATAACATTATTGTCCTAAATCATTCATCCTGAAATAAAGGCTTTTGATTTTTGGAAATGATGTCATTCAGGAAAGGTTTAAGTCTGTTAGCAAGAATCTTAGACACAATTTTGTAGAGATTATTACAAAGACTAATAGGCTTGTACTGATTTACAGAACAAGGATTTGGGACTTTAGGAATAAGAACTAGATCAATGTGGTTAAGAGAGGGAGGGAAAGTACTGGAGAGAAAAAAAATTATGGATAGCTGCAATGACTGAAGGTCCAATAGTATTCCAATAAACATGATAAAACACTCCTGGAAAACCATTTGGTCATGGGGCTTTGAGTTCTCTAAGTTGAAAAACAATATTTTTTATTTCTTCCTCTAAAATTGATGCACATAAAGCCTGGTTCATATTAACTTTCACCACTTCATCAAGCCACCTGATACAACGCTTCCAACTCCTATGACCATCGGGCTTGAAGAGTTTACCAAAGTGCTCCACAAACATATGTCTATTCTTCTTTTTAGATTCCATAAAACTACCATCTTCTCTTTCAAGTTTCAAAATCTTATTTCTTCATCTTCTACTAAGAGTGGAGTGATGGAAAAATGTTATGCTTTTATCACCATACAACAACTAGTTAACCTTCGACCTTTGGTGCCGATACATCTCTTCCCAACTCCATGATTCCTTAATATGACTCTAAATCCTTACTGCCTCCACAAAGCTTGAATCATCATAATGGTGTTGAAGATCAATAAGTTTTCTTTTGAGTTTCTCAGTTTCCTTTCTATTATTAGGAAAGACAAATTTGCTCTAAGTCACTAACCTTCTACTGCATACTTCTAGCTTTAACAATCAAACTACATAAAGTAGTGATGCCATTATGATCTTTCCAAACTGCTTTAACAATATTTCCACATCCCTCGAATATTCTCCATTCATTTTTTTATCTAAAGCATTTCTTTCCTCTACATTCTTCCGACCAAGTATTAATAACCAAAGCTGCATGATCAAAACCAATGGTTGGTTCATGAACTACCTGAGTTTTTAGGAAATTTTCTAGCCATACATTCTAAACCAAACCTAGATCAAGACATTCTTTAATTAAAGTACCTTCTTCCCTTTTGTTAGTATAAGTGAACATCGATCCCATAAAACCCAAATCAATAAGTGAAGGTTCAAAAATCACATTTTCAAAAGCCAACATTCTTCTTTTGTTGCAAGGTCTTCCCCCTACTTTCCAATGTTCCTCCACAATATCATTAAAGTCACCAATGCATAATCAAGGACCATCTATAAAGTTAGCTAAGTTAATCAAGTTATTCCAAATCCACCATTTATTCTTGCTGTTACTAGGACCAAAACACCAAGTGAAAAACCCAATCAACTTACCATCTAAACCCCTCACTTCACAACATATAAACCATCGACAGCTATCAATGATTTTAATAGAAACATCAGCATTCCACCATAACATCAAGCCAACGATACTCCCAATAAGAGGGATATAAAAAGAACCCGGGTATCTAAGTCTATTTCGAACTTATTCAAGTTTAGCAATTTTATCTTTTGTCCCCATGAGAAAGAATATACATGGGTTATATTTTTTAAATAATTCATTAAAAGGATGAACTGTTAAGGATGAACCAAAACCTCGACAGTTCCAAGATAAGTAACTCGTGGCCCCCGTGTGGCTGTTATAGTCTAGCCACCACTGCCATAAAAGATGTTTAAGAGATTCACAACTTCTTCAATCAATACAGCTTTCTTCCTCTAATGTATAGAAAATCGTCTCAAAACTTTCCTCTCATCTACCTTCTTCACTTCATTCACTTCTAGGTTAGAAATGTTTTATTGGACAATCTCTTCCACTTTAGCTTTTTTATTTGCATTAAAATCCTTAGAGAAAATAGTTGATCGATTCAGATTTAAGTTGTTGAATGCTGGTACTAAAGTAAGAGCAGCCTCCTTTAAAACTTCTTCATTACTACGAATGTTATCCTTAGGATTATGATCCTCATGAGAAGGTAATGAAACATATAGACACCCAATTTTTGCCCAATTAAAAAAGAGGATTAAATTTATAAGAAAAAATTAGTATCATGTTGAGTTCATAATAATAATAATAATAATAATAATAATAATAATAAAATAAATAGAGAAATAAAAAATAGAGGAATAAAATGAATAAAATATATATATAAATAATAAATAAATAAATATATAAAATGATATATATGTATAATTATTTGAGTTCAATATAACATATATTTTTGTTAATTAAACAAATTATTTGTCTAATTAAATTGTTTGAAAAGCCTTAAGTATTAGTGGTTTGGCTACATGACCAAGGCACATGCCAACGGCTTAACGGTTTAAACCATGGACACAGGGGTTTTGATGCAAGGGGGGACCTAGGTTCGAGTCTACCCAAAGGTAGATTTTTTCTTCTTTTTGCTTCATTTTTTTCCCTAAAAGACACATTGATTCATTCACTTTGAGACACTATTTGATTAATGAATCTTTGTTATTTTTCGAAATTAAGTGTACAGACACAAACTAGGCATGGGATACATCACATCTGTACATAATTCATGTATTATCTCATCCCAAAAGACATCTTAATTAAGGCATGAAAATTGGGGAAAAATTGGGATGAACATGTTTCTTCAAATTCGAAAATGGTCGAATGGTGTCCTTTGATCAAATTAAATACACCTAATCGAGGAGTCATGATGTATAAACACAAGATTCATGATCAATTTAAACAAACAATCACGAATCGAGTCCCAATTTTGGATCGTTCTTATTTGAAAAAATACAAACGATTCATGATTCAAAAATTGAACAATCATAAAGCTTTGAAACAATAAATTGATTCGAACTTTATAAATAGTACCACCACACAAGCCAAAGGCACAATTTCAATTTCAAGAAATACACATTAGAACATCAAGATCTGAAACGAGTGATTATGTTCGAATTGCGAAAATCGTAAATTCGAAGTAATTGAGAGGATTTCGATCCAATTAAAGAGCGTTAGAATTATTAGGGAAGTGTTTTTGATTGATTAGAGTGTTTGAAATTGCTCGAATTTGCAATTTGGGGTTTTACAAATTTTTTGGAATTTTTCTTTCCGTACGCCGCTGTCGGGCCACCATCGTACCGCCACCTACGGCCGATCTGGGCGCCAACCACCACCACCAGGAGCTCCGCCGCTGCGAGATAGGTCGAGCCGACAAGGTTTCGGAGGCCGAGCAACACTACAGCCGCCGAATCCGCCTCAAAGAACACTCCGTCATCTTCTTCACCCGACTGGAGAGATCCGAACCGACTCCAACCCTGATCCAGTCCGCCCCATAGATCTGACGGTCCATGTTTAATCTTCAGATCTAACGGTTGTGATCAGATCATCAAATCAACGTCCCAGATTCAGTCAATTCGATCGGACGTTCCTGATTCAATCAACGCGATTGACGATTCAGATTTCGCCCGAGTTAATCCGACGGTCTAGGTCAGTCCGTAATTTATTTATTTTATAAATATAGTTTTTTAAATTACGTAAATTATAAAAAAACATTAAAAAATCCAGAAAAATCCCAAAAATTCTAGAAATTTTTCTAAAAATCAGAAAAAATATTTTATTTATTTTTTTAGCAAATTTGATATTTTTTAATTTTTTTTGAAAAATGTGTTAATATGTAAATGCATGTTTTGATATTTTTGAATTGTTTTTATATGTATAAATGTGTTAATATGTATATGTGTGTTTTGATATTTAAAAAAAAATGCATTAATGTGTATATGTGTGTTTTAATATTTAAAAAAAAATGCATTAATGTGTATATGTGTGTCTTGATATTTATTGAATAATTTTCATGAATAGGTTAATATGTGTATGTTTGTTTGATTAGAAAATATATACAAAAAGTGTTTTCAAAATTAATAAAAGAACTTAGAAAAATCTTATTTTTATAAAATAATAAAAGTGATTAGATCTTAGGAATCAGAATTAAAAGAGTTTTTTTTTAGACAAATTCAAAATTTATAAAAACTTAAAGTGGAAAAAGTTCTTAAAAATTAAGATTAACCAACAAATTTAAAGTTTTTTTTTTTTACCAAAAGAACTACGTTTTGTCTGATCTCGATTAGCGAGTATGTAGGCACCTTCGGGGCGACATTAAAAAAAAAATATAAAACTTTTTTTTTATTTAATTAATTAAATATTATAAGTCTAAATGCTATTGATCTATTATTTCTTATTAATTAATTTTTTCTTTATAAACACTAAACTTTTATGATTATTTATGAATGTAATTAATAATATATATATTATATATATATATGATTTTTGAGTGTTTTTCTTTTCTTTGTAAATATTATAAGTTTTCTAAAAATTAAATAGAAAAATTATTAACAATGATTTCTGACTTATAAATATTGCTATTATTTTGTACATATTTTTTGCAAGTCTCTTTAGAGAAGGATAAATTCTGAATTTTAAACTTAAAGTGGTAACCGCTTAGGTTTTAATACGTTAGCCCCCGGACTCAGATATCTGGTATTTTTTTCTAAAATTTGATTTTTAAATCAAAATTTCCGAAGACTAGTGGCTAAGTTAGATTAACCGACCCATTAATCCTAACTTTTCATTTTTTTTCGATTTTTATAGGTTGGCGACTCCAAAATATTTTCAAAATTAAATTTCTTTTAATCCCTAGTCGATGATTCATTTTAAAAGGGTTAGGGTTTAATGTGAATCGGGTTAAAAGAAATGAACCGGATGATTTTCAAAATCCAGGCTCGACAAAACATAATAAGAAGGTTTATGGCAGACATTATCAACATTGAACTCCTCCTCCTACAAAGAAAAAACATTCTCCACATTTTCCTTTTCCTTCACCTTCACCACTATGTGAATTGTCGTTATCTTTTGAAATGATCTAAATTTAAATTCTATTTAATTTCTATGTATTTGTTTATTTATCTTAAGTATTGAATTAAATGAGCATGATGTTTAGGATAGTTGTGTTGGTAATAGTCTAAATGTGTTATTTTGCATATGTAGTGAAATTAATATTTTTGTTTTATATGTATTAATGTGTGTGTAGTATAATTATTAATTGTGTCTTTTACACGTTAAGGTGTTAAGTTAAGTTAAGATTTATAAAATCAACTTTGGTTTTGCTTAAGGTTAGTTGATAGAAGCTCTTATTAGTTAAGCTAGTGATTAGGCCTAAATGAACCTCAAATGAGCCCCAAATACACCCCAAATGCAAATTAAAGTTGCGTATGCCTTAAAAGTCAAATTTGGGATATGTTTAAGACTTAATTTTGCTCAATTAGCCTCCTTTTTGGGGCAGCCTCCCTTTCATACGATTTTCTTTTTTTCTTTCTTTCTTTTCTCTTCATCTTTCATTTCAATTTCCAAGTTCAAGTCAAGAACAATATCGAGCTTTAAAAATCAAAGTTCTCTCTAAGACAAGGCATATACATGTGAGTTGATTTAAGTATGATTTTTGTTTTGTTTTCATTTCTTGTAGTGGTTATGTGAAATATTGGATGAAATGAGTTTAAATGCTATCTAAATTGCTTGTTCATGCATTGAGATTAGCTAGGAATGTGTTTTGTGAGTGTGTGAGTTTGTTCATGTATTGTGGAAGTGATATGAAGTGTTGGGAGGAAATGAAGATTGTTTGTGTAGGAAAGTTGAGAATGAATGGAAGTGAATTGGAAGTGATCAAATGTTGATTTCATGTTTTGAGTTGTTAGGATTGGTGGTGTAGATAGGAGTGAGTATATGAAGTTAAAAATGTGGTTGAAGAAGATTTAAAAGTGTTATAGGTTAGAAAATTTCGAAGTAGAAAAACAGAGGATTGTGTTCTGTCGAATAGGTCTGTTTTGATCGTATGCCGGCATCTGGGAATTCAACGTCGCCGGCATAGAGGCAGCGTTGGAACCAAATTCTGTAACGCCGCTTTAGAACACCGCCGGCTTTTACAATAAATTTTGCCAGCGTTTGTTCTTCAGAACGTACGCTGGCAATTTGAGAGTTTAAGTCGTCGGCGTAGGGTCAAAGGCTGCCAGCGTATCCATGTACGCTGCCGATTTGTACCTCTTTGGAAGTTTTGGAAAATTTAGATTTGCATTCTACACCGGCTCAAAGCCGCCGGCGTAAAATGAAGGCAGCCGGTGTACCCTTGAGCGCTGCCAGCATTGGCAGTGTTGATTTTCATAGTGTTGAACACCGGTTCAAAGCCGCCGGCTTTGAATGCCGGCGTATCCCCTGCGCTTTTGAATTTTAAAAACTTTCTTCAAAATTTTTCGAAGTTTGATATATGATCAATTAAGTATTTGTTAAGCAATCTAGGATATAATAGGATGTTTAAATGCTTTATTATGACTTTGTATTAAATTATTTGAATTTCTTTGATTAATTGTATATATGAGTTAAATAAACATGTTTTATGCATGAAAATGATATTTAGACTCTATGCAAAGTTTAATGAATTTCCTTTTACAATTGATCTAGGATTGTGATATATATATGTATATATTTATGAATGAGGAATCTATATTTATTTATTGATTATTTTGATATTCCTATTTCAGTTAAGGATTCTTCGGTTAGTTCTTCACCGAGAGATCATAGTAATATACTAATGGGTTCAGGTATGCAATAACTTGTTTGATGTTTGCTAGGAATAGACATTCCTAATCTGACTTAAATTGATTCGGCTTAATATTTGAATGAATTGGATGTCTATTACGCTGTTTAATCTGGTCCGAGGAGCAGCAAACCTGTCATGATGCAATGACATGTTAGTTAGGCGCTTAACCAAGTCATGATGCAATGATTTTACTATGATGCAATGGTACACTATGATGCAATGGTACACTATGATGCAATAGCGATTCTTTTTGGTTAAGTGGGTAGCCGATAGGGGGAATAGTATCTGAGTAACGTTTGCTTAAACTTAGGGGGAAATACCATGATTTAGTTCAAAGTTTATGGGAACTTGTGAACTAGGCTCATGTTATGGACTGAGTTTAAGTAGAGTCGGGCAACGGCTTTTGAACCCTAAATGAAGCTATTATCTTCATGAAATAGATATAGGAGATATAAGTATTCGGACTGCTTATATCAACCCCCTGAGCAGCTGCTGTTACTCAGGATCCCTGAATTCCCAAAGCGTGATCCGGGGTTTGAATACCCTCCTGTTGATTTGCAAAAGAAAATTTAATAAAGATAATCACTTGTCTTCTAATGCATTTCATTGGACTTATGTTGGCTTGATGACTTGTATTTGCATTTGTTATTGTGTACTGGGCCTTTGGCTCACTTTTGCTGCTTTACAGGTATTGGAGACGAATTTTATGATGATTTGGGTTATGGGTCCGATTTCGAGAGAGTCCCGGATGAGTGGGATGAATAGGACTCGAACACCCTGGAATTTTGGAAGAATTTTTGCTAAGGGGTACAGAAGGCTTGATAGATAAGCCTATTTTTGTAAAGACCTTAAGATCCTCTAGGATTCTTTTTTATTTAAGAAAACATGTAATTTTGTAGTGTCTTGTAGTGACACTAAACAGTGTTTATATGATGTAAATGTATGTATAGATTGCTTTTGTTAGCAATCTCATTTTATTAAAAGTTCTTTATAAAGTTATAGTGGTTTTGATCAAACAATTTTCATAAACTGTTAGTTTTAGGACAACCTTACATATAATGTGAAAACGTTATATGTGGTTGAGGACTCGGTACTCTAAGTCTCGTGATTTAGAGGGTCGGGTCTTTACATCTTTTATAAAGAACAGGAAAAACATTGGTCAAGCAATTTGGTATTTGAGGTAGGAGAGAAATCATGGTCTATTGTTTGGGTAAGACTATAGTTAAGGGTGTGTATATTTTCTGAGTATATGGTTTATGACAACGTTTGGATGGTTTCATCATGTAAGGATGGATTAGGTGATGAAGCTGATAAGGAAAGGAAAAAGAGGTAAATCTTTTAGAGGTTGGGAGTATGGTTATCACTGAGAAATTTCTTGGAAAGGTTGACGATGAGAGGAAGGAGAGGTTGATGGTATTGTAAGAGAGAAAGTTACAGAATGGTGGGAAATTTAGATAAAACAGGTTTATGGGTAGAATCAGGTTTAGATTCATGAATAGAAACATTCTCCTTATTCTCCAGACCATCTTGCCACACATGCCTTTCTTTTGCCATCATAACTACCTTACTCCATACTGGAGCAACCCTCAAACTAGAGTTAAACATGTCAAACTCTGATTCTGGATAGGTGCAGAATTTACTTACATGTCTTAATGCTCACATTCAAAATAGAAATCCGATAGCATCTCATAATGAAACTTAGCTTGACATCCCTCCTGTTAACCTAGGTACCAGGTTTTGAAGGTTGGTTAGAATTAAACTTCACCTTAACCCTCAAAAAATATCTTCTAACTCCAATAGAGAAACAGATCGATCCAACCTCTAAAAATCAAGGCTCCTAGCTTACCTGCATTAGTGGTGGAAATATGATCTAATTGTAACCTTTGGATTTGAGCCCATAAAGCAATCAAAGCCAGATCAAAATCCTCCACCCTTAGATGCAAACTCCACTCCTCTATAGACAACAAATGTCCCATAATAGCCCGTGGTCCATCCTTCATAACTTTCATAACAGTAGCGAAATTATCAAAGGAAAAAGAAACAAAGTGGTGCTAAAAATTGACATCTGCACAGTACCATAGGAACACCATGCCTTTTTCAAAATATCAATCACTCTATTTTTATTTAAAGATTTTTTCGAAAGAACTTTGTCAATCATCAAAGCTTCATTGTTACTTATGATCTCAGAATTTTTCTCCAAGTCCAATGCCTCCGTGGAATTACTATCAAGCTTAACATAATCCATAGGTACTTTGCTAGAATAAGCAGCCAAAGACGTGGATCTAAGAAACAAACAACAAGACAACAATCAGAGAAAGATAAAAAAATAAAAGGACACTACAAAAAAGACAAGAAGCAAGACAAACAAGGCAACAATCAAACTAAAAAAAATAGACAAAGTACAAAGAAAAAGAAAGAGACAACAAAAGAAAAGGAGCTAAAAGAGAAAGGACTAAACTAAAATACTAGGGAATTCAGCGCCAAAGAATAGGAAAAAGAAGTAGATGCAATATATAATAGCTAATGAAATGCAGATAAATGGTGTAAAAGATCTGTTGATGAATTATGTGATGAGAAAGAGCATGCAAGGCTAACAGAAAGCAAAAAAAAAAAAAAAAAAAAAAAAAAAAACCGAGCCAAAAAGGTGACAACCACAAGCAGGAGCTGTGGGACCACTCTTAATAGAATGAGAGGATTTTCTCCGTCGTGAAGGAAGAGAGAAAGGGTCTTTACATCTCATTTACTTTGCTGTATGAAATAAGGAAGAATTACAATATAATAAATGTGTAAAATATAAAATAAATAGTTATTAGAGTAAAAGTAAAAAATCAATAATACCAATTGTCTTTATTAGAGAAATAATATTTGCATAAGTGATATTTTCAAGATAGTGATATTTGTAATAAATATCAATAATTAATCAATGAATAATAATTTATGTGTCTAGAAACATGATTGCTATTCATTATTTTGTATAATAAATTTATTATAAATTATCATTTTCCATAAATCAACATCTAATAGCTAGAGGCTTTACATAAAACGAGAAGGAATGACTCACCACAAGCAAATAATTATTTTGACCAAGAAGATAGATGTAGATGTGTTCAATTATCCAAAGAATATTTGTCCTCGACGATATTTCTAATGTTTCAAATGAATAAATATGTTAATTGGGTCTCTTTTACTAATATATACTTAGTATAGTGGTCGAAATCAGATTCATTTTTCCCCTCAACGTTGACAACACGTTTAACGCATATACATATCAACTTTGACCATTTTCATAGGACCATTTTCCATGTTAATTTATACTAGGTGGCCTCGTTCCAAATATAAGAAAGGAATAGGGAACAACGATTGTCAACAAAAATATGATCAGACAAAAATAAGCAAACAAGTGAACGTATTTTCGTAAAGCAATCATAAGAAAACAGCCAATATTTATCTGAAATATTTATAAATAATAGGAAAATTTACAAAAGAAATATTATCTTTTATCAATCTAAATATTGTAAATTTCCTGTCTATACTTATATGGCTACCCTAGGTTTAGAAGTTGGATGGCATATATGGTGTCAATCTTGTGGAAAATTATACGGCTTTATTGTGGTTATAAAGGAATCAATCTATTACATTATTAATCATTTAAATTTATTTCATTTGTGATCAAAGCGGTTAAATTTTTTTTATAAGTAATTAAAATATTGCATTAGGGACAATACAGTCCCGTGATAGAACCTTAGAAGTTGTTTTTTAAAAAAGTTATGTACGCATGGGTGACAAAGTGAAAAAAACATGTGATATTTATAAAATTTCTTCGGAGAATTATCCAACTTTATAGTTAAAGTTTTATAAAAATTATATATTTAAAAATGATAAAATGGCGATATTAAATGTGCTCCATCTTACAATAAAACAATATTTAAATGATACTCGATCTAAAAGGCCGGCCTCCCTTCAAGCTATATTTTTAAGAATATGTATTTTTAAGAGAAGAAAATAAGGATTCGTATAGTTTGTTGTCTTTTTCTTTTTTTTTTTTTCCTATAATTAGAAGGGTTGATTATAAAAACATGACCTGCGTTTTATTTAATTTATAAATACATGATCCATATTAATTTTTTTGATAAATAGGTGATACAAGTTTCATACAAATGTGTCATTATAATTAATTACTATTAAAGAGATATGTATTAATCTTATTGGTCTAAAAAATTAATTTAATAAAAATATTATTAAATAAAATTAAATAAATGAAATATTAAAAATTTTATCTTTTAAAAAATGAAAAAATTAAAAAAATGTAAAATTAATTTTTATGAATAATAAATATTAATATATGTTATTTAAAATTATTAAATAGTATTAATACTTTTATATAAAACTCAATTCATCTATTTACCTATAAAATACAAATCAAATATTTATAAATTAATAAAAAAAAAAAACAGATCATCTCAATCAGCCGGTGGGACGGAATTGGAACGTGGAATCCATCGAGGGCTTTTTTTTTTTGACCGAAATACATGGGGAAGGGGAAGAAGGACGCATCGAGGGCTTTGCAATATCGAATTATCTACTTACAAAGATGGCTCGGCTAAAGGGGCGAAGCTGTTGGCTGGAGCTGGTAAGTAAAAACTGGGGGGGACCTCACGTGTTGAATGGCCAGTATGCACGGGATAGCTACTCCCTCCTTAAGCAGGGCAGGGGGCCGCTCTGAGCAGATCAATAAGCATTTTTTGAATGGGAATATAATATTAGCAAGTGCGAGCGGAAAACTTAGTAAAATCCAAAATAAACTTTTTAAATATATTTATGTATGTAATTTTCATTTTGTTTATTTTATTAAATAAATAAGATTATAATAAAATTATTATTTCTAATTAATAAATAAAATTATAATAGAATTTTTATTTAAATAAGAATATTTAAAAAAAAATATGTTTCAATATTGAATTGCTTATACAGTCGTTGTTACCTCAATTTAAAGTCATAATGACTCTTCATAAAGAATAACGGGATTGTTATTATAAGAAAGTGAAGAAACACTTTTTTCATATTAGTATAATTTAATTCTAAAAGCATATCTAGAAAATATACTCAATTAGCATGAATATTATTCTCCCATAAAAATAATACAATTGAATTCTACTCTGATTGAGGAATTTTATTTATTTATTTAATTTGCTTTTCTCCTTTAATATTTATGAAAGACGAAAAGAGAAAGAATTATTAAAGGGATAACAATACTAATGGTACATGAAATTTGGTAAAATATGTATGTAGATACCTTAACTTTGAAATTAATTCATTTAGTATCTAAACTTTGAAATTGATCAATTTAGTACTTGAAAGAATTTGATTGGGTATGGCTTGTCACTTCATAAAACTATTGGCGTCAATTATCCGCCACGTGCTTGTTTATGAAGAATACATTAAGGCTTACTAAAATTTTAGAGCGGGTTTGTTACTTAATTTTCTGTTTTTGAAATCATTCATCAATTTTGGAAAACACTATACTAATTGTTAAGCACATACCTCAAAAGTTGAGGGATTTAGCACGTCTTTGAAAAAAATTGTCTATGATGCAAATTGTGTAAACAAAGATAGACAATATGCAATTTACACCTATCCTTGTTTTTTTACCCTCTTTCATTCTCTTAACTAATATCCCAATAGCACCTAATAGCTTGACCTCTTTGCCTTAGCACCATAAGAAAATCTAACCCATGACCGATGTTATAATCAATGATTTGTTTCATCAATCGAAATCATATATATATAAATCAACTATTTAAACCTATTTGCTTGGCCTCTTTGGTTTACATGATGAGAAAATCTAGCTAATGACCAGTGCTATATCAATTATTTCGTTTCATCAATCGAAATCATACATACCTACATGTATATAAATCAACTATTAAATTGACATATATGTGTGTGTTCAAACTAAATTTTTCATTTCTATATTTCCCAATCTAATTTGCATTATCGTCCCGCTTAATATGAACTCTATTAAAACTTCAAGAAATATCATCTTTTTTCTAAAGAGTGGTCATCTAACCATAGTCGAAAAAAATAGTGATTTAAAACAAATTGGGTCAAGATCGGTTCTAACTTTAGTATTGATTTGTGTGTGTTTGTGTCTGTATTGTGAAGAGATTTCGAAAAACTAGACACCATAAATTTCACGAATTGACCTATTAGAATCTAACATTTGCCAAATAAATTTCTTGAACTGAAGGTTCTTTTTCCTGGCACATTTAATATTTACAAATTATTATTTCAGTTTGTATATTATTACTTTATGTTAGGGGAAAGCTTCATAAAAACTTTATAAGGGAAAACATTTTTTTTTTCAAATATTAGATCACCTTGCAAATGCTTATGTACCCACTAGTTAGTGGATTAGAGCTAAAATAAGTCAAGTCGAGATAGCATAGTGCTAAACTAAAGTGGAGTTTAACTTAAAATTTCAAAACTCTACCTCAACTAACCTTAAAATTCTAAGCTCAAGTCCAGCTCAATGTAATATTACAAAAACTCGAGCTCAACTTAGTTAAGTTCGTTTAAGCACAACTTATTTTAAATTTAATTTTAATTAAAATAATATTAATTCCCAAACTTGGTTCGAATTCAACTAATATTTACACACAACTCAAGCTTAATAGAATTGGATTAGGCTTGCAAGCTAATCGAAACTAAATATATCAAGGTCAAGCTTAACTCCATAAACTATTCGAATAACTGGTTTGAGCTCAAAATTATTAACTTGAACTGTTAGCCTCCTAATCACAGGACTAGTAACTGTAGGCATTGCATATTCCTATAAAACTCTACCAACTTGTTGTATTTGATTATTACCATTTGCCATCTCGGTAGCTTCCAAATCAACTTTATTTCTGTTCTCTCCTAATAATTGATGGAATGTACGTTCTATCTCAGGATCAAATGGTAGAAATTGTAAGCTTCTACTTCTTTGCATAAACCTCTTGCAAAAAAGAACAGGGAAAAACGCATTAAACTATAATAATAATAATAATAATTTTTGGTTTTTTCTTAGGCTAATAATAGAATCAAAGTGGTCTAATGTTAGTTTTAGTCCTCAGCAATGGTGGCAAAAACTTGACTAATAAAAAGAAATTTAATTAAAAGCGGATTTCCAATAAGTGCACAAGCCATATACAAAGTGAGTAAGTTGTCGATCTCACAAGGATGAAATTAATTACTAAACCGATTGATTAATATTATCTAAGTAATCTATAATTGAGTAGAATTGATCTAACTACTTAAACTAGAATTATACCAAGTAATCACAGAGAGAATTTCTTTTAAGATCAATCAATTGAGATGGGGGAAAAACATAATCCACCATAACCACTAATCGTATTGCTAACTAGATTATAATTATGTTCAACTGAATAATAATTCATGTGAATTTCTAAGCATTTAATTCTCTTTTAAGTCTTAAAGTCTTCTTAACACACCATATAAATTTCTTAGATTATTCTAATCAAATTAATATGGATTCAAAATCTCAATTATTAATCTTCCAATTTTATAATTGGCTAATGCTTTAATCAATTTTTTGAAAATCTTTAGCCAAAAATTAACAAGAACATTACATTATGTCATATTGGCAAATTCTATTTAATCACAATAATAGATCTTCCAATTCTATTATTTAGATTAAATATGAATCTTTGTAAAACCTTAATTGCCCTTCCAAGTCATTAAGATAACCTACAAGATTATGTTTCAGATTAAAACAAAATTTCATAGTATAAATATTCAACAAGAATAATCCATTCATCTCAGCATATTATAATCAAGTAACAATAATCATTTTAGCAATCTAAGGTTCATCAATTTTCCCACAAAAAAGAATTTAGCATGCAATCGAATTAAAAAGACACAAACACATATAGAACCAATTCATAATATAATCCATTAATATAAAAAATATTAAAAGAATAATTAAAGATTCAATTATTTATAAAGTGTTGCACAAAAGATCACCAAAGATTGATGAAAGAAATTAAAAAACCTGAAAACACACAAGAAAATACTTTAGGTTTTTTTTTTTTTTTTTTTTTTGGGTTGTTGGTGTGGGGGGATTTGGTTGGGGGGGGAGGGGAGTAGGTGAATTAAGTATTTGCCCTAAATATTAAAACAATTGATTTTTATGCAATAAATCAAACTGTATTTTAATAGCAGTGGATAACACAACAACAAATTATAATATGAAATATAAAAGAGATAAAGATAGAAAATTTGAGTCCAAATTTAATGTGGAGTTCGGCCCACTTCCTACTCTCCATGATCACTCCTCAAATAAAAAACTTCACACACTTTATTCATCACCACGACAATACATGCTTAAGCTGAGCAGCATACCACCTTTAAAATACTTAGGAAATAAAATATTTACTTTCTCTCTCTAGATGCCCTCTGTTGGATACCATATAAGAACAAAGCGCTAGAATAATTTTCTCTTTGTTTAGATTTTACAAAGTAATGAGCAAGAGAACAAATGAATCTTTATTTGTTTGATTGTAAATGAAAGCTCTTTTCAACAATGTTATGATTGGATCTTCAAAGGAATATGTATTTATAGTCTTCAAACATTTAAATGTCTGTTGGAGATAACATCTTAAAATCTCCAAGCATTAAATGCGCTCAACGACTCTTTGTTACTACATCGGCTCCCATATAAAAACTATTGCACCCTAATGCTTGTCACACGTTAACGTGTCGTACCTTTATTTGGCTCTCAACCAAGTCTGTACTTATGTGGACTTCATCAAGCCTTGAATTTACACTTGTCATGCCTCAAACTTATCATGCCCTAGACTCGTTGTGCCTTGGTTTTGACCCTCGACTAGAGCTGTCCATGATTGAACTTTGATGAGTCTTGAACTTGAGCTTGTCATGCCTTGAAGAGTGGACTTGTTGAGCCATCGACGTGACCCGCGACCAAAGTTTTACTAGAGAATTTTTCCCTGCTAAAAACTTGCATAGTCTCCAGAGAACAACACACAAATAATATATTCTAGCATATTATTTATCATATTGTTCAACTAATTAAGTGTAGTTTAAACTAATTGAATAGTTAATTGTGCAACTAATTGTATTATCAAAATCCACATTGAGCATACAAGTTTAACAATCTATCCCTTTTTGATAAGTACAATCATGCACAATTGTCTCCTTTTCAATTAAGTATACTCCTGCTCAAATAAGCATCTAGGTTTCAAAGGAATTTTCTCATATTTAATTCAAGGACTTGATGCTTAATTCTATAAAAGTAAAAGCTTCACTTAATTCATTATTTTCCTTTCCTATGTACTCATCAAACAATATTTTTCTCCCCGTTCAATATTTTAACATTTCTCTCTCCCTTTGAACTTATCAGAAACATACTTCATGCATATTAATTGTGCATACAATATATATCTCCCCCTTTGTACTTATAAAAAATAAGAAGGCAGACTTATAATATTTCAAATGTGGAGAGATGCATAAGTAATGTACAAGTTCAAAAGGGGTTTAGACGGGATAAAAAATATCATAAGTTTGTGCAAGTTGCTGTTAGAGAGTTGCAAAATATGTTTTTCAAGGATGCATAGATAAGTCTAAAACAATATTCAGATTGTTGAACTTGTATGTTCAATGTGGATTTTAATGATACAATATAATGCACAATGAACCATTTAATTGTTGTGAACTATACTTAATTAGTCAAAATATATATATATATATATGGATATTGTGCGTGTTTGTGGAGCTTTCTACAGGTTTTAGTAGAGAAGCTGTCGAAGGGAAGCCAAGTCAAAGAATAAGGCGTAACCAAAAGCTCGACAAGTTCAAAAGTGGCAAATCAAAGGTTGAGGCCTAAACAAGCCAAGTAATCAAGGCACAACAAGTTAAAGAAAATGAACATACTAGTCAAGGGCCACATCGAGGACTTGACGCGCTAAATAGTTGAGGCGCGAGATGTTTCAACTAAAGCTTGACAAAGAAAAAGTCTCATAATGTTAGTCGCGGGTTACATCGAAGGTTTGACTTAATGAAGATTCAAGAAACGACAATTTGAATTTAAGGCTCAAAGAAGCACGTGTGTGAGAAGACTGTCGAGAGCAAAGTTGGGACACGACAGACTAAGGCACGGAAGCATTTGAGGCGCGACGGCTTAAGATCAACAGAGGAGATGGAGAAAGAAGGAAGTGCTAAAATCATTTATGAGTTTTTATTGCAATCGAACAAATATTTATTTTTCTTGTTCTCTTGTATATAATTTTGCAAATCATAAAGAGAGAGAAAATACATTTTAGACTTCTGTTCTGATTTATTAGTATTCATTTTAGAGCATATATAAAGAGGAAATATTTTATTTCCTAAGTGGTGTAATTGCTCATCTTGAGCCAATTTTTGAAATTAATACAAGTGGTGATGAAGACCTCAATCGAGACATTTGATGGACTTTGGAGAGTAAGAAGAGGGCTGAACTCCCCGTTAAAATATTGGCTTTATTTTCTCTATCCCTATCCTTTTTAATCTACGCATTATATTTGTTGTTATTTATTCATTGTGAATTATATTATTTTTTATCTATCAAATTAAAAATAATTGTTTGGTCTTTTAGCGCTAATACTCAATTCACCTCTCTCTCTCTCTCTCTCTCTCTCTCTCTCTCGTATTCCTAGTGTAATTTAATTTGGTATTAGAGCCAGTCTCTATTATTTCTATGCTTAACCGCTAAATAAAGTAAAGATCATGACTTCGAATACATTAAGGTTTCTAGAGAGGCAAACGATAAATAGACTTGTGGAGGTAATTACCCATACTCGAGGTGCAAGATGAAAATCTTTTTAAAAGCCCAAAATAAATTAATATGAAATGTCATAGAAAATGGGCCTCTAAAATTGAAGTGAAAACATTAAAAAATAATGATAATGCTGCATGTGCTAGTAGTTGTAGTGATGAAATAATGAAAAAGGTAGAAATTTTGAAAAATGAAAATAAAATGTTAAAAACTAGCTTAGATGATTTAAAGGCCACTACAGCCAAATTTGCTAATGGCAAAAAGAATCCGAACGCACTTCTTGAAAACCAAAAGTGTGATTCAAATAAATTCGGAATTGGCTATAGAGAAAATAGTTGCAAGTTCCACAAAACATAATTTGTTAAAGCAACCTTTAGGACCTGTAATTATTGTAGAAAAACTAGTCATATTGCACATAATTATGCAATAAGAAAATCTAAACATTTGAATTTTCAAAGCAAGTTGGTTTGGGTTCCAAAGAGAGAGGTACCTATCCCCTCCTAACCAAAAAGGACCCCAAACTAAAATGGGTACCAAAGAAGTAATTATCTATTTTGTAGGGATCCTCAAGTGGTAGAAAATGGTACTTGGACAGTGGATACTCTAGGCACATGACAAGAGACACATCCAAGTTTACGTCACTGGACTTGAAGGATCAAGGGAGTGTTGCCTCTAGGGACAACAAAAAATCAATAATTCTTGGTAAATGTAACATTCTCATTAAAAAATATTTGTTTATTAAAAATGTTTTGTCTGTAGATAATTTAAAACATAATTGCTAAGTGTTCGCCAATTATGTGACAATGGGTTTAAAGTTACATTTTTTTTCCAAAAAGTATTTTATTGAAAGAATTGTCAATAATCAAGCATTCTTTGAAGGATATAGACAAAGAAACATTTACAAAATCAATCTAGATGATTTTAAATCATCCAGTGAAACTTGTCTACATTCTCAAAATGACAATAGTTGGTTATGGCATAGAAAACTAGAGCAGGACATTATTTCAAAACTCATTAAAAAGAATCTTGTCAAAGGTTTACCAAAGATAAATTTTCAAAAGAACAAGATTTGCTAAGCATGTTAACAAGGAAAGCAAACTAAAACTTCTTTCAAGTCTAAGGATGTTGTTTCCACATTAGGCCATTAGAACCATTGCACATGAACTTATTTGATCCCACTCAAACTTTAAGCTTGGGAGGAAAGAAATACACATTCGTTATTGTTTATAATTTTATTAGATACACATGAACTTTCTTCCTTGCATCTAAAGACCAAATAAATCATGTTTTTTTATTAGATATTGTAAGAAAGTCCGGTATGAAAAAGGTTTTAACATTGTTACAATTCAAAGTGATCATGGGGAGAATTTAAAAATCATGAAATGGAAAACTTTTGCAGTATTTGTGGCATTGAACACACTTTTTTAGCTCTTATAACTCCATGACAAAATGGTGTAGCTGAAAAGAAAAATAAAACTTTAATTGAAATGGTTACTGACCTGACACCCAAGGTAAAGTCCTGCTTGATGTCGAAGTTCAAGGAGTGGCCAACACAAGGAGTGTGGCCAAACTCACTATGTCCACCCCACGGTCTCGTGGTGGGATACTGGTGTTTCATAGCTACTAAGCCTAGGTGAATTCTTAGAGATTATTCGTTAGCGAGCTTGGTCTTGTGCAGGTAGCTCGTAAGGATTATCTCAAGGTCGAACTCATAGGAGAGGTCATCTATCAATCTCTTTGGTTAGCGGTGTAAATAACACCTCAAGTTTCCTGACTAAGTTGGAACCCGATGCGTTGAATGGCATGGACCCTTCTTAGCATAGTGAGATTAGAGATTTCCTAGGCCTTAGGGGCCACATTTGATGGTAGTGGACAAGTGGGCTATGGCCCATATTCCACTATCAATGTAACCCTAAATAAAATAAAATAAGGAGAAGGAGTTATTAAAACCCTTATAACCTTAATTACCTAAAATCCCAATAACTATACTATTCTGTCATATTTAGTACATATAAATCGTTTGGAATGGAATGTATTGTAATTGAAGGAATGAAATTGAATGCAATGAGTAGTGGAATGATGTCCATTCTTTGTTTGGAGACATACATGGAATAGAATGAAATCAATATAGTAAAAACTAAAACACCCTTAATAATAAATGTGCATAATAACTACGTTAGAGGAGAAAAATGTAATTGTAATAATGACATTAAAGAGGGTCAAATGGAATCGTCTTTTCGCCCTCTCAAAGGTGGAGTTGAATTATCCCTTAATGGAATCATGATTCTCACTTTTAAAATTGTATCCAAACACGGGGAATGGAAATAGAACCTGGAATTACGATTCTATTCTAGGTCTATTCTTGCATATCGAATGTGATATTAAAGTTATCCTATAAGTTATATGGGTCACAGTAGATTATTAAGATAATACAATTAATTGTAAATACAAGTTGTATTATAGAAGTATCGATTATCTTTTTAGGTTAGTTAGTATAGAAGTGTATCTAAGTTATAATATTTTGCATTATAATATATGTTTTTAGTTATAACTTGTATGTTTTCAACTTTCATATTATTTTTCTAATATCATATAAACAAATTCTAAATATCACGAAATTTATGATATTATGAAATTACTTTTAAATTTCTTTCCACACTCCATAGGTAATTATTCTGTAGTCAATATTTGAAAACAAGGTGATTTTTCATGTTACATAAAACTATATATACTATGATAATCTTAAAATTTTAAAAAAAAAAGAACAAAAAAATTTATAAGTTCCACAAGGTAGCATGTATCCTTACAAGTTTAATAGGATACATGGTAGGTACAAAGTGGTATGAAGTAGATTTTATATATAAAATTTAGTACCTTATATCTTACAAAGTAAGGTATTGGTAAGGCTTGATACCCTACCCACCTTGTATCTGTTTACCCTTACTCATGAGACATCCATTTCAAACACTTAATCCTAGTAATATATACATTATTTTATGTATGTCAAAACAATTATATCTTAGCAGTATAAATCGATTTCAATTCCCCTTTCCCAAGGTTATATATTGTAGTAGAGAAAAATTATCATATTTGTTGTTAATATTGCTATTTGTACATCTTTATTGAAAAGAGAAAAAAAGAGAGAAGAAATTGTTATTGATTATAAATTCAAGAGTAACATCGTATACAAGAAATACAACCAGATATCCGAATTTTGAAATCGATCAATTTAGTATATGAAATAATTTTCATACGCACTTCTTATACTTCTATTAAACTTGTTAGCTCCATTTGCATAGGTATAGTCCAATGAAGATCTAACATGTCTCATATTCTTATTTAGCAAATCTAGCTATGAAAGTCGCCATATTATAGGTTGTAGTTTCAAAAAAGTTTAAATGGAAATGTAAACAAATGATACCATTGACCAAAATTTATCTGCGAGCATTAGAGAAGGTACAAAGTAAAATATAAAGGGACCATATGAAAACTCATAAACCAATTACACCAACTACGTGTCTTGAGCTTCAAATCATTCTTTAGACTAATCCCTGACTTCTTCATCGTTGTCAACCTCAAAATACTTTACCTAAACCCTAACAACTTCTTTGACGGATTCTTGAAATCCCTTATAATCCTTAACAAGCTCAAGATCATTATCCTCTCTATCAACCAAATCTCTCAAGGGACATACCCATTACACTCCTTAACTTTCTTTACATAGTATTTAAAAGACAACAAGCTCATTGAAGAGATCCTATCTTTGAACCAAACTGCCTTTTGGTTCTTCAATGTCTTGAATAACCTGCATTACGGCAAGATACTAGTGACTACTACGATAATAAGGTTCTTTTTTCTTCTTTAGCTGATGAGATAGGAACCATGCTAACCTATGACGAGACCCGCTATTGAGATCTAGAAATAAAATCCCTGGATCAAGAAAACTAGTGGAAATTGCAACCCATTGCCTATACGGAGACAAAAACCTTGGTATAGTCGTGGACGCCACAACTGGCGATGGCAAGCCAATTGATAAGTTAAAGGGATTGAACGCCATGTGAAACTCCTAATAAGTTCATAAACAAGTTCTTTCCATAACTCAAAGAGAACATTATCAAATATATGTCATATATGTTACATCCCATAGGTTTATATAGGCTTTTAATTAGCCTAAAAACTAAGCTACAATAAATAAGAAAAATAACACTCCTAGGAATATGTAAAGACAAACTTGACAATTAAACAAGGAAATATGAAAAGACATAAAAAAGAAATCCGAAAAGACACATAAACTTAAATATCCCTAAGAAAATAATAAATATCCTAAAAAACATAAACTTAAATATGATATGTGTGTATATATATATATATATATATATTGTTGACGCCATTCGATTTATATATTCTCTCCTTCTCGAAAAAGATTCGTCCTTGAATCTCTAAACTAATGCGAACCACAGGCGACCTGCCTTGAGACCCAACATCAATATGCTTGAAAACATCGTTCCTCTTTCTAGAAAAAAGTTTCATTGTTGAATCTCCAAACTGATGTGAACCATAAGCCACCTGCTTTGAGACCCGACACCAATATGCTTAGAAACTTCTATCTCAAAAATCTAACCATATTTATAAGCGACAAACCTCAATTTTTTTTTCTCTCCCTCTTTTCTTCTTCCTTTTTTTTAAACAAAGATACAAGCAAGATATGAGCGACTCGAGTTACCTCTCATCGAACTGGATATGGATTCTTAGAAATCTTGTGCTCTGATACCAAATGATGTGATACGAACTACGCCAACCTGTAAACCATACTTGCTATCGAGATCTGGAAATAAAATCCCTGTATTGTCTAAGAAAAATGGTGGAAACCACGACCCATTGCCTTTATAGAGGCAAGAACCTTAGTATAGTCATAGATGCCAGAAACGGCGATGGCAAACCGATTGATAAGCTAAAGGGATTGAACGCCATGGGAAACTTCTAATAAGTTCATAAACAAGTTTTTTCCAAAACTCAAAGAGAAGAAACTCTCATATTTTCATTATCAAAGATATATCATATATTTTACATCCTATAGGCTTATGTAGGCTTTTAATTAGCCTAAAAACCAAGCTACAATAAACAAGAAAAAATAACCTATTAATGACTCCTAGAGATATGTAAAGACAAACTTGACAATAAACAACCTATTAATGGCTCCTAGGAATATGTAAAGACAAATTTGACAATTAAACAAGAAAATATGAAAAGACATAGAAACTTAAATATCCCTAATAAATACAATAAATATCCTAAAAAGATATAAACTTAAATACGATATGTATGTATATGTATATTTATATTTTTTGTTGACGCCATCTGATTCTTATCACCAGCAGTCAATATTAAGGTTCAATGCTTCGCCTTTTCTCAAAAATGTAGGTCTTTACAAGCCCCAATGGGAAAATTATGTGAGGAGAGTGAAATCCTTGACAGGTTTAGATGAAATTTGTTATCTCCTCCCTTTTTTTGCAATTTTAGGGTTTGGATTTTCATCCAACAACCCTCCATCTTTATTTAATATTTTAAAATAGGTTAATTTAATCTATTCTTTTTTTTTTTGTAATTTTATGCTATGTTTTAAGTGGATGAAAAGCAAATGACGCCAAAGGAATACGATAGAAGTCAAATAAAAATTAGCATTTGAGTACTCATAAAACTAAGGAATGTGATAGAAAAGAATGGAAATGTTTCCACTTTTGCCTGGCTTCATTTTCTTCCCAAAATCAGGCAAAAAGGATAAGGAAAATATAAACAGTGCTTAAAATTACTTTTCTCTCCTTAATAAATGAAGAACAAAAATAAGATAGGAAGGGTAATTTAGTCAAATACTAACTCTATTTCTCTTATTTTCTTTCTACTCCCTTCATAAATTATCAAACATCATTAAACATTCCACACATTTTCACTTTCACTCATTTCCTTTTCAATATTTTCTTTCCACTTGTGTCCGCAGCTTTCCACATTTTAAAGATCCGACAAACATTGTATTTCTTTCAAGTTAAGTTTGATTTCATCAAAATGAGAATTTCCTTGTCATTATTTTCATGTAAGACTAAAGAATAATTTTTAAATCGTTGGAGGAGATGTGGCGACATGCCATCAAACATTTGTTCACATTTGTAAAATGCTATTCACAGTGTTAGCTAAGGTAAGAATAACATGTAGAAAAAGTAATAAGTTTAAATTCATTAGTTTTAAAATTTGGGTATCTACTATCTAATAATGTATTTTGTGAAAAATCAATTACGATTTACGACATTAGCCATGAATTCAAATATAAACCAACGTGCAAACATGAATTTATGCCACATTGTATGTGCAATATAATTGTAATAGGTTTGTTTGGATTATCATATTTATATCCTTATCATATTTATATTTGGTCTATTTTAACTTATTTGTATTATATCTGTTTGTTTAGTTTATGAATAAAACTATTAATTTTTATTTATATGTATTTTTTGATAAATAATTATTTAAAAATGATAAAAATATAATTTGGAATGGATTTAACAAGACAAAGAAACCCTGAATGATGAGCGGCCGAAGGGAGTTTGTGACTTTTGAAGCCCGCCCAATCCACACACCTGCTCTGGCGCAGCTCATAATAGCTAAAGAGACAAAATCAAAAGCCCATGTCAATACAGCGGTCTTCTTTCTTCTTCTTCTTCTTCTTCTTCAAGATGAAGAAACATCTCAAAGGGAAGAAATAGACAAGAGTCTTCGCTACTTCTTAAGTGCAGCTACGAAAGTCTTCCCCCCCTCTCTTTTTATCTCGCTTCTTTATCCGTAGAATGGGCAGTTCGGGACCGGCATTTCCTGTAACCCACAAGAAGTTTTCGACTGTTATTAAGGTATAGATCATGTCTTCTCCTTCAAACCTCTTTTTTAGATACTTTTCTTATATTGCATCGTTAGCTTATAGTAAAAGTGATTAATGGGTCTCTTTCACTTTCTTGAAAGAAATTTCGAAATCCTTAAGCTCTCTAAGTGAAGAAACTAGATAGGCCTTGTCGTGGCCTCTTTGTTGAAGCATTTAACGTGGCATTGACTTTTGAAACCCAACTACGGTTTACTATCCTTTACAACACGATCCGATAATCTTAAATTTTGTCTTATTAATTTTCCCGACCAATTGTGATTAAATTTCTAGCAGTGTAAATGATAAATATTCGTGTTAGGTTGTTTAATTTGTTCAGCCATATCCAGTAACTTAAGAGATTAGTATTATGGGTATTTAATTTTAAAATTATGTTGCTGCACTGTATTGAATTATTGGACTGATTGAAGTATCTTTTAATGTTGCTTGAATGGCATATCATGTTTACTTGTACTTCTTTTCTTCCTTATTTGGCAGGGGAATAAAACGGATGTGGTAATTTGTAGCTATGATGATCATTTTCTTGTGAGTGTTTCCTAATTTTGTTCAAGGATCATATATTTATTTTTGATGCTTTATGCAAAGATCATTTGCAATGGATCAAACATTTTATAGGTAATTGCGAGTCAAATTGGAACGATGGGAACGATTCTGCATGCCAGGTTTGTCGGTTCTAATCGTTTTCTAGCTCTTTAGTTCAATGTCCACTGATCCTGTGTTGTCAATGGACTTTATTTGCATAATTTAAACTTTATTCACATTGTGGATTTTGTGGCATAAGTTCTAGTATAGTTTGAAGTAGAAAAATCGAGTTGTCGTGTTCTGCCTCTGAATTGTGGAAGACATATGGTCAGAACAACAATGTGAGCCTGCAATGCTGCAACTTCCCTGTTGATGTTTAAACTATATATGATAGAACCACAAATACGTGAAATCACTAACTCATGATGTGCCGTATATATGCAGTGTTTCCTCATCTTGTTTTTGAATATTGTATGTACTCATGTTTTGCTCTATGTTTTAGGCATGGAATAACAATAATGAATATAGTTGAAATTACTGCTGGTTTTATTAAAAGCTTGGTGATAATTTAAGGGCAAAGGTAAAAACTGAGAGTTCGTTGCTCTCTCACTTATTATTAGTGTTTCAAAGAATTGATAACCTTGTAGCAAATTACTATATTTTTTAATAAGCACTTGGAGAGTATGTAGGATTGTAGATTGTTAAGTTTATTGTTGTTATTAACTAATCTAAAACGTTCAATTTTTAGTTTGGTATAATGATATATGTTTATAATTTAACACCCTCAACTCTCCTGACTTGAACTCATGATCTTTGTTATGATATCAATTACCTTAATATCAAATTTAGCTGATCTTAAAGTTTAAACTTATAGGTTTGGTATGATTTTATATTTTATTACTTAATGGAGATTGAATATATGTATATATCTGTTTGTTTCCTTATATTCTGTTATTTGGGTGTCATAATTTTCTCGCTTTCAAACAAATGTTTGTCATGGAATAGGCACTGATAAAAAACTGACAGTTTTACTTATAAACAGACTAAATAGATAAGATACAGATATAATATAGATATGATACAAATGTAGATTAGATATAAATACGATACATATAGAAATCGATAATCTAAACAGACCATACACACACACATCAGCTATTGCTGCCTTGCTTCCAATTTTATAAATATAATATTCTTTTTTTTGGGTAATGTTAGGTATTTTATTAATAGATGAGGTAATTACAAAAAAGAACGATACAAAAAACACGATAGTATTCACATGAAATCTAGTATTTTTAGCATACCACTAAAACAAAAGGATGCTAAGATCGCACTTTTAGCATAACAAAGCATGAGTACTATCGGTACAAAAAATTATTAGATTCTTTTATAGAATCTGATACTTATTTCATACAAGCCATGTGGCTACAAGTTACTATCTTGTCGCTTGCATGCCTGCTAAACTCTCTTTGAAATTATTGGAATTTTGATTCAACAGAATCCAATTCTATGGAGTTAACTACGTGAGAGTGATATGCTTTTCCTGTTGTTGGACCTAAATCATGATGATTCCCCTTCATTTAACATGTTTGATTTAGTCAGGCCAACACATGTTGTTGCCTCATCATTCTTAGTCGTCTCTCTTATGCATTCTTATATCTAAGAAGATGACCACCTTTTTTGAGCTGAAATATTTGTCTGATAAGTAGAAGAGTTGCTCCATCATTCTGTCCTCATAATGTTTGCTTGAACAGAATTAGGGGAGATTGAGAGAGAACTTTTCATAAACCATGAAAATGAGATATTTGATATTATAAACCACACCTCACAGTGATTTGTAACCTCTGTAACAAGAAGTAAAATAAATTCATCTTGTTGGAGCTTGATTATTTGTTGCATATTAGGAAGGAGGAAGGTGTCACATTCATCCAACTTACAATGTGTCTGCAGTATTTGGAAAACGAGATGAGGTAACTTTGTTTAGAATAGCATGTTTTCATTGTTAACTTTGTTTGTGATAGCATGTTTTCATTTGTTATCCTTGTTGATTGCAATGGCAATAATATTGCAGCCAATGATGGTGGCTTGTGCTCGTCAGTTGATTGAACACATAAGGTATTGCATATATCTAGACATATTTGGGTCATTCCATTGGTTTTTGCATGTACTATTTACTCAAACATCGAGCTTTGTGCTATCGGTGACAAATGGCAAGCAATCATCTTCTGCTTGTTTTTTTTTTTTTTTTTGGCTGATTTTCTCTTTTCAGTGGTTCTGGTTCCTCAAGATCGCTGCTGCTTTCTCTTGGCCTTAGAGACCACACTACGGTACAGTCCAGGACTGCTGCTATGTACAAAATTTTGTATAAGTTACCTACTGGTCATAGTTTGTTATATTACAGGAGACAATGAAAGGTGTCACTTCTGCTGTGATTGAGAATTGGCTCTGGTAACCACCTTGCTGGGTTTAAAAGACTCCTGCAGCTTATTCTGGGTTTGCTGCCAGTTGTTCTGAACCAGCTTCTTTTATATGTGCATGGGACCTGCAATCTGTGCTGCATCAAAAGAATGAGAAAAAGATAAGTAGGTTTGGTTACACCTAATTCTGGGACAACTTTCATTCAGCATACGACATGTAGGATTTTTTCTTAGAAATGTGACCAGTCTTTTTAATATCATATTTGTGATAGACATAAAAGATTGTATAATTTCCGATAAAAATTCCTACCTACATGTCATAGGTTAAATAGAAAGCGTTTATAAAGATAGATGCACCCAAAGCCTACCTAATTATATCGGAGTGAATTGGGAATAGTGGGGAGTACGTGCCCAACTTTTCCACATGTTGGCTGCATAACTTGGGCAGTAACATGACTTTCCTAGAGACTGTCAAAATTCTTGCTTATGTTTTATATTGATGAAATACAAAAGAGGTTGAGGAATGTTTACATTGTCAATGTGTACTTTACCATGAAATTTGAACATTTTATGGTTTATAGGCTGACATTCCTGAAGAAAATTAGCTATGTTATGCCTTTTCTTTGAATTTTTTTTGCTGGAAGCATTGTGCTTCACATGCTTGATCTGGAGGCTCAGCAAAATTTTAGCTTATTGAGCTGCTATGTCTCTTTTTTCTTTCTCTCAACCTTTGGAGTATATCTTGAACATCAACACCAGTTAGACTGGGTGAATAGAGTTATGGTGGTTGAAAATGGGATTTTAATCGATGCGGTTTCTTGAAATAGGGGTGGTATCGATTTCAAGGGATGATGGTTCTGCAAAGAAGGCAGTATTGTCTTAAGAGACTTGATGCTTGCAGATGAAAAGAATGCTTTTTTGAGGTGTCCATGTTGGTTTCGTGTTTGGGGTGGATGATCTAATACAATGTCGCGGGTTTATGGATCAGTATCTTCAAAAAGGTGGAGCTGTATCCACATTTGGTGGGAGTAACTTGTTGCTTAAAATAAGCTACAAGATGAAATTTTCGTATTATTTTTACTAGATTAATCTATTGCCTATAAAACACGCAACTTCCCATGCAATATCGTATTTCTGCTGGTAGTAGCATGTTGCTCAAGGCAAATTATTCGCTCTCTTTCACTACAAATGCGCAAGCAGTTTTTCATCTACTCACGCCAAGAATGATGCTATTTTGAAAATCTAAAGACATCATGGGAAATACAGTTGTAGAGAAAGTGGGCTCTTTAAATTTTGTACATGCTTACGGTTGGAAAAGCATGAACGGATGTGTCTAACTTGATTTCCTGTGAAAAGTAATGAAGGTGATCATTTTGGTTCGTAAATACCTCCATTTAAGGATTTTTGTTAAAATCTCTATTATCTTAATGGTAAAGTATATTGATACAAGTACAAGAATAAAATTGGTCAGGGATAAATGATGATTCTGTGCTGTTTTGACCCTCTTCATGGCTTGGGTCATTTGTGTATGGTGGCAAATTGTTGGTGGTGTTTTAGTAGCCACTTGATCATTTATGCATGCCATTCCCTCCATGAAGGCGTGAACATGGACATAACAGAAGGAAAAAAAAAAAAAAAAAAAAAACCAGTATTTTGAGTCCTAATAACTACCCACCGTCATTTGATCTGCAAGATCGGCCCTTTTTTGGCATCTCGTAATGTTAAGCTTTCGAGAACCAAATATAACTTCTTAGATGAAGTATGTATGAGTCGAATTATAAGATCTAAAGGTTGCTTTGGCATTATTAGCCTAATTCTCATATTCTACCCAACTCAAGCTACCGATATAAGCTACTACTTTAGAAAGGTTGAGCAATTGGTCTTGGGAATAGAGTGTATTTAGCTCTTAAACGAACCTATTTGATAGCTACTGGAATTAAGGTTTGGATTTACATTACCAAAATTATTAAAAAAAAAAAAACTTTATAAATGGACTCAATAATCAATGGAAATGAACCTATCAAGTTTATTTTGAGAAATTATCAATGTGACCAATTTAATTTTATAATAGTATTAAAGTAAGATAATTGATTTTCTTAAAGCCACATTGCACAAGACACTAATTTAGGACCTGAATTGGCATCATCAAATACCATATCTCACCAAGTCATCGCAAAAGTTAATAAATGTGACTTGGTGAGGTTAGTTTTCTAAAATTTGAAGTATAACTTGTTTAATTAAGTAAGAAGTGAAATATGCAATCTAGTACTTATTGATAGGCTATTTTGGATATGAACCATGTAAATGGCTTAAAAATAAATATTATTATTTATATTTGGGCTTGACTCATGGGATGAGTGGCAAGATTTAACAAGTCCATTCAGTTACTAGGATGATTAAGGAGATTTGGTATAGTAGGCTTGGAACAAGAACTATTGGATCAGACTAACTCATCTGCTTTCAAACTTTTTCAAAGCTTATGCATTTAAGAAGCTATCTATCGGTTGAGAGCCCATATAAGAACCCATCAATAGGAGGACTCATCTTGTCCGTTGATGCTCAATATGATTCATGGACATCATCAAGAGTAAACTTATATAGGCTTAGAGCTCCTCCTCATTTGGGGAATCCATAAATCAATAGAAATGCCGTCATGTTACTAGAGTATTGAACATATAGCCTCTTCTTTAGAATGGGATTGATGCCATATAACCCATTCCACCTATCACCAGTGCGAACTCCATAAATTAGCTGCCCCTCCTCCTACTATCTCACTCTTAGTTATCCCTTTGTGTGTTTCTATGTTACTCTTTTAGGCCATGTGTAGCAAGACTCACGTTGTAGGCATGTGACCACTGATTGAACCCCCTCCTCTATAGACCCTTTAGATTGATATTGACCTTTTACACCTTGGGTTGAGCTTTTTGGTTTCGGCTTAACCTGTCTTACAAACTTAGAATGGCTTCGTAGACTTGACCAAGTTGTCCAATCAGCACCAGCTTGGTCACTCCTTATGTGCTATTAAGCAAATTTCGTGAAGTGTCTTAAGAAGAGCTTCGACTTGATTGGTATATCAACATCCTTTGAGTCATAAATAGATGCGCCAACTATCATTAACTCACCACACAGAGATCTCAAATCTCACCATAATGGGGGAGATTGCTTTTATAATGTATTGGGATAAACTTACCCATTATGGTGATTCACTTTCTTGATTGACTAT
This sequence comes from Combretum micranthum, assembly GCA_024138025.1. NCBI lineage: Eukaryota > Viridiplantae > Streptophyta > Magnoliopsida > Myrtales > Combretaceae > Combretum > Combretum micranthum. The sequence goes on along the minus strand of JAMXBD010000666.1, from coordinate 392,513 downwards.
CTCCCTTAATCCTATAGATAAGCCTCTCTATTTCTTTTATAATTTCTACACTTACATTCTCTTGCAGTTACTTTACAATTTAATTGCACAGTTTACTAATTTAAGCATTTAGTTGGTTGTGCTAGAGAATCTTCCTACACCTACTAACTTCTTTCTATTTTACAAACTTAGAACCTCTCTCAAGTCTTAATTCATTGAAAACCTCTACCAACCAGACAACATCGTGGTTTGGTTCATCTAGAATCGAACCTAAACTATCAGTCCTGGTTTAAGGAATTGGCTGTTCCATGGTTCTAGTTCCGATTCCTAAAAAACTTGGCTATAGTGATTTTTTTTTTAAGAATAAATAAAAAAATAAAAGCAACTATGTCGAACTAAACTTGTTTAGAAAGATTATTCTATTTGTAGCTTTTTCTTAATAAAAAAAGTGTAAAGATGAAGAGTTATTCTACTTAATCACTTCACATGTACCAATGGGATTTGCATTAACATGTTTTTGGCTACATTATTCCTGCATGCACTTCTACAAAGTATTATTACAACTTTGTTTTAGTTAAATGGATTCAAAAGTTAAAGGAAGAGGAGCTCATGTCATTTTCAAACTTTCATTTCAGAAGTTAGGTAGCGTGTATGCAATAAAAAGCATATAAGCACTCATTACCTAGAGGATATGCACAAAGGTTTTACTTGCCTTGCTAGAACAAAAGAACTTCATGATTTGTACCCATTCATCTACAAGAGCAAAAAGTTACAATAATTAGCTAGAGAACAATACTACTTCTTGTGTGTGTGTGTGTGTGAAGAATAAGATGGTGCAATTAAAGCCGATATTCCTAATTTGCCATACTCATCTCAGGTTATTTATGGTCACTTATGCCTTAAATTCTTGTTTAATTTAAGATATTTGGTACTTAATTAGAAAATATGTTTACTTCGGGTTTATAAGGAGAAACATCAACATTTGATCAATTTGAGCAAGAATTTGGAGCTAAGATAACGTCCAATCTAGATCATGCCCGTAATCAAGCTAATGATTGTCTCAGATTGTTATTAAGGATGCTATTATGGGCATGACCAATAAGAGAAGAAGAGGAAAACACCCACAAAGGAGATAACGACTTATGATACGGTCGTACCCTTGGGCTTGATATTATTGGAGTTGGCAAGTTCATTAGGGGGTGATTAAGTTGACCATATGGGGAATCTAATCAGACCAAGGAATGACCCGTTTAGCAATACATATAAATCAGGTTTGAGGAATCACCCTAACTTCAAATGGAGCAACAACATTGGTCAAGGCTCAAATCTACCACCTCCCGATTTCAGAGACAAGTGCCTCCCCCTCAAAGCACACCCATGTCTATTAAGGACATGTTGGCACAATATATCAAGACCTCTGAAAATCGCCACCAAGCCATAGAAGTGGCCTTGAGAAATCAAGGAGCATCGATACACAACATAGAAAAACAGCTTGGGCTAATTTCTAAGATGTTATCGGATAGATCTCTTAGGTCATTACTGGGTAACATTGAAATGAATCCCAAGGAGTATGTTAAGGCCGTGGCCCTTAGAATTGGGAAGAAGCTACAAATTTCAGAAAAAGACCAGAAAAAGAGGCAAGAAGTTGACACCAAAATTGGGAAGAAAGCGGTGGAAAATGAGAAGTCATAAGGGAAAGAATTGCCATCAGCACTGAAGGAATACCAACCATCTTAACCTTAGCCCTCCAGATTGAGAAAGGATAAGGATGATGAGCATTACAAGAAGTTCTTGGAACTTTTCAAATAATGTCACATCAACCTTCCATTAGTAGAAGCTTTAGATCAGATGTTGAAGTATGCCAAATTTTTGAAGGAACTTTTGTCAAACAAAAGGAAGTTAGAGGAGCTTTCCATTGTTACACTGGGTGGAGAGTGCTCTATGGTATTATTGAATAAGTTACCTAGGAAACTCAAAGATGTTGCTAGCTTTATCATTCTATGTGTGATAGGAGATCTCTTGGTAGAAAGGGCATTGGCAGATATTGGAGCTAGCATTAATCCCATGCCATACAGTTTATTCAAGAGGTTGAATTTGGAAGAGCCTAAGAGTACGAGGATGAGTATTTAGTTAGTTGATCGATCTATAAGGTTTCCAACAGGAGTAGTGGAGGATGTTCTGGTAATGGTACATGACTTTATTTTTTGTGCTAATTTTGTAGTGCTCGACATGGAAGAAGATATTGAGGTTCCACTCATTTTGAGAAGACCGCTCTTGGCAACTGTTGGTGCTATCATTGATGTCAACGATGGAAAATTGGTTCTTCAAGTTGGAAGTGAGGAGATGGTGTGAGCCCCTAGATTTTTCGATAATATAAGCAAACCCTAAGAACTGGAAGTTAAAACGAAACCCTAAAGTTAAACTGGTTATATGATTAGTCTAGTGAATCTAGATCCGGCAATCCCGTGTTCTTAAACCCTATAAAACGAAATTGAGATAATTGTGGATTACGGTTCGTAATAATATAGGAAAGCTTAAAAATATCAGATTTGAATTTTTCCAGTGTCTTTCGGATTCGATCAGGATCAGTTTTCGAAAATCGTGCCCTAATGCACTGGATAGTGAAAATATTCCGACAACACCAATAGATTCATAAAAATATAAGGTTTTCAAAAATATCAGTTTTAGAATTTTTCGGTAACTAAAAATATCAGATATAGGCCGTTTACGCGTATATTCTTTACTACCAGTATTTTAATTGTCTAGTCTACTATTCATTACTATTCACCTATCTCTACTTTTTCTTACACTCTACCATACCTATACCTTACAATTTACCTTCCTCATACAACTTTAATCACATCATACTTTACACATTACTTATTTTATTACATCTAATTTCCACTCCAAAAATCTATAAATACCCCCTTCCCCTTCCATTCTTTCACACAACAAAATTCATACTAAAACTCTACCAAAATCACTCCATAAAAGCTCTCTCCCCAACATCTCTCTCAAGTTCCCTCTTTTCCTTAGAAAACCCATTCCCACATAATACTACAACCCATTCTTTTCTTCTTCAACCAACACATAAACTTTAGGTAAAAATTTCTCTTATTTTCTCATCATGTTCATATAACTTAACATGAGTTTAGTGTATGTTTCTTAGACTCATTGAGTTAAAGAAGCAACAATTTATTCATGTTTTTTTTTTGTTCATGTTCTTATTTTCTTTATGCTACTATTATGTTGATATTGTTATTATTGTTTCTAACCTAACTTATATAAGTATTATGTATATTACATATATATATTTATTTAGAGCATATAAGCTCATTTGTTATTTATTTATTTTCAAGTCTTGCAATTTATTTATTTACTTGTTTTATGCAAATATTAAGACTAGTCTTTCTAGTCTTAGACTTGTCCATATCAAGTCAAAACAATTTTCTTTCTTTGTTTTTCTTTTCTTTTGAGGACTAGTCTATTCTTAGTCCCAAGATACATTGATAAAGCTAAGGTTCCCAATACTTGACATTATTTTTTTATGCTCTTATTTTATTTATGTTGTTTTTTACATTTCTCATAGTTATGTATTCTCATTCATGCATGGATATGTTATTATTGTCTCAATCATAATAGAAATGAGTTTTCTTAAGTAATAAAAATAAGAATAAGAACTCTCTTTATAAATAAATTTTGTCACATATAAGAAATTATTTTTCCTTAAAGACTTGAAATTTTATCTTAAACAAATGTTTTTCTAAAGTTAGATAAGTTAGCTCAAGTTTTAGTAATAATATGTGGTTTTACCAAGAAATACATAAAGTAAAGTTATCATAAATTCTCTTTTCAAACAAATAAGAAAGTTTCTTTAAACCTAAACAAATGATTTCTTAAATTCAATTGTCGAAGTTTTCCACCAACACTAAAGTCTAGATAAGTTTTTTAAAATTAACTTATAAGATCATTTCTTTTAAAAGTGGATCTAACTTTAGAACATATAACCATAAAGTATTTAGAAAGACTATGTTTTCCAAAACACTAGAAATAAAGTTATGGGAATCCTAGAAGATTAAGATTTCTTTTTCGAAAATTTAACTAAGAAATGGAGTTAAAGAAGGAAATACTCACTTACGATAATTTAGGAACTTTCCAAAAACAAAATTTATTTCTTTACAAGTCTTAAGCTTATCTCACTTTTTAAGACATAATTTTTTACAAGATCATTGTTGAGACAACATCACTAAATTCATGCATATGGTAGAGTATATATATATTCAAGGGATTTTTTCAACCATACAATATATCTATATTTTTGTACAAAAGCCCTTGAGTGAAGAAAAGTTTGAAAACTCTAGTTTTGAAATTTGAAAAATTCGTATCAAATCTGTACGCTACTATTCCGAGACCCAAATAACTTCTTTTGAGAAAAATAACCTTAGAGATAGATAGATCTTTTCGAGTAGGTAGAAATCGGTATATAATATGCGAAATTCCGAGTTAAAATGAGCAAGTTATGGCCATTTTAAGTTGGAATCTCCATTTCATACGATTTTTACGAATTCTCTAAGATAGAATTATAGAATTTAAATAGATCTTGGACGAAATACTCATGTTGGGTATTTCTTTTGTTTAGGTGTCAAGGATCACGATCTTGTCTTCCCCGAGAATTACTTCGACTCCTAGATCGCTATGGATGAGTGAGTTTCCTTTACGCTTATGTATTCGCGCATGTGCTTGTAGAATAGAGCACTAGATGTTAGGAAAAGATAAAATTAATATGCATGTGGGATATGATGGGAATTATGTATGTGAATCATTGTGTGCGATCAATGAGCAATAAGTATATCGGAACCCAATTTGTGATTGATATAAATGTTTCTATGTATGTATTATTATGTGTACAAACATTGCTTGATCGCTTAAAATGATTTAATGTTATATCGGAATCCCCATATAATAAATTGCTCATGCATATCACTTAGAATATCATTTCGAAGTTTTGCTACTACTCCTCAGCGTGGGACCGGAAAGGTAAGCTGCCTAGCTACATCTTGAAGGTTAGGACGTTCGGGGAATATAGCCTCAAGGTGTAGCCGAGCCGGATCGATCGCTTTTGGTATGAAAAGCCCGGGGACTAGTAGTACGATTCGTTGGAACCCAAGACACACGCAAACTTTAAGGAGGTTGTTTGGGGCTCAGTTCAAAGCATTCCCTAACTACCGATGGAGGGGTAAATCCATTATACATACGAAACCGGATAGTCGTATATAATGTTTGATCATATGGTTGTTGCATTTCATATGCTTGAATTAATGAACTTGGTTGATTGCTTGTTCTGAGTACTTTTGCGTAAGGAATATCTCACTAAGCTAGTCATGCTTATGCTCCTATTGACTTTTGATATTGCAGGAATATCTTTTTGCACCCGAAACCACCTTGATTCCCCGGGTAGAATCCTTATTTTGAGAAGCTTTTGGAGGAATCCTATTTTGAAGTTATAGAGTAGATTTCTTCTAAAATCTTCTAGCTTTAGTTATGTTATATTCAGTAGAACCATGTTGTTACATATTTATCGGGGGAATGCCCCTTAGAAGTTATAAGACTTTATGTTTCTATGTTATATATTAAGTGTTATTTTGTATGTTCCGCTGCCAATATCTTAAAATGCATTACTTCAACGGTCTCTCTTTGTTGTGAATGTACGCCTTATATCGATATGGAAGCTTTCGAGTGATTGGTGTAGTCATTCTTGAGCTTTAATATTGCGTACGGCGGGCTGTCACGTTTAGGGTACCCGTTGGGGCGTGACAGATGGTGATCAGAATGCCTGACGTCTTCAAGAAATCAATGAGCGATGATGATGAATATTTTTCTATTGATTCTTTTGATGTTAATATATTTTATTTTTTACAGGATTGTTTTAGCAAAGATCCTTTGGAATCATGTTTGACAAGAAGTAGGGAATCGGATGGAATGGAAGAGGTGAAAGTAGTGACTGCTCAGTTGGATGTGTGTGCTGAGTAAAGGAAGGATTTTGGGGTTGAGGAGATTAATAGGGATAATATTGGTCCTGAAAAGATAACCAAGAGGGGGGGTGAATTGGTTATCTAATTTACTTTTCAAAATTTAAAACAAATTTCACACCACTTGGTTATTCAACTAAAATGGCTTTAAAACTTTCTTAAGACAATAATCTTAACAAATAAAAGCTTTAAGCAAAAATTCGAATCAAAAGTGATTCAAGACTTTCACACTTAGAAACCTTCTGCTTAACTCTCTGAGTAAGAAAATATGAATGATTTACACTCTGATTAACCTTCTGATCATATATCACACATATATATCATAAACAACAAATCACGAAATTAAAGAGAGATGAGGAGTAGAGAGTGCAAATCGATATATAGAGGTTCCGCCTCGAGCGTCAATCCTCTCTTCCAGCTCCAAGCCGGGGTCCCGGTATTCCTCACCGATTGTGTTCCACTATCCAATCAAATCAACAAAGTTACAAGAAGTTATTGCCAATTCTCTTTGGCTACAATTCACTTAGCTTGATTCTCTCAATCAATCAATCAATCAATCAATCAATTAAGCCTACTTGTAACTCTCAACTCACATTAAATGTGTAACAACAAATCAGAGGAATAAAGTATGGGTTCTCAAATTTTTTGAACAAAGAAGACAAATAGAATGATAGTAATTTTGCTCAAAATGAAAAGAAATTCATGGCTCTTTGTTTTCTCTTCTTTCTCATGTGATTGTGCTTCCTTTTCTCTGTCTTGGGTGAGTATACTTATCCTTGTATCTTCCAATGGCAGGAAATCAATTGGATAAACATTACTCCTTATTTTGTGCGTAATATTAGCTTATCGCTTTCTTCAAAATCTGCAAATTTTGAATAACTTGAGATCTTGTTGTTGTAATCTCGAAATTCTTGCTCCAATGGATAAGTTTAAATCTCCAACAACTTGTATAATTATCTTGAACTTGAAATTCGAATTTGAAATCACCGTTGTTGACTTGTTCCTTCGTCTGGTACTGTTCATGCAACAAAAAGATCATATTTTTCATAAATTTCGACTTCTTTGTATGGATAAATAATCATCAGATAAGTTCCTTACATATTAGGATCATGTTTTCCATATTTCCAACTAAAACTTGAATAAACTGTTAAAGATGGATCCTTGTAAGTCACGTTCTTTTTCCTTGCTGTCAAAACAGAATTTTCTCATAAAATGAACTTTAATCCGACAAAATTCGAATCCCCATGGATATTGAACCAACTTTATGGAACACATTGAGTATATTACCCAAATATACTCAATCTTTGGAGCTGGGTCTTCAACATATTAAATCTAAAAAGAAAATTTGAATCTGGAGCTGAAAAGCGTCATTTTTTTTTATTGCAGTTCACCTTCTGATGTACCTTCTGACGAACCTTCTGATAGTTTAAAAAGCCAGCGGAGAACCTTTTGATTAACCTTCTAACAGCTCATTTGTTCTTGAAATCTTCTCCAAACACTTTCTAAAGTAATCTTTGCATGGAGTCTCTTTTGAAATCATTCTCTTAAGTCATTGTAAACCACTTTGATTATATTAAATGTTTGCACACTTAATGAATATATTAGTAATTATTTACTCCTTTTTGTTATCATCAAAATTATCATTTGAGATAAACCAACAGATAATATTACCTAGTTGAAACCTTCAGTTGAAGAGCCGCCTGAATTAGAATTGAAACAATTGCCATCTTACGTAGGGTATGCCTTTTTAGCTGAGAATTCTAAGCTACTGGTGATAATATCATTGGAGCTTGACTCATATCAAAAGGAGTGACCCCTATCTGGACTCAAAGAGCATAAGAGGGCAATAACATGGAAGATATTAGACATTAAAGGGTTTAGTCCCTCCTTTTGCACCCACAAAATTTTGATAGAAGATGGATTTAAGTCGGTGGTGCAACCTCAAAGGAGACTAAATCCTAAAATAAAGAAGTAGTTAAGAAGGAAGTAGTAAAGTTGTTGGATGCAGGACTTATTTACCTGATCTTAGATAGCTCGTGGGTAAGTCTGGTCTAAGTGGTTCCGAAGAAAAGAGGCATGATAGTTGTGCCTAATGAGAGCAATGAATTGACTCTAATGCACACCGTGACAGGCTGGAGAATATGTATTGATTATAGGAAACTTAATGATGCTACTCGGAAGGACCACTTTCCACTACTATTTATGAACCAAATGTTGGAGCGGCTTGCTGGTCATGAGTATTATTGCTTCTTGGAGGGAACATCCAGATACTTTCAGATTCCTATAGTACCAAAAGATCAAGAAAAGAGAACTTTCACTTCCCCAGGGTACATTTGCATACCGTAGAATGCTTTTAGGTTATGTAATGCACCCATGACCTTTCAAAGGTGTATGTTAGCTATATTTAGGGATCTAGTGGAGGATGTAATGGAAGTGTTCATGGATGATTTTTCAGTGTTTGGGAATTAGTTTGAAGATTGTTTATTTAATCTAGAGAAGGTATTAAGAAAAAGTGAGGAGATCAACCTAGTATTGAATTGGGAAAAGTGCCGTTTTATGGTACAATAAGGTATAGTATTGGGTCATAAGGTGTCAAGAAAAGGAATAAAAGCGGATATGGCCAAGGTAGATGTGATTTCCAAGTTGCCCCCACCGACATCTGTTAAAGCAATAAGAAGCTTTCTTGGACATGTAGGTTTTTACCAGAGACTCATCAAGGATTTCTCAAAAATTGCAAGGCCTTTAACCAAGTTGTTGCAGAAGAATATTACATTCAACTTTGATGAAAAGTGTTTGGAGGCTTTTAATATTTTGAAGTAGAAGTTAACATGTGCCCTTATAATGGTAGTTCCCAATTGGAATTTACCATTCGAACTCATGTGTGATGCAAGTGATTCCGCTATAGGGGCTGTGTTAGGCCAAAGGAAGGAGAAGCACTTCCAACTGATCTACTATGCAAGCAAAACTCTGATACCCACACAAGAGAATTACACCACCATGGAAAAAGAGTTGCTCGCTATAGTATTTTCCTTTGACAAGTTTAGGCCATACCTTATCCTATCAAAAGTGATAGTGTATACTGACCATTCAACCTTGAAACACCTTCTTTCCAAGTTTGATGCTAAGCCAAGATTGATCATATGGGTTTTATTGCTCCAAGAATTCGATTTGGAAATCAAAGATAAGAAAGGGGCAGAGAATTTAGCAGTAGTTCATTTGTCTACATTAGATAATCCTCACTTGGAAGAATTGAAGGAGGAAGAGATCAATGACAGGCTCCCAGAAGAGAGTTTATTTGTAATACGTTCTATAGAGCACCAAGAACTTCCATGGTTTACTGACATAAAAAACTATTTAGTGGGGAAGGTCCTACCATAAGAGATGGACTACTACAAGAAGAAAAAGTTCTTTTCAAAACTTAAGTATTACTTTTGGGAAGATCCTTTTCTATTCAGAGTTTGTGCTGAACAAGTTATAAGGTGATGCATATCCCATGAAGAAGGACAAGAAAATTAGTTTCATCGTCATAGTAGCCAACTGGAGGCCACTATAGTGCAAATAGAACCGCTCAAAAGGTATTAAAAGTCGGTTTTTACTGGCCAAGTATTTTTAAATATTCTCACTTATTTGTTTTGTCTTGTGACAGGTGTTAAAGAACGGGAAATATCTCAAAGAGGACAAAATGCCACAAAAAATATATTCTTGAGTGTAAAGTATTCAATGTGTGGGGAATCAACTTTATGGGGTCCATCTCCTAACTCATTTGGAAATAAGTATATATTAGTGGCCGTGGATTATGTGAGAAAGTGGGTGGAATCTCAGGCCTTACCAACAAATGATGCACGGGTTGTGTCAAGGTTCTTGAGAAAACTATTTTCTAGGTTTTGCGCTCCTCAAGCACTCATAAGTGACAGAGGCACTTACTTTTGCAATGCCCAGATTGAGAAGATATTAAGGAAATGTGGCGTTCATCATAGATTGGCCACTCCGTACTACCCATAGACTAGTGGTCAGGTAGAAGTCTCAAATAACATCGGATATTGGAGAAAACATTGGTAAATAATAGAAAGGATTGGAGTGAGAAGTTAGATGATGCACTATGGGCATATAAAATTGCATACAAGACAACCTTAGGGTCTACACCATATAGATTGGTGTATGGTAAGGCATGTCACCAGCCAGTAGAGATAGAACACAAGGCATATTGGGCCATCAAGGTTGCAAATCTTGATCGTGGGGCGGCAAGTAAGAATAGGCATCTCCAATTGAATGAGTTGGATAAGTAGAGGCAAGTAGCTTATGAGAATAATAAGATTTACAAGGAGAGAGCTAAAATATTGCATGACACTAGAATCTGCCATCCAAAACAATTCAAGGAAGGAGATCTAGAATTACTGCATAACTCAAGACTTAGATTGTTGCTAGGAAAGCTTAAATCAAGATGATTGGGTCCATTCATTATGAGGAAAGTTTTTCCCCATGGAGTAGTGGCAGTACAACATCCGGATAAGGGAGTTTTCAAGGTCAATGGTGTTGGTCCCAAATAAAAATCAAGAAGGGGGGTTGAATTGATTATTTAAAAAAAAAAAATTGCCTTTAAAAAATTCCTTTTAAGTTTTAAACATGAGAACAATATATTAATTAAATTAACTAACAGTAAATAATTGCTGAAAAATAAAAGATGAGGGAAAAAGAAGATCAGACAGTTATTTATAATGGTTCCGCCTCGTGCATTAGTCCACTCTTCTAGCTTCGAGCCGAAGACCCCGTTATTCTACTGGTTTTGTTCCACTATATCCAATAAGTTCAAATTACAAGCTTGTGCAATTTTCTCTGCTCAATTCTCACAGCTATCATCTAGCCACAACCGATCTACGAAGTCTAAACTTATAACTTAACTATCAAAAGAAAAGGCAACAACAAGTTCCTTCTATATAAAATAAAATATCTAAATCAAAGAGCTAAAAGAATGAAAGCTAAGAGATCAGCTCGCTATATAAGATGTTTATGAAAAATCTCGATGAAATGAAACTTTTGGATTTTGTTTGTGTTTGATTATGTATCTTTTTGTAAAGGAGAGCAATTTTTGTTTGCTGCGTGTAGATGATATATTTGATACTGATACTTTCTCTGTCTTTCTCAGTTATACTACTCTTCGCTTAATGTTTAGAAGATATATATCAAATCCAAAAAATCTCGGTATATAATCCATTGTGCTTTATCTTTATTTGAAATTTGAAGACTATCTATTCCTTCCAACAATTAGTTGATAATAATATCCCGCTTCTATTTATCTTCATGAATCAAATTCTGAACATGATATGATCATAACAAATGGATAAGCTCAACTTGATCTTCGTAGACTTTCAAATCTGATTGCATATCTCCCATTAAGTCAAATCAGTTGTGGATAAGCTTTGAAAATAACTAACTGCATATATTTCTCCTCCAATGTGATTTGCTTCAAATGTCCAACTAATTTATGATCTTTATCTTTTAACATGATATAATCTTCTTCACATATCTCTGATTGGTATTTCTTCATTGAACGTGATCTCATTTTCTATCAAGATATCGTTTATCCTTCTTCTTATTTTTTTCGTAAAAATCCATATAATATGAAAGATTCTTGTCTTGGTCGTGATACTTATAGACATGAATAAACATCTTGTCTTGGACTGAATAAAAGTTTGATTTTGTCTTAAAACAAATTGTAGAGAGAGAAACGAAAAATCAATATAGATCGCCTTGGATATTATCCTTCTTTAGTGGAATCAAATAAGCATTTACCCAAATATACTTATTATCTCGGAGCTAGGTCTTAAAAAATATTTATATTTTTCTAAAAAAGTAGATCTTCTTGTTTAAGAAGATGAACGGTAACTTATGGTTGAAAATACTTGTTCTTCAAAAGTTCCAGTGAAGGTTCTGGAAAAAGTTCTGGTTTTCTGGAAAAATACTTCATCTTAACTTAACATTTTGGAGAACATTCTATAAACTCTCTATTCCTTGAAAAAATCTCTGATAATGTTATTGCTTCTGTCAACTCTTATGTATTCTTTCTTTATGATAAGTAAAGCATGTAAATCATCGATATACATCATCATTTACCCATTTATCTTGAACTCATCATGGTTCTCTAAAGTTTTGTGAAAGATTCTGTCTAACACACACACACACACACACACACACATAAATTCTGCACACTAAATAATATCATTAGTTTCTTGATTATTTTGTTGTCATCAAAACTTTAGTTAATAGAGAATCAACATTCTCCTCCTTTTTGATGAAAAAAACATTGAAATTTTTTTTTCATAAACATCTACATTCATAAACATGCTCATCATACACATCCACATCCATTCCATTCACATAACCATATCTCTCCCCCTTTTTGTTATCAGCAAAATATTCAATTAAAGAAATAGAATGTCAATAACATAAAAATAGACACAAGGTCTAACCATAAGTCTTTGGAACAGAACAAAACAAAGTCTTTTCAAGCAGAACAAAACAAGTAAAAACTTTCAAAAACAGAACACGTTATGGCTTCTTAATTTGAATTGTGGATTTCCTTGCTTGAACCTTTTGATGTCTTCGATATTTGGTAAAGAAAGATGCTGTAGCAGACGAAGAAAAGGTCATAAAGGTGTCAGCAACAGAAGAGATAGGTGCATGAGGTGAAGATGCAGCCAAAAAGGATTGGGGAGATTCTAGAATAGCAAGAGGAATGTAAGGGACAAGACTGAGATTGCTGGAGTTGGCTCATAAGGACGACGAAGAAGAGGAACAAAAGTATCCTCAGATGTGTCAATGTGGACAACCTTTGGAATAGGTTCTGCTGATGCTAGTGAAGAACGAGAAAAGGATGGATTAGCTCCTGAAGAAGCGTTGATGAGCTGTAGGGACAGACTTTGTAGAGAAATAAGTCTTGATCTCCAATGTAATGAATTTTGTCAAATTAAGCTTAAAATCCTCAAGGTTGGCCTCAATCTCTGCCCTTATCATCCTTGTAAGGGAAATTGGAAGAGGATCAGAAGATGTTTCACCAGGCCCTTCATAGAACCGTGGTGGATCACTCGAATCATTGTCAGATTCTTCCTCCACTCGTACATTTTCATCAATCTTGAATTGACTACCTGTCATGGGCATAAAATTTTTCTTCTTTCCCTTTGTAAAGGTGCCTTTCTTCTTTAAACCAAAAACATTTGATAAGATCATCACATTTTACTCCTTGAACTCTTGATTTCAACCTATTATCATCTACATATTTCAAATTCCTAAAGAACTCCCCAGTCATCTCTCCTATAACATCTCCAGTCAGATTACATAACTTCCTTCCACCAATATTGTCCAACCATTCATTCCATGAAAATCCATGTTTCTTAAAATACATAAAATCAATAAAAGAGCAATCATGGATTTTTACCTTTGTGATAAGAAGTTCATTGACTGACTGTTTTAATTTTCTCTTTTTCGTAGATTTCGAACCCTTAGCTGATAATGGAACATCTTTCTGTTTCTTAGAGGATTCTTTAGAGACTTTCTTTTTCTTCATTTTCTCCATAATCTCTGCAATAGGTTTTGGGTCAGACTCAGTTGCTCGTTCTTCTTAAGTCGTTTCTTGATTTGAAGATTTTTCAGATCTCTTCGAGCTTTGACTTGTTTCTTAAGCATATTTGGAGCTAATTTCATGAGTTCTAACAGGAGATGATGATCGTGATAGGGTTTTCTCCGAATTAGATGATTCATCTTGGATGGAAATAGGGTCTTTGGATGGAATAGTTTTGAAATTCTTGTTAGAGATTCTTTGCGATTTGCGAGGAGCCATATTACGAAATTTTGTTTTGAAGTTTCTTTGTAAAAAGAAGGGTTTGAAGGAACTTGAGTTTTCTTTTTCTTAGAGGATGAAAGGTAGAAGATTACGAGAGATAAGAAAAACAAATGAGGAGATGAAAAATACTAAGAAGAATTAGCCCGCCAAAAGTTCTGCACAAGGTTTCATGGCATTTATTCATTGTACAAAGTTCCATATTTCATTTATGCATAACACAAAGTTCCATAAAACACAAAGTTCCGTAAATCCATGTATATATTATTATTATTTTATTTATCTAGTCATGATTATTGTTATATATATTACTATTTGTTATTATTATTTTTTTTTAAATTATCAAAATGGATAACACAAACCAATCTCATTCCTGATAAATTCAAAACACACTTTTTCCAAAGGTTTTGTAAAAATATCTGTTAATTGATTATCAGTTGATACATATTCAACAACTATATTTCCATTATTAACATGATCTCGAATAAAGTGATGAGGAATTTTAATGTGTTTAGATCTTGAATGGCGTACAAGATTTTTTGTCAGATTAATTGCACTTGTATTATCACATTTAATAGGTATATTTTTATAAAACAAACTATAATCCTGTAATTGTTGTTTAATCCAAAGCATTCGAGCACAGCAATTACCAATAGAAACATATTTTGCTTCAGCTGTGGACGAGGCAATAGAATTTTGTTTTTTAGAAGACCAAGAAACCAATTTGTCATCTAGGAATTGATAAGTACCAGATGTGTTTTTTCTATCAATTTTGCAATCAGCATAATCTGCATCAGATATCCTAATAAATCAAATTTTTTATTTTTAGGGTACCAGATGTCTAATTTAGAAGTATTTATCAAGTACTTGAAAATTCTCTTAACAACTGTCAAATGTGTTTCTGTTGGCACTTTGAAATCTTGCATACAAACATATACTGAATAAAATATCAGGTCTAGATGCAGTTAAATATAACAAAGAACCAATGAGACTTCTATATAACTTTTCATTTACCTTTTTCCCATTTGAGTCAGAATCTAACCTTGTTGAAGTACTCATAGGGATTGCAGCTCCTTTGTATCCTTCATATCCAAATTTCTTAAGGATTTGTTTAGTGTACTTTTCTTGATGTATAAAAATTCCTTCTTTTGTTTGTTTAATTTGTAGGCCAAGAAAGAATGTCAATTCTCCCATCATTGACATTTCAAATTCTGCCTACATTGACTTAGCAAAATCTTGACAATACATTTCATTAGTAGAACCAAATATGATATCATCCACATATATTTGAACAATTAAAATATCTTGATCATATGATTTTAAAACAAAGTTGTATCAACAGTTCCTCTTTGAAATTCTTTTGAAATCATAAATAAACTCAATCTTTCATATCATGTCCTTGGGGCTTGTTTTAAACCATATAAAGCTTTATTTAATTTGTAAACATAATCAGGTTTAAAATGATCTTCAAAACCAGGAGGTTGTTCTACAAAAACTTCTTCTTTTATAAATCCATTTAAAAACGCACTTTTCACATCCATTTGAAAAACTTTAAAGTTCTTTAACATGCATATGCAAGCATCAAACGAATTGCTTCTAACCTAGCTACAGGTGCATATGTTTCATCAAATCTATTCCTTCTTCTTGTGAATATCCTTTAGCTACTAATCTTGCTTTGTTTCTAGCAATTTTACCATCTTCATCCAATTGTTTTTAAATACCCATTTAGTTCCAATTATTGATTTTTCTTTAGGTCTAGGCACAAGATTCCATACATTATTTCTTTGAAATTGATTTAGCTCATCTTGCATGGCATCAATCCAATTATTATCATTTAAAGCTTCATCAACATTGTTAGGCTCAAATTCAGATAATAATGCAAAATGATTTTCAAAATCTTGTAAACTAGCTCTTGTTTTAACACCAGATTGAACATCACCAATTATTTGTTCAGGAGGATGAGCAGATTTATATTTCCAAGCCTTAGAAGTTTCTGGTTCAGATTCTCTAGGTTCTGGAGTACCTTCTGTATTACCTTCTGGAAAAGGTTTGTATTTCCAGATTCATGGATTTCAACAATTGGTACTTCAGACTTTAGTTCTGAACAAGATTCTTCTTTAGAGTTGGATTCTTTTTCATCATCAGATTCATCATCCTTTATATTTTCAACAAACTTAACATTTATTGATTCTTCAACCGTTTTAGATGTTTTATTAAAAACACGATAAGCATGACTATTTAAAGAATATCCTAAAAATATAGCTTCAACAGATCTTTCATCAAACTTACTAAGATTAAAAACATTCTTTTTCACAAAACATTTGGAACAAAAAATATGAAAGTAAGACACATTAGGCTTCTTACCTTTAAAGAGTTCATATGCTGTCTTGGATGTCATGGGTCGAATATAAACTCGATTAATGATGTAGCAAGCTGTAGAAACTGCTTCTGCCAAAAATACTCAGCAATACCACTTTCATTTAACATAGATCTTGTCATTTCTTGTATAGTTCTATTCTTGCGTTCTACAACTCCATTTTTGTGAGGTGTATGGAGCTGAGAAATTATGAGATATACCTTGTTCTTCACAAAAATTTATAAATTTTGAATTTTGAAATTCGGTTCCATGATCAGTTCTAAGACTAATTATGGAAATTCCTTTTTCATTTTGAATTTGTTTTGCAAATTTTTGAAAAGAATCAAAAGTATCTCTCTTATGTTGCAAGAATATAACCCAAGTATATCTTGAATAATCATCAACAATCACAAGTCCATATTTACTTCCACCCATGCTCAAAACTCTTGTAGGTCCAAACAAATCAAGATGTAACAATTCAAGAGGTCGTTTTGTTGAAATCTCATTTTTACTTTTGTGAGATACAGAAACCATTTTATTTTTCAAACAAGTATCACATTTCACATCTTGTTTAATATTTATTTTAGGCAAACCTTATTATATTCTTTTTAGATAATTTTTCTAATTGATTAAAATTTACATGACCTAAACGTTTATGCCAAGTAAAAATATTATCATTCATTGATAGCAAACAACAAGCATCTTCAACTTCATTTGGTTTTATCAAATATATGTTTTTCTTTCTAAAACCTTCAAATAATCTTGTACCATTTTGATCAAAAGCAAAACATTTGTCTTTTTCAAAAACCATTTTGTAACCTTTGTCACATAATTGACTAATGCTCAAAAGATTATGTTTTAAGCCTTTAACTAGATAAACATTTTCTATGATGCAAGGAGACATACCAATACTTCTAGTTGCAACAATTTTACCTCTACTGTCATCTCCAAATTTCACATATCCTTTTTCTTCCCATGTTATGTTAGTGAACAATGAAGCATTTCCAGTCATATGTCTGGAACATCCACTGTCTAGGTACCATGTTCCTCTAATTTTAGCTTCATGTTCCTGCAAAATTCAAAAGGATTAAACCTTTTTAGGAACCCAAACAAGTTTGGGTCCTTTATAAGACAAGCTCGTTTGGTTTCTTTGTTTAACTTGTTCATTACTGAGCTTGTTTCTTTTATAATAGCAATATTTCTCAATATGACCAGGTTTATTACAAAAGAAGCATGCATATGAAATGTTATGACTATACCTGTTGTTTACCTGTTTCATGTTATTTTGTATTGGGTAACTTCTGGAATACCTTCTGGCATTGTTTTCATATGTAGAATACTTTCTGGTATTGTTTTCATAAGAAGAATAACTTCTCTAATATCTTCTGGTATTGTTTTCATAAGAAGGATAACTTCTGGAATACCTTCTGGTGTTATTTGTATAACTCCTTTCACGTGATTTGATATTAAATCTTGCTTTCTTTTACTTGATTCATTATGTGTGTTTGGTTTAGCTTTTACAAACACGGTTTTCTTAGATGTATTTGAACTAGATCCATGCTCATATCCTAAACCATGTTTTTCAAAAAACAATCTCTGTGATGAGATCAATATTGTTAATTTCTTATCACTTTCATTAAATTTATTGAATGTATTCTTTATTGAATTAGATGACTCGTCTATTTTCACTTTCAACCCTTCGGTTTCTTCCTTTAACAACCTATTATCTTTTCCTAGTTTTTTCATTATCTACATGCAACTTTTCAAGATCATGCTTTAATAGATCATTTTCATCAAGAAGTAAAGAAATTTGTTTGTTTTAAAGCTTCCCTTTCATTCTTAAGCGATTTTACTTCATTATCATACTTAGTTATCTTTAAGTCAGCCTTTTTAAGTGCTTTTAATAATTTTTTCATTTCAAGAAGCATATCATCTTCAATTATTTCATTGTCAGATTCAGAGTATACCTTAGAAGTAGCTATGAGACAAAGATTTGCTTTTTCCTCTTCTTCATCAGAATCTTCTGGACTACTTTCTGTGTTATCTAAATCACTCCATGTTGTTAACATTGCTTGAATCCTCTTTTTGAATTTCTCCATTTTCTTTATCAAAGTAGGACACTCATATTTGATATGTCCTGGCTTTTTGCACTCATAACACTGAATCTCTTTCTTCTCCTTTTTCTTCTCTTTTTCCTTGTATCCTTTTTCTGCATCATTTTTCTTATATTCAGTAGTTTTCTTAAATGCACTAAATTTCTTACCTCTTTGTTTCTTGAAGAATCGGTTGAGCTTTTTGACTAGAAGTGTTATGTCTTCTTCATCTTCATCTTCACTATTATCAAATCCATCTTGAATAACTTCCTTAACTTTGAGTGCAATTCCTTTGGTAGTACTTTCCTCTCCTTGTGTAGTTTTCTTGTGAGATTCATAAGCCATTAGCTTTTTTCTTAGTTGGCTAAGAGAAAGTTTGTTGAGATCATATGTTTCTTCTATAATAGTTTTCTTTGCATCCCAAGAAGGTGGTAAGATTCTTAGCATCTTTCTCATAAGATCAGGATCACTAATCACTTTGCCAAGTGATGCTAGCTCGTTTGTCATTGTAGTGAACCTATTAAAAGCATCTTTGACAGGCTCATCAGTTTTAAACTTAAATAACTCATATTGCTGAAGTAAAGCGTTAATTTTAGTTTCTTTAATTGTATTTATTCCTTCATAAGTTTCACTCAATCTATCCCAGATCCTTTTGTTATTCCACATGAAGATATTAGATAAAATTCTGAAGCAGCAATAGTGGTCAACAACAAATTTTTAGCTTTGTTGTTCTTTTTAATGATCTTCTTCTCAGCATCTGTCAGGACTGAATTTCCATTCATTGTAATCACATTATCCCTAATGGAAATAACCTGCCAAGAATCATAATCGTTAGTTTTTATGTAAGTTTCCGTTCACATTTTCCAATAAGAAAAATTTGAACCATCAAAGAAAGGAGCACGATTAATTTACATTGTTCTCAGACATATTTTTGGATCACTCAAATCAATAAAATAGCCCCGCTCTGATACCAATATTGGTCCCAAATAATAATCAAGAAGGGGGTTGAATTGATTATTTTTTTAAAAAATTGCCTTTAAAAAATTCCCTTTAAGTTTTAAACACGAGAATAATATATCAATTAAACGAATTAATAATAAAAAATTGCTGAAAAATAAAAGATGAGGGAAAAAGAAGATCAGGCAGCTATTTTATAGTGGTTCTGTCTTATGCGTCAGTCCACTCTTTCAGCTCCGAACCGAGGACCCCATCATCTTACGGGTTTTGTTTCACTATATCCAATAAGTTCAAATTACAAGCTTGTGCAATTTTCTCTGCTCGATTCTCACAGCTATCATCTAACCACAACTGATCTACAGAGTCTAAACTTGTAACTTAACTATCAAAAGAGAAGGCAACAAGTTCCTTCTATACAAAATAAAATATCTAAATCAAAGAGCTAAAAGAATGAAAGCTAAGAGATCAACTCGCTATATAAGATGTTTATGAAAAATCTCGATGAAATGAAACTTTTGGATTTTGTTCAATGTTTGATTATGTATCTTTTTGTAAAGGAGAGCACTTTTTGTTTGTTGCGTATAGATGAGATATGTGATACTAATACTTTTCTCTATCTTTCTCAGTTATACTACTCTTCGTCTAATATTTAGAAGATATATCAAATCCAAAAAATCTCGGTATATAATCTGTTGTGCTTTATCTTGATTTGAAATCTAAAGACTATCCCTTCCTTCCAACGGTTAGTTGATAATAATATCCAGCTTCTGTTTATCTTCGTTAATCAAATTCTGAACACGATATGATCATAACAAATGGATAAGTTGAGCTTGATCTTCGTAGACTTTCAAATCTGATTGCATATCTCTCATTAAGTCAAATCAGTTGTGGATAAGCTTTGAAAATAACTAACTACATATATTTCTCCTCCAACGTGATTCGCTTCAAATATCCAACTAATTTCTTATCTTTATCTTTTAATGTGATATGATCTTCTTCATATATCTCTAATTGATATTTCTTCATGGAACGTGATCTCATTTTCTATCAAGATAACGTTTATCCTTCTTCTTATTTTTTTTTTCCGTAAAAATCCATAATATATGAAAGATTCTTGTCTTGGTCGTGATACTTATAGACATGAATAAACTTTTTTTCTTGAACTGAATAAAAATATGATTTTATCTTAAAATAAATTGTAGAGAGAGAAACGAAAAATCAATATAGATCCCCTTGGATATAATCCTTCTTTAGTGGGATTAAATAAGCGTATTGCCCAAATATACTTATTATCTCAGAGCTAGGTCTTAAAAAAATCTCCATATTTTTCTAAAAGTAGATCTTCTTGTTTGAGAAGATGAACAGTAACTTCTGGTTGAAAATACTTGTTCTTCAAAAGTTCCAGTGAAGGTTTTGGTTTTTTGGAAAAATACTTCATCCTTAACTTAATATTTGGAGAACATTCTGTATACTCTCTATTCCTTGAAAAAATCTTTGATAATGTTGTTGCTTCTCTCAACTCTTATGTATTCTTTCTTTATGATAAGTAAAGCATGTAAATCATCGATATACAACATCATTTACCCATTTATCTTGAACTCATCATGGTTCCCTAAAGTTCTATGAAAGGTTCTGTCTAACACACACATATATAAAAATTCTGCACACTAAATAATATCATTAGTTTCTTGATTATTTTGTTATCATCAAAACTTTAGTTAATAGAGAATCAACAAATGGGAAATGCCTTCAACTTTATTTTGGAAATCAAAAGGATTGGGAAGGAAAGGAGGAGTTCAAACTCCTAAAAGTTAAATCAACCATGTAGAACATTGACACGTCGAGCTAATGGCATTAAACAAGTGCATTATGGGAGACAACCATGTTTAGTTTAATTTTACTTTGTATTTACATGTTTTGTTTCGTAATCTAGATAGAACTATAGATGGTTTTATGTTTAGTAGGATTTAGTTAAGTAAATTTTATGTTCCTTTGTAGAAATTTGGAAGATTTAGGGGCAAGTTTAAGATAAGGAAGATAATCGAGGAGATTGATCAAGTATAAGATGGAAATTGAACTTAACTATGTAAAAACAACGGAATTGGAGATAAGAGGAGATAACCACACCCGTCACGCCCATTGTATAGCAGCGTTATAAAATTAGGAGATCCCCCTATCAAAAACGGCCTTGATGTGGGCCTATCGATAAAAAACGGTTGTTTTTAAAAGCTTCAAGTCAAATTTTTTAAAATATGAGAGGATCACGACCTAGGTAACGACCATGATCAAGGTTAGTAATGTTTCAATTTAAGATATTTGGTACTTAAAAAGAAAATATGTTCATTTCGAGTTTAACCAAGAGAAACATCAACATTTGGATCTATTTAGAGAAGAATTTGGGGTTGAAGATATCATCCAATCCAGATCACACCGTAATCAAGCCAGTGATTTTCTTGGATTGTTATTAAAGAGGTAATTATGAACATTACCAACAAGAGAAGAAGAGCAAATCATGCATAGAGGAGATAACAGCCTATGATACGACCATACCTTCGGGCGTGATCTTCTTGGAGTTGGCAAGTTTAAGTGCTACGGCTGTTATTTGTTGAAGACAAAAAGACCTCAGTGGATATCATGGCCTCCAATACAACCGTGACCAACGAAGGGGGCTTTTGTAGCATAGCATGAATAATTGATTATGGGCATTACATCATGTTGAAAATTTAATCTGAGGAGATAACGGCCTAAGATACGGCCGTTATCTACCTTGGATAATCATTTCCAAGAAGATAACAGCCCTTGTAACGGGCGTGACAGCGGTTGGGATATTTTTCCACCAATTCGGATTTTAGCACCTTTTTGAAAAGAGATGAAAGTCATTTGACAGGTACTTTCACCCATCAAACGTACCTAATGGAGGAAAGATATAAATACCCTGGTGAAACATTACAGGGGGAGTCTTTTTTATCATGAAAAGTTAGATACCACATTTCTTAGAGAGAAATTTTTCCACTGTTGTTCTTGTACTCATGTAAGAAGTATAGTGAGAATTGGTGTATCAAGATCTTAAGTTGAATCATTGTTGAAGAGTTGTTTTCATATTCTTTCTTCTTAACTCTTACATTTATTATTGCTTTTGTTATTGTTTTCTCATAATGAGTGAGTAGTTCTTTTGGTTTTACGAAGTCATATTAACATGAAGGGTGCATGTATTTATTAGTATTTCTGCTAATTACGAATTTCTAGTAATATAACTTCATAAAAGTTAGGAAAATGTAGTGCACGACATGATCTTACACTAAATCTTAATGGAACATGTTGAGAAATAGTTTCATCGAGTAGATCTAAGTCACTAGAACAAACTACTCTTGTTAATAGAGATAATATTAGAAAGTTTGTTGTATGTTTTAAGGAATTCAAGGATAGCGAAGGAATCTTAAGGCAATTTGATTTGTCCATTTGCTTAGGAGAGATTCTAGTAGATGCAACCAGGATTAGAATTGGATTATTTTGAGAAGAATGGATAATTAATAGGATGAATTGTTATTGAATCATGTTAATATGATGGAGTAACCTATTGTATAAATTTGATATTGTCTATGTTATAATCTTGTGGGCTATGTTATCTTGATCCAATTATGAAATTAATATAGTTTAGTTGTTAATTGTAGGTTAATTCATTTGATCTTCTAGTTAATAGGAAGAATAATTAGTACTAGTATTTGAATATGTTCCCAGTGGAGATGACCCTATACGTATCCATACTAGAAAATGATAGGTATATTGGCCTGTTTAACCAAGTAAAGAATAAAATGTAGGTTTATAAATTGTAAGACTCGGTAGCTCTAATTAGAGGCGATCAAAAGCGCATTTGGATTCTATGTGATGCAAATCCAAATCCCTCTCTTTCTCTTTATTCCTATTTTTCTCTTTGTTGTGCATGGGAATTGAAGCACATTTGATCTCTCTCTCCTTTACACATTATAATAACACTTCGTGATGGTAGGTTTGATGTGACAAAGCTTTGCACTCGTTTGTCCTCTTGATTTTTGTTTTATTTTTTTTTAATTTTTGGCGTAGAATTGGTAGGTCATGACATGCTAGAATTGCTAGTTTCATGCCTTGAATCGGCTGGACCCACTAGAACTAACGAGTCTTAAGGCAGTTCTACACCATCATCTATGATTTCATTTTCTAGGTCAGAATTGACCCATGATGATGTCTGCTACTGATGAAGTTAAGGCTCCAGCATTTGACACTGTATATGGCCATGATATAAGTTAATGGTTCTCTAGATTTCTCCATCCACTATGGTTGTAATGGTAAGAATTTCTAGAATAAATGCTATAAAAAACGATTAGGTCGATGACTAATCAACCATTGCCTCCAATTAAGGAATTGCCACCATTGATCCATTGTGATTTACATATATGGAGAACTGATGCTAGTGACTTGGCAGTACAAGATGAAGATATAAAGAGGTAGTACCACGAGCTCATGGAGAAAAATAAATGGCTCTAAGCTTTAATTTATCCTTGAACTTGAGAGTGGTAATGGTGAGAGGCTAGGAAATCCTTAGATGGACCTAACTGGAGGAAAACTAGCCACCACCACAGACTACTAATTAGCAAGTGTAATTTATGAACCATCACAATTACACTAATGGTCCTACTGGAGCTAATCAACTAACCACCTCACTAAGTCGAGCTGCGACCTCTTATGTGCTTGTGGCACTGAGGGCACATGCAACAATCACAAATATTAAATCACAAATATCAACCACAATACCAACAATCTCATATTGTTAACAACCAATCTTAATTCTAATACTCCCATAACAAATTCAAAAGTTATGCGATCTAAAATTGGCTAATTTGATGCATACTAAACAACAACTTTGATACCAATTATGATATGATTTGAATGCTATAATACTAATTAGGTCGCTTCCTTCTCATGAAACAAATAACATAAATTTGCTACTTTTTGCATTTTTGGGCTTTAGTAATTAAAGGGTTGATTTTTTAATGGATTTTCATATGATCTAAATAATTAGAAATTAAAAAATATCAAATCAATTATGGATATTACTCGCTAAGAATAAATCCAACTAGGTTTTGTTTTCCATTTTATATTATGCACAATCAAAATCAATCAATGGGACTTATTTTGATTGATTGATATGAGGCATAATCAATTAAACCAAAGGAGTTTGATGCCACAATTCATAAAGAATTAACAAGACTCAAGGTTTTCCATTAACAATGTTCAACTTAATAATAATCATGTCTATGGAAGGCAATAAAACCTTAATCCTTACAAGACCAAAAAGTGAAAGCATCATATAAAGAAAAATAAAACTTTTCTATAACATAATAACTCATAAAGAAAAACATGTCACAAATAATTGTTGATATAAGAATTTTAAATTAGACAACTGCATAGCATTATATTTGAAGTGGTTACATTTAGAATAAAGGAGGTTGCAAGAAAAACTTTTGCAGTTGCAAAATATTGCAAACCACACGAAATGCTTTTGACTTCTAAAAAGAGCTCAAATCTTTTGAGCTTGCAGAGGAGATTCATTCTTGGTCACATATGCTCTTAACCATTTATGAATGTTGCAGAGGTTATTCCCTATTTTCTAATGAATTTCTTCTAAGTAAATGGGTATGTTTTGTAGAAAATACTCTAGTGCTTTTTGAAATACTCCAAACTTTTATGTATATAAAAATTTGTAGCAATTTTGTTCTTTAAATTGTTTCCTCCCTTGGCTATATTTGGTCATAACTTCTTCACTTCTTGCATATTTGCACCTTTCACTTAACCTTTTAAGACCTTGATTCTTATATAAGGGTTTTGTTGTATTTGCTAAAATAAAAATAAATCAAGAAAGAAAACTTTTAGACTTTGCTATTTTATTAGTGGAAAAAAACACCCAAACCATTTTCATGTGAAATCAATTGTATTGATTAACATGTGTAAATGTATGGATCTAAGTGATGTAGTCATGAGTGAGCTGCATGAGTATCATACTACACATGACTTGCGAAGAGTGACACATGGTAACACGTCAAGAATGATTAAGAGAGATATGGAATAGGAAGGAGGAGTGGGCAATCTTAATGTCTCAAATGTACTTGTGACAGGTGGAGGAGCTATAAGGCATCAAACCTCACTAGTAGTGATGAACAAGCATTTGATCTCTTAGGATAGAAATTCGGCAACACCTCAGTGTTCTTTTCACATTTATTCCTCCTCAAATGAGAAGGGACTAGAGATATTTATAGAGCTTGGCTATTAACATCATCTGTTGGATC
Source organism: Combretum micranthum (assembly GCA_024138025.1). NCBI lineage: Eukaryota > Viridiplantae > Streptophyta > Magnoliopsida > Myrtales > Combretaceae > Combretum > Combretum micranthum. Next base: position 366,945 of record JAMXBD010000666.1, on the reverse strand, counting down.
ACTCTAATAGTTGGTGGCCAAAATGAATCTCTTTTAGTATATGAGCTAGATTGAAAAAGGTTAGATGACGAACAAACGAGTCCAACGGACCCTACTCCAAATCCACCATGTCAACTCTCCCTGATAGTCCCAATAACCGAACCGAACTTGCTGGGTCCCATCACTCAATCCACAAGTCAGGTCCAAATATAAATATAAATATTTATATTTTATTAAGTTGTAATTGCAATTGCAATTGTTTTTATTTGGGATAATGTCACAAATGCTTCCTGAATTTTATCAAAATATATAGTTAGATACCTAGACTTTGAAATTGACCAACTTGATGGAGATACTTTTTGCGTGTATGAAAAGTTCTTTTAGGTAGTAAATTGATCAATGGGCCAAGTTAGTGAGCTAGCTCATTAAGCTTGTGGGCAAAGTGGGTCTGGCCAATGCCAAGAAATTTTGGCCCGTTTAACTCTTAGGCTATAGTAGGTTAATCCGTTAAACCTACTTGCACAACACTGCATGTAATTGACTAAGTTGTCTATAAATATACATATATGTTCATAATTTATTAGCTATCCTCATACATGATAGTTAATCAAAATTAATATCATTTATTTTTATCTCTTTTATCATATATTAAGAGAACCTATAGTAGAAAAGAAAATTTTTGTTAATAAAACGAGATCAAATACTTTAACTAAAGTCTCTTTTTCTCCAAAGTATCCATTCTTTTTAAGGATAAAAAAATTGTGTATATATAATAGTACAAATTCCACTTTATTCACTTGAATTTTCACCCTTTGACGTTTTAAGTACTTGTGTTATTATTTTTAACAAATTGGAAACCAAGTTATTCCTTTTAACATTACACACGAAAATCAAAATCTAAATATGTACTGTTAATTAAGCACATAAATCAAATAAACAATTTTCTTTCCTTTCAAAACCTTATTCCCAAATATAATTTGTTTATAAATGAGAACTCCAGATCATTCATAACAGGGTTAACCTATACATCTTAAACTCTCCATTTTTTTAATTAAATCTATCTCGATGTTTCCTTATGTGAATTTAGAATTTGTTATTTTTCATTTTCCTTAATACACTAAAGCCATTTATCTATGTTGAACTTGTCTGTTCAATGTGGATTTTGATGAGACAATATACTACTCAATTAACTATTTAATTGATGTAAACTACACTTAATTAGTCAAATATATATGTGTGTGTGTGTGTGTGTGTGTGTGTGCGTGTGCGTGCATGTGTGTAGAGTTTTTTTTGTAGGTTTTAGCAGAAATAGTGATGGTCAAGGGCAAGCTAAAGCAAACATTCAAGGCATGACAAAGCTAAGGCCAAGGCTCGACAAGCTCAAGAATACCAAACCAATGGTCAAGAAGTTGGTCGAAGCTTAAACAAGTCAAGAGATTAAGGCTCGACAAAGTTAAGTCTGAAGCGCAACAAGATAGAGAAGAGATTAAACTTGTCAAGGGTCACGTCGATGGCTCGATGTGCTAAAGAGTTGAGGCACGACATATTTCAAACTAAGGCTTGACAAAGATAAAAAGTTCACAGTGTTGGTTGGGGTCAAGTTGAGGCTTTAACATGTCAAGAGTTAGGTTGTGAAAACTTTAGGCTCGAAGAAGCGCGCATGTGAGAAGGCTGTCGAGGGCAAGGTTGGGGCACGATAGATTAAGGTACAACAAGCATTTAAGGTGTGGCGGGTTAAATATTAAAGATGATGTGGCAAGAAAAGAGTTGTGGAAGCATATTAAATGCTTGGTTGCTCAAAGACGTTGTTTCTAATAGACATTTGAAATTCAAATGCTATATGGAGATCAACAGAAAAAAAAAAAAAAAAAAAAAGGAGAGAAGAAGATCAAAGTGCCAAAATCATTTACAAGCTTTTAATTGGGATTAAAAAAATATTTATTTTTCTTGTTCTCTAGTATATAATTTATGCTAATCATAAAGAGAGAGAAAATACACTCTAAAGCTTTGTTATTATTTATTGCTATTCATTTAAGAGCATGTAGAGAAAGAGGAAATATTTTATTTCCTAGTGTAATTGCTCATCTTAAGCCAATTTATGAATTAATACAAGTGGAGGTGAGGATCTCAATTGAGGCATTTGGTGGACCGTGGAGAGTAGGAAGTGGGTTGAACCCCACATTAAAACATTGGCTCAATTCTTTCTATCCCTATATTTTTAATTTATGTAATATATCTGTTGTTATCTATTCGCTGCAAATTATATTAATTTTTTATTTGTTAAATTAAAAATTAATTATTTGGGCTTTTAAGGCAAATACTCAATCCCTCCCCCCTGGTCTTGAGTATTCTTAGTAATTTCAGTTTGCTCCCATTATCTACTCTCCATTGTTCTTCACTCTACCAACTATATATATATAATATATAATGTAATAGTAGCTAAGAAGTCCGATGATAGATAGATAATCATAAGTTGTTACAAAAATTAATGTAATATTATTCTTTTCGTCTACATTATTAAATTTGTTTCCATTAAAGAATTAGCTTTCATATAGATCTCATAAAAAATGGTGATAATATCATTGTGGAAGAACAAGTTATAGTACAACAAAATTAGAATGCTCTTCATAAGCACCATTGCTTTTGTTGCTTCAACAAGTGCTAATAGGGAAAGAAAACATAATTGAGTTTGTTATCAAAATAAGCTAAGAATTTATGTGATAATGAAATATAATAATTGAGATTCTTCAACCGACTCTGTATGAACGTTTGGAGTTTTGATTCGAAGAAGTTTAAATTTTGGATTTAGATTTGTTATTTTAAAAAAGAAAATAAGGTATCCTCAAGGTTGATTTCATTTTCTTTTTCCTTGAAATTAAGAGCAATTTAACTATGACATTAAAAGTAATAACTTGAGTGTGCATTTTGTCAAAAATAAAAATATCGATACCTAAAACATCAAAGAGTAAAAACTCGGGTAACTAAAGTTGAATTTGTCTTATATAATATATATTATATTTGTAATGTTAAGTTGAAAAAAATTATATTGTTACAATTAGATAGTGGTGTGAAATCTATATAAGGTTTTGCTCAATATAACAAATTTCCCTTGTTATATGATATTTTCTAATTAATATTAAAAATATGATATTATATATAAACAATTTTCTTACTTAATAATAATAGATAACATTTAATATATTTGATATTTATTTATTAATTGAAATTTTATTTTTTATTATGTAGGTCCCAAAAGGCTAACAACAGAGAAAGGGAGGGAGGGGTGGTGGGGGTGGGGTTGGGGGGAAAGGGAAGGGAGGTGTGGTGTGGGTGAACTATTAGTCTAAAACTTTTTCACTTAAAACAATGAAAATTCTGCAAACATGATTTAAAAATAAATTTTATGTTTTTGTTCCTTTTAAATAATTCACATGATAAGCAAATAATAAATAGCAGAAATAAAAGTGTGTAGTGGAGTGGATCCGGTTGTAGTGATCACGTGCGTGCAGCGTTTGGCTTGCGCTACACGTGACTTCAGAAGAGATACTTAGTAATGACACGTAAGGATGACTTATGGAGAGATAATAGGGAGGAAAAGTAAGTAATCTCAGATAGCTCAAACGGACGCGTGACAAGTGGAGGAGCTATGCAGCATCAACCTCACAGTTCTTGGAGAGAGGCAATGAGTTCTTCGTTTTGATTATTGTTTGATCTCTGTGATTATACTCTGACAACACGATGGCGTTTCTCTGGGTCTCTCTGATCTTGTCAAATGAGAAGAACTCCTGAGGTATTTATCAGAGCTGGACGAATGGGCCATAACCAGTGGGTTGGCCCTTTTAACCCACTTTTAAAACGGGTTAGGGTTGATTTTTTTTCAACCCTTTTAAAAGCGGGCTAAAAAAACCCAGCCCGTTTAACCCAAGGGTTAAAGCGGGTTAACCCGCAACAGGCCGGGTTGGCCCACTTTTTTTTTTAGATTAAAAAAATAGAACAGTTTAATTTTTTCGTATACGTATAATGAGTCTTCAAATTATGAATAAGTATAGGTATTTGTAAGAAACCTAAAACCTATTTTACCTACATAGTTGAATAGTTTTGAAAAAGTATAAAGTACCGAGTTAGGCTTTTGGTTTTAATTTGTCAAAACTTGTTCTTAGCCATAAAGATACCAGTTTCAATTTTATCAGATGTAAAAATATTATAAATAATTTGATGTTTCTTCTTTTACATATATATATATATATATATATTTTAATAGGTGAACTTAAACTTTATATAGATTGTATTTTTAATTAAGATTGCTTTTTGTGATAAATTATTATTCAAATGTTTATTGTTAGGTTTATGATTGTGCGTTTATGAAAATATGTAATTAAACATTATGTGATTGATAGTTAAAACATTAAAGTTGATGATGAATGTATATATTAATTAGAAATAAATGAATATATTAACAAGTTAGGGACAATTTACCTCAAAAATTTTATATCATACAAAACTACTACAAGATACACGAAGTATATTTAATCATGTGTATTTATATAATACAATTTTGTTCATACATTTTATAACTTATAAGATCGCTTCTGATAATAAAATTTAATAAACTCATTATGTGTGTGGGTTTTTTTTTTTCCTTTTCCTTTTTTATTATAACTTAGTGGGCTGGCCCGTTAACCCACCAGCCCGTGTGGGTTGGGTTGGGTTATATATTTGGCCGTTTATTAAAGTGGGTTAAATTTGTTGGCCCGTTTAACCCATCAGCCTGCATGGGGGCCCGAGTTGGCCATTTAACCTACTTGCCCAGCTCTAGTATTTATAGAGTTGATTGTTGACAATATCCGTTAGATCGTAAGGTATGTCAACAGCTCAGATGAGTCCTTTTGCTAATGGATCCTTTCATGGACTTTAATGAGTTTAATCCATGAGAGCTTCTTTTAAGTGCATGAGCTTTTCTGAGAAAGGTTAAGAGCGGACAGGCCGGTCCAACTGTAAGGACCCGCTATTACCCCTAGTTGAAATAAGCAATAGCAGTTCCCCAACCGCATATAATCTGCAGAATTATATGCAAGGTTGTCTTAAAAGGATTGTTTGATGAATTGTTCACCTAATCTTAAGGAATAAATCATTTTGAGAAATAATTACTTAGTAGCTTTTCAAAACATATTAACATATATATACACAACTTCAAACAAAGGCAGATCAAGCTAGATATATACATACATATATTACATCCACAGGCTTCTTACAAGCCTTAAACAAAATAACAAAATATAAAGCTTAACAAAGCTTTACAAACATCCATTCTAACTAACTATCTAGTCTATTACAAAAAGAATGGTTTCCAGTCCTGGTCAAACTCTAGTCCTCATATTCCTCCAAGAAGTCCTCAAAATCGGAGCCATAACCCATGCTCGCATAGGACTCGTCCAGGTCATCACCTGAAATTGTTAAAAGAATGAGCCAGAGGCCCAGTACACAGCAACGAATACAAAAGCGAGATGAAGCACACAAGCTTATTCTAAATGCAGTATGCAACATCCATTCAATTATTCTTTAATCTTTAATTAATCAATCAACACGGGAGTATTCAAACTCCGGACAACAGGGATCGCGAGGGGACCTGAGTAACACTCGGACGCTCAGGGGGTTGATATAAGTAGTTCGGGTACTCATACCGTCCTAGATATCGTTAAGTCAAAGAGAAAAGTAGCTTCCTCCAGGGTTAATAGCCGTTACTTAGCTTTATTTATACTCAGTCCATATCATAAAATATAGTTCACCCGTTCTCATAAACGTTTGAACTAAACTATGGTACTTCCTACCAAGTTTAAATAAATTTTCACCGATCTATACCCCCGTCGACTACCCGCCGTACCACTTAATGAAAGTCATCTCAAATGACAGGAGTGGCCTAAGCGCCTAGATCTATCGTGCTCAAACTGAGCAAGGTGCCGCTCCCCGAACCAGATACCAACTTCCATCCCAAACTCATCAAACTATGAGGGGTCGCCGTTAGGTTCATACATGACCTGGCGTAGGAATTGGATTTTAACGGCATAAAACACAAGCAACAATCACATTTTAAGTTTTCTTATTATATATTTAAGTTTTATAAATGCCTATCCTAACAGAGACAAGCAGGTTACTGCGTACCTGTATTAGCTCGGGAGTTAATAGGGATAATCGAAAGGGAATCAATCACTGTAAAAGAAGTAATTACAACTCACACTTAGTTCAAGTATAATCATCCAAAGAAATTCAAATAAATTATTATAACATCCTCACATAGCATTTAGATATCATATATTATCATACAATACCCAACAAATACTTAAATGACCATTTATCAAGCTTTGAACAACTTTTAGTAAACAACAATAAGTTTTAAACTTTGTTGGAAAGCGTATCAGCTGGAAAGAATTGAAATTTAAGAACTGATACTTTTGTAATTTGTAAAATCTTAAAACATGAAAGTTTTAGATCTTTTCCTTAGCTTTCCAACGCAACTTAAATCACCTCAATCGGAGATCGGATGAAAAAGTTACGGCTAAAATACAAAGAGCTGCGAAACAGGGGAAGTCTACACGACCGGGTACACGGCCCGTGTATGGAGGCCGTGTTGGGTAAAAAAAATGACCCGAGAGCAACTTTAAGAATTTCAAGGCCTACACGACCATGTACACAGGCTGTGTACACTGGAGCGAAAAAAATGACGAAATCCCCTGTTTTCAAAATGCATTTTACACTTCTTAAAATTCTTTAAACTCATTCTAAAGTTTCCAAAACTTGTTATATGATCATCCCATCATTCAAACAACACCAAACACCTCCAAAACTTCATCAACTCCAAATCACTATTCATCATCTTCTTCAATATTAGGTCATCCAACCACATGCATTCACCAACACTTCCAACACTTCAAAACTTCCTAAGCACATAAAACTAACCAATCTAGTCCTATTACACTTCATATAATATCCATACCACATGAGTCACGAATTCATAAACAAAATATCATCAAGAACACATATAAGCATGAAAATGAAAAATTGAGAACACACTTACCACTTGGACTTCTATGCTCGGTTTAAGGACTCTAGATCAAGCTTTTGATGGTGAGAATTGTAGAAAATCAAACTTCAACTTAGGGGTCACCTTGGGAGCTCTTTTGATGAAGAGAGGAATGAGTTTAGGGCAAATGGAGGGTTTTTGGCTTGGTCTGAAATTTTTGGCCGAATTTTTGAAGTTAAAAAGTTTAAACTTATCCTATTTGACTTTAAGGGCATGAGGGCATTAAAGGCTTAATGACTTTGTTTTGGGTTAATTAATTTAACTTGTTTTACTTAATTAAATGGCTTTGTTTTAAGGCATTAAAAAGGGGTTTTATTGGCTCTATTTTTTTTACTCAAATTTTCTGCTACTTAGGGGCTTTCATATGCATACATTCCATTTATTTCTAAGCACAAATAACACACTTTAAGGCATATTAATATTTTACAAACTCAATAAATAATTAATCTAACATATTTAAATAATTCTACACATTCACATATCACATAGTTCATCAAAATTTAAATTAACCATCAACATATATTTATCATGCATAATTCAACAATTCATTCATAAAATAAAATTAGGAATTTCTTGGCTATTTCATTCTCCCCTCCTTCAAAAAGTTTCGTCCTCGAAACTTATCATACCTTAATCATTGCTCAAACAACTCGGGATACTTCTGTCTCATCTCATCTTCGGGTTCCCAAGTCGCCTCTCTTTCGCTTTGACCCGACCACAAAACTTTGACAAAAGGAATTACTTTCTTTCTCAATACCTTGTCAATCTTGTCCAAGATCTTAATAGGTTTCTCAATTGTGCTTAGGTCGGGTTGAATCTCGGGTTGATGAGTAGAGACGATAGCTTCAGGATCCGATACACACTTTCTGAGCTGTGACACATGAAACACATCATGAACTTCGGACAAATTCGGGGGTAAAGCTAGTCGATAAGCTAATGGCCCGATTCTTTCCAAAACTTCATATGGACCTATATATCTTGGATTCAACTTTCCTTTAACCCCAAATCTAATCACTCCTTTTGTTGGTGAGATCTTAAGGAATACATGGTCACCAACTTCGAATTCCAATGGTCTTCTCCTCATGTCAGCATAGCTCTTATACCGATCTTGAGCCGTCTTCATTCTCTGCTTAATCACTCGGATCTTGTCAACCGCTTGCTGTACTAACTCAGGACCCAAAACTGTTCTTTCACCAACTTCATCCCAATGTATTGGGGATCTGCACTTCCTACCATACAGTGCTTCATAAGGCGCCATCTGAATCGTTGCTTGGAAGCTATTGTTGTAAGAAAACTCTATGAGTGGCAAATATGTATCCCATCTATTGCCAAAGTCTAAGGCACATGCTCTTAACATATCTTCCAAGATCTGGATCGTTCTTTCAGATTGCCCGTCTGTCTGAGGATGAAATGCCGTGCTAAACTGAAGCTGTGTACCCAAAGCAGTATGTAGACTCTTCCAAAATCTGCTGACAAAGCGTGAATCCCTATCTGAAGTGATCGTCTTTGGAATACCATGCAATCTCACTATCTCTTTGATATAGGTATGTGCTATCTTCTCCAATGATTCTCCAACTCTTAATGGTATGAAATGAGCCGACTTTGTCAATCTATCCACGATAACCCAAACAACTTCATACTTGGTTATGGTTTTGGGTAAAGCCGATACAAAATCCATGGTAATGTCTTCCCATTTCCATTCAGGCACTGACAAAGGTTGAAGTTCTCCTCCGGGCCGTTGATGTTCAATCTTTACTTGTTGACAAACCATACACTTAGAGACATATTGAGCTACATCCCTCTTTAAACCTTCCCACCAATAATTTCTTTTTAGATCCTTATACATTTTTGTACTTCCGGGGTGAATCGAATATGGAGAGGAATGGGCTTCCTTCATGACTTCTTCTCTTAACCCACATGGCACAAATAGTCGATTCCCATATCTCACAACACCATCCATATCAATCCTTAATTCTTTCCTTTTCCCAATCCTTATAGAATCCTTTATCCTTTGGTTTCATCGTCTTCCTCTTGAGCTTGTTTAATTCTATCCAGAATTGTTGGTTGCAAAGACAGTTGAGCTAACATCACATCTACTTGCTCCACAGTGACTTCAAGATCTAGCTTCATGAACTCTATCTGGATCTCCTTTTGGCTAGAAAGCAAAGTAGCAATGTCTTCATGTTTCTTTCTACTAAGCGCATCCGCTACTACATTAGCTTTCCCGGGATGGTAGAGGATCTCCACGTCATAATCCTTAAGTAGTTCAAGCCATCTTCTCTGTCTCATATTGAGTTCTTTCTGTGTGAAGATGTACTTTAAACTCTTGTGGTCCGTATAGATCTTACACTTCTCTCCAAACAAATAATGTCTCCACAATTTCAGTGCAAGTATAACAGCTGCTAACTCTAAATCGTGTACTGGATAATTCTTTTCATGTGGTTTCAACTGTCTGGAAGCATAAGCTATAACTCTCCCGTCTTGCATAAGCACACAACCGAGTCCTTGAATAGATGCATCACTGAAGACTATGAATTCCTTTCCATGGACTGGTAGCGCCAAGATAGGAGCCGATATCAATCTCTCCTTCAACTCTTCAAAGCTCTTCTCACATCTATCATCCCATTCAAACCTAACATTCTTTCGGGTCAATCGGGTTAATGGAGATGCAATCTTTGAGAATCCTTCCACAAATCTTCGATAATATCCAGCTAATCCAAGAAAGCTTCTGATTTCACTCACCGTTGTAGGCCTTGTCCACTTGAGAATCGCCTCAATCTTCGTTGGATCAACTGAGACTCCTTCTTTTGAAATAATATGTCCAAGAAAAGATATCTCCTCTAACCAAAACTGACACTTGTTAAACTTGGCATATAGTTTCTTCTCTCGAAGCCTTTGTAACACAAGTCTCAAATGCTCTTGATGCTCTTCTTTGCTTCGGGAATAGATCAAGATATCGTCAATGAAGACTATGACAAATGAATCCAAATAATCCTTGAAGACTCTATTCATCAAGTCCATAAATGCAGCTGGTGCATTGGTTAACCCGAAAGGCATCACTAAAAATTCGAAGTGTCCATATCTGGTTCTGAAAGCTGTCTTCTGAATGTCTTGAGATTTAATCTTAAGCTGATAGTATCCTGATCTCAAGTCGATCTTAGAAAACACAGTTGCTCCCTTCAATTGATCAAACAGATCGTCAATCCGTGGCAAAGGATACTTATTCTTGATAGTAACCCGGTTCAATTCTCTGTAGTCAATACACATACGCAAACTCTCATCCTTCTTCTTGACAAAAAGCACTGGAGCACCCCACGGGGATATGCTTGGTCTAATAAAACCCAAGTCTTGCAACTCTTGTAACTGTATCTTCAACTCCTTCAACTCTGCTGGAGCCATTCTATATGGAGCTTTAGAGATAGGTACTGTTCCAGGCAATACTTCGATTCCAAACTCTATCTCTATCAGGTGGTAATCCAGGTAACTTCTCAGGAAATACATCCACAAACCCATTCACAACTGGCACCATGTTGATATCTACTTCCTCCATACTCATAGCTGCTATAACCGGTTTCTCCCACAACTCCATGAACTTCATACTCTTAGGTCTTAACCTCTCTAACATATATGAAAACCTTCCTTCATCCAAATCAAAACTCAACTCCGCTCTACTACAATCGATAGTGACCTTATAATGATTTAGCCAATTCATTCCCAATATTACATCAAAATCAGATAAAGGTAACACTATCATATCAATAGGCATGCTCACATCAGAAATCATCACATTCACATTCTTACACACACATGGATGCCTATTTTCAATCACTAACGGAGTAGTTACACACATAACACGATCACTCAACACTTCAGAAGCAAGATTACAATCGTTCATGAAATTCTCAGAAATACATGCATGAGTCGCCCCTGTATCAATCAACACATAAGCATTCCTATCACACACATTCAGAATACCTGCCAAGGTGTCTACTGCAGGCGTATCTTCAACTTGCTGTAGGGTGAAAACTCTAGCATTTGTCTTCCCTTTTTCACATTCATTCCCTTTTTAACATCAGGTCGATCTTTGCAATTGGAAATATGATGCCCTCTTTGCTTACAATAAGCACAAAACACTGGTGGTAGCTTGGGATTCTGACACTCTGTGTATTTATGCCCAACTTGACCACATGAGAAGCACGCTCCGGGAGTCCACTTACAAGTTGTCTCTTCATGAGGACCATAGCATCTAGGGCATTTCTTCTCAAACACTGGTGTAGAAGCCTTAGATGTTGACTTCTGACCTCCTTGTTTTCCCAGGTAAGGTCTCTTTCCTCGGTTTTGATAATAGCCTCCTTTGCTAACACCTTGATAACCGCCATAAGATGTGGCTGGAGCAGGTCTCTTCCCCATGAAAGCAGCTCTTCGGGCTCTCCTAACTCGACTATCATTATTTATCTGTTCCATCAACAAAGCTTTGGCAACTAAATCTGATAGAGTGTGCAATTCGAACTTCTTCACTTCATTCTGAATCTCTTCATTCAAACCGTTCTGAAACTTCTGAACCTTCATCCTCTCATCACGATAATCTCCTCCAGCAAAGCGTAGCAACCTGCAAAACTCTCCATGGTACTCATCTATGGTCTTGCTTCCTTGTCTCAAGTTCAACCAATCAGAAATCATCTCTCTCGTACTGAATTCGGGAAGTACTTAGTGAAGAAGGTATCCTTGAATGTAATCCAAGAGATGGGTTGTTGCAAATTTCCACTAGCTAGTCTCCACCAATTGTAAGCTTCTTTCTTCATCTATAAACTGCTAAGTCACTTTCTTATCTCAGGAGTACTGCTAGTGCAAAGGTCTTCTCCAATTCTTCTATCCAATTTCAGCACTGTCGGATCAGTGCTAGTACCATCAAACTCTGGAACATCTTACTAAAGTCATGTAGTTTGATCTGTTGGCTTGTTCATTCACAGGTGGTGCTTCATTCGGTCTTACCCAGGTTGATTTTGCTGTAAAGTACTGTGTTGCTGGTACATCATCATTTGATATTGTTGCATCATTGCCATCATGTTCTTATCATACCATACATGGAATTCGGATCACCTGTAGGCATCTGTGGCATAGGAGGAATAGGGGCATAGGTGGTGGTGGCGGAATCGGAGTCGGTAAAGGAATTGAGAAGCAGAAGCGATGCTGGAGATGGAGTGGTCTCATTACTTGGGTAGAAGATTGTAGGAGCAGATGTAGATGAAGACTGTGGCGGTGGCATGCTTTCCTATCTGATTGCTGTCTAGTAGATCTTTAACCTGTCCATCTTCATAGCCATACACAATACATTCAAACACATAAGGTATATGCATTCAAGTCACAATTCAACTATTAATTAGCATTCACAATCACACATCATAACAAACAATCGTCAAGCAATAAGGCAAGCAATAAGCACAAAAATTCAGAAAACAAACAAAACAAGCATTCAAGCAACTTAGCAACTATGCTCATCCTATTTACCTATTTGTGTCTAAGTCAAGTCGCAAACAAATCATTTTAATTAGGCAAACAATTAATCAAACTATGCTCTGATACCAACTGTAAGGACCGCTATTACCCTAGTTGAAATAAGCAATAGCAGTTCCCAACCGCATATAATCTGCAGAATTATATGCAAGGTTGTTTAAAAGGATTGTTGATGAATTGTTACCTAATCTTAAGGAATAAATCATTTTGAGAAATAATTACTTAGTAGCTTTTCAAAAATATTACATATATATACACAACTTCAAACAAAGGCAGATCAGCTAGATATACATACTATATTACATCACAGGCTTCTTACAAGCCTTAAACAAAATAAAAAATATAAAGCTTAACAAAGTTTAAACATCCATTCTAACTAACTATCTAGTCTATTACAAAAAGAATGGTTCCATCCAGTCCTGGTCAAACTCTAGTCCTCATATTCCTCCAAGAAGTCCTCAAAATCGGAGCATAACCCATGCTCGCATAGGACTCGTCCAGGTCATCACCTGAAATTGTTAAAAGAATGAGCCAGAGGCCCAGTACACAGCAACGAATACAAAAGCGAGATGAAGCACAAAGTTATTCTAAATGCAGTATGCAACATCCATTCAATTATTCTTTAATCTTTAATTAATCAATCAAACGGGAGTATTCAAACTCCGGACAACGGGATCGCGAGGGGACCTGAGTAACACTCGGACGCTCAGGGGGTTGATATAAGTAGTTCGGGTCTATACCGTCCTAGATATCGTTAAGTCAAAGAGAAAAGTAGCTTCCTCCAGGGTTAATAGCCGTTACTTAGCTTTATTTATACTCAGTCCATATCATAAAATATAGTTCACCGTTCTCATAAACGTTTGAACTAAACTATGGTACTTCCTACCAAGTTTAAATAAATTTTCACCGATCTATACCCCCGTCGACTACCCGCCGTACCACTTAATGAAAGTCATCTCAAATGACAGGAGTGGCCTAAGCGCTAGATCTATCGTGCTCAAACTGAGCAAGGTGCCGCTCCCGAACCAGATACCAACTTCCATCCAAACTCATCAAACTATGGGGTCGCCGTTAGGTTCATACATGACCTGGCGTAGGAATTGGATTTTAACGGCATAAAACACAAGCAACAATCACATTTTAAGTTTTCTTATTATATATTTAAGTTTTATAAATGCCTATCCTAACAGAGACAAGCAGGTTACTGCGTACCTGTATTAGCTCGGGAGTTAATAGGGATAATCGAAAGGGAATCAATCACTGTAAAAGAAGTAATTACAATCACACTTAGTTCAAGTATAATCATCCAAAGAAATTCAAATAAATTATTATAACATCCTCACATAGCATTTAGATATCATATATTATCATACAATACCCAACAAATACTTAAATGACCATTTATCAAGCTTTGAACAACTTTAGTAAACAGCAATAAGTTTTAAACTTTGTTGAAAGCGTATCAGCTAGAAAGAATTGAAATTTAAGAACTGATACTTTTGTAATTTGTAAAATCTTAAAACATGAAAGTTTTAGATCTTTTCCTTAGCTTTCCAACGCAACTTAAATCACCTCAATCGGAGATCGGATGAAAAAGTTACGGCTAAAATACAAAGAGCTGCGAAACAGGGGAAGTCTACACGACCGGGTACACGGCCCGTGTATGGAGGCCGTGTTGGGTAAAAAAAATGACCCGAGAGCAACTTTAAGAATTTCAAGGCCTACACGACCATGTACACAGGCTGTGTACACTGGAGCGAAAAAAATGACGAAATCCCCTGTTTTCAAATGCATTTTACACTTCTTAAAATTCTTTAAACTCATTCTAAAGTTTCCAAAACTTGTTATATGATCATCCCATCATTCAAACACACCAAACACCTCCAAAACTTCATCAACTCCAAATCACTATTCATCATCTTCTTCAATATTAGGTCATCCAACCACATGCATTCACCAACACTTCCAACACTTCAAAACTCGTCCTAAGCACATAAAACTAACCAATCTAGTCCTATTACACTTCATATAATAATACCACATGAGTCACGAATTCATAAACAAAATATCATCAAGAACACATATAAGCATGAAATGAAAAATTGAGAACACACTTACCACTTGGACTTCTATGCTCGGTTTAAGGACTCTAGATCAAGCTTTTGATGGTGAGAATTGTAGAAAATCAAACTTCAACTTAGGGGTCACCTTGGGAGCTCTTTTGATGAAGAGAGGAATGAGTTTAGGGCAAATGGAGGGTTTTTGGCTTGGTCTGAAATTTTTGGCCGAATTTTTGAAGTTAAAAAGTTTAAACTTATCCTATGTTGACTTCAAGGGCATGAGGGCATTAAAGCTTAATGACTTTGTTTGGGTTAATTAATTTAACTTGTTTTACTTAATTAAATGGCTTTGTTTTAAGGCATTAAAAAGGGTTTATTGGCTCTATTTTTTTTACTCAAATTTTCTACTACTTAGGGGCTTTCATATGCATACATTCCATTTATTTCTAAGCACAAATAACACACTTTAAGCATATTATATTTTACAAACTCAATAAATAATTGATCTAACATATTTAAATAATTCTACACATTCACATATCACATAGTTCATCAAAATTTAAATAACCATCAACATATATATATCATGCATAATTCAACAATTCATTCATAAAATAAAATTAGGAATTTCTTGGCTATTTCACCAACGATCCTTACTTTGAGCCCACCAAGCCAAATCTCTCGTAAGTCATCCCATAACATGGACTGGACTCTTCAGGCTCTGTCACTTAGCCCAAGAGTCAAATCCAAATATTTATTATATAATTAATTAGCCCTTTACAAAGTGTATAAAAGTAAATAGGATAGTCAATTTTTAGATGTTTCTCCTTATGAGTCAATCCTCCCTTCCAGCTCTACTGCTAGGGATTTGGTCTTCTACACCAATTGTTCCACTAATCCAATAGCAAAGAAGAATTACAGTCACCAATAGCTCTTACTCCGTCTTTCTAGCCTATCAATTGGTTATGCATAGACTACAAGACTTTGTAATCTAAATTCTATGCTAATCCTCAGTTCAAAAGGTAAATAATGAAATCTTAGCAAGAGAAAATATATGCTCGCTAAATATTAAGCTCAATAACTAAAAGAAATAAATAAAGTGTGCAGTGTCTGTTCAAGTGTTTGTATGCTTGTTTAGAAGGCTTTTTTAACACGAGAGAGTTTTTTATTGTTGTATTTGTTACTTTTTCTCCGAATCTTGAAAAAAGTGATGAATTTATATCTTCATTCTAATCCGTGCTTCTTCAATCGTTCAAAAATCTTCCAACAGCATGTATGGTTCTTGGATAAAGTTAATATCCTTAAAAAAGTAGGATACGCTTATCTTCTTTATAAGTTCAAACTTCAAACCAATTTGAGCTTTTCTTACTTAACTTCTTTTTCTTCAAATGTTCTTGATACTTGAACCTTCTTAGTTGGATAAGATTTTGTTTTTCAATATGAAGATCTCACGAAATCCGAATAATCTTCAACTTAAAAAAAAAATCTCTCTAATTCTGGATAAAGCTTTAACAAAAATCTCATCCATCCGTTAGGTGTCATCTTGAGACAAAACATATTTGTTCCGACTTTAACTCTCAACCATATTTTTGTTAAACTCCGATCCTCATTGGACTTTGAATTTAAATAAGCTTTGATCTTCATTAAACTTTGTAAATCTTGAAATAAAACTTATTGATTTTTTTTTTGCCAAAAAACTTTGTAGATTATTAAAGATAATTCCCTATGGATTATTATATTCCTTATGTGGAACAAATTAAGTGCATTACCCAAATATACTTAATAAGTAGAGATGGGGCTTCAAATATTCCCTACTTGAAATTTCCATATAAGACTTCAAACTATCTACAAAAGTGTTTAGTAATATGTTTGTTGATTTGTCTGGTTAAATGTCTGATAGACTATTTGCTTGATTGTCTGTTAGTTTTCTTTTAACCTTTTTGTTATCATCAAAACTCATTTAGGAAAACTAAACATATTATATGTCTCTTAGTATATGATATCACTTAATTGTTAGTACATAAACAAAAAGAGATAAAAAAAAAATTATATTAATCTTAATTAATTATCATGGATGAGGATACCTAATAGCCATGGTATATGTATGTGTGTGTGTATTCAAATCATATCATGAGTTGAAACTTTGTTACTAAGTTTCAAAAATTAATTTTCTAAGTAATAATAAAATGAAAATGTGTATTTTTTTATTTGTGCGATTCTAAAATAATAGTCTCGAGTTTTTGACCATGCATTTAAGGGCCCTTGTTTGTATAGTCTCGCAAAAGAGGACCAATTTAAGGGCTATGTTTGTAATATATGTGCATTTTAGGACCTTCATCTATGCCATGTCATATTCCGTTAATGGTAGATAGATGGAGGCCCTAAAATGCATATAAATTATAAATACAGGCCCTAAAACACGTGGTTAAAAAATTTAGGCTTTTTTTTTTTTTTGCAAAAGTTGACAAGTGTAGACCCTTCCTCTTCATTTTTCTAATTATAAAAGCATGAGTCATTTTCTCATCAAATTTACGGGCTCTATCCACCGATCATTTACTACCAATAACATTTATTATTAATTTTTAATATTTTTATTTAGATAGATTTATTTCTCGTTATAAAATATATTTTCTTATTAAATTATCATGGTATTTTCATTATCCAAATATATGGTAGAAATAAACATAGAAAAACTATTTTCATAAAATTATTTAAATACTTGAAAATATGCTACTTTTTAGGAAATTAAAAAAAAAACGTTTTTCATTAAAAAAATAATTTTCCTCAAAACAAATAGGGCCTAAATTATATCTTCAGAAAGTTCTTATTTGATGCATTTGATTGGTTATATCATTGTTATAAAATTAAGTACATTTGATCAATTTAATACCCGATTAAACTTTTCGTACATACTATTAATACCTCTACTAATTCTATTATTTTATGTACATGTGTGGACCTTCTGACAAATAAAAACATGACACTTGTATGTTAGCTCATCGGTAAATATTTACATGCGTAAATGCAAGTTAATTTTCGAAAAAAAAAAAGTAAAATTGATAATCTTAAACTACGAGAGTGGAAAGACTTTGAAGGAAGAGACAGACTTTAAAAATCATTGAATCCAAAACAAAATCATATAAGAAAAAACTTAAATTTGAGTTTTAGTTGTAGAAAAATTAAGAAGATAGCAAACTCTCTTTGCAATTAGTACTTTCTCTCTCTAAAACTGGAGAAGAAGAACTAATCTCTCTCTAGAATTGTTGAATCTAAAGCGAAATTAAAAAAGAAGAGACTTATATTTAAATTTCCGATGTTGAAATGCCTAATGGTTTATTTGGTATGCAGAAATGAACTGGAATGAAATCGTGATTTCGCCTTTCATTTCTTTTCCTACGTTTAGAAGTGTCATAAGAAGGCAGAATCGGTATTTCTTAGAATTAATGATTCTGGCTTTTAGGTAGAATTCGATTCTGCCTTTGAGAAGACAGAATGTCCATTCCACCTTCCATTAAGAATTTTTACTTAAATTACTTTTTTATCCTATATAAATTTATTATCTTTTTTTTAAAAGGGCATTTTTGGTAAATTCCACTATAAGCTAATTTATAATTCCATTCCGTGTTCGTGTCCGTATCCAAACAAATGAATGAATTTATCATTCCTATATTGATTCCATTCCATTCCATTTGTTTGATTCCAATCTGAAATACCCTAAATCTCACCTATATTAGAAATTGACTTTAGATAGATTAAATGAATAAAATGAATTATAGGATTTAATTAGACAAGTTGGCTTAATTTAATTAGCTAATAATTAAGTTGGTTTTGAGATTTGAAATTCCTAAAATCCCTAAATATGTTCTAAAAATGTTTAGAAGATTCCTAAACTTTTGATTCTTAGCCTAAACACTAATTCCTAAATCTCAGTAAAATTTGAGTTCATTTGCTTATCTTAAAATATCAGTTCTTAAACCCGAACTCAAATTAAATATTTTTTATCTAAAATAAATTCTCAAATTAAGTTCTTATTGCAAGTTCTTAATTTTTAACACATTGGTTCCGAAACAAACTTTTAGATACTCTTGAAACTATAGATATTTGATCTGATAGTTCTAAAACTATACCTATAATCCTTTATATCAATTTTAATCCCTATCCTTTTCTTTTTAAACCCTCTATCCTTTACCTCTCTTTTCCCTCACTTTTCCCTTTCTTTCCTTTTGTTTTCTTTGACCGATGCTTTCTCTTCCCTTTCCCTTTCTTCTTCGTTTTTCTTTCTTTCTCTTCAAATCTTCAACAAATCTCAAGATCAAAGCCAACTAGAGGATGAATCAAGATTAGGAGATGAACTAGATAGAGAAAACCGAGCTAGAGGATGAAGCTTCAACTTCTTTTCTTCTCTAAAGCTAAGTTTTCTATTTCCATTTCTCTTTGTTTTTACTTGGTATTTACATTTGTAATTGATGAATTGATGTTGAATTGGGTTGAAAAAAGAGCTATTTATTTTTGTAATTGTTGAGTTGGTTAAGTTTTATATGAGTTGAGTTTGAGGAAGAATATGATGAATAATGGTTATGGAAGTTGATGAAGTTTAAGATGTTTGATGTGGTGAATGTGAAGTTTATGTCGTTTGAATGTGTTGGTCCCGAAAATAATCAAGAAGGGGGGTTGAATTGATTATTTCAGAAAATTAAAATTTGTGCCTTTTAAAAACAATCCCCTTTGATTTTAAGTTAGGAAAACAATATGAACAATTAAACAGCAATAACATAAACTATGAAAATATAAATAGAGAAGGGATAAGAAGATCAGGCAAATATTTATAGTGGTTCCGCCTTGTGCATCAGTCCACTCTTCCAGCTCCGAGCCGGATACCCCGTTATCCTACGGGTTTTGTTCCACTATATCCAATAAAATCAATTACAAGCTTGTACAATTCTCTCTGCTCGATTCTCACAGCTGTCCTCTAGCATCAATCGATCTACAGAGTCTAAACTAGTAATTGAACTAGCTCACTTGAAGACAATAACAAGTTGCTTCAATTATCTAAAAGACAAATGTAAAGATTACAATAAAATTTTGCTACAACTATGCACGTGAAAAGAGAACAAAGAATATTTGCCTTTTCAACTCTTAAGATTTTTTCGGTCAACGATTGAATCAAGTTGCTCTCGGCTTTTTTGTTTTTCTTGAACTGTAAAAAGTTCTGCGTCTTGTTCTTCTTTTTAACTCTGTTTACGTCTCATATCCTTCTAACGTTATGAGATTGTTGCGCTCGAGATAAGATAAATATCCCAAAAATCTTGGATGAAAATCCGTACCTTCTTATCCTTAATTTGATTTATCAAACGCTGTGATATTCTTCGAGAGATAATCTCGTTCTTCTTGTTTTCTTTGGTTCCAGATTTGAATTTGAATTCTTGATATGCTGAAGTAAGATAAGATCAGCTTGAATTTCGTGATTTGAGATAATCCACTTGTTTTCTGTTTGAAAGCTTCTGATAAAGTTGATCTTGAAGATAAATCTGGAGAACTGTTGCTGATTGCTGATATCACGGTCTTCAACGTGATCTTCGTGTGTTATCTTCTTAAAGATAACATTGTTCTTATTTTGATTTTCTTAAAAATATCCAACTCGAATTTGTTTTTATCTTGAGAAAAATCAAAAAACATAATTGTTCTAACTTCAAATCGTTCCATCGTTAATCAACTGTAGCTTCTGTTCTTTATTTCCAGAAAACTTCTTTGATAAAAATAATCAATCCGACAATTTATTTAATCCCCTAAGATAATCCGACTTTAGTGGAACTAATAAGTATACTGTCCGAATATGCTTATTATCTCGGAGCTAAGTCTTCAAAACTATTGATCTTTTTCATAAATAAACGTAGATCTTATTTGAGAAGATGAACAGTTACCATCTTTAACTCAGAATTACTGCTGAGGTTTATTGACAAAGTTCTGTAAAAACTTCTGTGTTTCTGGAAATTAACTTCAATTCAGAATGGTTGCTTTGAGTTTCTCCCAAAGGTTCTATGAAAGGTTCTGTGTTTCTAGGATTGTTTTATACTTTAAGTATCCTTCTGAAAAACATTCTGTGTACCTTTTTCCTTTCTAAACATCACCCGAAATCTTCATATCGTATAACAACTCTTGTCTAACTTATCTAAAAACTTGTTTATATCTAAGACTTAATATCATTCAACCTTATATATTTGTTCAACAACTTTATCAATATTCTGTATAATTCATTGAGTATTTTATTATCATCAAAACTGTAGATATTTAGAGAATCAATATTCTCCCCCTTTTTGATGATAACAAAACAATTAATCATTCATTCATAACACATTCACGAATACACATACACATCCACACATATATTCACAATTCATTACACATACGATTCATCACACATTCACATTCATATCATTAACCTTTTCTCCCCCTTTTTGTTATCAGCAAAATTAGGAGAAAACATGTTAAAAGTTGATATAAGCAGTCTATCAAAAATTACATCACAGGTCTGATGTGAAATATCAACAAACAGAAACAAAAATAATATCCGTAAACAAAGAAAACATAACAAAAATTAATGCTTTTTAGGTCTTTTTGTGGACTTTCGAGCTGTCCTTTTCACACGCCTACGATAATTGGATGGAAGAGGAGATTGAGCAGCAAAGTGTTGTGGAGGTGGAGTAAGATAATTTGCTGGATGCTGAAGCACATCAAGAGGAATAAACGGCACAAGACTTAAGTTTGGAGGAGTGGGTTCATAGGGCTGTCCAGATCGAGGAGAACCATGATCAATTGAAGTGTCAGTGTGACAGCTTCTGGAACAGGTTCTTGCTCAGGTGGTGAAGATCGACAGAATGAACGTGCTGAATCAGAAGGCATCCTTGATGGTGGAGGTTGGGATTGTTGCAAAGAGGATATCTGAGTCTTGATCTCTGAAGAAATGAACTTTGTAAAGTCCTGTTTAAAAGACTCAAGAGAGCGCAGCATCTTGCAAAAACATCTTTGGATTGAAAAGAAGATGCTTCTCCTGGACCTTCTGGAAAAGAATCTTCACTCTCCGAGGAAGAATCCTTTTGCAAATTTTCCCTTATCTGAAATTTACCACCAGTCATAGGCTTATATCTTTTCTTTTCCTTCTTTTTCATTGGTTCTTTACCAGCCCTGTGCTTTCCTTGATCTGCTCCCTCATCCAATGAAACTTCTGGAGAAGCTTCTGGAGTTGGTTTTTGCTCCCCCTCAACTGTTGCCTTAACCTTGTCCCAGTTAATTTCTTTCCTATGTTTCTTGTGCAAGTAAATCGCACCATCAACAGCATACCAGAATTTCTTATAAGGTCTAATTTGCATGTGATGCATGCTTTTCTCTCCAATTCTTTTTAGACCTATAGGAAATTTTATTTTCTTAGGAATGGAATTCCTTTTATTTGAATATTTCCATAAGAACATTCCCATATACCCTGTACTCCTGTTCCTTCCAAATTCTTTTCAAAATTCTCTTAGCCAAATCTATCTTAACCTTCTGCATCATACTTAAGATAACCAATCCATCTTCCTTTGTCACTGTCGTAGAACTCCCTTTGCGAGGAAGAATACATTCTCGCACAATTTTGTGGAGCATTCTAACGACTAGTTCAAACTCATATACAAACACATCATCATCTGGAAACTGTCCTACGTTTCCATTTATTCTCAGAAAAATATCATTTCTTCTCAAAGAAACAACAGTATTATCATCATGACAATCTTTCAAACCAAAACATTTAATTAGATCATCACGTGAGACTGTTATGTTCACATCTTGAACCTTGACTTCAAGCTCCTAGAATCGACATACCTCAAATTCCTATAAAATTCCTCTATCATTTCTCCAATTACATCTCCAGTCAGATTACATAACTTTCGACAACCAACATTATCTAGCCATTTATTCCAGTAAAATCCATTCCTCTTAAAATATTCAAAATCTATAAAGGCACAGTCATGGATTTTTACCTTCTTATATGGACATTTGATCTCAGTTCCTTGACTGTCTTGCTCCTTTTGGATGGGGTCTGTTCCTTTGACGGTGAAGGTACTTCTTTCCTTTTCTTGGAGGAAACTTTGGAAGTTTTCACTTTCTTGACCTTCTTTACAGGTTCTGACATAGGTTCTGGGTCAGAACTTTGTGACACATTTTCCTTGGATTTTTTCTTTTTCGCTGTTTCTTTAGATGGTGGAGAGCACTGTCCAGATTCTTGTTTGTTTTTAGTTCGTTCTTCACGAACCCTAGATGATGAAACTGATTGAGAGAGGGTTTGTTGAGAATCGGAGGATTGTGTATCTTGAATAGAAATAGGATCTTTAGATGTCACGGTTTTGAATTTTTTGTTGGTGATACGTTGAGATTTGCGAGGAGCCATGTTGAACAGAGAGTTCGCTGCAAGGATTTCTTAGGGTTTTCTTGAAATGAAAAGGAGAAATTATGAAGAGCCAAGGCGAGGGTGACACTTAAGAAGACAGAGTATTGGGAAGACGAAAAGACAGAACTTTGAGCGCCAAAAAAAAATCACGAGTTCCCGTACTGAAAGTTGCGAACAATTAATGTCTTCCTCTTTTTTTTATTAAGAATCTTCGATTATCATTTGTCAGTGAACAAACTTTAAGATATTAAATTATTATCATTATTATTTTCAATAAAAAGGATTACAAATTCCAATTTCATTCCTTATAAATTCAAAATTCAATTTTTCAAGCGGTTTTGTAAAAATATCGGCTAATTGCATATCTGATGGTACAAATTCAACAACAATATTACCATTAATTACATGATCACGAATAAAATGATGTCGAATTTCAATGTGCTTAGATCTAGAATGATGCACTGGATTTTTTGTTAGATTAATTGCACTTGTATTATCACATTTAATAGGTATATTTTTGAAAAATAAACCATAATCTTTTAACTGTTGTTTTATCCAAAGCATTTGTGCACAACAATTACCAATAGAAACATATTCTGCTTCAGCTGTAGACAAGGCAACAGAATTTTGTTTCTTAGAAGACCAGGAAACTAATTTGTCACCTAAAAATTGACAAGTACCAGATGTGCTTTTTCTATCAATTTTACAACCAGCATAATCTGCATCTGAGTATCCTATTAAATCAAAATTTTGATTTTTGGGATACCAAATGCCCAATTTTGAAGTATTTATCAAGTACTTGAAAATTCTTTTAACAGCTGTCAAATGTGTTTCTGTTGGTGCACTTTGAAATCTAGCACATAAACAACACTAAAGAGAATATCAGGTCTAGATGCAGTTAAATACAATAAAGAGCCAATGAGACTTCTATATAACTTTTCATTTACCTTTTTCCCATTAGAATCAGAATCTAACCTTGTTGAAGTACTCATGGGAGTTGCAGCTCCTTTACATCCTTCATACCCAAATTTCTTCAGAATTTGTTTAGTATATTTTTCTTGATGTATGAAAATTCCTTCTTTTGTTTGTTTTATTTGTAGTCCAAGAAAGAATGTCAACTCTCCATCATTGACATTTCAAATTCTGCCTGCATATTCTTTGCAAAATCTTGACAGTATATTTCATTAGTAGAACCAAATATAATATCATCTACATATATTTGCACAACCAAAATATCTTGTTCATAAGTTTTTAAGAACAATGTTGTGTCAACTGTTCCTCTTTGAAAACCTTTTGAAATTAAAAACAGACTTAATCTTTCATACCAAGCCCTTGGAGCTTGTTTTAAACCATATAAAGCTTTATTTAATTTAAAGACATAATTTGGTTTAATAGGATCTTCAAAACCAGGGGTTGTTCAACATATACTTCTTCTTTTATAAATCCATTTAAGAATGCACTTTTTACATCCATTTGAAAAACTTTAAAATTTTTGAAACATGCATATGCAAGCATTAAACGAATTGCTTCTAATCTAGCTACAGGTGCATATGTTTCATCAAAGTCAATTCCTTCTTCTTGTGAATATCCTTTAGCTACTAATCTTGCTTTATTCCTACTTATTTTTCCGTTTTCATCTAGTTTGTTTTTAAATACCCACTTAGTTCCAATTACAGATTTTCCTTCAGGTTTAGGTACAAGATTCCATACATTATTTCTTTGAAATTGATTTAATTCCTCTTGCATGGCATCAATCCAACTATTATCATTTAAAGCTTCTTCAATATTATTAGGTTCAATTTCAGATAACATAGCAAAATGATTTTCAAAATCTTGTAACTTACCTCGTGTTTGGACACCAGTTTGTATATTACCAATTATTTGTTCAGATGGATGAGCAGACTTGTATTTCCAACCTTTAGAAGTTTCTGGTTCAGATCTTACAATTTCTGAAGTACCTTCTGTTCTTGCTTCTGTCTTCTTTTTGGAAGGTTAGATACTTCAGATATAGGTTCTGTACTAGGTTCTGTTTTAGGATTGAGATCCTTTTCTTCATCTGACTCATCATCTTTTGTATCTTCAACAAACTTAACATTAATTGATTCTTCAACAATTTTTGAGGATTTGTTATATACACGATAAGCACGACTATTTAAAGAATATCCTAAAAATATTGCCTCTTCAGATCTTTCATCAAACTTACCAAGATTGTGAACATTCCTTTTTACAAAACATTTAGATCCAAAAGCATGAAAATATGAAACAAGTAGGTTTCTTACCTCGAAACAATTCATAAGCGGTCTTTGTTGTCATGGGCCGAATATACTTCGATTGATAATATAGCAAGCTGTAGACCAGCTTCTGCCCAAAAATACTCAGCAACACCACTTTCATTTAACATAGATCTAGTCATTTTCTGTATAGTTCTATTTTTCGTTCTGCAACTCCATTTTGTTGAGGTGTATATGGAGCTGAGAAGTATAATATCCCATGTTCTTCACAAAAATTTATAAAATCTAATTTTGAAACTCTGTTCCATGATCAGTTCGTAAACTATTATGGAAACTCCTTTTTCATTTTGTATTTGTTTTGCAAATTTTTGAAAAGAATCAAAGGTATCCTTTTTATGTCTTAAGAACATAACCCAAGTATATCTCGAATAGTCATCTACAACAACAAATCCATATTTACATCCACCCATACTAAGAGTTAGTAGGTCCAAACAGATCAAGATGCAACAACTCAAGGTCTTCTAGTTGTTATCACATTTTTAATTTTATGAGAAACAGATATCATTTTATTTTTTAAACATGTATCATATTTCACATCCTGTTTAATACTTATTTTAGGTAAACCTCTTATTCTATTCTTTTTGGATAATTTTTCTAATTGATTAAAATTAACATGTCCTAAATTTATGCCAAACAAAATTTGATCATTCATAGATAACAAGCAACATGCATCCTCTATTTTATTAGGTCTTATCAAATATATATTTTTCTTTCTAAAACCTTTAAATAATTTTATACCATTTTTGCTAAATGCAAAGCATTTATCTTTTTCAAAAACCATTTTATATCCTTTATCACATAACTGACTGATACTCAATAAGTTATGTTTCAAGCCTTTTACTAAATAAACATTTTCTATAGTATGAGGTGACATACCAATATTTCCAGTTGCAATAATTTTGCCTCTACTATCATCTCCAAATTTTACATATCCTTTTTCTTCCCATGTTATGCTATTGAACAATGAAGCATTTCCTGTCATATGTCGGGAACATCCACTATCAAGATATCATGTTCCATTGATTTTAGCTTCATATTCCTGCAAAAATAAAAGGGTTAAACCTTTTTAGGAACCCAAACAAGTTGGGTCCTTTGAAAGACAAGCTCGTTTCATCCCTTTGTTTTACTTGTTGAATACTGAGTTTGTTTCTTTTATAATAACAATACTTTTCTATGTGACCAATCTTATTACAACAGAAACATGTATATGTGCTATTATTATTATTCCAATACCTGTTGTTTACCTGTCTCCAACTATTTTGTCTCGGATAACTTCTGTAATAGCTTCTGGAATATCTTCTGATATGATTTCCATAAGAATGTTTTCTTTCAAAATCGCTTATGGAATTCATTCTGGATTTTTGAACGTACTTTTCTTTTCCACGTATTGCTTTATAATCAATGTTTTTAACACTTGATTCCGCATTTACAATTGGTTTGGCTCTCACAAATATAATTTTCTTAGATGTATTTGAATTTAAACCATAATTATAACCTAAACCATGCTTTTCACACGACAATCTTTGTGATGAAATCAACATTTTTAGCTTTTCATCACTTTCGTTGAACTTATTGAACGTGTTCTTTATTGAATTCCATAATTCATCAATTTTTACTTTCAAAACGCTTGTTTCATCTTTTAGCAAGTTATTATCTTTTCTTAGCTTTTCATTATCCTTAAAAAACTTTTCATTTTTACTCTTCAAGATATCATTTTCATCGACAAGCAAGGAATTGGTTTGCTTTAATGCGTCTTTTTCATTCTTTAATGATTTTATCTCATTATCAAATTTAGCAATTTTTAAATCAGCTTTCTTAAGAGCTTTTAAAAGTTTTTCCATTTCAGCAATCATATCATCTTCAATTGATTCATCATCAGTTTCAGAAGTTACCTCAGAAGTAGCCATGAGACAAAGGTTTGTTTCTTCTTCATTATCACTTATAACTTCTAGTTCAGCTTCTGACTTATCCAAATCGCTCCAAATTGCCATCATTGCTCGACTTTTCTTCTTGAATTTTTCAATCTTTTTGATTAAAACAGGGCACTCATATTTAATATGTCCCAGTTTTTTACATTCATAGCACACAATTTCTTTCTTCTCTTTCTTTTCTTCTTTGTCCTTATAGCTTTTTCCTGTATCAAATCTGTTAGATCTATTGAAACTTTTGAACTTTTTCCCTTTCTTTTTCTTCAAGAATTTGTTGAATCTCCTTGTAAGCATGTTAATATTTTCGTTATCACTGTCCTCTTCTGAATCAGATTCAACAACTCTTTTGGCTTTGAAAGCTATTGCTTTTGAACTATTTTCTGGTTCTTCAGTTGTATCATGATGTGACTCATATGCCATCAGCTTTTCCCTTAACTGACTAAGTGTCAGCTTATTTAAATCTTGAGCTTCTTCTATAGCTGTCTTTTTGGCATCCCACGATTTAGGCAAAATTCGAAGCATTTTCCAGACAAGATCAGAATCATCTAATTTCTTTCCAAGTGAGGTTAGTTCATTAGTAATAGCAGTAAATCTATGAAAAGCATCTTTAATTTTCTCATCAGACTTAATTTTAAATAATTCATAACGTTGAAGTAATGAATTGATTTTTGTTTCCTTAATTGTGTCTGTTCCTTCATAAGTTTTTGAAAGAGTATCCCATATTTCTTTTTCTGATTCACAGGAGGAAATTAGATAAAATTCAGAAGGAGCTATGGTTGTGAGTAAGAGATTATTAGCCTTATTGTTCTTCTCAATCAACTTTAGCTCTCATCTGTGAAACTCGCATCCGATATTGCTATTGGGTTGTCTCCAAATTGGATCACCTACCAAGAAGCATAATCATTAGCTTTGATATAAGTTGTCATTCGCATTTTCCAATAAAGATAATTTCAACCATCAAAATATGAAGCTCTATTGATTGCAATATTGTTCTCAGCCATTTTGTTTGGATCACTCAATTTAAAAAGAGTCCTGCTCTGATACCAATTGTTGGTCCCGAAATAATCAAGAAGGGGGGTTAAATTGATTATTTCAGAAAATTAAAATTTTTGCCTTTTAAAAACAATCCCCTTTGATTTTAAGTAAGAAAATAATATGAACAATTAAACAACAATAACATAAACTATGGAAATATAAATAGAGAATGGATAAGAAGATCAGGCAGATATTTATAGTGGTTCCGTCTTGTGCGTCAGTCTACTCTTCCAGCTCCGAGCCGGAGACCCCATTATCCTACGGGTTTTGTTCCAC
Organism: Combretum micranthum; assembly: GCA_024138025.1. Classification (NCBI taxonomy): domain Eukaryota; kingdom Viridiplantae; phylum Streptophyta; class Magnoliopsida; order Myrtales; family Combretaceae; genus Combretum; species Combretum micranthum. Next base: position 338,365 of record JAMXBD010000666.1, on the reverse strand, counting down.
TATATCCAATAAAATCAATTAAAAGCTTGTACAATTCTCTCTGCTCGATTCTCACAGCTGTCCTCTGGCGTCAATCGATCTATAGAGTCTAAACTAGTTTTTGAACTAGCTCACTTGAAGACAACAACAAGTTACTTCAATTATCTAAAAGACAAATGTAAAGATTACAATAAAATTTTGCTACAACTATGCACGTGAAAAGAGAACAAAGAATATTTGCTTTTTCAACTCTTAAGATTTTTTCGGTCAACGATTGAATCAAGTTGCTCTCGGTTTTTTTGTTTTTCTTGAACTGTAAAAAGTTTTGCGTCTTGTTCTTCTTTTTAACTCTGTTTACGTCTCATATCCTTCTAACGTTATGAGATTGTTGCGTTCGAGATAAGATAAATATCCCAAAAATCTCGGATGAAAATCCGTACCTTCTTATCCTTAATTTGATTTATCAAACGCTGCTGATATTCTTCGAGAGATAATCTCGTTCTTCTTGTTTTCTTCGGTTCCAGATTTGAATTTGAATTCTTGATATGCTGAAGTAAGATAAGATCAGCTTGAATTTCGTGATTTGAGGTAATCTACTTGTTTTCTGTTTGAAAGCTTCTGATAAAGTTGATCTTGAAGATAAATCTGGAGAACTGTTGCTGATTGCTGATATCACGGTCTTCAACGTGATCTTCGTGTGTTATCTTCTTAAAGATAACATTGTTCTTATTTGGATTTTCTTAAAAATATCCAACTCGAATTTGTTTTTATCTTGAGAAAAATCAAAAAACATAACTGTTCTAACTTCAAATCGTTCCATCGTTAATCAACTGTAGCTTCTGTTCTTTATTTCTAGAAAACTTCTTTGATAAAAATAATCAATCCGACAATTTATTTAATCCTTAGGATAATCCAACTTTAGTGGAACTAATAAGTATACTGTCCGAATATACTTATTATCTCGGAGCTAGGTCTTCAAAACTATTGATCTTTTTCATAAATAAACATAGATCTTGTTTGAGAAGATAAACAGTAACCATCTTTAACTCAGAATTACTGCTGAAGTTTCTTGACAAAGTTCTGTAAAAACTTCTGTGTTTCTGGAAATTAACTTCAATTTAGAATGGTTGCTTTGAGTTTCTCCCAAAGGTTCTGTGAAAGGTTCTATGTTTCTGGGATTGTTTTATACTTTAAGTATCCTTCTGAAAAACATTCTGTGTACCTTTTTCCTTTCTAAACATCATCCAAAATCTTCATATCGTATAACAACTCTTGTCTAACTTATCTAAAAACTTGTTTATATCCAAGACTTAATATCATTCAACCTTATATATTTGTTCAACAACTTTACCAATATTCTGTATAATTCATTGAGTATTTTGTTATCATTAAAACTTTAGATATTTAGAGAATCAACAGAATGTTATATTGATTATATAACAAGCTTTGGGAAACTTTGGAATAAGTTTAAAGAACTTTGAGAAGTATAAAATGCATTTAAAGAACAAAGGATTTCGTCATTTTCTCGTTCCAGTGTGCACAACCTGATGCACAGCCGTGCACATGCCCGTGCAGGCCTTAAAATCCTTAAAATTTTGTCTCGGGTCACTTTTTCATGCTCGACACGGCCTCGAGCACGGCCATGCACTCGGCCATGCAGCCTTCCCCTGTTTCGCAGCCTGTTTGTAATTTGATCGTAACTTTTTTTATCCGACCTCCGATTGAGGTGATTCAAGTTGCGTTGGAAAGCTTAAAAAGAGATCTACAATTTTTATGTTTCGAGTTTTTACAAATTCGAAAATTATCAATGCTTAAATTTTGATTCTTTTCAGCTGCAACACTTTCCAAAACAAAGTTAAAAACTTGTTTTTGTTTGTTAAATGTGTTTTTGCTTAGGAAATTGAACTTTTTGAGCTAAAATGAGATACATAAGTGATATTTGATGTGTTAAGTGAATTAATTCATGTAATTAAACATGGGTTAAGTAAATTTATAGATTTAACAAATAATTAGATTAAATCTCGAAGTTAGTTATAAAATGAACTTAGTTAACAAACCTAGGTTCAACTTGACTAAATGAACTTGAATGAACTAAAATGGATTAGATTGTTTAACTTTGATGAATTTGGATAGGTTTAAGCTAACTTGGGATTAAGTGACTAGATCTTAGATATATAATGAATTAGTAATTAATCTAAATCCAACTTTGCTTAATGAACTTTACTAAGCTAAAATGAATTAGATTGTCTAAGTTTAATCAACTTGACTTAGTAAATGAATCAAATGACTAATTTTAATCAATTTGGCTAAGGTTAAGCTAAAATGGGTTAATAGCTAATAATTAGCTTAGATAAATGAATTAAGATGATCTTTAAATAATATGGGGAATATGTTGTTTCAAATGTGTGTTTACTTGGAAAAAGAATGTTTTTGGTTTATAAATTCTTTGTTAATGCTTTTGTAATAAAACACTATAAATAAAGAGAAAAGAAATTCTTTGAGACAAAAGAGAACTATCTATATTTTGGCGGGGACTTCGCAGCCATAATGGGGTTCCTATATAGTGTCTGATCAAATAAGATTTAATAAAATGAGTTAGAGATTAGTGAATAATTGATATAAGTTCTTGTATGATTTTGATGAAGTGGATGATTAGTTTAGTTTAGTTTCTTATACGAGCTCTTTCCTTAACAGAAGTGGATATCTGATTTATCTTCTGGATTATCTTCTGATATTCCTTTCGAGGCTACGTTTAGATTTCATATTCAAGGTACGCAGTAACTTACGTGTTGGATGTTAGGATATGCATCTAAAATGAATTAAGAACTTAAACTTGACTTAATAATTGATGAGTGTTGATTGTTTTTTATGCCGTTGAATCTGGTTCGGAGAGCGGCACCTTGCTTAGATTGGGGGCATGGTACTGTTTCATTATTAGATAGATTTATCTAGGAGATATAAGTATCCGAGCTACTTATATCAACACCTGAGCGTCGTGATACGTCACTCAGGATCCCCTAGTATTACGGGCTACGCCGGAAGGTGGGGCTGCCTAGTTTGTATGAATAGTAGGGACCACTTAGGGAGGCGGATGTGATACTAGATCCTTGATGCCCGGAGTTTGAATACTCCCGTATTGATTTGTTTACTTTAAAGAAGATAATAACTTGTGATTGTCGCATTTGCATTTAGTTAAGCTCGTGTGTCACTCCGTGTGTGATTGTGTTGCTGTGTACTGGGCTTCGGCTCATCCTTGTTGTTGTTATTCTTTTTACAGGTTTTGTTGTTGATAAAGATGATGTTGATGAAGTTGATGATGATGAGTTCTTGTTGATGTTGTTGACGTTGGTGATGATGGATGATGAGATGATGATATGATGAGGTTGTTGCTATTGATGATGCGTGACTCGGGTTTTGGGTGCTTATAATGATTCGGAGATAATTTGTGGATGAGTGTAGTGAGTAGGAGCGTAGATGTAGTTAATTATTTTATTTCTTTTTGTTTTGTATTAGAGAGAGCTGGATTTATGATTTAAACTTGTTATATTTTTTAAAGGGCATAGTGGAGCCCATGTTTTGTAATTTAACTTTTGCAAAGCTTTGTTTAATCTAATAATTCTCCACTTAAGAAGAGTGTAAGTTTTGAAATGTTTTTATTTCTAAATTTTTTTATAAAATTTATTTCCGCTGCTAAATCCAGTTGTTACCAGAATCTAACTAAATGATTTCATAATCTAAAATTGAATAGCAATATTCAACATAAACACCTTTTTTAAAGACAACCTTTCATATAATTCGTAAGAGTTATACGTGGTTGGGGACTTAGTGTGCTTAATTTTAGAATTGAGCATGTTGGGTCTTTACACAATCTATTCTATTCTGGATGATTCCCTCGTACCAAACGTGACATAAGAAATGAGCAAACTTTCTTTGCAATTGATGGGGTAGTGCTCGAGTTGAAGAGTTCCTATTGTTCCTCTAGCCGAACACTCCCAATTAGTTGCAAATCATGTACTGTAGTGGATATCCAAGAACTTACACCATGCCTATGATCTTTATTTGCTGAGGAAGACAACTTGGTTTGTGATTTATGTAGAGTTTGAGATTGCATGATCTCTATCTGTTGAGGAAGACAACTTGGTTTGTGATTTATGTAGAGTTTGATATCGCATGATCTTTGTTTGTTGAGGAAGACAACTTGGTTTGTGATTTATGTAAAGTTTGAGATCCTACCTAAACATCGACCTAATTCCACATTTGTGGACTTGTACCTTTGTTTCATGTAGTTAGTATCAATAAGTCTTTTACTCTCCTTAATGTTTTCTTTTATTTATTTTCTCCTTTTATTTATTAAATAATTCTAAAAAAAAAGAGAACAGCAAAGTATAATATAAAATATATATATATATATTGTAAAGTTACACATGTGAATATTCATTAACAAGGCAAAACACACACACGCACACACATATCTTGTTTTTGTTAGTTAGAAGGTCCACATGTGTAGATGGACTAATGGAAATAATGGAAGTACCAAAGGTTGAACCAAGTGTTAAATTGATCACATCAGTTTTGAGGTAGTTATTTGCACATTTTGCTAATTTTAGATAGTGAATTTTACAATTAACCAATTATGAATAATATGTGTGGTACCATGGGACTTCTTATATTAAGGGCTGGTGCCATAAGGTACTGCTGTATATATAACATTGCTCCTCATAATTAGATTTTTTTTTTTTTTTGCCAAACTCATAATTAGATTACATTTATATATGGTTTTGTAGTTGGAAGTGGGTTTTGCACTTGAGGAACATGATTATTAATGTTCTGTATGTTGATTAGATTGATGGAACTTTTAGTTTTATAGTCCGGATGATAATGACCGTTTTATAGTCCTGGTGATAATAATCCTTCGGTCAATCATTTGATCATTAAAATAAATATAGTAATTGATATTAAATATGTTAGTAGTGTGATTATAGCTAAATATGAATTTGGGTTGTTAATTAACCAATGGAATGGACCCTGTAAACCCTGGTTTTTCAGGTAACCAAGATAACTCAAGAATCGGAAACCAAAACATTAAACCGGAACAGCGTAAGGCTGGAGTGAGAAATAGGAAACCTAAATCCGGCTTTTCCTCGGTTTCCAATTAAGAAACTTTTATAAGAAAATTTAATTTTGAATGTAGTTCTTGATTATATTTTAAACCAAGAAAATATCAGATTTTAAGAAAATTTCAATTCCGGGTCATCCTGATACCTATTATAGTAAAGCGTGCCCTGGAACTAGAATTTCAAAAATTTACTTGTGAATACTCATTTGAACCAAAAAAAAAAAAAAAGGATTTCAAAAATATAAATTTCGTAATTTTTCGGCTTATGAAAAATACAGTTATAGCCTTCTTATTCGTATTTTTCTTACTACTGGTAATTAAGTTGTCTTGATTACTATTCTTTACTATTCACAAGTACAACCTATGACTACTCATTTGTACACCCTATACTTGCAACCCTTACCATTACTCAATCACTTCCTTTTCCAAAGACTTTTTTCTCTTAATATTAATACGATTTATGACAAATTGTACTAAAATCAAATCAAAGACAAATCAATCAAAGAAAATCAAATTTTTCCCCACCACCCCCACCCCCTCCCCCCTCTCCCAAATCAAGCTCCATTGTGCAATTTTTTAAAAATTATTTTAGTCCCATTTAACCTAATTTCATTTTGTATATAAGCTACACTTTCTTTCTCTCTCTCTCATTCATTCTTCACTTTTTCAAGTTTCAAAAGGTAAAAGCTCTCAAATTTCCTCTCGCTCACTACCCCATGCCATGAGCCTCTAGTGCCCACACACACACACACAACAACTTGTTTCTTCTCCTTTTGTCTTCTATTTTACTCTTAAGTAAATGAACCTTGCTTCCTATATCTTTAGATCCTTGTAATGGCAAGGATATTCTTGGATATTTCCAACCAAAGGTCCCCATGATCTTGCGCTAAGGACTAGGAAATATCAATACAAGAATACCGAACCATCACAAAGTGGATCTAGCATTCAAATGAGCTTTCATGCCATAAGCTTTATGATCATTCATCAAAAAGTGTTTTGAACAAAAGATCTTTTATAAAATGTAGTTTTTATGTTTTCAAAACCTATTTAAGCACTTGATATAGTAGATCTACCATTTTACTACTCATGTTCATGTAGACATTTAAGATCTCATCTTTATTCGAGTCTATGTGCATTAATGGTCTTCAATGCTTTGTCCTAGTAAATCACCTTGCTAGTATATAGATCTATAGGTAGATGAGTTAATGAAACCAAAAAGGAAAACACTTTCAAGAAATGAGCTAGTGTAAATTCGGATGACTTGAGAAACCTAGTTTAGAACCCTTTTACCAACTTCTAAACTGTATTTTACTAGAAAAATGAAGCCTATAGGTGATAGATAATGTTTGATGATGTTTTTCTGAGTTTAAATGAGTTTTACTAAAGAAAATATTTAAAACAAGAGATGAAGTCTAATAGAAGTTTTTGATAAAGTCTTGAAAGCTAATTCGTAATAATGGGTAGATGGTTAGAAAACACTAGTTTTCCAACTTCAAAAGTGGTATTTTCTTAAATAAATGAAATCCTTAGGGTATAGGTAAAATAAATACTTAAAGTTCTAAGTATAAACATTTTTTCTTAAAAAATCAACTTGAAAATGAAATTTTCTAATTCGGATTTTTTGAAACCACCCTAGTATAAGACCCACTTAAAAGTTTACAAATGAGGATTTTATTAAGAAATAAGGCCTTAGGATATAGTTAATATAAGAGTCAAATTTTCTTTAAAAGAAATAGGATTTTCCTAGAAAAATCCTTAGAATAATTAGGTGTGACCAAATGTACGAAAGTTAATTGTTAAACAATGGCATGACATAGTGTCTTAAGACAAGGTTTATTTAAATTCTTTCAATCTAAAAATTTTAAGATCTTAGACACTTAAGATTCATATCATGACATTCATGATAGAGAAATTCATCACCATGGCATGTAGTTTCATTTTTGTCACTTAGGAATCTCAAGAGCATTCATGGAAATCGTATTTTCGGAATCAACATAACCGCTGTACAGATCTGATCCCTCATTTCTGAGGCTTAGATATTTCCAAAACTTGATTTAAAACTTCATATTTAGAAAGCCTCTTCCGAATAGATAGAAATCGATATAAAATTTGGGAAATTCCGACCTAAACGACCAAGTTATGGCCATTTTAAATCGGGACCATCGAAAATGACGCGAATTTCGATTTCACTAAGTCTTCTTAGAGTCTTAGTATCCTAAGATGATAGAATACTTATTAGGGTATTTCTTATGTGAATAGGTGAACCCGAGGATGTTTGAATCTTTGCCTCCGGACTATTATTACTAGAAGGCAAGCGAACCTATGGCGGAGTGAGTTTCTCTTTCCCGATTCATTTATTGTATGTGCTTGTTATTAGTGCACTAGAATGTAGGCCAAATGAATGGAATATGAATGATGGGAATAATGAAAATTGTACGTTGATGATGATGTGAGAAACTCAAAATAAGAATATCGAAACCGGGTGATAAATTCTGGTTGTTAGTTATGATGGATTGTTTGAGAAATTGTTGATCGCCTAAATAAAATGACTTAATCAACTATTTGGACTAATGCCAAATTTGACATATGCATATCATAATGGGAAGGAGCATTAGCATTGTTAGGTTAATCGTGATCCATAAACGATACCAAATTGTAGGTTAATCGTGCTATAAATGATATCAAATTGTAGGTTTATTCGTGATCCAGAAACAAAAATAATTGTAGGTTTAACCGTGAACCAAAAACGCATAAAGTTAGTACCGCAGTATTCGTTAATCTGCTAACCCGGATGGAGGGCGCAAGTCCATCCACATATGATTTCCGGATGGTCATATGTTTGTTGAACTCCTGTGTTTGGTGCATTCACTTGCTTGTTTAATCAATTGTTTTGAATTGCTGTGACATAAATGTTATTGTGGGAGATTACACTCACTAAGCTAGTTAGCTTACGTCCCTACAGTTCTTTCCTTTTGCAGCTACCCCATTTGTGGCTTAGGCAGCGTGACCCGGCCATGCAGGTACAGGAGCTAGGAGTTTCCCTTAGAAGTTGAATTTCTGTTTAGACTTCCATAGGAAACTTTTAAGACTTGGATGACTGTATAAGGCCATTAACTATTCTTTTGCGGGGGAATGCCCCTTAGTAAATGTAATATTATTCATGTTTCGTGAGTTATATCCTACTGCTAATGTATGCCAAATTAAGCTTTTATCTCCATTTGGACTTGTATTCTATTATCGTAAAGGTACGCCTTACATCCATATGAGACCCCCGAAGGACTAAGGCGGTAATTCGGGAATCTTATATGGCATGTAGCGGGCTGTTACGTTTAGGATACCTTATGGGGCGTGACAGACCCATTAATAAGAAAATGACAACACTATCCAATGTTCCTAAATTGATATAGATGTTTGATTTAATATTGTTGGAAAGTAATGATACCTAAGTAATTTAATAATTTCCAATTGGAATAAAAACACAAGAAATACCTCTACTTTCATCTTTTCTTAATTTAGTTTCAAAGCATTATATATTTTTTATTTTTTGTAATTTAATATATATTCTGATTTAATGTCTCATTATTGAGAAAATTAATTATCTTTACATTTTCTTTTTAATTTGATTGTTTTTTAGTGTAGATACTTTAAATTGACATTTTAGTATTTGTTTATTGATTAATTTATCAAAAATTGATTTTTAACTGACATATAACTTTAATAGTCAAAAGAAAATTACTTTTCCACAATAATTTCAACTGTACCTTGTGAAGTCTGTTGTTAATGAACTATTGCATTCTTAAAGTGCCTTGTCATCAATCTTATTTGAAAATAACATTTACTATGTGTAAAAAGACTTCACAAAGTAGTTAAATCTCTCAAATGAGAAGTGATTGGTTCGAATTTCTCACCTTTTGTAATGATAATAAAAAAAATCTAAAAAAAATATAATTATACATATAGTTATTTTGTTATATTTTTTGTATTATCTTGATACCGAATTCTTAACTTGCAATCCCATGAATTGCAAATTAAATCTTATAATTGCAATTATGAAGTTTTTAGAAAGCTTAGTTTACTAGCTACTTAATTAAAGAGGTGAAAATTCATACCGATTTTCAAAAACATAAAAATTCAAAAAGTTAGGCAAACTCGGTAAAAAAAAGGACGACTTTTTAAAATTTTTTGCTTAAGACAAATTACTGGCTAAATAATTTTTAAATAGCTTGCATCATGTACTTATCAAACAAAACAACAACGCTGAGTTTACTAGCGTACAGCATCCCATTTTCAAGTTATAATATTATATAATTTGAAATATAAATGCATTTATACTACAAGAAATATAAGTAGGATTATATTATTCAATGGGTTGGAAAATTATCATTTTGAGATTAGAAAACATTGGATTTGCAATTTGTGACCTATTGAATTTTATATTGTTTAAACAATTGGAGGGTGTATATTATATTTTATTTTCAAATAAAACAACATTTTATGAGTTTCTCAATATAATAAAGTGTCTTAAAACTGGACATTACATCCAAAAATTATACATAGTTGGAATTATTGAACTTAAATAATTCTTTTGTAATTTTTTAAAAATAAGACATCGATTAAGAAAATTCAAAAATTGTTTTTTGTTTAAATAAATAGTACACAAAAACTAAGACGCATCGAATTCTAAATTCATATGCTGAAATATAATCAAAACTAATGAGTAGATACCAATATATGAAGTGACGTAATGAAGATACTAAATTGAAACCATACTAATAAAATATCATCAAATTAAAAAATAATAATTTAGATATTGAATTAATAATAAGTTAATGTATAGGCATATTCTTATGCTTTTATTACATTTCCAATCATTTTGGTATGATTTAAATAATTAATTATTATGGCAATAGAGGGTTTTGATGAAATTATTGTAGAGAATGTATCCAATGAGTATGACTGGGGAAATTGTAGTTCTAAAATTTTCGAATGGAAGATTAACAATTCATCCATTTTACCCTACGAAATGAAGGGGATCGAATTGTATATTAATAAAAATGTAATAAAATTATAAGTTATTGCATGCGTGTTAAAAAGTTTAGTTGATGTTTAAGAGGAAAAAAATTATGTTAGAAAAAGTATAGTCTCTATTTCTCCTCTAATATAATAATAAAATATTTAGTATATCTATAACAAGTTGAGGTTAATGATGATTGTATTTCTAACATAGAAGTACTTATTAAAAAAAAGCATAAATAATTTATTAAATAGCAATTCACGGATTAGAATACAAATTTGTAGAAAGCATCATGTAATTTACCCTAAATAATAAAAGTGGAATAGAGGAATTATCCAATTAAATCAACATGTGGTATTTGGGCCAAAAAAAAAAAAAAAATCAACATGAGGTAACTTTGTTCATTAATTTTCTTAAAATGGGGGAAGCTGCGTGGGATGTCGGTTAACAATGAAAAGAAAAAGGAAAAGGAAAAGTGTTATTTTGAGAATGTGAATAGAGTCTTTTTGTATTGGGAAAATAAAATAAAAAAAGAAAAGAAAGAAACAAAGAAAGAAAGAATACCCAGAGTTTCATTTATAGTAAACAAGCAATTGTATTGGTCAAAAAAAAAAAAAAAAAGAAGCAATTGTGATACAGAAATACAAATATACTGTACTTTTTTTTTAAAAACAGAAATATACTGTACTTAGGAAAGAGAAATTCTTTTGCTTATAGGCCATAGCCAATGGTAGAGGTAGAGTTGACTGGGGTTTGACGTAGGCGGCTACTTAATTTAGGTAGCTCATACTCATAGTTAAGAATACTATCTACAACTACAAGCTTGCTTATTAGAGTGGCAAAGGCAACAAGACCAACATCTACTCATGTTCCTCACTCTCTCTTTACATATGCATACATACGGTTCCACACCGCCCTTTTTCTTTTCTTCTTCTTCTTCTTCTTCTTCTTCCATCTTCCACACACCTCTCTCTCTCTCTCGCTCTTCCTGGCATATTTGAGCTCATACCAACAAGTAAGAGATCTCTCCAACTTGAAGCCAAAGTAAGGAATTCCCATGTTACCAACCACTTTATTGTTCCCTTCAATCTTCTCTTCTTTCAAGCTCATTTTCCTATATAAACAACTGGGATTTAGCTTTTTTTCTTCGCTCTTATTTTATGTCTTGCAATATAATAGCTTCATGCTACATTGAACTATAATATCACTAAAGGCAGTGCTTTTGAGCTTGTCATATGTGGTTTATTGTAAGAGAAGGTGGTGTGGTGGTATATATTATGCTTTGTTGATGTATTCTGGGCCCTTTGAGTTATATTGTGTTGGTACATTGTGAGAGAAAGTGGTGCTACTTTGCTCAATTTAGGTGGTTTTTGGGAAGTGAAAAAACTATTAAACTTGGGGGGGAATTTTGGACTTCTTCAAGAATTTTTGGGAGTTTGATCTTGATTCCGAGTAGTGTTGGTGGTGGAAATATGGCGAGAGATCGGAGAGGGAATTTGTTAAAAAAACTCCATCCCTTGTCCTGTTGTCGTTCCCGTGGGGATGAGAGACACGAACAGATTGGGCAGAGAGGGTACTCTAGAGTAGTGTACTGTAATGATCCTGACAACCCGGAGGCGATTCGGTTGAACTACAGTGGAAATTATGTGTATACAACGAAGTACACTGTCTTGAATTTTTTTCCCAAGTCTTTGTTTGAGCAATTTAGGAGGGTTGCAAATTTTTACTTTCTTGTTGTAGCTTGTGTTTCACTTACCCCCTTGGCGCCGTTCAAGGCTGTTAGCGTTGCTGCACCTCTTGCTCTTGTGATAGGACTTACTATGTTGAAGGAAGCTGTGGAGGACTGGAGAAGGTACAGGCAGGTATGGCTTGCTTCGTTCTTATATATTTCCACGGATATTCTTGCCACAAACATATTTACATATTGAGCTGATTGCAATATTGAGCTTCTCAACTACCTGAGTACGTGCGATTGCCTTAATACTTCAAAAGAGTGATTTTACATCCCAACAATGACACCTCGAATTAGGTTGATGTTAAAGCTTTTTACTCTCGAAAATAGCTGCTTTGGAAGCTTTAGATGAACTAAAATTATTATTATTTTTTTTTCTGAGCTCAAAGGAAGTAATGCCACTTTTTGCGTGGTAAAATCACTTTTTAAGAATTTGAGGCAGTTGTTATACAAATCCAGTATTTCATGAAAATAGAATTTAGTTCCACCTTTATATATCCTGTTCCATTATTACAATCATAGGTTTCAAATTGTGCAAGAAATATATCTCAGTCATGCTGTCTTTGTGGGGTTTTATGATTTTTGTGTGAATTTGATGGGGCGCTAGTTCAAAGGCCCAAAGAAAAAAGCTTTTCATTCTTTTAAAAGCTAGCTATACATTTCATGAAGAAGCAAGTACAAGGAAATGTGATAAATCTTTTTGCCATCAACAAGAGCCCCTGGGCACTCAATAATTTCATTTTTGTCCATATAAATATGTATAAATACTTTATCATGTTCTTATCACTGTTGGAAAGAGTGACCAAAAGCACTATTTTCACTACTTCAAAATGCTCACAGGATGTGGAGGCAAATAATCGTACTGTCGAAGTCTTTGACAAAGATCACAAATTCCACCAGACTAGATGGAAAAGTGTTCGAGTTGGTGATATTGTAAAGGTCTACAAGGACAACTATTTTCCAGCAGATCTTCTTCTACTTTCATCAAGCTATGACGATGGGATTTGCTATGTTGAGACCATGAATCTTGATGGAGAAACCAACTTAAAGGTTAAGCAATCCTTGGAGATAACTGCCTCCATTAAGGATGAAGAATACTTGCAAAATTTTAGAGCTATAATGAAATGTGAGGACCCAAATGAGAAGCTTTACAGATTTGTTGGGAAGTTATGTGAAAATCAGAAAGAACATCCGCTCTCTCTGCGGCAGCTTCTATTGCGAGGCTCCAAGCTTAAGAACACTGATTATATATATGGAGTAGCTGTCTTCACTGGCCATGACACAAAGGTGATGCAGAATGCAACAGGCCCGCGTTCTAAAAGGAGTACAATTGAGAAGAAAATGGATAAGATGATATACCTTCTCTTCTGTATGTTAATTTCAATATCATTTCTTGGATCTATCTTTTTTTGGATACAAACCAAGGAAGATCTTTCTGGTGGAAGATATAAAAGGTGGTATCTACGTCCAGACAATGCTACAGTGTTCTTTGATCCCAGGAGAGCAGTTCTTGCTGCATTCTTCCATTTTCTAACGGATCTTATGTTGTATGGTTATTTTATACCAATATCCCTTTATGTGTCCATTGAGATCGTTAAGGTTCTGCAGAGTATCTTTATTAACCATGATGAAGACATGTATCATAAGGAAACAAATAGACCAGCACAAGCCCGAACCTCAAACTTGAATGAGGAACTAGGTCAGGTTGATATTGTTCTATCTGATAAAACGGGCACTTTGACTTGCAATTCCATGGAGTTTGTCGGGTGTTCTATAGCTGGCATTGCTTATGGCTATGGTGAAATGGAGGTGGAAAGAGGAAGAGATGGTTCTCCTGAAGCTAGCGAAATTTCAAATGATGTGCATGGTCCTGATAATGATGATGTTCCTGTTCAAAGGCATGTTAAGGGATTCAATTTCAGAGACAAACGCATTATGAATGGACGGTGGGTTAATGAGGCTCATGCAAAAATGATACAGACATTTTTTCGGGCACTGGCTGTGTGCCATACAGTCATTCCGGATGTTGACAAAACCTCAGGTGAAATTATCTATGATGCTGAATCACCAGACGAGGCAGCATTTGTTATAGCTGCAAGAGAACTTGGATTTGCGTTTTCTAGGAGAACAGAAGAGACAGTTGAATTGCTTGAAATGAATTATGAGACTCGCAAAAGTGTTCAGAGGTGAGATGCATTTTGTTCATGTTACTGCTTTTTGACTGATAATAAGTGAGTTGAAAGAAGAGTAGATCAGCTTTCCCTCTAAATACATCCCAACAGGATTGCTATATTCCTCAAAATTTGTTGCCAAATTAGATGCCCTTTTCAATCCTGTCCACCACATCAACATCCAAAAAACAAATGATCTCCAAGTCATTCATATAGGTTCTCTAAGTTCTCTTCTTACATCACAATGGCCACAAAGATAAGAAAGATGGAAAAATTATAGTTCAGCAGGTTCGCTGAATGTGAATTAGAGAAAAGATAAAAATACTAGTAATCTTGATGTATGAAAATCCATGAAAGACTGCTGATTATTTGCTGAATAATCAGAGCAGTTGTATTAAGATATTGACCTTGTTTTAAAGCAAACCGAAAACTTTCTTTAAGTCCACTTATTGTTCTCAAAGACCTTATGACTTTTCTCACCTAAGGTGAACAGTGTCAATTTTTGATGCTTTTTCTCTACTTAGGAATGGGAATGACACATCAAACTTTAGATTCTTGTCAAGCACACTGCAGTCCACAATGGTCATTCTGTTTCTCTTGCCTATGAAAGTGATTTTGTGCAATTGATACGAACCTCTGTCTTATTTGACTTGATCGTATCTTCTGGAAACCTTGGTATTATTTGACTTGATTGTATTTTCCAGAACATATGAACTTCTTCATGTTTTGGAGTTTAGTAGTGCACGGAAAAAAATGTCAGTAGTGGTAAGAAGTGAAGAAAATGGGTTACTTCTATTCTGCAAGGGTGCGGACAGGTAAGGTGACATCTTCAGTGATATTCGATGCTTCAAGTGTATCTACAGATGTCTGAATTCTTTCTCTACATTATTCTAGCGAAATGTTTGGAAGGCTTTCAGAAGATGGGCGACGTTTTGAGGCTGAGACAAAGGATCATATCCATAAGTTTTCTCTAGCAGGCCTGCGAGTGATGGTTATTGCATACCGTGAGCTTAAACAAGAAGAATATAACCAATGGGAAGAGGAATTTCTTCAGGCTAAAACTACTCTCTCTAGCAACCGTGATTCTTTGCTTGATGCTGCTATGAATGAGATTGAGAGGGAATTGAATCTTCTTGGTGCTACTGTCATTGAAGACAAGTTGCAAGATGGGGTAATGTCTATTATCAAATTCTTGCAGCTATATCAATGTTTATCCATATTAGTAGTGTCAAATAAGTTTGTCATTTTGGTAACATGAGTTGTAAGGAAATTTAGATCCTTTTCTTTTGTGTCGTTCTCATACTATATTCTTCTGTCAGGTTCCAGGATGTATAGAAAAACTTGCCAGTGCAGGGATTGAGCTATGGGTACTGACTGGTGACAAATTGGAAACAGCAGTTAATATTGGGTACATAACGCATTTAATGCTTGCTTCTATTTTCTTGGCCTGTAATAACCTGTTTTTCATTGCAGGTATGCTTGCAGATTATTGAGAGAACAAATGACACTGATCAAGATCACACTTGAATCACCAGATATAACTGCTCTGGAAAAACAAGGAGATCAGAAGGCCATTTCAGAGGTAAGATAGTGGATGTTTATCCATGGATGTATGATCTGCCAGTTTTCTTATATTGGTAATTTTTAGAAATCCTTTGAAAGTGTACAACGGCAATTGGAGGTTGGAGAATCTCAGTTAGATGAAGAAGGTGCTGGTGAATTTGGCTTGGTTATTGATGGGAAGTCCTTGGACTATGCTCTTACGAATGGATTGGAAAAATCATTTCTAAACCTTGCAATCAAGTGTGCAACCGTTATTTGTTGTCGGTCCTCACCCAAGCAGAAAGCTCTTGTAAGTATCTGTGGATGCTACTTTGAAGCCTCATGTGCCCAGCATATGTGTTTTTGAATCCTTATCATCCAATTTATGACCTGATAGACATATAGAAGTCATGCAGGTCACTAGATGGATAAAATCAAAAAAGGGAACTGGTGGAGCAATACTGTGTATTGGTGATGGTGCAAATGACGTTAGCATGATTCAAGAAGCTGACATTGGAGTTGGCATCAGTGGTGTGGAGGGAATGCAGGTATATTAACTTAATATACCACAAACTTTGAACAATAAACATTAGATGTACAGGTTTGTAATTATTGTCTTTTGTTTCATATCTCTATGGCTTTATATTCCGAACAAGTTGATTTTTGATGGCTTCGTAGTTAAATTTAATTATTGAAATTAGAGGCAATCAATTAAGGGCTAGAAAGCCATAACACTTACGAACTGAGCTCAAGCCTTTTAATGAAACTGTCAATTCCAAAATATCTAAGCTTTTTGTGTCTTTTCAAGGTCCAGTGGGAGAAATTTTGTACTTTTTATTTCCTTCTCATCATTTCCGTCTTAGCTATAGTCAAGAATTAGAATGATGCGTAGTTAGAAGCAGGTACCTGCCTTATTTGTTTCGATTGAAGTGATCCTTGGGTGGGAAAACAGACAGGTCTAGCAATAGGAATTGGATTTTGTATTTATTTATTTATTATCATTATTTTTGGGGGTTGGGTGGAAGCATAAGCAAGGACTCATACTTTTCTGATGCCAGGTTTGTGCACATAAAATGTGTGAATTTTCCCACTCACCCCAAGTATAGCCTGGCTCCGAAAGGAAAATAAAAAAAATTCTAATAGGATCAGGTACCTACCACAGATCACATTTTGTGCTAATTTTTCATAGTTGCAAAGTGTTGGTCGGTAAATGCCTTGGCTTTGTAAATGTGGTAATTGGTGCTGTTGGAGTAGCATTAGTGCAGTGGGAAAATATTCTACATCTGAAAGTTCAGGACAAATAAAATGGTTTTATAAGCATTTGTTGTTCTCCATACTCTTGACCTTGAGATCAATCTTTTGATTTGGACTCTGATTAAATAACCTCAAGAAAAATTCAATATGATATCATACTGTCAGTGGTCACAATATAGAGGTGGACAACTATGAAACTGCTCTGTAATTTGTTTTTGATGCTTTCGTTTAAATAGCCAAGAAAGAGATTATTGTCTTGTGATTGGAGTATGTACTAGCTGGTATGGATAAAAATGAGTTTTTTTTCCATTGCTATGAATACTGTTGCTGGATAAACACCCAATCGCACCCTCCAACCCCACCCCACCCAAGAACTACACCCCGCAACCCCCCCCCCCCCCCCCCAACCCACCCAACCACCCGGGGACCCACACCACCACCCACCCCCCAAAACAAATAAAATGGGGAGGGGAAAAAAAAAAAAAGAACGTGACCAATGACAAAATGGCCATAAACAGGATGGTCGGTGGGTTTTTCAATATATATGTTTGAAATTCCAATTAACAACGTTGTAAAAATTCACAGGGTTTCTGTCTTGAGAGACAGATGGAGATTCCTTAATGACTACATGGCTGTAAAAAATGAAAATCAGATATTAAGCATCCATCATGTTTCAAGTCATATATAGTGGGCCTAATTCATGTCAAGAAAGTCCTGCATCATTAAAGTAGACTCATATTGTTTGGCCACGGAAAGTGGGATGGACTGATTTTCGAATGTAACATATTCCTGGTGTCAATTATCTTGATCATCTCTACATTATCTTAGAAGCCAATCTTCATGATAATTTCTCCCACTTCACTACCTGCTGCCTCTCCATTGATCACATTTTGTTGCACTTTTTCCTCGCAGCATTTCAATAAAATGAGGGTCCTGATGTCGCATTTTGATTTCTTGCCATATTTTTGTTCCTTTCTTGAATGTGCATGGAGAAAAGCTTTTATCATCTTCTAAATTTCTGTTGCACAAATTGCAGGCTGTAATGGCAAGTGATTTTGCAATAGCTCAGTTTCGCTTTCTGGAACCCCTTTTGTTGGTGCATGGTCATTGGTGTTACAGGAGAATCGCAATGATGGTAATTATGACCCTTCATATGGTGCCTGCTCTCATTGTTTGTAATATCAATCTGTAGAAAATAATAGTTGTTTTTGTTTGTGACACTACAAGCCATGTGGCCTTGTATGGTAAGCATGAATTCTATCATGTGCTCTTGGCCATGTAGTCCAATTATTTTATTAACCTAGAGAAACAATCTACCATAAGAAGTGAATGAAACGCTTAGCAAGCAACTAGACTGCCACACGGATACAACATATGGCAAATCGCCATGGCTTAAGTACTAAATGCAATAATTACTATACTAGTTAAAGTGTTATTTGAGGTAAAGGCAACAAACACATACCTTAGTGTTCCAAGGTTTGGGATACTTAAATCTTGGGACAAACTATGTATGTATGTGCTTATGTGGATGTGGGTCATTTGATCCCAACATTGATTCCAAATAGAAATGTGAGGGTCATCTTATCCTATCATTGACATTAGATACATATGTAGGTCCTCTGATCCTAATACCGTCATTGGAGTTAATTGTCTCATACTGGTTTCACCACTAGTATTATTCCACCATGTGACTAATCCACTGAAACCATCCATAGTGGTTGTCATTCTACTAATGTGACTCATTTACAACTTCTCTCTAGCTTACTAAATTCATATTAGTTAGCTATCAACAATCCGCCTACCCGGTTGTGGCAGTTTAGCACATAAAAGTACAAATCACATCATCCCAGACGTCCATCCCACTAAAGCTTAGTGACACCTAATCTGTGACTGCCTATTTGGAAATCCAGGAAACAGCTCTAGCTTAAGCAACAAACATTAATTATTACTGGCCATATATATATATATATTAAATATTTATCCACAAATGGACTGAATAGTCACTTTTATTGGTTTTCCGCAAACTTTTCTTTATGTAAAGCTCAAATTTTTCTGTAGGTAAGCAGTTTCTCCATTTCATAGATTTATCTTATTCATTATTGGTGCAGATCTGTTACTTCTTCTACAAGAATATTACATTTGGGTTCACTTTAT
Organism: Combretum micranthum; assembly: GCA_024138025.1. NCBI lineage: Eukaryota > Viridiplantae > Streptophyta > Magnoliopsida > Myrtales > Combretaceae > Combretum > Combretum micranthum. Next base: position 319,403 of record JAMXBD010000666.1, on the reverse strand, counting down.
TCTGGTTTGAGGCCTATGCCTCTTTCTCTGGTCAGCCTGCCTACAATGACTGGTACATGTCTTTGTATAATGTAATTTTCACTTCGCTTCCTGTAATAGCCCTCGGTGTCTTTGATCAGGATGTTTCTGCAGCACTTTGCATTCAGGTAAGCTGTTCTGCTTATTCATTTTTCCTTAAGATTACATGAGAAAATCTACATTTTTCTTTATACCTGTTCCGGTCATGTACATGATAGCTCAATAACTCATTTCTAATGTCAAAATGTGCAAATATAAGAGAAGGGCGGAAATTATGTTTTTGTCGTCACATTAGGTTTCACCCTATCTTCTTGCCTCTGTGGTATAGTTAATCCTGGAGAAGTCGATCATATTCCTTTATGCAAGTTACATGAATAGATATCTACTGTATTTCTGTTTGTGGTCGTCAACTGGTGTCATGTTCTTCATAATAGTATCTTTATCCATTCGCAATATACTTTCCTTTTCTCCTTTTCTTTCTCTATTTCTCTCTCTCTCTCTTTCTTTTTTTTCAATATTATTATTTCCTACGACATGTTTTAAATTTAACCTGGAAGGCCCACATTTGCAACTAAAGCAGAGCTGTCTGCAGAATCCTCATCTCTATAAAGAAGGAACAAAGAACATCCTGTTCAACTGGTCCCGGATTCTTGGCTGGATGGCAAATGGGTTTGGTTGCTCCATTATCATATTCTTCTGTACTACTAATGCAATCATAAACCAAGCCTTCCGTAAAGATGGTCAAGTAGCTGACTATGAAATCCTTGGGGTTACGATGTACACTTGCGTAGTATGGACCGTAAATTGCCAAATGGCACTTTCCATCAATTATTTCACTTGGATCCAGCATGTAGTCATCTGGGGCAGCATTGCAGTCTGGTATATATTCTTGATGGTTTATGGTTCTCTCTCACCGACGATTTCTACTACAGCATACATGGTTCTTGTTGAGGGCTGTATTCCAAGCATCCTTTATTGGCTTACCACACTTCTGGTTGTCGTTTCCGCCCTTATACCTTACTTCTCCTACAGGGCCTTCCAGAGCCAGTTTCAACCTATGCCTCATGATCTAATACAAAGAAATCTATCAGCAGGTTGTAAGGCAGAAACTTCTAGGGACCCGCAGGTTGATACCAAGGACCAAAAAAAGCACGTGAAGTAAAATTTGAGATTCAAGTCACGACATTGCATAGTGGAAAAGTTATACTGTGACCTTTTGTGTGCAGATTGGTTTGTTCGGATTGTGTATGCTTCAGTTTATCCCTGTATACTCTCTCTAACGTATAGAGTGTTCAAAAACTCGTGGGTTGTGGGTGTTGTAACCTTCCTACATGTCGTAGGTTGTCTGATGCAGGAGTAATATGGAATGCATGATTTCATTCACTACTTCCAAGTCCACATTGTGGTGTTGTCTGTAATTAATGATTTGAAAACCCATTAATTTATTCTGATTCCTGGTTTGGAATTGCTAACTTCATCTCTAATCTAATCTAACTACGTAATATAGTACTTTCACTTAATGGGATATACGTCTCATATGGTTTGATGCATGAGCAGCCAAGTCATTCTTGGTTATTGATGGTTTAGGCATGGCACAATACTATTAAAAGAAAATACAATAAAATACGGTATGATATACGATATGAAAGATATATGATTATTAAAACAATAAATACGAATAAAAATCAACATCTATTTTGTACGCTGGGAAAACTAAATCATTCCCTAAAGTGAAATTAAATGGTTTATTTTCCAGTTTTGTTTAGAAAGTTTTTAAGCTTATTCAATGCATAAATTTATGTTTGGTTTAGAGGCTGAACTCAAGGAATTATAAAACAAAGCCAAACTCTTTTTATTTTTTATTTTTTATTTTTAAATATGATAGTATTTTACTTATATATAAAAAAAAATTGTTATGTTATATTATTGTACTTAATAGAATTACTTTATATTTATTCAAATGTAGACTAATTTAACTTTAATGACTATAACTTATTAATAGTCGATTTAAAATATATGTTATATGCTAATTTTATGAATAAAATTTGTTGTCAATGAAATTTTAAAAATTATTAATTGCATGAATATTGATTTGATTCACCTCCTATGAATTTTAATATGCCAATGGCATTATTGTATAACGGGATCTCTCCCTTAGAAGGGTAGTTTAATTTCCTCTTCCTCATTGTAATAGTAAAAAAAAAAAAAAATGAATTTAATACTTTTAAAAATAACAAAATATAGTTAAATTTGCAAATCAAACAAGACCAAACTAAAATTTTATGGTTTGAAAAGTTCCTAATTTGAACTTTATGATTTGGTTTAAAGTTATTAAATACCAAATTGCATTCTTTTAGTTTGATTTGATTTGAAAACAAAAGCCTAATCAAATAAAACCGTGCCTACCTTTAGTAGGTGTAGCAACACCCCAAGAAAGGGGCAAAAAATTTAAGGATTGATGTACAAGAGATAAATTTTACTTATAAAAGCTGCTCCTCCCAAAATAAATTACATTCAACAATATTCTCTATTTCTAATAAACCCTACCATTAAGCTTCCCTCACCCATTCCCATGAAAGCATGCACAACAAATGGGAATGCCAGACCATTACAAGACTTTAGCACCATTTGCATTATTGGATTAACTTTTGTTTTTCATTTAGCACCAATCCAACTCGCTTGTTTTGACCCACAAACTGAATGTGACGAATTCTACTGTTTAATAAGGGTAAAATTTTCACTCTAATTATATATATAATATATATATATATATATATAGTGAGAGAGATAAGTTAAATGGGTTAAAATGTTGGTCTTCGCACGGCAATACTGCTCTATTTATTAGAATTCCTAATAAAAAAAAGTACAACATTTTATATATTTTTATTAAGATAAATGTTGCCTACCTAAAACCTCATCACATAGGATCATATCACAATATGAATTAAACATCAATATCACATTAAAATATGAAATAGTTGAATACATACAACTAACATGTTAGGCTAGACATTACGTAAAGTTACATATTACACCATGAAGTATGTAGTCTTATCAAAACTCTGGTTTTTCAAAACATGGAAAAGCACCACCAGACTTAAAGTTACATAAGCTTACCTATGTTTATCTTTAACCTATTTTTCATAAAGAGTTAACAAGGACATGCATTTATTTATACACAAATATATATAATTTAAATTGAAATATTAGAAATGTGGAACTAGAATAACACTTCAAAAGAGTTTTAAAAAAATCCCATATTATTTAGAAATGAGATTGCACTCCAGGTGGAACTCTATATAAAAAAAACTAAACATGTTATTGAATACATTTAATTTTTATGGTGTTATCAATAAGGCATCAAATACTATAAATATTAACTTTTATTTACATGCAAAATAGTTTAAGTATTAACTATTATTTACTTTATTTAGTTTTTGCATTACTTTTTATTTTATATTCGCAAGGTTGTTAAAAATCTATATGTCTACAAACTTCACAAAAATAGCATTGAAAAACTATAGATATACTTATGTAAGTTGTAAAAACTTGAAATACTTAGTAGATGTAAAACAAAAACAGAAATTAAGCTTTCTTTTATACAATAACTCTTAATCAATAATATAAAATGCATTAAAAAAAGAATGAGCACACTCAAAATAAAGCTATTTTCTATTGTTTTATTTTAAAAAGTTATGAATTGAAGGATGATTTTAAGTTATCTCAAATTTTAGTTATATAAAACGAATAAATAAGTATTCTTGTAAACTTTATAACTATTGTAAGGACCCGACATGCACCTTGTCAAAAACTTCATATGCTAAGTCCCCAACCACGTATAATACACGAAGATATTATACGTAAGGTTGTTCGAAAGAGATAAGTTTATGCTCATTACTTGATCAACCTATAAGACACAAAGCTTTATAAATATTACTCATTTAAGAGTAGATAACCTTACATAAATACTTAAAATAGTACCATCATCTATGGTACTTCAAAGATTACAAAACCAAAATTATAATATACATGATAGAAAAATTTAGGTATTTTACATAACAAAATATAAGCTTATGAGTAAGCCTTTGTCTATATTATTACATTTCAAAACCTTTTGTCCTCTCTAAGAAAACAACAAGGAATTTTCCGAACATCCTAGTCATCCCACTCTTCAAGAAAAGCTTCTCAATCCGTACCATATTCGAAGTCATCGTAATACTCATCATCATCATTATTATCCGTAGAGGAAAAAGTGAGCGAGTGGCCTAATATACAACAACATAAACAAATACAAGGTGGCACACAATCCTAACTAATGCAATACAAGAAGCAATAAAATTAATTATCTTCACTTAGGTAAAATAAATTGACATTAGAGTATTCAAACTCCGATTACAATCTCGAGGGAATTTGAGGGTCTTAAGTAACAACAGCTGCTTAGGAGGTTGATACAGGCAGCCCAAATACTTATATCTCCTACATAACTTTATAAGAAAATAATCTCATCTAGGGTTCACAGCTGTTACTCAACTTTACTTAACTTAATCCATAATATCACCTAGTTTAATCGTCCCCATAAACATGAACTAAATCATACTATTTTCTCTTAAGAATAAATAAATGTTACACCGATATCGTTCATCGTATCGATTACCTATTGAACCACTTATAAATATCATTGTATCATGACAGGGGTGGCCTAAGTGCCTAAATTACCATGTCAACCTCATTAAAAGGGTTGTAACTCCCTCGGACCGGATTCAACGACACACGCATAAGCAATTCAAACAAACCTTTAAGCCAATCTTTAATTAGAATTGATTAGATAATGCCTAACCTAGCATTCAACAAACGAGTTACTGCGTACCTGGATAAATGGATTTATCAGATAAAAGACATGTATTCAAACCCAACTAGGTATTGGAACCTATCAAGGCAAATCATTTCATATGAAAAAATTTTAATCCATAAATAAATATTAAATCATTAAACCTTCATCAAACTTAAATAAAGTTCAAATCATCACATAGTCTCATATTCATATATATATAGATATGCATACCATATTCGTCTATTCATTTACATATGTATTATTATTTTTTTTTTTAAACAGTATCAGGGGATTTGTCACGCCCATGACAAGGGCAGTGATTTATATCACAGATACCATTACGTCTGTGATCTTGAGCCATGATGTATGTTACTATCTTATCAAGCCTGTGATAGGAGATCACTTTCCCTATCACGATCATGATGTAGGTTGTGTTAAAGAATACATGCGTGATAATTTTGTTAAAAATTTTTCCAAAAAGCATTAGAGGAGATCACATCCATGTAACATCCTTAATCTAGGCCATATTATTTACCAAAAAGAGATAAGAGGAGATCACAATCTTGGCAATAGTTGTGATCAAGGTCGTTATAAGTTTTAAAAGCACATAGAGGAGATCATAGGCCACGTCACGGCTGTGATCATCAGAAAATCATGATTTCGAGGAAATAATGACCTCGAACACGCCCATGATGAAAGGACATTGATTCTTGGTACTTGTTTAAAATTTTTTTAAAATCTTATATCTTCTAACTCCTTATTAAGACCTTATTTATTACAAAAACATGTTGAAACTAATTAAAAATATAATATCAAACATCATCAAGGTTACTTGTACTCATAAATTCATTTCACATGTATATGTACCACAATCTTAACCTAGAAGCATAAATTCATCATTCATGCTTGTTGAACTCTAATATCAACATAATTACTAAAGTCCTACTCATTTATCACTAACAATATCAATACACACATCATTTCATCATAAACTCAAATATCCATTTCTTCAAACACCTAGAGTACATATGTCTATTTGTATATCTTGTTCAACATACATGTTAGTATACCATTAACTGTCTAAAACATCAAAGTTCTACTTCTATTCAACATCAATATCAATTAAAAACTATAATTAAACAAAACATGTAAAAAATTAACTTTACTTACTTTTATAGATACGAAAATCAACCAAACTTCACTTTCCTCTTTCTTGGCTTGAATTCTTACTTCTACTTGTTCCTTATCTTGATTCTTTAATTAGCAATTTGTGGAATCAATTTTAAAGAGATTTTATGGTGAAATTTTAGCTTGTTTGTGTTTGGGAAGATGATGGAAATGGGGAGAGAGAGAGAGAGGGAGATGATGATGATGGTTGGGTTTGTTTTGAAATTGATATTTTTGTTGCCTTTTGACTTTTGAGGCAAATTTAGAAGAGTATAGAAGATGCTTGGGCATGGGCTTGAGCTTTTGTGTGTGGGGGGGCTCGATTTGACATTTAAAATAGATTTAGGCTTGAGCTTTCAATGAAATTTGCAGCATAAAGAGGCCCTCTAATTTTAAAATAAAACTATACTTCATTTAATAACACAATTTAATTAAATATATTACTATAATCATAATTTCACCGACACACATACAATTAAATTTTTAACACATTTCAATACTAGCAATTTACTATATCATCACTTAAAATTGTTATAACTTAAATTATAACAATTTAGTCATGAAATAAAAAAAAACAAATATACATGCAATTCAATTTAGTATTTTGGTTTAAGTTATTTAAACTATAGTTTGACTTGAATGAATTCTATAAATGTAGAACACGTGAGTTAGGGGAATGGGGGAAGAGATAGAGAGAGTGTGAAGCTAAATTAATAAGAAAGAGAATCATCATAATAATTAATAAGTTTGTACAAACACAATTTTATTTTTTATATGTTAGCCTATTTGACTTAAATAGATAAAATCAGTAAACCAATTAAAAACATAAGATTTTACAAAAAAAAAAAAAAAGAAGAAGAAGAAAAGATTCTTATTAGTCAACTCGAAAGGGCCTTTTGAAATCATAAACTTGTAGAAATTGTATAGGTAAAATCATAATTTTGAAAACTATGTATATTTGCTTTCATTAACTTTTATTTTTGAGGAGACCTAAGTGGGCTAGAATTGGTGAGACCCAACTAGATGGTTGGTTCTAGATCCCGGACCACCATGGTGGGTAATGGGTCGGCCCTACCTCGTGAGAATGTCTAACTTAAGGCAGTACGCCTCATTTATCACCCTTCAGCTCGTTACCTTCTTTACAGCCTAAAAGCAAACAAAAACATTTTTAACTAATCAAAGAACGTATTCAATTCTATTAATTATCATTAGTTGCATCTAAAATAAGATTAGGGATTTCAAATTGAAAATAATTCCCACACACATGATATTGGGATTGGTGGTATTTTAGATCACTGGAATTTAAAAAGACTACACGTGACAGTTGCACTTTCTGTTAGAAATTTTTTAGGCAGTTTAAGGGAAAAAAAATTCTTAATGTAGATATTAATTCAAGAATCTTTCCTTCGGTAACATTGCTTTTTTTCAAGAATATTTTTATTTTGCTGGGAAGATGCGAAAAGACACTAACTCTTGCTCTTAAATATCCGCTAAACCTGTCCATCGGTTGGTTTGAACCAGGACCTAGCCTCACTCGTAACCAAGAGACCCTGACTTGGGAACACCTTGATTAGGTAAGTCTAGACTTGGTGGGGATCAGGCAAGAAAGAGAGAACTAAGATGTCTATTGCTTGGGCAGGTCATAGGTTGCACCACTTCATAGGGATATTGTTACTTAAGTGGCTTGTAGGAACTGATCAATATAATTGTGAAGGTGGAATGATTCCTCAATCAAATCTGTCCTTATCTTAAAGAAAAAGAAAACCAAATAAAAAAAAAAAAAGAAAAGAAAGAAAGAAAGAAAAGTTTTAGGTACTTTTGGTCGCCCAATCTAGCTTTTTACTTGGTGAATGAATGTTTCATTTCTGTTTTCTAAATTTGAAAATAGCTAGTTACCTTGTATCCCAAGTGGGTTGACCACCATTAATTTGTGGTATCATCTTCAACTAAATTGAACAAGGCGATTGATGTAAATCATACGACTAGTAGAGCATTGGCTGAGTTCTCTTTTTTCTTGTGATCTTTTTTCCTCCTTTGAAAATTTATATTTTATAGTATAATCATTTTATGAAAAGGCCAAATTGATAAAGACACACATTTTAGAAATCAAGAAGGTAAGCATAAAATAAAATTTAGGGGCTTCAGTTACAACTTTTTTTTTTTATATATATTTTGTATACGATGTAAATATATCTTTTTGTATTTATTTTATGCGGGTTTAGCCTTCTATTTATTAAAATTGAGCCAAAATCTTTAAAAAGTTGTTTTTAGGTTCCTTCATGGAAATTTAACCTTTGATTTTATGTTTTTTTTTTCAATATATTTTTTTATTATATTAATCAGGAAAAAAATAGTAAAATAGGGTATAAAAATATATTCACACGTATTTAAGGCCTAAAACTCAATTTTAAATAGAAATACGCTAAGTGTACATATAGTAAATATCAACTTTAGTAATCCCCCTTCCCGCTTAGCAAACGGGCTTCGTCATTCTTCTATAGGGAAAAAGGATGAAAAAAAAAAATAATAATAAGGAAAAGCCTTCCTTCTCATTCTCTATAATCGAGTCTCCTTTTCCGCTAGGAGATTATCTAGAAAATTCACTTTTAGTCAATGAAAGTTATTATTATTATTATTATTATTGAAATACCGGAGGATGGGCATGGCTAACTCCAAAAGTGTGGAACCTGTAATTTCCAGGAAAAAGTCAATCGTCAACGAAGAAATTCAAGGGATGACTACGAGGTTGGTTTCGTTAAGGGAGAAGTATATGAAGCCATTTCTTCAGGTCCAAACATGAAGAAACTAACAATATTCCATTCCTAGCGTACAGAAGCCCGTGGACTTTCTAGAAGGAATGAAACCGAAATCAAAATCAAAATCAAACAAATCCCATCGCCACCCGCAAAAGGAAAGGAAAGGAAATTCGTGCATTGTCGTGACTTGAAAACACGTCATTACACGTATGTGGCCTTTTCTCATAAGGTTGCGCTGTGTAAATGCTTTGATTTCAAATCCCTGATTTCATGCGATTGTAGGGTACACAACTATCTCCACGTCTAATTTGTTTTAAAAAGAAAAAGAATTGGCTCGATGTCAAGGACATGCATTGCATGTGACCAATTGACCATTGATCTTCTTGAAGCGTAGGAAGAGTAAATGAAAATCTGGATAGATCATAATTCGTAAGTCAACTTATTTTGGGTACATGCCTATATGGATCCTTTAAAAAAAAAAAAAAATTATAACTAGTAGAAGTTTCACCGCTACAAGATATTTAGCAATAATAATTAAATTAAATTAATTATTTTAATTTTTTTGTAAAATTATTTTAATAATTTTTTATACTTATTGCCTTGTCAGAACATTTAAGCACATAACTCCGTAGAAACACACTTAACTACACTTTACCTAAAAATTCCATGGTCTTGTCCTTTTATTTTTAATGATATTATTTATGTTGGTTATTTAACTACTCAAATTCATTTGAATTTTGATAAACACCAAGTGACCATATAAATTAAGACTTAAGTAAGGACACAAACGAGCAAATTATTGTAAAATAAAAGTTGGAGAATTAGAGGGCAGAGAGATAAGAAAAGATAAAATATAAGATATAAAAAGAGAAAGATGGATCTTTTTATATTTATAAGATCCTCAAATATTCAACATAATATCACCAATGCTGTCCGTATTACATCGATATATGACAAACCTCATAAGATGCACCATCATAGCAATCTTATCTTAAAATACAATTCAACACATAAATACTCCATCTAGTTATCATAACACTTGAAATCGTTATCAATCAACTCCTATAGCACTGATCGAAATCTTATGCTACCACACAAATCCTAATTAGGCATAACACATTCATCCCTAAAAATAAATGGTCCTACAAAGGGAATGACACTCACGTAAATGTCAAGCAAAACACCGCACATTCAGTCCTAGCTCTAATGTAACAAACATCCATTTCTTCTTAAGTTCAAGTTTGTCTTATTTTGATAAGCAAGCTTGTTTATCAAGCTTAAGTACGTCATGAGTTTTAAAGATAATGTAAAATTTGAGAAGCAAAATATAAAAAAGAAATAAATGTAAGAGTAAATAATGAATAAATATTAAGTTATTTATGTATATATATATTATTTATAAATTAGTTTTTTGTTTAGATAAACAAGTTTATCTATCAAGTCTAGCTCTCCAACCTAGGTTGAAGTTTAATTTAGACTTATTTAAATCAATACAATTTGCTTTATGCTTGAGTTCAGCTCTTTTGTTGTCATACTGAAGCCTAACCTAGGAATTGAAAGTGTTATAAAGAAGCTAGAAGTTAAAGATCATCCTTTTAAGGCATAGTAAGAATATATACAATAAGATTAGAGGATTTGGGAGTTAACTTAATTGCAAGCACTACATAACATAAGTTAGACCAAGAACAATTCTGACTTGCTATGGGATAGAGTTCCCATGAAAGTGCAACTAAAAGCTCCATTGTATTTCATATCGCATGAATGGGGTGTCTAAAGTTTACCAAGAATATTAACTACTTGATTGCTTTACCGTAATCGTAATTTTATTATAGTTTTTTTTTTTTTTATAAAAAGCTATTATAACATTTAGTTGATTGTAATAATAATTCCTTATGAAATCTCTATTACAAAAAATATTGAATAGCTATATCTACTCAACCCTGTGAATGGTAATTCAATGTTGAAATTATCATTTTCTCAAAATACTTTTATTTAAATAAAAAAATTTACAAATGACAATCTTATAACAGTTTTATTACATTCCTCAACAATAGCAATTACATTTCACTTATTCATTTAGCAAAGTGAATGAGTAGTAAAAAGCATTAAAATAAAAAACCTAGTAACCATACAATGCTAGTTCAAAAGTAGGGGCATTGGAAGCAGCTACCCCCATTGATTTCTTATTTTCCTTAAATAAACATTATGCATGTAAAAGATTGCTCCAACTAAATAATTTATTTTATATTATTTGTTTATGAATATTGCCCCTATTGAATAATTTATCCTGAATCCGCCATTATAGCCATACGAAGCTCTTTCTTAACTTAAGATTTTAAAAGTATAAATTTAGTTAGACTAAATTACTAATCTTGTAAATAACCCTAGACCTTGAAAAAGGCAATTAAACACAATAAAGGAGTTTGTTGCATAACACAAGTTCCTCAAACCTATCACAACCATCATATGTAGCATAATTAAATTTTCTTCCTTGCCAAAAAAGGATCATTAATAAAAGGTAACTTGCTTCTCTTTTGAATCAATGGCAACCTTTGAAGTGGTCAACCTTTTTACTAGATTGTCTTCTTAGTTGAAGAGCCTCCTTCATGAGCAAGGGCTCAAAAAGTGAAAAACTCACATGAAGAATATTTTTTTTCCTACCTTTCTCTTTACGAAAAACCAAGAGAGACTATGTCTTTTTATTCTTATAGCTTTTGGTTTTCCAAGGATAGTGGTAGTTGAAGCATAACGATGCTATCTTCCACTTTATGAATATGGGAGATGTGCTCATGCATCTTTGCCACAGTCATTTGTGCACACTATCTTACATGATTTCTCCATGACATTAAAGGAGAAATGTAGTAGAAGATACAAAACGTTAAACAAGCAATTACACCATAAGGATTGATATGTTGTAAATACACAAACAAATCAAGGCAAAGGCAATTATGGCATAATTAACTAGCTTTATGAACACCAAACCACACGATGCAAGATCAATAAATTTATTTTTCATGAGAAAGAATGTCTATGTTATGGTGACATCGTGTAAAGGAAATACCAAATGCAAGACCTACATCACTAAAGCATGTTTAGTATGTGGGAATGGACCGGAATGGAATTGCGATTCCAGCTTCCATTCCATTTCCTAATGTTTTGGGAGAATCAACAATTCTAGCTTTGAAGGAGAATTCGATTTTTCCTTTGAGAAGGCGGAATAGTGATTCCATAACGATGCAAGCACATCAAGGGTGATTCAGTGCGACTTTGGGAAAGGATTGAGCATCAAATGAATTTCGACAAACTCGATTTAAAAATGGCGCTGTAGCTCAAACAGGAAGAAGATACGAGTTTGAGAAATGATATGGGTCAAGTTGTCTTAACACGAAAAAGTAGAAGCTATCAAAAGCTACAAGACCCACGTCGGCCCTAAGTCGATGGCTTAGCATATGTATGCCACCGGTAGAGGTGATGAAGGCTGCTAGCCTTATGTCGGCGTTGAAAGCAACTAGAACCAAAATTTTTAGAGCCGCTTCGAAGGCCGCCAGTTTACAACATATAGGCCATCAGCTTTTTAATAAAGGCCGCCAGCTTTTGTTGATGACATACTTGTTTATTTTTTGTGTCTTTTTTGTGTTAGTTTATATAGTCTTTTGTTATTGTTTTGAAGAAGTAGAAGTTTTATGATAGTTCTCTTGAGTGAGTCTCCTCCTTTGTGAGAATTTTGTGAGTTCTTGAGATAAGAACTTGGATATGAATATTGAGAGTTTCTAGCTTCTTTATTCATTTTCATTGATTGAATTATAGATGCTTTTAATGCTGTGATTGGTTTTGTAATTCGTGGAATCTATTGAATTACAACTCTTGTTGCGAACCAGTTTGATTTTGTGATTCATGTATTTTATAGAATCAGTTTCATTCATATCATTTACATTTTCTCAGTTTTATTTGTGAAAACCCTAAAAAAGATTAAAGAACCCTAATTCCTAGAAGGAAGAACCCCTTGGGTTTCTATCACATTCCACTCTTATTAACTATATGTAGTGTAATTACTTTTTTATTCTATCATGTATTCATATTTTGCATTTATTATTAAGGATATTCCTAACAATTTCACTTAGCCAGTCATTCCATGTAATCTTCCAAACATATAAATGGATTAGTCATTCCCAAACTCATTCAATTCCAAACCATTTTTGTATACCAAACGTGACATGAGGGCTTCATTGATGAACTTAAGGATATACAAATTACTTATTCTAGCGAATCCTTGTGAAAGTATGCCACCTATTGAGGAACTTGGGAATGTTATTGATGGATGTGGAACAATGAGAAGGTTTAATATCATGAAGATCTAGTAGTTGAATGATGAGTGATGGTGGATGTTACACTTACCGTATAACTTAGATGACCTATAAACAAGGTTGTAAAACAACGTCCATAGGAACACTAAACACATATACAAGTAATAAGTAAATATCAATCAAGTTTGCACATATGGTAGTGTTAACCATCCATATTATAAATATAACCACATGTTCAAACTTATTGATATTTACCTTATCCATTACTTGTATATACATAACTTGTAATACCTAATGAATCATTTTATATTTTATTTTTAGGGAAAAAATGCCTAAAAAACATGATGATAGGGGGTGGAAAGTTAATTAATAAAAAGTAAGATGAAGTATACCGGGGAAAGAAAAAGGGTTGCCATACTTTAAAAATAAGAGCGTGACAATTCTGCATTTACGTTTACCATTGTAAGTAGGGCTATAAGGAAGTCAAGACATTTGTAAGCTATTCATATTCGATTTGATAATAACTTAAATTCAACTCGACAAACGAGTCGAGTTTAAGTTCAAGCTACTTGAGTAGTTATCAAGTTCGAGTGCGAGTATAAGTATTAAAATACTCAATTTGAGTAGCTTACGAGCCTATTTGAGTTTTTCATATGTTTTATAAAAAATTATAAACTTTGTGTTTTTCTATTTATAAAGCCTATTTTCATGTTTTATTTTTTCCCCCTTCATATCCATAGTCCATATTTACTATATCTAAGACCAAATTATTTTAAAACCCTATTCTATTTTTTAATTCCAACTTTTTTTTTAAGTTTATATGATATTTATGGGAATAATCGAGCTCAATTGAGTCAAGCTCAAGTTTATCGTATACTAATTCGAGTCGAGTTTAAGCTGAAAAAATAAAACCCCATCAAGTTTGAGCTCAAGCTTTGAGTCAAGTTCGAGCTTCATATTGTGTTGTGTCGACTTAACTTATTTACAACCCTAGGCCATGCAATACTCATAAGTGTTACTAAACTATAATATATATATATATATATATAGATATGTCACACTCCCGTCGGCCGCACGAGAATGTGATACCAGAGATACTAGCTCCCATCCAGCTCCCTCAAGCAACTCTTTCAAGGCATAAAGAAGGTATTGTCCCCTATCTTAGGTATCAAGTTTCTAGGTCTACAGCCTCGTAGCCTCGAACCCAGGATATAAGGGTTTTGATGTCATGCATTGCCACGCCTCTTACCAATTGAGAGTTGCTTGAGGGGGCTCTGGATGGGGGCTAGTGTCCATGGCATCACACCGTCGTGCTGCGGGCGGGTGTGGCATAACACACCTTTTTATGCCACACCCCGCCCGCAGCATGGTGGTGTGATGCCATGGACACTGGCCCCCATCCTTAGGCAACTCTTTCAAGGCACAAAGAAGGTATTATCCCCTACCCCAAGTATCGAGTTTCTAGGTCTGCAGCCCCGCAGCCTCAAACCCAGGATGTAAGGGTTTTGCTGTCACGCATGTCCATGCCTCTTACCAATTGAGCCAGTTGCTTGAGAGGGCTCTGGATGGGGGGCAGTGTCCCTGACATCACATCGCCGTGCTGCGAGCGGGGTGTGACAATATATATATATATATTATATATATGGCTTTTCATATAAATTCTTCAATATATCCTATCATAGTTCATACATGAAATTTTCAAAATATACCCAAAAAAAAAAGAAAATAGAAATTATTAATCGTCATAAATCTAAACTAAAACTTTTTAAGAATTCCAATCTTCTAGTATGCTAACACTGCTTCCATTTCTAGTTCATGGTGCACAACATATTTTTCCCTAAAATTTCAATTTTAAATGGATGGGCTAGGGTTTACTAAATATATAGTCACTGCATACAAACCTGTGTAGGTGCCAAACCTTATATAGGCTTATGAATGCCTCCTAACCCTTTCTCACTCTACGATCATGTAAGAAGCTTTTCTTGCTTGGTACCTTGTGAGAAAAGACCAATGGTACTATTTATAGAGGTGGATTGAAATTAAAAGTTTTTTATTAGTTTTCTATTTTATTTTATCTTTATTTTATTTTATTTGTTTTTTTTGCCGATTATTTTATTTTTTGTTGATATATCTATTATTTGCATTTTTTATGGGTTTATATATTATATATATATGTATGTATGTATAAGCAAATCTACAATCTAAACAGTTTTTTTTTCCTTATTTATTTTTTATTATATTTTAGTTATGTAATAATTTCTACTAAATATGCGTATTTCAGTCAAAGTTAATTATGCAAGGAATAGAACAATAACGTTTACAAATTCTTCAAAAGCGACGTGATGAAATTTTGAGGTAGCAGATTAAGGAAAAGGGCAATACGAGGCGATTTGGTTGGTCTATTTTGTTTTTCCTTATTTTGTTTTGTATTTACTGTGTATTTATTACATATCAATTATTGAGGTTTATTTTATTCTATCGTCATTATCCAATCGAATGATTGTAAAACTACTCAAAACCCTCCTCGCTCATGAATTTAAAAATAAGATTAACTATGCAATTTTATTGGAGTGAAATACCTTAACCTAGCTGGGTATATTTGTTTTTAGACAATTTTGGGAATGAACTCTTTGGATCCGGTGTAATCCTATTGAACCATTTGCCAATCTCTTGAAAGCCCGAGAATAATTTTGCACAGGTAAAACAACTTTCATACCAACTTCCAACTTTACATGGTAGGTCGTCCTTAATCTGCACCACAAAATTAACCTTCTTGATGCTTCTAGCACACCTGTGTGGAGGGAGTTACATGGCCTTAAATTCTAAAAGAACTTCGAAGGTCTTATAATGGGACTGTAACACCACTCATATAAAAACTAAATAAATTATAAAAGATAAATATAAAATGTCTCAAGGCTTCAATCATAATCTAAAAATATTTAGATCATTCATTAACGTGATGAGATTCATTTTGTTATAACTGCTACGAGATAGTAAAATTTTTTAGTAAACTATGATTATACTTATTGAGTCTCTTTATTCTCAAATACTTTTATTCATTTAAATATCATAATAATTATCACACCAAATAACACTCTATGATTCAAAATTTCACCTTATTTGTTGGTCTACTATGAGTAATACCATTTTAACCCATCTCTATTTAATCCACTACCGACAAGTGTTAGGATAAACAATACTATTTTAGGAGTGTTCACAAGTAATACCTTTAAAAAATATTCCTTTTAATTATCTTTTTATTTATTATTTTAGCCAATCTCATATAAATTATATATACATATGTGGTGTATATATATATTACAGCGATCGAGCTTTCAGTTTTCAGACACGCTAGTTTCTAATTCTATGTCTGCACTCCGCACCGTCCAAAAAATAAATAAAGAAACTTCCGGGACATGCCCACGGCGATGCACACCCGACGAGACTGAAAAACATGGCTAAGGACTTCAAAGTCTAAAATCGCCGATATGTTTTAAAGACCCTTCACATGTACGGGGGTGTGAACCTAAGTGCTCGTAGCGTGCGGCTCAAGCCACCTCCGAAGGCAGAACGCGACCCAGATTTTGACGTTTCGTCATTATGGATACTTATTAAAAAACCTTTAAAGTTACGTTACAACTTACAACTACTTAAAATCCTTTAACTATTACGTGTCCTCCTTCAAGATAATGATGTTAACTAAGCGCATGTTTAGATAGTTTGTTTTATATTTATAATTACTTATTATTTGTTTATCATTTCTTTATTATTTGTATCTATTGGACCTATTTAATTTTTATAAATAAAATTGATTGTTTTTCATCAATTTATCATCTATATCTAATCCGTGCCTAATCTATTTTTTATCAAATAGGTCCTAAAACATTTATAGCAATTATCATATTCCATTAAATATGTATTTTTCTTGCCCTAGACTAGAAAAGGAATTATGGAGACTGAATCCTTACACACATGAAATCTTTTGTAAAAAATTCAGTTGATTAGTGACCTTCATTAAAAAACTATTACAAATAATTTCGTTTAAGAAGAAAAATTTAAAAGCTCGTTAATTTTTTTTAAATTTTATTAGCTTAATAAAGTATTGTTCACATGACACCTCAACATGTTCCTCAATTATTGAAGTACTTGTTTTATTCCAGTTGAACAAAAGGGCATAAATTCACTAGCTTTTAGTAGCATTTCCCTTCACCACCAACCCCCCCGCCCTTTTTTGGACTAATTGCCTTTTTGTAGCATGCATATGCGTGCTTAAAAAAAAAAAAAAAAAGAAAAGAAAAGAAAAACATCTTTTAGATGGTAACTGTAATGAACAGTAAATTCTAAAATAATTTATGAATATATCCCTTTAAATTTGTTTCATATAGTTTAGACTTTTTATTGTCTTTAAAATACATACTTACACAATCAATTTTTTTATATGTTTTCAGAATATGTTCTACAGTTTTGCATTGAATAAAATTATATGAAGTAAAAAAAAAAAAAACACTATTATTTTTTTAAATAGAAATTGGTCATATAGGCTATGGCTAAAAAGCGATTTTGGATCTAAGATGAAAAGGTTAAGTGGATTCAGGAGAAAAAAACAAGGTATATAATATTAGAATGTATCAATGTTTTAGGTAAATTTATTTAATATATATTTTGAATTGTTAAAAAAAAATAAAAGTTTTGCATAATAAATTAATTGAGTATCAAAGTTTTACAAAGTTCATTTCTTAAACATCTTTAACCGTGAGTTGTTTAGGAAGTTTTTTAACATGCTATAGTAGCATGTTAAGTACCTCTCTTTAGGGGTGAGCGGATACAAGATGATTAGGGTACGAATCATTACCCATACTCTACCTTGTGAGGTACAGGGTATCAAATTTCATACTAAGAATCTATCTTATGGCTCCTTCTACCCACTTTGTATCATGTACTTTGTAAAATCTATATTGTTCAGTGTACTCTATGGAACCTATAATTTTTTTTAATAAAATCTCTACATTTTTTTCTTTCCTTTTAAAACACCAATTATATAGTTTTTGATATACTTTCATATAATATAATATGTAACTCTATCTTATTTTCATACGTTCAATATAAACAACATCAAGAAAGAAATTTAAAAAGTTATTTGTTAATATAACAAGTTCTATAATACACAGAATCTATTTATATTTGAAAATTGAATCCTACAATAAATAGTTATGGAATATATTTATGTGATATTAAACAAAATTATAAAACTTGCATAAAATTTTAAAATTAAAAACTTTAGAACTACTTCTATATATTATTAGTATTATAATATAAACAACATCTCTATATAATTTAGGAGTTCAAGTACGTACATACAACCATAATTCTTTTAAAATAAAAATAACAAGTCATTTTAAAGTAGAATAATACAAATCCTTTTATGATAAATCTTTCTGAAATGTAGTCTATAAATACTAATCTTGAATATAAGCAGTTGTAAAATAAAATATGGAATAACATTATTTATTTATTATATATTAATATTATTATATATTTAACAGAGTGGATACATGATGTCCTAGAACCAGTATCTTCTATAGTATAGTACATGTTCTTAGGTAGGTACAGGGTCTAAAGATCTCATACCTGTACCCTACATTGTGAGAGCAGGTTCCAAAAAATTGATACTCGTATCCTATTCTGTGGCCCTTAATACTCACCTGGATCCTACCTGGTCGAGCAGGATCTAGATGGGTATCCTGTACAACAAGGTTATCCGCTCATCCTTACCTCTCCCTATTAAGTAACTCACTATTTTATCCATGAGTTACTTAGAAAGTTACATAACATAATTTTTTTTTAATTTTTATAAGTCCCACATTACATAAATTATATACAACTAATATAAAAAGGTCCTAAAAAATTAAGAAAAAACTTAAGAAACTTACTTTTTTTGTTGCTTGGCTAAACAACCCATCAAAACTAAGCAATTGGATAAAGTATTAAGCAGCTCCTACTTAACTTTGGTTATCGCTCATAGGTTTCAATTAATGAAATTTACGGAATGATTAATTATGGATATATTATTTAACTTACTTGGGAAAGACTGATTTCTCTTTTTAACTATTAAAAAAGAGTTGATAACTTTAATTAACTTATTCTCAAATCCATAAAAAACACCGATACATTAACACTTTATTTGACGTATTGGAATGATCTAGGAAGGAAAGAAAATGGAGGAGAACAATCATTGAGTAATTTAAATTCTTCGACATGTTTAGATAATAAAGAGAAAGAAAATAGATGGAGTATTAATTATTATAAAAGATAAAATAAGATATGATAATAAATTATTTGTACGTCTGTAAAAGATAATAAGTATTTAGAAAAAAAGGGTATAAGAGTTATTTAAAAAAATTTCCCCTCTTTAGTTGTAATTTTCTTTATTTTGGAGGGGAAAAAATGGTAGGCCCATAAAAAATATTCATCCATTTTATGTTCCCTTAACTTTTCCTTTCAAAACACACAAAAAAATAAAATTTGATCCCTTTTATTTTTTTCCTTCCATAATTATTCTCCCTCCCCTAATTCATCTATACCAGTATAAATGAATTTACTTTAAATATTAATACCTTTAGTTGTAATTTTACCATCTCATTTTAACTTTTATAAAATCTAGTGTAAATTTTGAACATTTGTGGATGATGAAAGAAAACGAATTCCTTTATAGTACAAAGTAGGCGTCTGTTCTGTGTTAGAAAAAATTTTAAGAGCTAAGAAAATGTTATCACCACACTTGTTGTCTGAAAAATAAAAAGAAAAGAAAAAGAGTATGATTGGATGAAAAATTAAATTATAAGAATTATTGTGGCATTTCAGCAAAACATGACATTATTATTATGAACTTTCTTTAATAATTATTTCTTTTAGTTAATTATTTATTTCCTTTTCTTCTTATTCAAATACAAGAATTTATAATTTTTTAAAATTAATGGTCATATTTGATATTAGTATTTTATCTATTTTTTTAATTATAATTTGCTATCCAGACATTATTCGTTGTTAGAACTAACTACCTAATTTTTGGCAAATACTATAATAGCTACATGTACGTTACCTAATTTTACCATTAATTAACTCGGCTAGTACTATAATAAATTCGATAATTAATTATATAAATTAATAAAGGTTAGATATCAAACATAAAATTAATTACCTTTTTTTTTTTCTTTAATATCGTTTCTCCCTCCACTTTTCATGCACTCGTTGCTTTCCCATTCCCCAAACATCGTGTGGAAACTTTTCATGGGTGTTTTTCCATTAATTAAATAAATTACGCGTTGACTGCAATTGATTAAATCAGAAAAAAGTAAACATTACCGTGTATCTTTTCCATAAACCATAATTAAAACAAGAAAATAAAAAAGCGGAGAAATTTTTCTAGAAGCCCACGCGCAAGACGCCTGGCGTCTCATCACCTTCCATCATTTTTAGTTTTACACCTCATCACACACATCATCACTTCTTACATTATTACTCCATTCCCTCATTAAGATCTTTTGCACACCCACACACACACTCTCTCTCTTATATATATTTCACCTCATAAACTCTCCATTTTCTAACCATCTTTGCACAACCACCAAACAAAACACAATCGTGTCCCTTCAACTTTCGTTTTTCGCTTTTGTTTTCCTCTTTCATTTTCGGTTTTGATTGTCGATTGCATGTTTTTGAAGAAGATTGGTTTGGTTTTGTTAATCCTGTTATGATGCAAGAATCAGAGAGTACTGAGTTTTTGCCGTGTTGTCCGAGTTTTAATAGCTATTCAACCGATCATTTCGCTCATGTCGCTGATAGAGTCGTTCACGAAGAAGTAGAAAAAGAAGGAGAAGGATCTAAGTGTGCACCAGCTGATGATCATGTTCGGTTCCTTCCAGAACGTTTAGATGATCACGAAGCCGATGACGACGACGACGACGACTTCGAGTTCGTCTCTCTGGTTAAAAACTTCGATCATTTCTCGATAGATTCCGATCAGATTGGAACTGTTTTTCCGGTGTTTAATCGTGATCTCTTACTTGATGGTGATGAGAACGATCGGACTAGGTTTTCGGATTTGAATCCGGACACAAGCTCGATTCGGATTCCGTTGAAGAACCTCTTCATCGGTGATCAGGATTTCAATCCTCCGTCGTCGTCGTCGTCGGAAGCCGACGAGCTCGATCGAATACCGGAAGGAACGTACTGCGTATGGACACCGAGAACATCCGTACAGTCATCACAGAATCGCGAGAAGATCAAGAGTAATTCAACCGGTTCGTGTTCGAAGCGGTGGAGGTTCCGCGATTTATTGAAACGAAGCAATAGCGATGGAAAGGATTCGACGCCGCCTTCCTCGTCCTTCGTGTTCTTGACGCCGTCATCGACGCCGGCGAACAAGAAGAGATTTGACGGCGAGTTAGGGTTAGATAAAGGGAGAAATGGTCACAAGAATGATAAGAGTCGGGGGGAAAGCAGTGGTCGTAATAAAATAAAGGACAGAAAGGTAAATGCACATGAGGTGTTTTACGTGAGGAGCAGAGCATTAAAGGAAGGCGATAAGAAAAGGTCTTATTTGCCGTATCGGAAGGATTTGGTTGGGTTCTTTGCTAATGTTAATGGTTTGGGAAAAGGTTTTCCCCCATTTTGAGATTTTCGTTTTTACGTTTTACCCATAAAAATATTGTACATATTTATTAAACTAATTATTGCTATAGGTTTTATTATTCTGAAAATTTTGTAGTATTTGTGCGGTGTACATTTATTTGAGTTTTTTTTTTAATTATTTGGAGGTTAGATTGTAGTTAATTATGTTGTAATGAAAAGTTGGTCTCCAAATAAGAAGGAAGAAATTGAGAAGAATAAAAATATTTAAGTATAATCAATATTTCATTTATAAATTGATAAAATGACTCACCTTTTTATATTTATTTTAATATTTGGTTTGTTTCTTGGAGAAATAAATAGTACATTCTGGTTCATGAAATCCGGTTAGGTATGTTAGTAAATTGATTGAATAGGCCGTGTCTTTTTTCTTCACTATCAAGACAAAAGTGTTTCAGTAATGGCGGAAGATTGAGCTGTATTGGTTTCGTATATGAGTTTTAATCCCAATTTGATTACACTGGTATTTTCTTACTATAATTTTGTTTCCTTTGATAAAATGGAACGATGAATATGCTAATTTTACGAAGAGTTAGGAAACATGGAAATTAATTTACGCAGATTACGTGTTTCTTTTGTTTTCCATCGTTTTTTATAGACCTAACTGGAATGAAAAAGCATAAATTAAGGATGCTGCACCCGGACGGTAAATTTGATATTGGACAAGCCTAAAATGAGAATTCACGATTTATTGAGGGTCTGTTTATTTTGTTATATATTTCTCCCGAAACGAATACGGATAAAAATAAATTATAAGTATTAATCAGATATAGATATAATATAAATAAAAATACGCAAATCCAATCACAAATACAAATCAAGTGTAGATATAATATAAATAGAAATATGTAAATCCAAATAAGCCTTGATGGTTGTTTGTTTCCTTATTTTTTTATTGTTTTGACTTATTCTTTTATCATTATTAAATAGACTGTTTGTCAAAAATATATATCAAAGATATTTTTACTTATAAATCAATCAAACATACCAGATACTGATATAAAATAGATATGATACAGATATCGATATTGTTTGATTTTATCTGTATCTTATTTGTATTATATTTGTGTTTTATCTATTTAATATTTTTCAGGAATAAAAATGTGTGTATTTTATATGTATCTACTTTTAGACAAATACTTGTTTAAAAATATATAAATAAAATGACAAACGATCAGGAAAAGATTAAACAATTAGACCCATACGCCGGTAAATATGACATTGAAAAAGTTTTAGGAATATGGAAAAGAAGCCCACGACAAGAGGTAGGGGAATTTAGCTCCATTCTTTAATGTCACTTTTGGTATTAAGAATAATGTCCTAAAATTAAATAGAATAAATTGTGATAGAATAGATTTACAAATAGAATGATAGTTCTGTTTAATGCTTTGAATAGTACATAGGTAGAAATATAGGATCGATGTTTCTATATTTATACATCATGTAGATAGTGGTGTTTGTTAAAAATATTTAATGGGGAGATAAAATAAATACATATTGCACTAAAAACCTCTTTATATATATATATATATATATATATTCTACTAATAAGGGTACAATCATACTCCCAAAAAAGGGGAATTGGATTCACCCTCAAAATTATAATCATCCTTTTTTAAGAGATCAAGATTTCACTTTCTAAAATCTTTTCCAAATATGAATAGAATCAAGAACTAGGATTCCGTTCCCAGTCATCTTTGCAAACCAAACATTCGTAATGTTATACCTATAACTCTTCGGCGTTAAGTGCGGCGCGAAAGATAGGAGAATGGACCTATGGTGATCTGAAATTCGTTTTTTGTACGTTGACGAGTAACGATTTGAATTATGTTAAGAGTTATATTTAGATCTTATCAAAATTTATTGCAAAATATTTAGATTTATAGAATCATTTATATCATTTAATCAACTATCATTTATCTATATTATTTAAGCAAGAGGGAGGATTTTGATGCCTATACTCCATTGCTCATTATAATACAATATAATCCTTTTATATAATTTTATTTACATTTTTTACCAATCAAGTACTTTTATAAGGGTAGATTTGAACATATACATACTGCACAAAATCGTCCAACTACCACAAAACCCAGTATCATGTGCATGTTCAGACAACTCAACTCTCACAATTCTAACATTTTTGTATCTGAAATACAAAAAATAAAATTTTCAAGTTTTATCTAGTCATGTAAAAAAAGTTTTGTCCGGTGTCAAATACATTTTATAAGTCTTGTGTAACCAAACTCCAAGTGCTGTTTCCCTCATCTAGATTGCAATATTATCATTGGGTGTGCTATCTGGCGTGTTTAACGTTGGGGGAAAGCAATCATTTATGATGAGAAATCGGTTCAAATTCATGGCCCTATTGCCTATACTATTGATAGAGTTGATGAGTTTACCCAGGCCATGTGTTCACTCTATGTTAGTCGTGGCATGGAAATATTAGTAGCATTTAGCGGTGCCCCTATGAGCCAAAGTGGCTGACTCTGATATCATTTATTTTACTATAATTATAATTTTATTATAGTTTTATTTTTTAATGAATAGTTATTATGTTATTTAATTTATTGAATAATGATTTCATAATAAATCTCTATTATATAAAATATTAAAATATTTATTCTTTATTCAAACC
Source organism: Combretum micranthum (assembly GCA_024138025.1). Lineage (NCBI taxonomy): Eukaryota > Viridiplantae > Streptophyta > Magnoliopsida > Myrtales > Combretaceae > Combretum > Combretum micranthum. Next base: position 295,001 of record JAMXBD010000666.1, on the reverse strand, counting down.
TATGAATACCAATTCAATACTAGAACTGATTTTTTTTAAATTATTATTAAAATAAAAAATTAACTAAAAAAAATCCTATCATAACTATATTTCATTCCTCTGTAATAAAAATTTTATTACAACTTTATTTATTCAATAAATGAACGAGTCGTGAATATTGATGGCGTTGCTAGTTTGTTTACGGTAAAAGCGGCTGCTGCAGGTCTCATGCGTGGATACAAAGGAAATTGGGTTCAAGGACTTCATTATTACTTGGGGTCGTGTTCTGTTGGAAATGCAGAAATTTAAGCTATTTATTCTAGGGTATTACTTGCCAGCCGTATGGGGATTATGCAGTTAGTATTTTTGATGCTAGTGTTAGAGGTGCTTCACAATTCTGAATATTAGAGATGGATACGGATTAGTTTGGCTTGATTTTTAATAAAAAGTAAATTAAACCATAATTTATTGTTTAATTTTTTTTCTTCCATTCCAAACCAACTATTTAACTAACAGTTTAGTTCGAAGTAGAATTTTTTTAAATCATTAAATAACAATTTTCTTCGATTTGAATTATATACTAAATCAAAGTTTTAATTAAAAACGGTTTGTTCTAGCAAATAGAAACTTCATAAATTTATCCCACTCACAATTATAGTACTTCATAAAATCATTCAGTTATTAATTAGTCACCAGCTAACAAAGTACATTTACTAACTAATATATAATAATTAATAAGTCATAATCTATAACTCTTCACAAAACTATCTAGTTAATCATCAATCAACAAATTTATAATCCATAAATAAAAGTGATACAATAATAAAACATATTGAACAATTAATACATAACGAGAGTCATAACTAGATAACAAATTTCATACTCAATAGAGTTAATATGATTGACAAAAAAAAAAAAAAAATATTAAGTCACTAACAACTTAATATAAATCTTGAACCTAAAAAATAATTTTAGGGTCTTATTAGATTATTTAATTTTTATTTGTATCTTATTTATATCTGTTCTATTTGATTTGTTTATGAGTACAAATATCTATCTTTCATCTGTTTTTTTTTTTACCGACATCTGTATTTGTTTATTGATAAACAGGCTGTTTAAAAAAGATAAAAATAATATGTCAAAATGGGGAAAATTAGATGAACCAAACATGCCTAAATTAGTATGAAAATAGTTAATGCAATAGAATAATAGTATTAAATGTATTTTATTATGTAATAGAATTAAAGTTAATATTGAATGCATCTGATTACATGATATAATAAGAAATGATAAAAAGTATAAAATTTAAAAGAAGAAAAAGTGCTAATAGAAATCTCACTATCCCCCATAACCTTCATGGGCCACTGCAAAAATATTAAAAATTCACATTTATTAAGAATGAAGGAGTAATTTAACGAAATTAATGAAAGCCTTGTTTTTAAAAGAATGAACAACATTCATAACTCAAATATAAACAATTAAAATGTTTATGACTCAAATGAGAAAAATGTAAATATTAAGAATTAAATATGTATTTTTTTCTTAAAAAAATATTTTAAATTCATTATTAGGAATGAACTAGTATAGGATGAATAAGCAGTCAAAGGTCTATTAGTACCTTACCCTCTAAGGTATATGGTAAAAATTTTGCATTTGAAACTTATCTTATAACAACTTAGAACCACTTTATACTTTGTAACATATACTTGTGGAACCTATAATTCTTTTGACGTATCTTTTTCGATCTCAAGTTTATATAATATCGTAAATAATATATACAATTTCATGTGACTTGAAGGATTATCTTAATTTTATATAAACTGTTTTAACAAACTACCATAGAAAGAAATTTAAAGAGTAATTATTTAATTTCATAAGATTTTTCTTATGTAGAACTTGTTTTTGAAAAGCAGTATATATAAAGCAAGGCGAACAAGTCGTGGCTTGCGAATTGGCCCCTTTAACCTACTTTAAAAAGTGTTAAGACTGGGCATTTTTAACTAGTTTAAAAATGGGCTAATTTTATCCAATTTGTTTAATTCGTGAACCAAAGAAGGTTGGCTCATTTTGGTTCCACTTGAAAAAAAAAAAGTTAAAAGTTTAAGAACCTACTAAAATTTTAAATTAAAAAATAATATAATAACATATTAGCGGCCATTTATAATATCGAAGAGGATGGATTGATGCACACATCATGCATTATAACATTCTTTAAAGTTATTGGTTTAAAGGTAATATGATATCCAATAAATCATTTTAAAAACTTGTTCTTGTATACAAATAATTTAAATAGTAATAAAATTACTATTAATATATATAATCTTATTATACTTAAATATCCTAACTTTGACACAAATTAACATAAAAAATAAAAAAAAATTATTTTGGCTCATTAGACCTATTTAGCTTGCATGCTAAAATGGGTCGTGCTAACACCAACTAGTTCTGGTTTGCTTAACCCACAGGTAAGCTCATTTGGCCTGTATGGTAGCTCTAAGTATATACATGAAAATTGAAACCTATATTAGTCATTATATGAAAAATTTGAAGCATGTAGTGAATTCCAACGATTATTAACTTTTGACGCATTTTTGTATTCTTTAGCTTATAAAGAGAGAACCAATAATTCTATTTAACTTAGAAGATGAAGCACGCACAATGAACATATGTTACTGTGTAATATACCACAAAATAATCATCTTAAAAAACAATGATTTGCTATAGGTAAAAATTTGCAACAGATAGATTATATTAAATTGTACAAAATGCAGAAGAAAAGGGCAAATGAGAGAAGATAGAATAGTGGTGAGCGTTGGATTGTAATGCTGGTTAGTTGGCGTGACAATGCCACGTTATTATTTTGGTTTAAATTTTTTATTAAAAAATAGATATAAATGAAAAAATATTTTTATTTATATATAGTTTCGATACAAATTATATACAAATAAAATACAGATATAAAGTAAATATAAATACAGAAAAAAATTAATGAGATAATCCAAACAGGTGTTTCTAAAGAATCTTACATAACATTCGGCTTGATCAGTCGTATTAATACTTTAATAAAATATGACTAGTCCAAAAGAATTGTTGGGATTTAGAACAACTGATAATGCACTATATGGTCCAAAATGAAATTTAGGATAGTAGTGCACCATGAATTATCGAATAGCCACAGAAACATACACCGTGGAAGTTAGAACATAGGTTTGCTATAGAGATTATTAAATATTTATATCGGAAATACTTGCATCAAGTCGTTTTACAATGACTTACTGAAAAGATGTAAGATTTACCATTAGATCTTGCATAAAGTGATAAGTTGTTTTAAAAGTAGTAGATGTGATAGGTTAAAAAAAGTAGTAGATGTGATAGATTATATAAAAAAGTGATAGATGATAAGTAAAAAAAATGATAGATATGGTACATCGACGACTTAACGCACATAGGTATGATATTTATATAATTCAACTACAGTTAATCATAGTACATATGATTCATAACTCATGAAGGCTGTCAGTTTAGGTACTCGGTGAAACAAAAAAGGAAGGCCTTTGCGCCTCCCGCCCCCCTCTTCTAATTATTTGATTTTGTTAAGCTTTATCAGATTTCCTTGCGTCACTAACGAGAATCTGATATTTGTTTTATTTATGGATGTGCAAGAGCATTTACACCCTAGCGTTCTTGACACAACGACTTAAGAGAAGGAATTTCACTGAAGTTGATTGTGGATATATGGAATTAAGTAAAAAATGGAAAATGCAAATAACCCAATTAAATTTAAATTTTGGTGCAAATACATAACCTAAAATTTCAAATTTGCATTACACCATCGCATTAAATACATAGGTTAATAGTCTCCAAAACAACCCTTTTAAATTTTGGTATGTTTTTATTGATTCAAAAAATCTAATATCTTTCATATTACCAATTTAACAAAATTTAAGAAGTTATTTATAATATTTAAAAGTTTAGAGCATATATTCGTATTTAGGTCAAGTTTAACGGGTTATTTGTAATTTATTCTTATACAAATGTTCAAAGAATTTTATTGAAATAACTCGGAATAAAGTAGGGAAAAAAGAAACATGAATAAAGTAAAAATTGGTTGATATGAAAGTTGCTTATAGTACAAAATGGCATCTTAGGAATCCTACTGAGCCCCTTAAGGATAAGAATGGTCCAACTCATATTTCAATCATGGGTTCCCTATATGCTTAGCGGCTGTCAACTTCGATACTCACGCCCAGCACAAAAGGACGATAGCACTGAATCAGAATTACATCAGCACTTTTTTTTTTTTTTTTTTTTGTGGGGGGGTTGGGGGTGGGCGCACTGATTACATGTGTACTTGAAGACCCAGATATATAACCGTGTGTTGCATCATTCTTTGGAGTAGTTTCTTGGGTTGCAATTACAATTAGGCTTAAATTTATCAATTAACACTCAGTAATTCGATCTGAGTCAAATACATATAGTTAGTATATCTTTCGAAACACAATGATGAAGCACTAACTATTTGCATCAACAAATGGAATAAGAGGGTTTTGCTATAGTGTTCGAGAAATAGGTTGAACAACTAATGTTGTTATAGGATAATGGAATTAAGAGGTACTAAATTTAATTCTTTATTCATGTTTTAATGATAAAAAACAAAAAAAGAAACGGGTCAAATAGTATGAAAATAATGTAAAGTTAATGATATGATGAGAGCGGTTTACTACACTCTTGATTAGTTAGTTATTGGAGATTAAAGAATGAGCAGAATTTTTTTACTATTTAAGTCCAAAAATGTGATTCCAAGTCTATTTGCATTGTTGTCGGCAGTAGCAAGCACAGCTACCAGAAGTAATGAACTAGGAAAACTATTGTTTATACAGAGCTAGTATGTGGCCACAAATGATGAAACCTACTCCTATTTCGTGCTATAAATCTATCTGAAATAGCATCTGGGATTTGTTGTAACCGGTGCACATTAGTTGTACTCTTTTCACCTTTTGTTTTGAAAGAAAAATTCTTTTAAAAAAATATAATACAAAGCGGCTCTAAAAGTTGCAAATGCCGGTCAGAATATGTTTGTATTTTCCCCAACGATAATAAAAGGCTTTAGTAACTTCGGCTATGATCTCAATCATATATGAACGATGGAAAAATTCTAACACGTGGTGGTTACAATGGGATCGATATCGTCACATCATTAAAGGATCAAAATCTTATCTGATATTTTTTAATCATGATAGAAATTTTTAAATTTTTTTCATTAATTTTATACTATAATCAATTTAATTTTAGTAATAGCACCAGCACGATCATATAATGAGGCCGTAAAAATTCTTATGAATCAAGGCATATCTTCAAGATTATAGATGTTAGGTAGTATATATGTATCTTATAAGGATATATATATATATATATGTGTGTGTAAATCCATCATTATGAATTCGGCCAATTTGAAGCCATTTGGTCATAATGTATTAATGTTGGTGGGTACGGGATGCTTGTGATTTAGGTGAGCCGTGCGAAATTTATGCAACTCCGAAAGAGAGTGATGGTGATGGCTTATTTATTGCAGGCAGGCACAGGTCTTATCGAGCAAGAAACTACTTGTTATTTATTAAGAGGTACTAGTGGCTCAACTCTCTAATTTAAATAAATTAATTTTCATTTTTGAATTTTATATTTTTTTTATTTTTACTTTTTTTTTTTTTTGACAGTATTGATATCTCTAGGATACAAAAAATATAAAATTTAAAATTTTGAATATTAATTTACTTAAATTGTAAAGTTGAGACACTTATAGTATCTCTATTCTTTTATTAAGTGGAAATGGACTTCCAACCTCACGATCATCACACTAAATGCTCATCTGACCAAATTCTGTGTTCATCACAAGGAAATGATTAATTTACTGGTCTAAATTGAAGGCCGACGCGTACGAAAATCTCACTTTTAAATGCATTATGAAAAGAGGAAAGCGATAGGAGTCGTGTTTTCTAACATATAAAGTGAAAGTACAAAAAGAGAGCGTTTTTTACTTTTGCATTATAAAAATAATATGCTGGTTAACTTTCATGTCACCTAGAGACGACGAAGGAAACATGACAACAATATTTGGTATTATAGATCTGATAATTTAGATTATTTGGTGTCATAGATTTGATAATTTGAATTGTATAAAGGAAATGTAACGTCACACGCATAAAAAATTCCATTAAGTGTCCGAGCCAAGATGTTATGATTGGACTTAATTCTTTTCCCTTCTTAATTAATGTGTGATTTAATTATCTTTAGGGAAAATCATATTTTTAATACACAGTATTTCATCATTTTTGTATTTGAGTTCTAAATTGCAGTTCTCAGTGCTTATAGTTTACAAAAGTTACAAACTAATCAATTTTTTTTATCACTGTTAATGTTTATGCTAGTTTTTAACACAGAGTGCATTTTGATTAGTGTAACGTTATTAATTATAAAAAATAACAATTAAAAAATACAATAAAATAATTTAATAAAAGTAAAAATGCAGAAAATTTAACGTAACCAAATCCACTTTACTAGGATAATCCCAAAAAAATTAATTCTTTTTACTGTTGTCAAACATGCTTTTTTTTTCTTTTTCCCCCCATGTTTTCAATCTCACTACACAACACCATCCATAGTTGGATCTCAAGGAACCTCTTAGAGTTTTGAAATTGAATTCATCGTTCTCATTTCTCAAAATGATTTGAAATTCAATTCATCTTTCTCTTCTTAAATGTTGAAGCCTAAATGTGGTAGTCCAAGTTCATTTCTCAACCTTCTGAGGAAGTGCATTTGGTAGCAAAATAGTTTATATATAATAACTCATAACTCATGTTGCTTTTTGGAATCAGCTCAGTCAGTAAGTTGCAGCCTGTTATACATGATAATTTGGTTTTCTAGTCAAATGGTGCATTTTCGCTGTGTCGTTTTATTTATTCATTTATTTATTTTCCAATTGAAAACCAAAATACTTTTGCAAGTCATCACTTTGTTTAATCACAAGTACGTATGGCTGTGTAGTAAAGTAGAGGACGAAAGCAATAAAACAAAAACAACGAGGATGTTGTAAATTAACTAAGTGTACGTTAGGGAAATACTCAAGAAGGGGGGTGAGTCAAATATTAATGAAATTTTATCTTAATTTGCAGCTTTGTTAACAAATTGAAATATAGTAAGTGAACAAATCATTATGACAACAAATATAAAGTGCTGAAATTAAAAGAGAGTAAGGATAAGAAGATTAAGCTCATATTGTAACATAGAGTTCGGTTTGCCTCCTGGTCTTTATAATTATCTAATACCTCTAATAACGAGAACTTTACACCCACTCTTTAATCACTCACAAAGTCAATGCTCAAAAGAGCTTACAACCAAGTGTTTCACCTAACAAATACAAGTGTAAGTGCTCTTTACAATAAATTACAAAATAAGAAACAAAGTACTACACTTTTTTGATCACTAATTTATGCTATTAATGATTTGCAAAGAGACAAATAATAAGAACACTTGAATAGCAAATGAAAGCTCTAAAATTAATGTTGGAATTTGCACTTTAACTTTTAAATATGGATGTGCAAATATTTGGACATTGGACTTCAAATCCCTAAGTTCAATATTACATTAAATGCATTCTACTAGCTAGTAAAAACACAACGTCTGATGTAAACCTTGAAAATTTCTATCATCACCTCATAAGTGGACTTGATCATAATTTTAAATTTCAGTTTATGCTTGAATTAGAATATTTAAAAATTTAATTATAAAATAAAAAACCAAATCATATCTTATAAATTGATCGTGTGGAATAAAAATATAATGCGTATTAGAATTTGCAAATTTGACTCGTACCAAAATGAATCATTTTGATTACATTTATTTTTAGTTTAATTATTATAAGAAAAAAATAATTAATTTATAAATTAACAAACTTATTTTAGATAGTTACCTAGAAATTTACTATCTAATTAGGATAAAAATTCTTTACACTAGCAGCTACGATAAAAGAAGGGATAAGTCCAAACCTTATCCATATTGACTTTGACAACTCTCTCTCTCTATATCTATATATATATATCATGAGTCAATTCATGTTTTTTCTTTGCTTTCTCCTTCTCTCTTTCCTTTCCTTTTCCTCTTCTTTTTTCCCCCCTTTCTATTGGACTCTTTCTATTCTTTTCTTTTCTATCATTCTCCACACCTCTATGACCGAACAAAAACAACAACTTCAAGTAAGCAAATTTCTATTCTTTTTCTTTCTCTTTTCTTGTCTTTTTCTCCCCTATTTCTTCCTCTCTTGGGACATACTATTGTTGCTGCTCCTTCCTTCCTTCAATCAACACAAAGCAGCTACTGCTACTTTATCCTCACTACTCACACACATGACAGCAGCTCATACCACTTACACACCACCACACAACCTGCACACCAGCACACACACAGCTGCTCCACGCCAGCCTACAATCATAACATAAACACACACACAAGTTGAACACTTGCACAGCCAATGGTCACTTGCACATATAGGACATTTATGTCCACTCCACCCATACACACAATGACATATTGTTGATGACTCACATACACATGCTTAATATGATCTAAATATATATATCAACGTATATATATAATTTATCTTATATTATTTCATTTCTTACTTATCCTTCAACTCATTACATAACACGCACCCTACATAATACACACATAGGTACTCCTTAAGTGCTTCATATGCGCACATCTGGTGCCCATTAGGCGCTCTATAAGCACTCCGTAGGCACTCCAAGCTTGCTTAAAGAGTGCTCCGCTGTGGTCATGAGTACCCTGTTGGTACCCTACAAACACACACACATATGCACGTACTGAGCACTCCATAAGCGCTCCATGCCCACTCCACAAGCATCGCATAGGCTCTCCATGAGCGCTCTATTGCAGATCCAAGGGCACTTTGTTGGTGCTCCATAGCTCACGACATCATGCCCGTGATCATCTTACATGAGCTCCTATCATAGCGCTCTTTATTTGCTCCTTAGGCACTCTAGTAGGTACCCTATCGCTATCTGTAGCTGCACCGTGAGTGCTCCATGGCTGCTATAAAGGCATTCCATGAGCGTCCTACTCTAACCCGTAGGTTGCAACATATACTTGATATTATTATATATATTCTTACATATATGTGTATACATCCTTATGTATGTATATATATATATATATATGTACAATACTAGTTTTAGTTTATTTCTTTATCTTATTTTATTCATTTTCATGCCACCAATTCAAGCACACACGATACACATCAATAAATTAATTTAGATTAAATATTGCCTATAAACGTGAATCCTTATTATATATATGTGTGTGTGTTAAACTAATTTATTCTATATATGATTTTTATGAGAATAAAAGTTATGTAAATCATACATTAAATGCACTTTAGTTAAAACTAATAAAATCAAAAGGCTTTTGTGCATGTGTGTTAGTATTTTTGCTTGCAGGTTAAAGACCCGCAAGCCAGTGCAAATCAAGAAAAACACAGACTTCATCGCAGGTTTAATCCAAGGCGCGATTCTTTATTTCAAGGATGTGATTCTATTATCCGCGATTCTATTATCCAAGGCGTGGCTTGTGAACTAACGAGCCGATAAGAAAATGGTTCAGCAAGCCAATGGGGCATAAAAGAACCGTTATGCACATTTAATGCTTGACGTTTTTAGGATATAATCGACATTTAACTTTTTGAAAACCTATAAATATACACTCATTAGCATATTCGAAAAAGTTTTTTTTGTAAGGCCTTCATTTGCAAACAAACAAGTCTTAGTTCAAGTCTTAGATCCTCTGATAACTCTTATACTCTTATTCATTAATTTACAGAATTCTAGAGAGAGAAAAATCAATTAGTGCTTTGTTTTTATATTTATTAATTGTAAAAGAGCACTATAAAAGAGAGGATATTGCATATTCTTGAGTGTTGTATTCAATGTGTAGTTCTACTTAAGCATATGTGTTTGAGATAAATAAAGTGTGTGAAGTCCTCGGTTAAAGGGGATTTGTGTGATCGTAGAAATTAGTAAGTGAACCAAACTCCACATTATATATAGGCTTGATTTTTCTTTCCTTATTTCTTTTATTCTTTCTCGTTTATATATATTACTACTATTACTGTTGTCTCCAAAGATTAACTTAATCCTTCACATAAAAAATTTATTAATTAATTATTTTAGGTCAAATACTCAATTCACCCTCTTTTGAGTATTTTCTAGTGTGTTTCAATATATATATACACTTGTTACTTGTTTATTTTCATTATTACTATTACTTTATTTTCTCCTCTTCTTTAACATATCTTATTTCTTGTACCTAACAAGACTCATATTTATGTTATGAATATCTTCATATATATATATATATAAGTATTCATGATATCAATTATAAAAACATAACTAATTAGTAATATCGACTTAAAATTAGAGATATAGAAATTTGCTAAGGAACTAGCAAATTTTGGATTATCAATAGTGTACTACCATGACTTTAAAGCTTTTCTTTAGCAAAGACAATGTCATATTTGAGAAGTACTAAAAAAACTGTGTCAAATTGACTATTTATACGTACAAAATGGAGCTAAACCAAATAGTTCTAGGCGACTAAAAATTTAATATCGAAACTACAAAAGTATTAGAACTTCTACAGTATTGATTGTCTATTAAACCCTAGTAGTTGATTCTTATTTCTTAATATATTCAGGTGATTTTGACTCTAATATTGGCTTACCTATCAACTATTATGACTAATAAGCGAAATCGACCAGTAAGTATACTCCCATGACCTCTATACTTGCTTGTGCTTGTAGTAAATGAGAATGGTGTTTTGTTGATGAATATTAATGATTGATACATGTATGGGCTTAGGGAGTTTATACTTGTGATTGCTCTTATTTGTTATTTGTATTGAAAACTATAAATTATACTGAACATTAAGTATCGGGTGTTGCTTGACTATTTTGATCTTTACGAATGTTTGATATTTGTTTGATTACTAAATAAATAGACGTAATAAATATTTGCTTGATAATTAAAAAAAAATTGAGCATGCATTGCACAATTGCACTATTAAAAGCCATCACCACTACACAATGGCACGGACTGACTGTGATCATGGAGGACCAAGGGGCAGACCTAAGGCATACTGTAGGCCTCGGAAAATTTCAATAAATAATTTCATAATAAACATCGAAGATAAACTCTAAAAATGACCCCAAATTAAAACCGAACTTCGATTAGTCCTAAATTATGAACGAATCTAGAAATTTCTTAATCTGAGAAAATGAAAATCCTTAAAAATAAAATAAAAACTCAACAATCTTTAAATCCAAAATCGCCACGTATGACAAATTTTATACTTAACTCTGACTTGTAAAATCGGGTGATATAGAACTGAAAAACAAATTATTAAAAAGTAAATAACAATAAACCTTCGGAAATAAAACCCAATTCAAGATTTTCGAAAACTTTAAGAGATATTAAATACTTACAAAAATAAAATTTAAAATAAATTTCTCAAACTAAATGTGATGTATAAACATAAACCCCCAGTTTCCAAATTGGCAAAGATCTAAACCGGAAAGTCATTCGGGAACCCTAAATGGAATATAGTAGTTCAAGTCCGAAAATCTCGCGCTCTTAGCCCTGGAGGCCGAGGTGTGGTTTAAGTGTGTAGAGTATTTCGTAGTAATATAAGGTCGCTGAAAAATATCAGATTGGTAAATTTTTGACCTAGTTCGGACCCGTTTGGATATAGGCTTTGAAAAGCATGTCTTGGAGCTCGAGATATAAAAAATATACCATTAATACCGTTAGACTCATATTTTCATAAGGATTTCAAAAATATCAGTTTTATAATTTTTTGATAACCAGAAATATCTGATTTTGCGATTATATTCATATTTCTTTATTACCAGTAATTAACTAGTTTTTTGCACTATTTACTACTATTTATTACACAATTTTACTATTCTCGTAAACCCTTATATTTTTAGATAAATATTTTATATATCATAGAAAATTCTATTTTTCTAAAATTTAGTCTGTTTTGGGTTTTTACAAGATCAATTTCTGTTTAAGACCCGATACTAAAAATAAAATAAATTAATTTAATAATTGAAAAATATTTTATTTTCATAAAATAAATTTTTAGAATTTTTCGGGTTATAAAAAATATCAATTATAGCTCATATTCGCGTATGTTAATTATACCGGTAACTTATTTGATAATTTACTAAAATAAATTAATTATTTATCTTATCTTAATTATAAAAAATCTGATACAAAAATTTGGAATGCATTTTCTATTATTTTTATTTTTATTTTATTTATAAAGAAAGTATTCTTACAAACCTATACCTATAGTATACCTTTCACACATCACTTCTTTTTCATTTCAATTTTTCTACACTTCACTCATCACTTCATGGCAGATTTTTGACCTCTTTTTACCGCCCTTTTGTCCTTTGAAATAGTCCCAATTTGATTAAAGTAAACCTATTTCAATCCTTCTTTAATAAGTAACACATATACTTGGTTACACATTACAATTTCAAGTCAAAAAACCAACTAAACTTCTCTCCCTCTCTTTCCCAAAAATCATGCCAGCTATGGGTTGTATTGGCTACCCATTTCTTTTTTTCTTTTTTTACTTCATTTTAAGTGTCTTTAACTCCTCCTATCTTTCTATATATTCCCTCTCTCATTCACACTTTCAACTCTTTACCATTCCTTGTATTTTTCCTCTCTTTCTCTCTTCATTTGTTCTTGTTCTTGCAAGAACACTTGCTATCCCTATTCAATAAATGAGCTCCCACACATATTTCTTCAAGATCCTTTGGTAAAACTCTTATCCAAGGCTTCCATAGATGATATAGGTGAAGTATAGTGAGAGTTTCATGCATCAAATGACCTTCCATAAGCTTAAAAGCTAAGGATGATGATGCCAAAATGAAACACTCATCTTATCCATGATTATTCTCTTGTAATATTATTATTTTCTTGCTAGCAATGATCATATTTTGTAGATCTAACTTTTATATAACTTTGATTATGTTTATGTTTAGATCTATGAGTTTATAGTTTACTACCATGGATTTCTTTTATATTTATGTTCATAGTAAGTGTAGATCTTGGTTTTGAACTCAAACAAAAATGGTGAAATTCGTATCTAGGCTAACCATATTTAAAAACCATTTTCAAGTATCAAAATGGAAGTTTTACTTGAAATAATGAATGATTAATGATATATCATCAAGACTTCATTTTATATGGTTTAAAGGTGATTTTCAAAGAATATTTTTCAAAACAAAATTTTATTTTCGGATCTAGACAAAGGCATAACTTAAAAACATGTTTTCCAACTCAAAAATGAAGTTTTTATTCAAGATATGGAAGGCTCTTAAGATAGGATATGTAAGGAATGAATTTTCATAAGTTTAGATAGACTTTATCAAAAGATATGTCCAAAAGCAAATTTTGTAAATTCGGATAGTTTCAAGATCGTGCCTTAAAAACCATTTTATCAACTCCAAAACTTGTATTTTATATGAAAAATGAAAAGTATAGGTCATAGATAGATTTTTATAAGTTAAGATGGGATTTGTTAAGAAAAATATGTAGAACAAGGAGTAGAAATAAAGTAGGAAAATTTGAGTTGTTTGTCATTTTAAGAAATTCGTAATAATGGAGTAATGGCATAAAAACACTTACTTTCCAAACTCAAAATAGAAGTTTTATTAAAGAAATGAAGTCCTTAGTGGCTAGGTATGGTTGAGCCTTAAGTTTCTAAGTATCAAATGAGCTTACTTAAGGGAATCACCACAAGAAAATTTTTACAAAATTCGGATTTTGGGATGAACCATATTTAAAAACATGTTTACAAAGTGTAAAATAGAAATTTTTGTTGAAAAATAAAGGCCTTAAGAAATATACATAATGATGACTTAATTTTAACAAGACCAAATAAATTTTATCAAGGAATTTTTTAAAAACAAGTGGGAATTGTCAAGAATACAAGACTAGCCTTTCTAAGTTGATTTTTCATAAAGTCTTACAAGGAAAAAGTTTTCTAAAAATTTCTTTTATTCAATATCATCAAGAACATGTATATATATATATATATATATCTCATGAAATATCATTTATGATAGTAACTTGTTCATATTGCATGTATACTTGCTTTGGATAGTAAAAACTTCATAAACTTTCACAAAATCAATTTTCTAAAGTGGTTTTCGCTACTGATCTGAACTGATTAGATCTTTTTGAAGCTTAAAATTTTTTTAAAACTTAAATATGATATTAGAATTAGATAGATCTTTCGAAGTAGATATAAATCGGTATATAATTTGCTAAATTCCGAGTTAAAATGACCAAGTTATGGCTTTTTTAAGTTGGAATTCCTACTTAGGATGAGAATTACGAATTTGATAGTCTGTATAAGATAGAGTGGATTAGTTTTGAGTTGAAATACTCATTTGGGTATTTCTTTCCTTAGGTGACTTTGCTTTCGAGGATTCGTTGCCATCCGGCTATTACGATTAAAAGACCGGAGTCTAATGGACATGTGAGTTTTCCTCTTATTTTGTTACCTTGTTTGTGCTTGTAGCTAGTTGCATTAGAATTATAGAAACAAGATAAAAAACAATATGAATGGGGATGGGATAGATGATGAGACTTTGATGTATGTATGCTAAAGAATATTAAAGCATATCGAAACCATGATTCGATTGGATAACTGCACTGTTCATATTGTTTTTGTTTATGTGTATAATATTAGTTGGTCACTCTAAAGAATATATGAATAACTTGACCTAAGCAAAAATAAATTGGTCGTGCATTGCATCGGTCGAGTTACATTTGGTAGCGTGCTACTCCTATGCAAGAAGATCAGTATGATCCGAGGTCACATTTGGAGAATGAGACCGGTATCAGAGTTCATTCATAGAGAACTAAAGCACACCGGGGATGCATCCCATGTATGAGCCTAGCCGAGTCGATTGCTATGAGCCTTGCGGGCTTGTGGACTAGCAGCAGGTCGTGTAGACTTTTAAGACCCCTAACCCTAGATACAGAAGGCGTAAATCGATTATGTGTATGTATTTCGGATACCATACATAACTGTTTGCTCATGTATTTATTCGTGCATAGCATATGGATGATTTATAACTTGCTTATTATGGTACGAAATTAAGGGAACTCTCACTAAGCTAGTGTAGCTTATACCCCAATAGACGTTTGAATGAACAGGTTAACTCAAGAATGCTATCTGAAGACCGAGATGTCTGGAGCCGAGCATGACTTCGGGGTTCTAGCAGGAAGAAAGAATGCTTGAAGATATTAGCTAGGTTTTGTGAATTGCTTTGTAATAGTATTTTGTAGTGAAATCTTTGATGAATCGTAATTGAAATATAGTGAATTGTATTTCTTTTACGTTGTTACTCAAATTGTATCAATATAAAAATATCACTCCGATGTGTCTCCTCCATGTGTTAGACGCCTTGTACATAGTATGGAAGCCTTCGTGTGACTGAGGTGGTCATTCCTAAGCTTTGATATTGTGTACGGCGAACTACCACATTTAGAGATACCCTTCGAGGCGTGACACATACCATGAGTCCTGTCCTAAGGGATGGGAACTAAGTCATCTTGGGGAGATGGCCTATCTTCTAGGGTTGTGCTAGGGTCATTGTTATAGATGATCTTATTTCAGAAATAAAGCTATATGTATAAGCAATATTTCCTATATATGAAGGAAATTGTGTTTTGACAAAAAATGGTTTTGAATCCCGAAATAGTAGAGTTTGCGAGTATTGATGTGTAGATGTACCCCAACCTTGGATTCAAAGGGCAAAAATCTATCTATATATGGCTACTGGCTAACTATATATATTTGATCACTTGTTTGATTGCATTGCATATATTTGTTTAAACAACTTGCTTAAAAGGTATAAAGTGAGGATTATATCTCATTGAACATGTGGTCATTCACCCCTCCATAGTTTATCATTACAAGACTATCTCTGGTACTAACCTGGATGATGCTATCTATAGGTTAGCTTTCTGTTGGAGATGAGATGCTATGGGAAGGAATCAAGGGCTGGGAGAGTTCTTTCTTCTCTAGTGAATCTCTTAAGATTATTTTGATAAAAATTAAAGGATATGTAATATTCTGTAAGGCAGGGTCCCTAAATTGTTCTTCTAGATGTTCCCACTAGTACTTTTAGTAACAACTACTATCTTGGCTTTATATGTTCATTATTTTTGTTAATTGGTATCATATAGAATTATCAATTAAATGCTTTTGGGCCTTATTGGCTACCTAGTCACGATACACTTCTATACGATATTCAAAGCTTTCGAGAGACTTGAGAGTCAATCTTAGGTTTTCATATCGTGTATGGCGAAACTGTCCCATCTAAGTTACCCTCAAAGCGTGACATCTAGACCTTTTGCAACTAATCTCTCTTCTATCAAACACAGATTAGGGTCGTTAAACGATCTGGACCTTTTCCAATTGATCCGAACTTTTTTCTTAGCTATGTATCTTAGTGACATTGTGCAAGCCAAGTGGTCTGAACCTTTTGCAAATGATCCCAACCATTAGGAGCATCTTCAAACTTGTGCCATCAAGTGGTCTAGAATTTATCAACCGATCTGAACTTGTTGTATTATCCTGCAACTAAAATAAAGAAAACACTTGCATAGGTCTGATCATTTCATATTAATTTTGACAACCAGAATATGATCTTTACAACACTTGAAACGAACCTAAGCCAATTTATATCACAGTTCTTATTTGCTTAATAATTTTAGACTATCAAATTGTTTTCTAGAATACACCCATTTAATTAATGTAATATCAACTTGATTTATGGTTTTGTCTCATCAAAATCAAATTTAAGCTTTTAAGTTCAACAAGTGTGTGATAATAATCACAAGAAATTGATTTGTCTAGGGATTTTTAATGAAGTGGATTTAATTAAAATTTCTATATTTTATCTTTAATTTGTATTGATTTATATGGTTTGTAATAATTTAATCATTGTCTTTTAAATTAATAAATATGAAAGATCAAAATGAGCCACATATTTGAAACTAATGGAAAAGTTAACGGTGTTAAAAAAATGACTTATTTGTACACTTTTACAAATGTTAAGGATTGAAATAGGAAAAAAAAAATAAATGCTTAGGACTCAATATAAAAATGATGAAACATTAAGGATTAAAAAAGTACTTTCCCACTATTTTTATTATCCCCAACCTATACTATAGATCATGCCCTTTCTAGACCCCCTTCCTAAATGAGGTCGAAGTAGCCCATTAGAATTTATCTCAATAGTATGCTAAGCTACTTTCCTACAATCATCCACTTATTGGCGCGAGATTTAGGTTGACTCTAATACCATTTATTGTGTTTTAAGTCAAAAATAATCAATAGTAAAATTAACAGATGCTATTGGGTAATATTTCAACCATTGACCCATAAGCATTTGATTGTAACAACTCAATAATATAAGGAGAATAATATAATATGAGAAATATTAATAAATACAAATATTTTATACTAATTTGGTATTGGATAGCGAATTTTTGTACTGTCCATTATTTGGTATATGTAGTTAGGTGAAACAAGTGTTTAATATTGATCAAAAAATACATAAATACAAATTGTATAAAAATTATTACAAAATAATATTGATGTGTTGCATCTTAGAATGGAGACACCGTTAATTTTAGATGTATCGCATATATCATTAACGATACAGTAACCTAGTGTTTCAAACTTTTGCAAGTTTGTATATCGCAGTTGAAATAGACAATACTTGTATCGCATATAAGTAAGGAGATACAAGCTCGCCTAATGTCCTATAGCATAACTTTAAGAAACAAAGACTCCATCTTCCTCGAGGTAGGAGACCCCTCTCTCAAGATCACCCTGTCCCTATCATCAAACCCCGAAACCCACGTCCTCACCAACCATTACATCATTGTCCTATTTTCATCCGACCGCTCGAATCTCCAACAGACGTTGTACTTCCATTGAGACCGCTTCCCAATACCACAGTAAATAGCACCTTTCAAAGGATACGGATGTCAAAACTCCATTGCCGACCTCGCTCAAAGAAACCAGAACTTCACCATCACAATAGTAAAATGAAACAGCTGACTATCACCACCATCATCGGATTTCCCCACCACCATCAACCTCTCTCCTTTAATGTGAATGGAACCAGAGCCATCATGCCACCCACCAAACTAAACACCATAGCCAAAACCAATCATGACCACGACGCAATCCACCAAGTCGACTTGTTGAAGCAACTCAAACCAAACTGACACCACTCATCTCCACGATAATGACGAAGGGCAGCTGCGATTCGAACCACATCTAAAACCAAACTCATCAATCTCCGCCATCTCTAAGTAATCCAAGCCAAAACAGAGCCAAGCTAAGCCATGACACTGTCCAGCGCTCCTACCAACAGGATTGAGCCACTGGCCACGTGGCTGGCATTCCTGCTTGGTTTATGTGTAACACATAAAGAAGAGGCCATACACATCAAAACTTTATCCATAATATAGCGATACTATTTATGTATTTTTTTACTCTAATTTTATTTTATGTAATTTGTTTAAAGGTATATTAAATATATAATATTTGTACAAGTAAAGTATACGATTTTATATTTTGAGCATTATATTCTTGTATTGCCCTACGTTTATTTAATTAATTTTGTGCGTCATTTAATAACTATCATTTGAAGAGATTAAGCTATGCATACAACTAAATAAATTTCATATGATTAGATATTTTGGAATTTTTAAAAGTTGTTTTTAGGAAAATTTGCAAATTTACCTCCTAAACTTTCATTTCTATATGGATTCATCCTTTGAAATTTCAAAATAATTTTTTTAATCCCTTAGGCTTTAAAAAATTATCTCAGTTAAGGATAATTAATATTTTTCGTGAATTTATGAGGGAAAATCTGTACATAGATGATATTTTTGGGGGTGACTCCGCATATAGGTGAAAGCACATTTTGTAACTCTCTCTTTTATTTTATTTAACGAAAAATTTATGTCTTTAATCGTACTAATTTTTAAAAGATTAAAAGGTCAAAAATTTCAATTTAAAAGTTTAAAGAGTGAATCTGCATATAGATGAAAGTTTAGAAGATGAATTTATAATTTCCTCTTGTTTTTATTTGTCTTGTGAATTTCATTTTTGTACTATGGAATATATGTGTAATTTTTTTTTTTTTTAAACTTCATCTTGCACCTGATAGTATTTTTCTTTTTTAATTTTGTCGTGTACTTTAAGCCTTCTTTATACTTATTATGAAGATCAAATAAAGAAGTAGATTTTTTGTTCAATTTAGTTCCATAATATTTAGATTGTAGACAAGCAAACACACCATAAGATTTTCAATTTGTATTTTCCAAATATTTACTGTCGCGATCTTATAAATCAATGCCGTTTCGTTCCCACAATCCTTTTGTGATTTACTCTCATGAAGTCTCACGGGAAAGTTTCCCGCATCATCCTTCTCTTGATAACTACTATTTTGAAGAGTTTGAAATAGCACGATAGCTATATAAGAAAAGTAAATCTTTTGAGGGGATAAGTAAACATTCAAAATATTTTTTTCACAGTATCAATTACGTTAAAAGTGAAATGTGAATTTAAGAAAAAAGAGATATAAGGGAAAAAGATGAGAAAGTAATAAAGAAAATATAGATTAAATAGAAAAACATCAAAAGCAAGTTTCAAAGGGAAAAAAGAGGAAGTAGGAAAGGGAAAAATGAGTTAATGAAAAAAAAGGTTAATGATGAAAATAGTACTTAAACTTTCGTAAAAAGAATAATTAGGTATCTAAAGTTTGATTTTGAACAATTTTATACCTTAACAAAGTTGTCGTAGACTTTTTTTATACTTGAAATTTGGTTTTGATAGCTTTTGTACTTAAATAAAGTTTCTATTGATTTTTTTAATATCTAAAATAGGTGAAATGATGTATAAAAAAAGTTCATGAAAGATTTACTCAGGTACCAAAATTATCAAAGCCAAACTTCGGATATGAAAAAAGTCAACAAAAATTTCATTCAGATATCAGATTATTCAAAACCAAACTTCAAATACCTAATTATTCTTTTTGTGAAAGTTTAAGTATTAATTTTGTCATTATCCCCAAAAAAAAAATGAAAGACTAGTTTAGAAGAGTTAAAAAAAAAAAAAGATAAATTGAATCATTTATTGGAAAAGGAAAAATGATTATAAAAAAGGATAGAATTTACTTCAACCTACTATCCTATTTCAAGTTTACAAGCAATTAGATTTTGCCTGTATTTAAATACCTTTTTATGTTTTTCTTAAAAAGTTAAAACAACACAATAACTATTCTAGATGTCTGTATATCCACAATTTGAAATTAAACTTCCACAGTTCATTTAAAAAAATATATAAAAGACAAACACCTCAAGTTTACATAGAGTATTTTTTTTTTCTTTTGAAACATTAACTTTACTGTTGTGATTCTTTAAATAACACCTGAAGGAACGCCAATTTTGTAAACTGTTCAATTCAACGAATATTTTTATTTGCAAAAATCAATCTAAGTGACAAAATGGCGTTGTCATACAACGTGATTCTAAAATGGGTAAAAAAATGAAAATAATGTAAACATAACAAAGTATGAAAAATTGAAAAGAAAAAAAAAAGAAAAAGGAAAAAAATTCCAAAAATTCCAAAAATTAGAACATAAATGTTTATATGGTGCAGTGATAAGCATTCAATGAGTGAATAGAGAGGCTAGGGTTTAATATTTGCTAACTTTATATCTTCCCCTTTTGCTGGAAGTGTTTATTTATTTTTTATTTTTTAAATTCAAAAAAGTTCAGCATGTGTTGCTTTGAATAAAGCACAACCGGAAAAACAATAAATTAATGATCTTGAGTATGAGCAAATGCTTTATTATTATGAAAAGCAACAACTTTTGCAAAAGTATCTAATTATAAGTATTACTTTAATATTTTAATTAGTTATCTGTTGACTATTAGCTGTTTATCAAAATATTTACTTAATAAATACACAAACGGTTGCCAAGGGGAGCTAGACTTGATCATAGAAAAACTAGGAAAAATGAAAGTTCAAAAGAAAGAACATAAGTCCAAATGATACTTTATGAAAGAAGACCCGACAACCATGAGAAAATGAGGTTACCCTATAGTGAAGGTGCACAAGTCATGATAGGTGATATATCATTGCCTATACCATCTAATCTCTTGGTATAATTTTACAAGTAAAGCTATTATTGTATTATTTTGTCTTATTATTCCTTTTACATTTAATTCGAAAGTCCACAAGGATTTTGATAGATTGTTTAAGGTTCGTAATCATTTAGGAGAATGGATGAAAAAAACAAGACAAGCAAATAAAGGAGATAGTTGAAAAGATAGATTACAT
This sequence comes from Combretum micranthum, assembly GCA_024138025.1. Lineage (NCBI taxonomy): Eukaryota > Viridiplantae > Streptophyta > Magnoliopsida > Myrtales > Combretaceae > Combretum > Combretum micranthum. Next base: position 273,497 of record JAMXBD010000666.1, on the reverse strand, counting down.
TAAACAAACACAAGTAGACATAGAAAAGAAGTTGAGATAGCTAGAACATTTGAAGACAATAAGGCAATTACACAAGGAAGAAACAAAAAATAACCAACAGGCTGTAATAAGTGAATTGAAAAGAAGCTAAGCAGTTAAGAAAAATAGGAATAAAGACAGAAAATGGTTCATAAAGTCAAAATTACCAAGTACATAAATTTGTACCCAGTAACCTAATGATTTTGAAAAAGATTCATAATACGAAATAAATTCCTAGTCCTAACAGTACGCATGGCATCCCGAGCAAATAAAAATATTTTTAAAATAAAAAATAACAATTAACTTGAAAAGGAGCAATTAACGTTATTATTTGAAAAATAAGCAGCTGATTTTATTATTATGAAAAGCAACAACTTTTATAAAAGTATTTAATAATATAATTATAAATATTACTTTAATATCTTTATTTACTTATTTGTTGACTATTAGTTGTTTATCAAAATATTTACTTAATAAAATACAGATGACTATATTATAAGATACTGCTAGACCTCGGCACAGGCTGAGTCTAATCTATGACCTAGCCCAGCACTAATAGGCATAACCTGTTGGCTCAGCTCAATCGTACGAATCATATTGCACTAAATGACTAGGCGGGTTGTTGGGTCAGGCCTCCGATACTTATCGAGTCAACCAAATCATATCCAATATTTTAAAAAAATGGAAAAACAAAATAAAAGATTAAAAAAAAAAGAAAATGAAGACAAAAATATAAATAAAAGAATATTTAAACTAATTTTTATGTGAATAGTAAAAATTTATTACTGTTCACAATGTTAATGTAACACTATTGTTAACAACACAAATAAAAAAATACGAATTAAAAGTTGTTAGGTTAGAATTTTCCTAGACTTCTAATCAAAGTGAATTATTATTTTTTCACAATGTGGGACTTCTTGTTATCTTTGTGAGAGTTGTTTGTGAGTTGGATGTTTTGTTGTCCCATATTACTAATCTCACAACTATAAATATATAGGCTAATATATAAATAAATGCACACGTTGTATAAGTAGCTTTACTTGGGGAAATAATAAATTAATTGATTCCCATTGTGTTTCATATATGGATAATATTTGATGGCTCGTATCAACATGTGTGTGTTGGATTTTGCTCAGATTAAATATTTTTTTTTTTCGACAGCACAATCTGATTCCTAAAAGTATAATGTGGCCTACTCGCATTAGTTATTTATTGATTTTTGTTACCAATTATTTTACAGACAATAGGAGAAGATGAAGAAAGAAATATTGAGCAAAGAAAATGAAATACTAAAAAATTGTCTAAATTATTTTCAATGGGAATAGTAAAAATTTATTATTATTCATCATATTAAAAGTGTTGCTATTGTTAACAACACTTGTGATAAATAGAATATAAATTGCCTAATTTGATTTTTATAGACTCACTGGAGTCTTATTTTTCAACATTGTGAGACTTTATTTTGTCTTTGTGGGAGTTGTATGTGTGTTGTGTATTTTGTAATGCCACATTGATCATTTCACAACCACAACTAGGTATGCTTATGTATAAATAAAAGTGCATGTGGAATAAGTTTTTCAACAATTGGGCTAAAGAATATAAAGAATATTATTCTTAAGCTCAACTTTGTATTAGGTTGAAATTTTAATTATCTTAAATTCAAATTAATTTTTTTAACTATCTTTATTTTTCTATTTTCTTTATAGCTTTTAATTTTTTAAAAATAAAAAATGTGTTGGTTCAACGAGCCATAAATTGGTCTATGAACCAATATAGGTGGCCCAAACCAGCCTAGCCTGCTTAATATCCGGGCCTGTTTTGAGCTAAGCCTAATGTCCTAGTGGATAGCCCAATGTTGATGTCTAGCTATTGTTTATAAATAAGAATTTTGACCAAGTACATAAATTTTTACATAGTAACCTAGTATTTTTGAAAGGATTCATAATACTAAAAAAGTTTATAGTAGCAACAATGCTCATTAGGAGTGCTCATGGTTTTGTTTGGTTCAGTTCATGGGTCAAACTAAACCACATTTGAAAATGGTTCATTTCAAACCCTTAATGAATAAAATCACTTTTCGTAACTCGAAGTTTTAAATTGAACTACTTTAAATGCGATTTGGTTTAGTTCGATTTTGAATCACTTTAAAAGTATTTAATTCTAATAAAAAATATCAATAGTCATTTGAGTTCCTAAAAAAGAAAAAAATATGTTTAAATTGAGAAACGTTATGCATTACTTATCATTATATCTAGGGATGTATGTGGGCGGGTTTTTATAGGGTACTCGACCCACCCAACCCGATAAATACCTTATAGGGTTTGTGATGAGTCTTGGGATCAATAATAAAACCCTATAGGGTTTTGGGACAAGCATAAAACCCGTTGGGAAATCTGAACCCGTTTAAATATATAAATATATATTATGTTTAGCCTCAGTCTCTGAAATTAATCAGCCGTACTTCATTAATTGTAAAGCGATTTTTTATTTTTTATTAAATCATTTAGAAAAACTAAAAAACCCTAGGACAGTAGACTAATACTCTATGGTCTCCACTTTTAGTCTTAGTCTTGGCTCACTCTCGTCAAATTCAAGCCTCTCACTCCCGTTGCCGCATTGTTTCATTCAATGATTTTCTTCTCATGAAAATGATTGGGATTTTATAAAGATGATTGCATGAGTAATGATAAGAGCTTTTTTCTTGGCCTATAAAGTGGGAACGGATCGGAATAGAAAAAGATGAAAAAAACATTTATAATGACGTTTTTAAATATTTTATTATGTAATGATTCTAATTTCATATCGAATTTCGGCGGGTTCGGGTTCGGGTTCGGGTTGGGGTTCAGGTACCCTATAGGGTTTGTCTAGCGGGTTTTGGGTTCATTGACAAAAACCCTATAGGGTTTGGGACGGGTTTTGGGAATCCTATTTGGTATCGGGTTTGGGTTTTAGTATACCCGTCCCGGTTGCATTCTTAATTGTATCATGCCATGTATTTAATAATTTCAGATATACATATTATCTCGTCCTAAAAATATATTTCAATGTGAATTTAAAGTAGCATATATTTTTAATAAATCTACAAGCAGACAACGCACCGTGATACTGTGCAAATAAAATAACCCAACATATATAAATTAAATAAATATATTATTTTAACAGATTGGAAGAGGACAACTTTAATTAGTCATAAAATTTAAGAAATTAATTGCAAATCATAATTATAATTGTATTTTCCGTAGGTAACTTCTTCATGTTGAGTAATTGTCATGTAGAAATATGGTATCAGAGGTTTAGATCAGTATATAAAGATACATGCTAGGCTAAAACAGGAAAAAAACCATGTCTATTCAACATTTATTTAATTCTATTCAAACCTTATTTAATTTCATGGTTTTAGGGATACCAAAAATATTTTATGCTCATACGCTAAAAAAGGAAAAGACCATATTTATTAAATCCCTATTTAATTTTATTTAAACCCTATTTAATTTCATGATTTCAAAGATACCAAAAATATTTTACGTGGAAAAAACTATGCTATTCTACTCCTATTTAATTATATTCAAACCCTATTTAATTTCATGATTTCAAGGATACCAAAAATATTTTACATCCATATGCTAAAAAAATAAAAAAACTATGTCTATTCAACTCTTATTTAATTATATTCAAACCCTATTTAATTTTTATGATTTCAGGTATATAAAAATTATTTTATACGCATATGCTAAAAACATTATATTGAAAACATTTACACTAAAGACACCAAATGTGGTTTTGCTTTAATAGTATAGATAATACTAAATAAAAAAAATCATTCTTTTGCATTAATTACATTTTTATTTATAATACTCCCTTATAATGTATTTAAATTTCCGTTGTATCAATAAAATGATCGTGCATATTCTAGATTCAATTATACTATTTTATTTTAATTTGATTCATGTCTACTAGTTTTAGGAAGAATTTAAAATTAATAAAATAGGAAAACATACTAAGAAAGTTTTAAGACAAGTAAAAGATTACTTGTTTAATATTATTAGATACATAATACATTTAACAACATATTATGTAAACTATATAATACAAAACATATATATACAATATTTATATTTTTAAATAACATTAATATGGTTAAAAATATTATTTACATTTCATAAATTGGAACGGAATCACAATTTCTTCTAATAAATTTACGAATTGAAATGTCACTTAATTCCCTTCCAATGATGCATCTAAACACAAAAATGCTATTAGAATTTAGAATTGTGATTCCATTTCAACTCTATTTTAGCATACTACATACATACATGATATTAGAGTGAAATGTCACATATGACCCTAATATCTAATGTTTAAGAATTATAAATAAATAAAATGACTTTTATTTTTTTTTATTTCTTTTAATGTGAAGCGTTTCGATTCGGATTTAAATGGTTTGGTTCAATTCAACCCCTCAAACTAGACCATAACCGTTTAGACTCTTCATGAACTGAACCGCAAATCAAGTCGAAATAAAAAGAACTACATTTTGCAGTTTGATTCGATTCGATTTGATTCAATGAATAGTCTTAGACTGCTTATGAAATCGCTAACCAATACTAATATTTTTTAAATAAAAGATAAAAATACATAATTTTATAAAATTATTCATATATTATAATATTATCCTAATATCACGAATACTCCATAAGATCGGATCTATTTGAAGAATCATAGATTAAGAAATCAAAATTTTTCCGTGTATGGGCACCATGGATAAATAGCGAAATGGAAAAGGAAAAAAAAAAATCAAATCAAACATCTCACGAGCAATGATTTAAGAAACAACCGTTCAGAGCTAAAGAGTAAAGAAAAGAGATTCAACGTTTATATCATAAAACCAACCATGTAAAACGGAAATAAATTAATTCTAAACAACATGAAGAAACGTAGATCTTTCATTTACTTTTTTGCCAAATTTGCAAAAATAAAAAGCGAAGAGATTCAATAAAACAGTTAATTTTCTCTATATACACTTATACATAAAAATATAGGGCAAAAAACACGTCTACTATTATTTAAAAAAAATTACTAAAATACATATTATACAAAAAATTACTAAAACACCATTGTCATCACATTTATTACATGCGATATTGCATTGGTACTTATGTAAAATTTTTTATTCAATTAATATTTATATAATTTTTTTCAATAAACAATAAATTATCTCTAAAAATTTATATAATAGTGTCAAACATATAATAATTTTTATCTTGACAACTGACATTACTCCCGCTACTAATATTTTGATAAACAACAAATAGTCAACAAGTAGAATTAATCACTCTTTTTCAAAGAATAGTGGTGCACTATTCAAAGCAACATATGCTAATCTTTTTTTTTTCAAAAAATGAAATAAACACAGGCTACAAAATAGGAAAATATAAAGTTGGGCAGTATGAAACCTCGATCTCTTTGTTCGTTCATAGAGTGCCAACCATTACACCATGCAGCTATTTATGTTTTTATTTTTACATTTTTGTCTAAAATTGTGAGTTCAAGTCAGAATATTAAGTGTAGTATTTTAGGTTTTTTTAATAAAAATTCTAATTTTTATTTTTATTTTACATTTTTTCCTTTTCCGTGAGAAAAATGTGCAAATTTTGTAAAAATATGATTTTTATGGAAAAATAATACAACTTTTTATAAAGAAGTAGGCTTTCTTTTCTTTAGAAAATGTTGTATGCTCATGCAACTTTCAAAACTAATATAATTAAAAGTATGATTTTGTCACAATCTCACTTAAATAATCACCTGCAATCACAAATATGTGATCACCATAAGGAATGAAACATACGACACATTGTCCTTTACAATCAAAATAATTACAAAATGAAATATTAATCATATTAAACATGTAATGTTATGCAAAGTAACACTCATATATTATGAATATGCTGGTACCCAAATGCAAGCACACGCGCGCGCGCGCACACACATATATATATATATATATATATATATCAATCTAACTAAATGTCCATGGTTTGCATGTAACTATCTTAAAAAGGCGGCTTTAATAGAATTTGCTCTAAAGTTATCATATCATATATAGACATGTAAAATGAAGACCATCTTAAAAGTTAAAAGTTATAGTACAGCAGGCACAAAGAACTGGATACTTTACCAAAAGACACAATAAGATAAACTATATTCACAACTATAAATTAAAATCACTAAAAGAGGAATGACGGTTTCAAGAAAGAAATAATCAAGTTTTCAATTGCTTCTCTCAACTAAATTTGGTCTATTAGATTCATACGCTTTTACCTATCTTATAAAACTTGATCTTGGGTATGCTCTACACTCAAAATCCTAACCCTTGCTTTTAATTAACCTGCAAAATTAAACTATTAAAGAAGAAGCTACATCTAGCTTAGTGAGAGCAACCTCATATGGTACTCTTCAAGCTTAAACAAACCATTTGACAATCATATGCTATGCATCAGGTCAAGCCTGTGAATGAAACAAATATATACAAACATCTAAAAACTATATATATCATAGACTTACGTTTTTTTGTGACAAGGGTTTAAAAGTCAATCTATTACATGTCAACATCCAGATGCCTTCATCTTAGAACCACACACACATACCTTATCTGTTTCATAACAATATCTAAAAAGGGCTACAACTCTTTAGAGATCTAGCCTAATGTGATATAGACAGCTTCAGCAAAAATTTTACAAAAAAGCCTGAGTGCTGTGGAGATCCAAGTTGATGTAATACAAGCAAGTTTACCAAATTTTTTTTAAAAATGCTCCTATCACAAAGATCCAACTTGACGTGACATGAGCAAGTTTAGCAAAAAAACTATACAAAAAAGTTTCCCAAATCACTTTTCTAAACATAAACCATTTATCTGAGATAGACGAGTGGGTAAACATTTCTAAACACAAACTAGCTACCCTCAGCAATGACGTCCGATATGTCTCTTAGTCCTGAGTCGTACTTCTTGAATAAGATTAGGGCTACAATTGAATTGAATTGAATCGAGACGATACAATACTGAGTTTGAATTCGAGTTCAACTCAAAATTTCAAAGTTTGAGTTCGACCAAGCTTAATGTTTAAACTCGAGTTTGGCTCGAAATAAAATTATATAATCTCGAGTTCAATTCGATTAAGCTTATCTAGGCTCAATTTATTAAATATATTTTAAATCCTAATTAAAATAGTATCAATGCCCGAACTTGATTCAAACTCGATTAACATTTATATTCAATAAAGCTCGATTATGCTTGTAAACTAATCAAACTAAACATATAAAGTTCGAGTCCAGCTCGATAAACTATTTAAATGGCTCAAATTCAAATTCGATTCGATTATTTTTAAATCAAAACTCGAATAAATATCAGGTCGAACTTGAGTAAAATGGTGACCACCAAGACTATAAATGAGTTAAGCTACTCGCTAGCTACTCAAGCTCAATTCATTTCAGGTTTGGGTTGGCTTGGCTCGTTTAACTAAATGAGCAGAACTTAAGCTTATATTTAAGCTTGCGAGCTGGCTCGTGAATAGGCTCGTGAGCCAAGTTCACAAATAGACTCGTTAAGAGCCTGTTTAATATAATCATATATAAATATAATATATATTAATATAATATAATATTATATATAATTATTTATATCAATTTAATGTTATAAATATAATTATTTTATAATATTTTATTTATTTTTAAAATGTCAAATTTTTACATTTGAATTTATTTTTTAGTCCGAAATATTTCAAAAAATTCGTTCAAATTAAAAAAAAAAAAGAAAATGCATTTTAAAAAAATAATATTATGGTGATCCATATACTTATAATGAGAAAAGGATTGCTTTATGATGTTTTTCATGCGGGATAGAAGACAAATGCTCTTTGCTTGTCTTCATAGTTTGGCTTCATATCTCTTGTCCTATGTGGATTATATGGCAAAGGAACTTGCCATTAGTACTCTATAAAAGCAATACAATTCCCCTATTCTTACTTACTTGGCTTTGTGCTAGCCTACTAGGCAATGTAGTCTTGCTACATTAGCTAGCAAATGAAATATATTTTTCTTGTGAGACTTTTATGCTTGTGTAAGATTGCATACGTAATATGTCTCACATAGTTTACACTCGATAATTGAGAGACAACCCTTAAGTATAGAAACAAGTGATGACTTAGCCATGAATAAGTTAGTTTTACACATCTAAAAAGCAGTTTTTTTTATCTCCTCCAAAATCAAGAGAATAACGAGGGAAAGGAAAATTTTTTTCTAAAATAACCCTTAAACCCTTCTTTTTTAAATTGCTTATTATCTTTTAGTGACATATAAAATATATCATTATATATTTGTTTGTCTTTTATAATAATTAAGAGTGCGTCTATTTTTCTCTACTTCATTATCCAATCACATAAAATGATTTAAATTATCTAATAATTCATTCTCTTCGTTTTCTTTCCTTCCATAATCTTTCATTTCTAATTCATTCAATGATTCCAAACAAAACCTTAATACATGCTATACTATATTTTTTTAAATGCAATACAACAATTATCACATATATTAAATGTGATGCTCATGTCGCCTTTATTGTATCTGATATACATTAAACATCCTATATCACATATAATAAATGCAATATAGTAATAGTATTTTGGTAATTTTCCTTGTATAATTAATATTTTAGTAAATTTTCTCCTAAAATAACGATAGGCATGAGTTCCACTTGTGATATTGGTTGGATTATTGGTGTGTTTGCTTTGGCTATATTTGATTATCGGGTAAATTACACCAAAAGGTCACAACGTTTGGGGATAAATTTATTTTGGGTCACAATGTTTGGAAAAGTGATTCAATTCAGGTTTCAATGGATATGTGTCAACTTCTCATGTTAACGCATATCAACTTCTCCTAGTGACTCACATCCATAGAGACTTAAATTGAATCATTTTTCCAAACGTTATGACTCAAAATAAACTTATCTCTAATAGTCGTGACTTGTTTTTAATCACTCCAAATGTTGTAACCTAAAATGAACTTGCCCTCAAATATTATGATCTTTTGGTGTAATTTTCCCCTTGATTATACTTGACATGAAGAAGGTTTTTTGTTTTTTTTTGTTTTTAGTTTTTGTTTTCTTTTTTGTGTGTTAAATAACACCTAAAGCTATTTCTATTACACTTTTTCATGACATACTTAATGTATATAATTTTAAATTGTCATCAAAACTTACTCTATTAAACATTCCATAGAGTCTTTAGGATTTCATTTATCTTAAAATATCCTCAATTTACTTTAAGCTTATTTATGGTGCATAAATATGTTTTTGTTGCTTGATGAATGAATTTAATGTGTCAATGAGATTTGGTATTTGAATTGATAGTATTACTTGTTTGTTATGTATATGTTAAGATTAAGTTTTTCAATAAAACAATCCAAACATAGCAAATTTTTGAACCCAAAATCAAGCCTAAGCATTTAACAAACTCTAAGCCCACATACATATACAAAATACAAGCCTAAAGCCTTATTTCTTCGTCCTAAAATCTGCCATCAAAGTCAAACATATATGAGATAATCACAAGCTCCTTTTTGACATTTTCTCCACCCCAAAAACAGACAACCCAAACCGATGCCTACAACAACAACAACAATCCTAGTTTCTTCTTCAAATTCCTCAAACAGTCCACCTAAATCCTGCATCAAGACTAAATCCTCAAGTTAAAGTGATATAAGGTAATGAGTTTTTGTTCATGTGGTTATTTATTTGTTTAATTCCTTCATGAATATGAATTTTATGTTATAAAAATTTCTTGATGAATTGTATGTGATGTTGGTGATCTAAGTAGGATTATTGTGTTGTATAAGTTCTAGATATTGTGATGATAAGGAAGTGTATGTAGTTATAGTTGTTTTGAGTAGATGAGTGAGTAGTTGATGTGTATGGGGTTATAATTGTTGTAATTGATGATGAAATGGTTGGGATATGTTATTATGAATGTGAAGTAAGTAGGTATGATGATTTTGAGGTATATATGTGATGGTGTGTAATCACCAAGCTTACAATTTATAAATCTTATTAATCTTAGATCCGCACAAAGGCAGCGCATCTATCGTGTAATATAGCAATTAATTCGGATATCGTCTTAAAGATCTATGTGCAGCTACTAGTACTACCTTTTATATTATGTAGTCTAAATTATCAAATTGAATATTAATTCAAATTGTTAATTAAACTAATAACTAGTAAACCCTAATTTAAGATATGAGTGCTTTTCTTAAAATTAATCAATTCACAAATTATGTCCTTAGTTTCAATCTACCCTAGCCCTTTTTATCCTTAAAATGTAATTTCAATTGAATAAATCTTTATCTTGAACTACCAGATTACATAGATAGATTAATTACTCTCTTTAAGTCAATTAACCCCTAATCCTAATTGCAGAAGTGGAATTTCTTCCTTCACTAAAGTTAAATTAGAATTGCATAAAGTTCATGAACCCTAATTAAAGAAAATGAATTCAGAGGCAAAAAGTTGGAAAAACCCTATTTCTAGGTGAATTACTCATCTTCTTTACTCATGAGAGATCTATTTTATTCGTTGAAATCTTCTTTTCTAATTGACATAAACCAAGTTTATAATGATTCAGGCCTAAAATCATCACAAACAACAAAACAATTCATGAGTAAAATTCAAGATCAAAACTTTATTCAATCAAAAGACAAATATGTACATAGGGTTAGGTTTTCTCAAAACTTAAGACATAACAAAACTACTCTTCCATAGAAAATTCAACGACAATAAGCATAAAGGAAGAATTGGGAGAAATCATGATAATAAAACCCTTGTAGAAATGTTGTTTGTGAACTCCTGATGTTGTGCAGCAATTTTCCTTGAAAAGCGCTCCAAGATCTGTACTTTAGGGTTAGGAATGGAGTATGATGATTCTTTCCTTTAAAACAATGGAAAAGAAATCTATAGTATTTCGAACATACACGACCTACACGACCCATGGAGGGAGATCACGTACAACTAGAACGTGCCAAAAATCTATGTTTTTAATTCGTACACGACATGTGGTTCACGACTTGTGTATCTTGTTGTGTACTCTTGATGGTTTCAAAACTTCATCAATCTTTGTTCTTTTCATTATAAATCCTTCAAAAGCTCAATTATCTTATTTGACCTTGAAATGACAATTCATTCAATAAATGTCCTTTTTCTTTAGTAATTCAAATAAATATCATATAAAATATAATCAATAAAGCACAATGATTAACGGTCTTAGGACACTTATCAATATGATAGTTTAAGTGAAGTAAGTTAGAATTTTTCGAAAATTGAAACAGAGACATGTTTTCGGGCACTGGAACAAGAATCACGGCGTGACCTTTAATTTTGACATGGATTTTGACACTTTGCATGAGTCACAAGCGTAATTCACATTTGGGTAGCCTCTGATTTGTGAAATAGGCTGATCAGGGGTGTGATTGATTTTGAACATGTATGGTTTTGCAAAAATTTAAGAATCACAATCGTGACCTTACCTTTGCTAGCCTCAGGTCTTTTGAAACTTTTTGCAAATCTAAATGTCACAGAAGTGATGCTTTCCTTGGTAGACTTGGGTAATAAAATTTTGAGTGATTACGGGCGTGATTTCTCTCATAGATGCGTGTGATGCTCCCCTTCGCCTTGATCATGGCCGTGATCCGATGTTGCCTTGTTTTTATAAAAAGATAAAATAAAATAAGATAAATAATGATGATTTCAAGGATTAAAGAGAGTAGAGCAATAGGTGAATATATGTATAAGTGTATGTTATGTTATGTTTTATAAGGTTTTGTTTAGAATGTGAATTTTATGCTAGTGTAGTCTTTACTTGAGATGTATGTTAAGATCTTCATGATCTAATTTCCTTTATCATATTACTCGACGCCATTGGGTCTATTTAATGGTTCTTTTGCCATGAATATCTTGGGTACACGGTAACGAGGATGTTGTTCGTCAGTATAGGCAATCCTAAATTGATCTTAACTAAAGAAGGCTTAAAAAGTGTTTGTATTGGTTGTGCTTCCATTGTTGAATCGGTTCAGGAAGTGGCAACCTTGTCTCAAGTAGGATACGGTAGTAGGAGCTTAGGCTATCACTGTCATAGTGCTGTGGTAATTTATAAGCGGCTTAGTGGATAGTCGATAGGGCTAATAGTATCGACATAACGTTTATTTATTCTTAAGAGGAAATAATATGATTTAATTCGCGTTTATGGGACTGGTTGAACTAAGTGATACTATGGATTAAGTTAAGTAAATATGAGAAACGACTATGATCCCTAAATGAAGCTAATTTTCCTTTTCAGTTATATTATCTAGAAGATATATGTATTCGGACTGCTTATAACCCTTTATGTAAACCTCTAGATTTTTTTCGATGGTTCTTAAGTTCAAATCCTAGAACCGGAAGTCAACTAGAAACCCTAGTCAACAAAAACCTAGGCCAAAACTCTAGAGTTTAGATCCGGCAATCCCGTGTTCTTAAACCCTAGACAACAGAATTGAGATGATGGCTTGTAATAGTTCGTATTAACATAGGGGAGTTTAAAAATATCAGATACGTCAATTTTTAGTGTCTTTTGATTCCAAACGGGATCCAATTTTCGAAAACTGTGTTTGAAAACACCGGACGGTAAAAATATTCTGTTTATACCATTAAACTCGTATAATATAAGAAATCTAAAAATATCAGTTTCATAGTTTTTTGGTAGCTAAAAATTACAGATATCGTATTTATACACGTATTTTCTTTACAATCGGTGACTTATTAGTCTTGTTTACTATTCATTGTACTTCTCTACTGTTCATTTATATTAATTTATCTCTACTTTTTCTTACTACATATTCTTACTACTATATACTTGTTTTCTTACTTTTTACCTTTCCAATACATTTTATTTTAAATCATATCTTACATATTAATTATTTTCTTACAAAAATATAAACAAATCAACTCTCTCTCTCTCTTATTCCTCCAAACTGGCGCCAATTCTCCTTCCCCCACACCCCCCCTTCTTCTTCTCATTTTATTTTTTTTCAATTTATTTTATTGCATCTAATTTTCACTCCAAAAATTCTATAAATATCCATTGCTCTCCACTTCTTTCACACCTTCATCTCATACAACAAAACTCTCTCAAAATCTCTCCACAAACACTCTCCACAAAATTCTTTTCTACCAAAACACTCTTTCATTAAACACTCACAAAATCCCTTCCTATACACAAACCATCTACCACATACCATTTACCACATAAGCTTACATTCATTATCTTCTTCCCACTACAAAAACACTTTAGGTAAACTTCTTTCCAACCATTCATTTTAACCATGTTATGTAACTTAGCATGACCATAGTGTTTTTTTGAAACTCACTTGAGTAGTAAAAGCAACTACGTGTTCATGTTTTGTTCTTACACATGAAATTCCTATATTATTATCTTGTTATTATGCTTTTACACATGTTGTTATTAATGCTATTATTGTTATTACCTTGTTGTTATTATGCTTGTAAACCCCTAAAGTTTTGAGATTAATTTAAGCTTAAAACCTAATTAGAAAGTCAATTGGAATCCCAAAGTCAACAAAACCCTAGTTTTGCAATCGTTCATGTTCGTCATTCCAGTTTAAGCAACCCTAGGAAAGTTAGTAAGAGTTTAGTATGTAGAATAGTTCGTAATAACCTGAGAAAGCTTAAAAATATCAGATTAGTCAAACCACGTTTCGTTTTGAGCATAACTAAACACAGTTCTCGAAAAGCGTGTCTCGGAGCTCGGATTAGTAAAAATATTTGGAATATACCATTAGACCCGTAAAAATATAAGATTTTCAAAAATATTAATTTCATAATTTTTCGGTAACTAAAAATATCAGATATCGCAATTATACGCGCATTTTCTTACTACTGATACTTAAATTGTCATGTCTACTTTACATTACACTATTTTCTACTATTCTACACTATTCATCTATCTCTACTTTTTCTTATAACCTACTCTTACAACCCATATCTATATTTCTTAAAATTTTCATTTCCAATACAACTTCACATTTTTCATATCTTACTTTTCATTAATAAAAATGCAAAAAAAAAAATCCACTCCCTCACACTCTCATATTTGCGTCGGCCCTCTCTATCTTCCTCTCCAATTTGTTTTATTTTTATTTATTTAATTAACACAATTAACCTCCCATATTTTCCTATAAATACCCCATCTTCCTTCCACTTCTTTCACACCTTCTATACACAAAGTTACTCTCTAAAATTCTCTCCAAGAATTCTCTTCCAAAGCTTTCTCGAGTTTAGTTCTCTTAGGTAAAAATTCTTCAAGTCTTCTTTATGTTCATCTACTTAGTATGAGCTTAGTGTGTGTTTTCTAAACCATGAAGGTTAAGAAAAGTAACAATGGGTTCATACTTTGTTTTTGTTCATGATCTAATTTTTTTATGTTGCTTTTATATATGTTACTAAATTATCTATGTAGCTATATATATATATATATATTAGAGCATATAAGCTCATTTGTTTTGCAATTTATTTACTTTCATGTTGTTTTTAAGACTAGTCTTTCTAGTTTTAGACTTGTCCTCATCAAGTCAAAACATTTCTTTTTTTCTTTTTATGGGACTAGTCTATTCTTAGTCCCGGGATACCTTGATAAAGCTAAGGTTTCAATACTTTTATTTATTTACTAGCTTATTCTTTTAAGTTATTATGATTCTTTATGTTTTCATAACTCTATGATTTATATTCATGCATGAACATAATGATTCTTGTCTCACAAAAAATAAATGAGGAAAGGTTTTCTTAAAATAAAGATTTTTCTAGAAATAAAAGTAGGAAGTAACTTTTTTAAAACAAAAAAGTTATCTTAACAAACTTAGAGGAGTTCATAGAAATTTTTATGACATAGAAAGAACTTTTTGAGTAAACAAAAGTTTTGCTAAAACGTCACATTTCATCAAGTACAAGAAATTTCTTTCATGAAAATAAAATAATTTTAAGAAACTAGGAAATTATTTCTATGAAGATATAATTGTTAGTATTAGAAACAAAGGAAATAAAATCATTCTTTAAAAATTTAGAGGAAAAGGAATTTTCTCATAACTTGACATATTCTCTAATAAAAATAAGAAGAATTTTCAAAAGTTCCATTTTTCTTTAGAAGATTTTACTTTACAAAAATTCATGGTTTGAGACAACTTCATTAACTTCATACATTTGATATGAGTCAATAAATATATGTATATGCATTTCAAAGGTTTACAAGCAATTATAATATCTATCTCTTCAAAATGAGATTTTGTTAAAAGAAGGAATTCAAGATTGTAAAAATTCGTGGTGAATTTGGTCACCACTTTTTTGGAACCCAAATGACTTATTTTGATGAAAATAATTTTATAAATAGATAGATCTTTTCGAATAGGTAGAAAACAGTATATAATATGCGAAATTCCGAGTTAAAATTAGCAAGTTATGGCCATTTTAAGTTGGAATTTCCTCCAATCCGATTTTACCGCGATTTTAAGATAAAATTGGAGTTTTCAAGAATAGAAATTCTATGAAAAACTCATTGTGGGTATTTCATCTTGTCTAGGTGAAGGAAGAATGGAGATCACTTTCCCAGAAGACTACTTCGATTAGGAAGCTATCGATGTGGAGTGAGTTAATCTTTACTAAGTTACATTTCCTTATTTGTGCTTGTAGGTAGTAGCACTAGAAATTAAGGAAAAGATAAAATTATTGTGTGATTTGAATTTATGATTGGTTGAATAAGTTAAGAATATCGAAAGAGGAATTGATAATTAAATTGTGATTCTTGCATTGATACGATGAATATTGTTTTTGATTGCCTTTAACTTGAACTCAACATTATCTGGTAAAACTTATATTGAAATAAATCATGTATATCATATTTGTGAGTCACATTTGTTTCACTACTATTCTCATGTGGGGAAACGAGGAAGTTGTAGTGGTGGCTAGTAGGAGCCGGAAAGTCTACATGGGACAGTAGGAGCTGGAAAGTCTATAGGGCAAGCAGGAGCCAGCAAATCTGTAAATATTGATAGTTGTATGGGCCTGTAACCACCCAACCCTCGACATGAAGGGCGTAAAATCCATGCTACACTTGATTTCCGGTTAATCTTGTGTATTTTGTTTGCTCATGTGTTTGGTGCATTTTCATATAATTGTTTAAGTACTTGTTTGATTTATGGAAATGTCTTGTAGATGAGAATTATCTCACTAAGCTAGATTTACTTATACCCTTATAGCTTTTTGTTACAGTATGATTATCTTTGGTTGGCACCGAGGAGCCCCGTATGCCAGGTATGAGCCAAAGCCACTAGGAGTTTTTGGGAGAAGTTATATGTATTTAGTTTTGAACATAGACTTCTAAGAAAATCTCTATAGTAGGCTTATGTTATAGTTATCTTTACTTTGTTAATGGACCATTTTAAGACGGGGGAATGCCCCTAAGATGATGTAAGAGTTTGTTATTTAAATGAAAATTCTATGTTTATTTATATAAGTTCTTGCTTGCATTTATTATCTACTTAAATGTAATACCCCTATGAGTCTTCTACTATCTTGGGAGCATGCCTTACATGTGATATTGAAACTCCTGCATGACGAAGGTTGTCATTCATTAGCTTTAATATTATATGCGGCGGACTGCCACGTTTAGGGTACCTTCTGGGGCGTAACAATACTCTAACCTAACTCTATATATATTATTAAGTATATATATCTATATATTTTTAGAGCCTAATGCTTACTAACTTTCTCTAACTTGCTATTATTGCTTTTCTTTTTTTTTCCTTTTTTTTCTTTTTCTTTTGGGACTAAGTCCCGGGATGTCTTGATGAAGTTAAGGCTCCTAATACTTGATGGGATTGTCTTGATGAAGCTAAGGCTTCTAATGCTCGACCGGGATACCTTGATAAAGCTAAGGTTCCCAATACTTGATATATTATCTTGCTTATTATTAATTTGTTCTCATATATTTTCATCATTTTTCATATTATGTGCTCATGAACATGCATCATCATAATCATCTTGTGTCAACAAAAATTTAAAGTAGACTTTTCTTAAATAAAGGAAAATGAAACTAAACTCGTTTAATATATAACCTTATCTCGAAATCAAGATTTTGTTACCAAACACATAAGAAAAATTTTTTTCAACTCTTTTTAAACTCACCAAGATTTTTCTTAAATAACAACAAAGATGATTTCATAAAAGAAATTAACCAACAAAATAAACATTTTCTTTTATTATAAACTACATAAAGTTTATCAAAACTTAGCATAAATATTTTCTTGGTAAACAAATTTTTCATAAAAGTTTATTTGTAGGATTTAAAGTAACTCTATATAAACAACTAAGAACAAGGCTAGTTTTCAAAGTAAATAGAATCACCTCACTAATTTATAAACCCATATAGAAAAATAAAGGATTTCCAAGTTTATAAATGATAAACCCACTTTCAAAAGAAATAAAAAAGAATATAAGTATGGTGATTTCAAAACAATAAAATTTTACAACAACTTAAAAAGGAATAATTTCTTTTCAAGTAAAATTGGTAAAAGACTTAAAGCACCAAGTTTTGTAAATAAAATTATATTTGAAAAAGTTAGAAGAGAAGAATATATGGATAAGAAGACTTGTTTAACCAAAACCATTTTTCTTTAAAGGAAATATATATATATATATATATAAAAGTTATCAATAACTTAATAAAACTTTGGAAACTTAATTTTTGCCACAAAAAGAAAAAAATTTATAAAAGGCTAAAGTTAAGGGAAAAACTTAATTGTTTTAGAAAAGAAATTAGAAAACAAAATAATAATATACTTGTTTACAATAACTTAAGAAATTATAAAGTTTCTCCAAAATACTTAGAAAGGACTTTGTTAAGTTTCAATACCTTAAAAATAAATTTCTTCATGAAAAATAATCGTTGAGACAACATAATTAGAATATTGCATTTAATATGAGTCTATATAAATACTTAAAGGATTTTTCAACCATATATGTATCTATATTTTTGTTAAAAGGATTTTTTTAATAAAATTGAGTTTGGAAGCTTTTTTTTTTTGCAAAAAATTGGAATTTCTCGTTTTGGTTCTATATCGAAGCTTTTAGGAATCCAAATGACCTTTTATGTAGAAAATAACCTTAGAAATGGATAGATCTTTTCGAGTAGGTAGAATCGATATATTATATGCGAAATTCTGAGTTAAAATGAATAAGTTATGGCTATTTTAAGTTGAAACTTCTCTCTATATGAATTTTGACGAACTTAGTAAAATATAATTACAAGTTTAAGTAGGACTTCCAAGAAATACTCATTTTGAGTATTTCTCTTGTTTAGATAATGTGGAGGCCGAGTTTTCGTATTCCAAGGATTTCCTTGACTAGAAGTATCCGCACAATGGCCGAGTAAGTTTATTTCTTACATTATGTACTTGTGATTTTGCTTGTAAAATAGTGGCATTAGAATTAAGGAAAAGATAAAATGGAAAACGCATGTGATTTCATACTTGGTTGAAATTACGATTAAGCATATCGAGGCATGAATTGTTTATAATGAATGTTTGATCTAGTATAAGATTGATCATCTGAAATTCTATGATCAGGCACAAAATATTTAATTATGCCATGAGTACTTAACTAAAATAATTCTTGCATGTTATCGGGTGAATTCATTGCATTTATTACTATTCCTTTGGTGGGACAAAGGCTTAGTAAGGAGATTCATAGAGTCTGTAATTTCTATAAAGTGACTAGACATCGTCCGAATCAACTAGCGATGAGAAAACATCCGAACAAAATGCATTTGGCAGCTATGTAGTGGCTCGAAAATAAATTACAAATAAGTTGGTTTATAATACCTTTTATTTTTTCAAGAAAGTTGTTAAAATAAGAATTGTCATGAAATTATGTTGTATGATAGCGGCCTATTTGGTCTGAAATACCTAACCACCAAATGGAGGGGTAAATCCATTCAAACATATGATTTCCGGAAAATCATATGAATTGTTTGCCCACGTGCTTGTGCATCTCATATGGTTACTTAATAACTTGTTTTGTTTATTGGATGTCAAGTGTTTAATTGTGGAAATAAATCTCACCAAGCTGATAGCTTATACCCTCTTGATATCTTTTGCAGCTTCCATACCTTTGATTGGAACCAAGAGGTTATTTTACCTAGGTAATGCCTTGAGCCGAGCTCTTATGAGTAGAAGTGCAAGATAAAAGTAGATATGGTTTCCAAGAGGAGTCTCAAAGGAGTAAATCGTTTTATGTTAGACTCGTTATTAGACTTAGTTATCTTTTATAAGGGAATGCCCCTTGATGTTGTAAAGATTCCTTAATAGTTTTTATGAACCTTGGTTATACATTATGATTTATTTTCTCAATTGCTATTGTGTATAACTACTTAAAACGGCATGATCCGAAGTTTGGTCCACTACAATAGTGAAGGTACGCCTTACACTCGATATTGAGACTTTCGGGACGACTAAGATTATCATACTTAAGCCTTAATATTGAGTGTGGCGGACTGTCACGTTTAGGGTACTCTTTGGGGTGTAACACCCTGAGCGTCTTGTCGTTACTTAGAACCCCCAGCTTCCCGGTAACTTGATCAGAGTTTGAATACTCCTATGTTTCTTGACAAACTTAATTATTAGATAATAAATTGAAGGTTGTTGCATTGCATATAGTCTAAGTGTGCATGTCACTTTGTATTTGTTTGTGTTACTTGTGTCTTGGGCCTTAGTCTCACTTTTCTACTTTGTAGGTATTGATGATGATGATGAGTTCTATGCTCAGTGGGGTTATGGGACCGATTTTGAGGACTTTCTAGAGTGGGAGGATTAGGAACCCGACCTTGGCTATGGAAGTTTTTGTAATAGATATGAAGAATGTTTTATGAATAATGTAATAGTTGTTAAAGGCTTTGTGAAAACTAATTTGTATTTGTTATAGACTCATCATTAAGCTTATGTTTGAATATCCTTTATACACATATATGTATTATCTCTTTCTTCTTATGTAAAGAGAACAACAAAGTTTTGCTAAGTTATGTATAAAAATTCCCTTAAGGATATGTTTTTAAGTTATGATTCTCATGATAGATTTAAGCAAATAATTGATACAAACACTTTCTTTACAGACAACCTTACATGGAATACTGTAGGATTACATATGGCTGGAGGACTAGATATATGTTGTCTAAGTGATCGCTTTCCGCTGAGTCTGGTCCCTTACATATCCATATGTCTTCCAAATTTTTATTTTGAATAGTATACCAGTGTAAACTTATAAAGTAGCTATTTTACAAATTTACATGATCAAACTAACATCCATGATCTTATTTATCATTAAACTTATTTTAAAGAGAATAGCTTGAGAATCAATGTATAACTCCCAAGGGTGTCGACATATGTGTGAGAAATAAATATTGACACAATTTCCTTCAAAAACTTTATATCGAGAATGTAATACCTTAGGAATAGATTTTAATTCTTCAATAGGAAATTCCTCTTCACAACTTATAAATATGAGGATTTGCTAAATGTGATTAAACTTTCAAAAAAATATCTTCAAACATTTAGCATTTGTCTTTATTATTTTGTTGGATGGCTCATGTAGATTTCTTTAATGATTTTGAGATTTAAGTAAGGATATTGTAAGAACTTGTTAAACTATCAAGAAAATGGTATTCCAAATCTAGATTCTAAGACATTTATTTAAGAAACAGGAGTACCTACTTGGAGACAGTATAGAGCTTCAACTTTGCACTCTCTTGTCTTTCTCTTGCTTTTTTATTTAGCTAAGAGGATATGGAAAAGGGTTGAACTTGAGATTGGTGTAGAGTTTGATGATAAAAAAAAAAAGGACTACTTACATTTCATATTAAACCTAATAACCATTTTATTTGCAATCTATATTAAGACCACATTCAATAGCGTCAATGTGTGACATTCCATATATAAGACACATGAATGTCTCAAGTCTAAGGATTATTATACACTTGTCCATATAAAGGAAGGGCTTATGACATTAAATACGTGATATCCTTTATTCGCCAGTTGTGACTAGTATATCCACTTAACTTTGGACAATAACATATATAACTTTGAATATATTTCCTTAACCTAAGCTATACAACATATGGTCTAAATATCTATACTCCTCTAAATATTTATCCAACCAAGAACAATTTAAATAATATGATGTCATGGAGCTCATACTGATAATATACATCATTATTATTTCAAACACTATCTAATTATCTATGATACTTTATTGTAAAATATGTATACAAATAGAAAAGTATATATATATATATGATAATACTTGCCTTTTATTAATAATATCCATAAATACATAAAATGTCTTGGCACATAGTGCATAATTACAATACTAATATCTCATTATTGTATGATTTTCAAAAAAGATTTTGTAGAAAACGTTTCACAACCACAAACTTTCATTTCCAAAATGCACCATGAATATTTTCCATGAAAGTTCTCCAATAAATACACAACTAATATGCAAGAAAGTGAGAGTTTATTAGAATTTCAACTTCTAACTTCTATACTATGATCTATACCAAAAAAACTATTTGAAGAATCCCAAAACTCCTACAACTCTTTTGTACTCCACTATTCTTATTAATATGTGCTTAAGGCTTTGTTTAGAATGATATAATGAATTAGGAAGGAAGGATTGTGGAAGGGAATGATTATTAGAGGAATTTATTATATGTCCCTAAAATAATAATAATTTAAAAAATAAGGGTATAAGAGTAATTTAAAAAAAAAAGTTCTCTTTCCCTCCTAATTTTATCCATTTTGGAGGGGATAAAAAAAAGTTATGGGACCTAGAAAAAATATTACATCTATTTTTGTAATGGGGCTTTAAAAATAAAAATAAAAATATTATTTATTTGTTTGGACTTGACTCGTGGGCTAGGTGACAGAGCTTGACTAGTCCGGCTCAGTTATATTGAGATGGCTTGGGAAGATTTGGCTTGGTGGGCTTGGAATAGGAATCGTTGGACCGATCCGCCGCATCCAACCTTTCTCAAGTAGACTCATACACACACATGAGATGACTGTTGGCCTTGGCCCATGAGGAGCTCATTCAAGATAAACATGAATTAAGCTTACTCCATCTCATCCGTCAATCACTGAGGTGATCCGACGGTCGTCATCTACAATAAGTGCATATAAATACTCAGTTATTCTTCCTCATTTGGAACTTCTGGAGAGAGAAGATAAACAACAGTTTCTAAAGAAGGTATTATTTAGAAAGATCAGATAAGGCAACTCAAGTGATTTCTATTCCAACTACTCAAGAACTGTAAGGTCGACTCATGAGGTCTACTTAAACTCCCTTACTTGTCACTTGTGCATTTGAGAC
Source organism: Combretum micranthum (assembly GCA_024138025.1). Lineage (NCBI taxonomy): Eukaryota > Viridiplantae > Streptophyta > Magnoliopsida > Myrtales > Combretaceae > Combretum > Combretum micranthum. Next base: position 250,972 of record JAMXBD010000666.1, on the reverse strand, counting down.
ATTGAGACTGTCTGTTCCTCCCCCCCTATCATTCTTCCAAGCCATCCCGTCATCAAGTGTCATTTCTTTAGCAGCATTCTAAGGTCATGTACTAGGCGCGAGATCCACATGACACATGGTGACTACTACCAACACAGACCCCTGCATCTACAGTTTTCTCTCCCATCATTTTTCCTCTCAAAACAAACAAAGGAATTGAACTCGATCCTCCCTCATTTCCTCCTCTCCTCAATCATTCCTTCCCAATTCCCCCTTGCCAAACATAGCGTAAACATTTTTAATTTGAAGCTAGACTCCTCAAGATATATCATCATATAACCAAGAATCGATTAGGATGTGAAAACACAATCATACTACTTACCTTGTAGAATCTCCAAAGGGTTGCAATTGGTCTAAGAATCTACTATCGTGTAAAGGGAGGATAGGAAACCCAATGGTAAGAAAAAGAGGGGGAAAAAAAAGAAGAGAGAGAGGGAAAAAATAATATATGATGGTTGGAACTTAGAATTGTTTCAAACTGTTTACTTCCATTTAAAAAAAAAAAAGAAAAAAAAAGCCGTTTTACTTAGAATTGTGCAAAGGGTCTGTTTGTTTTATCATATTTTTGTCATTTTTATATCATAGATTTATTGTTTTCAAACAGAAGTTTGTCAAAAAACAGATACTGATGAAAACTTGACAGTTTTACTTATAAAATGACTAAACAGATATGATATAGCTATAATATAGATATGATATAATTAAGTTACAAATACAATATAGACAAAAACTTCATAATCCAAATAGACCTTAATTACATGAAAGTAGAAATTGTAAACAAAATTACATTTTTGTACTAGCGATCTATATGTATATTTACTTTGCCATGATTAATACTTATTTGATATTTTATTTATGAATAAATATCATTACAAATCTACACGTCCAATGGCAAGTTCCATGGAATCGGTGTTCACGATATAGATATGATACAGATAAGTTACAAATGCAGACTTGATATAGACACAATTTAATCATAGACAAAATTACATTTTTGTACTAGCAATCCATATTTATATTTACTTTTCCATGATTAATATTTAATTTATATTTTATTTTATGAATAAATATCATTACAAATCTATGTCATCAAACAAGTTCCATGGAATTGGTGCTCATGATTATGTTATGGATAAATATCACGAATGATACTTAAACTTTGGCAATTAAGTACATTAACTTTGAAATTGATGAATTTAGTATTTGATAGAGCTTTTCGTGTACACTAATAGTATATTTATCAAGTTGGCTAACACTGTCATTCTACGTGACGCTTTAAACCAATACGACAGAGCAATTGTTGGCATACGCAAAAGTTCTTTTAAATACTAAATCAATCAATTTCAAAGTTCATGTACTTAATTGCATATTCTGTCAAAGTTTAGGTATCATTTGCCATATTTACCCTTAATGCTATTAATAAACAAAAATTTTCTTTAAATGTATAGAGATGGTTTGGTTTTATATTTTCCATGAGTAAAATAAAAACATTAATATAGAATTTGGTTGCAAAAATTGAATAGTACAAGTACAATTCACTTGTATTGAGTTTGTTATAGATAACGGTGGATAAGGATTTTTGTGTTGTCAATTGTTTGGTACATGCAACTACAACACAAAAATATTATAAATGGTTTAAGTTGTCCAATGATTTGTAATATTCTGTACATGATACTATTTTTTTTGCAAATTTTTTCGGTACTCTTATATCACGTTTGGTACGCGAGAATTGTTTGGAATGAAATAGATTGGAATGGGAGGAATGGATTGGAATGGAATGAGAGACGAAATGATTAATCCATTTATTTGTTTGGATACATCATGGAATGTAATTGATATGTTATTTGTCAAAATTATCCTAATAATTAATGTGAATAATAAATAAGTGAGAGAATAAAATATAATTCAATATTAATCATTTATAAGAAAGGAATGAAATCGCGATTCTACCTTCTGAAAGACAAAATCGAATTTTCCTTCAAAACTGGAATCATCGATTCTTAAAAATAGAGATTCCGGGTTTTAGAAATGCAACCAAACATAAGAATAAAAATAGAAGCCGGAATTATAATTCCATTATGGGTTTATTCCCACAGACCAAACGTGACATTAAAGAATATTACTCCATATCAAAACCCATTACAACAATCAAATAAAGTACTAGAATTTTTATATAATTTAGTCCTACAAATTGATGCGAGGCCCTTAAAGGAAAAGACAAAAGAACAAGACGAAAAGACCACGGCAGGAAGTGTATATCAACAAAATATATAATATCTAGAAACTTTCTACCGCAACAACCAACTTTAATTACATTTTTAATTCCTTATTCGCTTATGTTCGGAGCATAACTACAGCCTACAGTCCTTGAGGGGTAAAGGTTATCTTTTCTGGCAAAAGAAAAATCACAGAAAAATTTCTAATGTCGATTTCGTAACGTTTTATCCTTAACACGAAGCTGATATCTTGAATATACACATTGACACGAGCAACATGATAGTGTTGATAAGTAAAAATTAACAAAAAGGATTTAAAAAAAAAAAGTGAAGATTTTTGTCAGTTTATCAATCCATAATAATAATTTAATCATGCAAATATAAATTAAATAAAAAAATTATATAGATACCGGTGCAAAATTATATATTAAACATGAGATTTTACTTTTCATACACATTTTGTATGTCTTACATGCTTTTTTTTTTTTTTAAATTCTTGCAAAAATACTGAAACATACCATTTATAATAAATAGCATGTTAAATATACGACTTTACGTTCTATTTATGGTAACTCGCCTATTTAACATGCATTCATGTAATTTTTGTAGAAAAATATAATTGCTTCTTTCACATGTGATTTTGTATCGATATTTACATAATTAAAATTATGTCACTGTGTATTTAAGAAATTTCTTCTTGCAACATTTTTTTCTTCTACAATTGCTAGACACATACTGCACACAAAAAAAAAAAAAAAAGCTAATGAAAAATCTTAACCCCATGAAATCATTAGTTATATATTTTTTGAAAATAAAAAGAGCAAGAATTCTTTGAATTCACCATAGAAACTAAAGGTGCCGTTCATCGATGCCCTGTCAATGAGTTTAATAAATGATTCTTTCGTTTTCAAGGTAGGCTATTAATTATTATATTATTTAAGCCCACCTAGGAGAATTTGATGTCTTTTTCAATTTTTTTCATAGGGCTTTCGTTCTATTAAAATAATTTAAGCAAAATCAATTAAAACACACACACACATATATATAATATATATATATTTACAATAATCCAATTTAGAAATATTTAGGCTTAATCCAATGATCATATGAACTAGTCTCATAAAAAAGTATGATTGTAAGATTTTTAAATAAATTATGTTATAATAAGATAATACTTCAATGCCAATAGCTTTGTGACCTTGTATCTCATTTGAGAGTTTTTAGATTCAAATTTCCTCTTTTCCGTTGTAACTGTCATAAAAAAAAAAAAGAAAAAAGATAATACTTCAATAATAGAACTTCATTCAACAATTTATATATTCATTTTTCTGATTTATTATGTACAAGATTAAGTTAACAATTTTCTTGCAATCTATGTCCTCCTTTGTCTCACTAACTTTTGTAATTTTTTTTTACTCTTTTATATTTCACATTTAGCAAGTTGCATTTTTCATAATCATTTTTTTTTGTACTTTCAAAAATATTATGAGCACACTAAATGTGTAAAGAGTTTTAAAACTTCTTCAAATTTTTCTTCTTCTTTCTTTCCTGTTTTTCTCTATAAAAAGAGGGTATAAATAGGACTACACACTTGTTGAGTCAAGACAATATAGTGGAGAGCTCGACTTCAAATTTTAAAACTCGAGCTCAACTCAAGTTCAACCAATCTTTAGAATTTAAGCTTAAGTTCGACTTAAAGTAACACTATATAATCTCAAGTTTGATTCAACTAAATTCGTTTGGGTTTAATTTATTAAAAAAATATTTTTAAAATTCTAATCAAAATAATATAAATACCCAAAGTCGATTCGAATTCAATTAAGATTTATAGTCGACTCGAGCTCGATTAGGCTCGAATAACTTAAGTTCAAGCAAAACTTAACTATTCTTGAACCGAATTCTAATTACCATTGAGCTGAAATTGAGTAGTTTGTCAATTGGTTTAGTTCATTTACATCCTTAGTATAAAGTATTGTTGCTTATCCATTAATCATAGTAATCAAAAGATAAAATAAAAATGACTCATAATAATAAATTAATTATATATTTCTCTTAAATTGCATTATGAACACGCACATCACAAGTACATAATCTACTAGTACATATATATTAGCTAGTATGCCCATACACACATATATACCTCATGTAAATTTGTATGTATATGAATGTGCACATAAACATTATATATATTATTTCGCATTGCCATTAGATAACATATGCATTTAGATGATATACATTAGTGTATGTTAGTGTCAATTTGCAAGATATAAATAATATATATAAGTATGAACCCTTTTACACCACTATTTCGGTACTCTCTCTATTGTAATTAGTAGGGCTACAAATAAATCAAACCAAACCATGTTTCTAAAGGTTTGTATTCAACTCATTTAAATGTTTTGGTTCAAGTCTAGTTGAGCTTTTTAATGTGGTTGAAACACAAACTCAACATTAACCTTTTTAGATAAGCAAGTTTATTTCAAGCTTCTCAGGTACAAATCAAGTTTGATCCAAGCTAAGCACAAAGTAAGATAACTCCAGTAACCCATATGTAGCTTGACTCATATATCTTTTAAGCAACCCAAAAATATAAAAAGGCATTTCTATAGCTTGTCAACAAGTGCCAATAAGGCACACATTAGTATTTTCCATATAAAAATGCCTTCGGAATTGGGCTAATTATCTCTAAGCATTTGAACCAACCTTCAAGAATTATGTTCTGGCTAATATTATGTTAATAACTAAATAAGTAGCTTTGGTAGGATATGAATAGACTGGTGCAATTTATTTCGAAAATTCATAACCATTATCACACAACGATTAAACGTTACTTTGCTTTCGGGTTAAGAAAACAGAAATGAAACACCAAGGAAATGGCCGTAAAGTTTGTGATCCGAGAGGATAGGATCTTGTCTCGTTTAAGAAAACAAGCAATGAAAGTAAACGTGTATATTAATCTTAGAATGATGTCAGCATTACTCCTTGAACTTTTAATATATCTTATACTCGGCTTTTAAAGTTTTTATTTCTAAATTTTATACTAAATTCAACTTTTATTAGTTAAATTCACTACTTTACCTCTGATCGTATATAATATACATGTGTTCTTTAATCCATAAGCGTCTATTGTGATATCATTTTAGATAACGGAGATAGTAACTTTGACAAATGAAAATTTTACTATGATAATGTTTGGTTGCACGAATAGTATAGGATAAAAGAAATTGGACAATACAGTGTAAAGAATATTGGACACCACAATTCGTTTATACCTTGTTCGGTATCACATTTTACTAGATAGGAATTTTTGTATTGTTCATTCTTTAGTATATACAAGTACACAAAAAAAATATTGTAAAAGGTTTGAGTTGTCCATCAAAAAAGGATTTGTCTCATCTTTACGTAATATTATTTTTCTTCAAATTTGCCTAGTACTTCTAAAGTTTGTTGTCCCCTAGCCATGACAAAATTCAAAACTAGAATTTTTGTCCAGTCCAATCTCATAATTTTATGTGAACCAAACACCCCTAAGCATGACATTCAATAATATTATAAATGTAAATTTTGATATATAAAAGTAAAATTAGATATGATATTTAATAACTTTAGATAATATGTATATAATTAAAATGAGAAATAATTCTGCTTTTTTTTTTTGCTAGAAATGTTAAATAATTCAAGTCGCAATTTTTACATAAATCCTTTCATATGTCAAAGCTCATCATGCATCTATAATACTCAGATTATCTAGATTTCATGTAGCACCTAAAGAGAAAATTCTTTGATTGAAAATGAAATGGCATGTGAAGGTTCTTATACAACTCTTTATGGTATAATATTAAAATGTAAAACTCAATAGGTTGGGGTCCAATTTTTCAGGACGCTTAACCATCTCGAGTGATAGGTGAGGGGTGTGGACCTATGGAACCATAGGTTTAAAGGGGTAGGTCTAATGATTCGAACCTGGTAAATTTTTTCATTTCATTAAAGTTTAAGAAAATGCAAGGAGAAAAACAAATACAGTGATCATCCGTGAACATGGCCAGCTGCATATAAAAATTTACAAAACCAAAGCTAACACCTGATAAAGCCTGAATGCCATTCAACATTTTACTTGCATTTTAATTTGCTAGTGTTTGTAGAAGATTTCAAATATTTGTGAATGCAAATACCATTATGTGACAAGGGCTATGTGACCATGCGGTTAAAGTAGTATAGGGTCTTCTTTTGCACTGTGTAGACGTGATGGTCTACTATTTGGCATTTGAATGGTCATGTCATCTCACTACACTATTTATAGCCATGAGCTATTGTACTATGCAGATTCTCACAATCTAAGGTGCATGGGAATTCAAATCATGTAGTCTTTCTTTTATTTATTTTTTTTTTTTGGGTCAGACCCTTGAGGACCCTACAACAACGGCACGTCTGAACCACTATGCTGAGGTAAGTCTAGCACAAGACCCGCTATAGCCAGTTCAAGTTGGGTCTTTGTTTGAATTCAACCCAAAGAGATGTCTACAAATATCTTTAGCAACTTTCCAATGTGAGATTAATCAAAATCTAACCATATGATAATAGTCAAAACAAGGATTTTGATAAATGTTTTTGTACTATCTTTGTAATGAAAAAGAGGAAGCACAAAAGCCTTCTAAAGGACTTCAAGATTTCATTGAAAATTGATATTCTCTAGAACGCTTGGAAATGAAGTTTAACATGATATAATTGATGAAATGGAAGTGGATTAGAAACATACATGGGTATTAGGTTTGAGTAGATTAAATGGGTTTTCAAAGTGTTGATAGAATAATGAAATAAGTGATCACATGACAAAATAAAGAGTGATTTAAATGTAGATTTTCAAATCATTGTTTTAAATAAAAGAAACTCATTAAAGAATTATAAGTTTTTGCATCTAAGACCTAGTGCAATCAACCCAATTATAGACTCCTTTCATTAAATTTTGCCATGTAATTTAAATATGTGTTTTAGGTTGTTTAATGAACTACAGAGAAAACTTATTAAACTATATAGTAAACTATATTATGAAGTTTAGTATAAAGATTAAATGGTAGCAGTATCTACTTTCAAATGAGTTTACTACAAATATAGACCTTGAGTTTTTAAAGTATTTGAAGGGACAACGAACGTTATATAAAAGGCAAGCTAAATAGGTGGATTTTTTTCAAAAGCTTGTTTATGTTGTCAATTACAAGTAGAGGAAAGCGAATGTGATTGTTAATACATTTTCAAGAGGATTTTTTTTTTTTAATCTCAACCTCACAATCTAAGTTGCTTAAATTAGATTATTAGTCGAATGATATGTTGGAGTTGATATCTTTGATCTTATCATGACAAGGTGCAAAATTGGAGTAGTAGTGAATGGATACCATTTGGTGGAAGGTTATCATTTTAAAAGGGGTAAGTAATGTAAACCTTCAAATTTTGTGAGGGAATTACTTGGGTAAGAAACTTGTTTTAGGGCTTTCTATGGTCATTTCAGAGAAAAGAGAACTTATGGAGTATGGAGAGAGAATTTTTATTGGCTAAATATTATGAAGAATGTCCATCATATGGCCGTAAAGTGTGTAATGTGTAAGAAAGATAAGAGTAGGAGGGTAGCCTTTAATATCTATATGTCTTTACCTCAATGATAAATAAACATTAGTATGGACCTTATTTTTCGCTTACATAAGATAGTTAGAGGGAATGATTTTGTTTTGGAGGAATTAGATAAATGCAACAAAATGGTTTACTTTCTTTCATGTCATAAAATTATTAATGTATTATTTATTACCCACCTCTTTGTGCAAGATGATTTCAAATTTCTAAGTTTCTTTTAAAAGATGCTAAGAAAAAGGTCAAGAAGCATGACCTACAAGCTTATGGGATATAGAAGATTGATCATACTTTGGGCATGCTATAATTGGAGAGAATCTCACTAATTGAGACTTAGTGTTGAGTTTCCTTTGATAAGCCTATGCAAAGTTTTATTAGTAAGTCTCCATTTGAATTTGTTTATAGGCAAAACCCTATTATTCCGTTAGAATTGCTATCTAATCAACTAAAAAGGATCAACGTTTTAACAGGGTTGAAAAGGATAAAGAACAAAAGCTAAATCAAAAGATTATCGAGAAGCTTGATAAGATGATTATTAAAAAACATCATAATAATAACGTAAGAAAGTATAAAGAACTTCAATTAGAAATTTAGTCTAGAAACACTTCAAGAGAGAGAGAGTTTTTCAGGTCCAAAACACTAGAGACTTACACCAAGAGCAGATGCTATTTAGAATTCTTATGAAAATCGACAATAATGTTTATCAATTAGAACTTCTGGTTGATTTTAATAATTTTGGAACATTTAGAGTGTGATTAGCTCCCTAAATCTTATGGAACTAGACTTGACTAATCTCAAATCTATTTCTAGTTTTCATGATGAGATTGAGTACTAGACAAAAGAATTCCCAAGATACAAAACAAAATTCAATAAATTTGTACCACATATTTCATGGTACAAAAATAAAAATCACAAAACAAATAATATCATTTTCAAATACCCCAAAAAAGTCCCTATCATTTTTCTCATTTCGACAAATGTTTTCTATCATGAATAATATATAAAATTAATTAAATAAATATGAGATAATACAATTGTATAATAATCAAAATAAACATCTTGTAATGTACTTATATAATGCCTTAAACTCAAGGCATATATAGTTCGTCACGTGTTCATATTAGATATGGACACATTGACTCATATGGACATGTTAAGGCTGAAAACATCGCTAGAAACCAAAGTTGATTGTATTTATAAATTTAAACCAATGTTTTCAGAATGGGACCAGGGCTTACCCAAACATGTTGAGGGGTCATGGGTTAAGAGGTCAAACGAAGGTCGAACTGGGTTCAACTGAGGATCGAACCAGGGTCAATAAAATTAAACTATAATTCATCTTTTAATTTCAAAAGCTTAACAAATATGAAATTACAATGAAGTATAAATTCAAATAAATTGAAACTTAAATATATACTCTATATAAAATATAAAATAAAATGGAACATGCATCACTATGTATATAAATTAACATATGGATGAACGAAGTAGAATCTCTATAGCTCTAGCATTAAAAATGTTGTCAATTTAAAGTAGCTAGGACATTTCTTAAGCTTTTGGTTAATTCATCTTATTGAATTAATAAAAGAAAAAAGGAGAATTAGAAGTCCATCAACAATAGAAAAACAAACCATCCCATTGACACAAAAGTCATAAAATCCTATAAGACATAACATAATGCAAACAAAATTAATAATTAAGAAAACCAAAACTAAGAAATGGAAAACCCAAAGAACAAGGTCTTACTTTCACACTTTTCCACCACTTCAATCACCACCCACTCTCTCTTTCTCTTACTTTCCTTTTTCATTTTCCCAAATATTTCCAAACACCTAAACATATACTATCACTCTCTCTCATCACTCTAGAGTCTAGATCACACACTTCCATTTCTATGGTAAAAACCTACAATCACCACCTACTCTCTCTTTCTCTCACTTTCCTTTTTCATTTTCCCGAATTATTTCCAAACACACAAACATACACCGTCATTCTCTCTCATTACTCTAGAGTCCAGGTCACACACTTCCAATTCTATGGTAAAAACCTACAGACCTCCACATAAATCTAGCCTCACAAACCTAGCTTCATGTATAGTAGCCACAATCTTCCTCCTCTTCACAATAATAGTAATCTTAATCATTGTTGTTAAAATCGGCCCGGACTGGCCAGTTCAACCTGGTTCGATCAGAACCAGTACTAATGTCGGGCCCAGCCTCCCTTAATACCCATTTTTGCATTGGACTGATGAGACCCAAATTGACCCAGTCTGTCTGGGTAGTCAAACTGAGTTGAACCAAAAAACCAGGTGCTCAAACCGGTTGACCTAGACGGGTTGCCCCAGGCTAGAAAAAAAACTAGAAATTCAAATATATATTTATACTTTATTATAAATTTATAAAATATAATTATTATATTATGTTTATTTAATAATCAATTGATAAATTTGATCTAAATGCAAATTTAATTAAGTGGTGACCCTGGTTTGATCCTCGGTTGAATTTGATTCAACCCCTTCAACCCCTAACCTCCTCGCTTGTCCAGGTCAAACCTCAGTCTAGTTCTGACAACATTGATCTTAATCATCTTCACTGTTTCAAACCTTGCAACCACAAAATTTCTATTAATGCCATCTCCCTTCCTTCTCCATCTCCAACAACATTGTTATCTTCACCTTCTCCCACTATTACTCCATCAAAAATCCTAACAAAGCTATCTTCACTCACTTTGACAACTTACTCTAGCTCCTATACATTGGTAACCAAGTTAGCTTCATGTTCATTATCGTCGAAAGATTGGCATAGCTGAACTTCGTACATGGTCGCCATGTTTGTTGTACAATCCTTCTTTGCTAGTGCATTGCAACCCGAAAAACTCGACTATTATTTTATAAAACCCGGTCTGACCCTCCAAGTTGATGACGTGTCACCGAGCTTATGACTATCCAGGTTCATGTATATAACCAGGCTAGCTTGATGGCCAGGTCCGGTCCAACCCTGTTGAACTGGTTAGGCTAGTTCACTTTCAATAACACTGCTTTAAACACACATATATCATGATAACTCAAAATCACAACATACACAATGGTCAACCCCAACATTTATGCATGAAAGCAACTACAATGTACATATCACTAACATAAATATGGCTAAAAGTAGTTCATCAAACCAAACCAACATGTAAAACAAGGGGTCCATGCCTTATTACATATCATACATAAATAAACAACACTTATTTAATTGGGGTCTATAGGTCTTAACATCTCACATAACTGGTCAAATTTGATATCCTGCTAAGGAATCCTCGATGCTATCACCATCCCCATAATCCACTATCACATCATAACCAAGCAAGTTAAACATGACTGGACCATCACTTGAATGAAAAAGAAAAGAAAAAGAAAAAGGTGAGCTGGGGCATAATAGACTGATACCGCACCCATATGTACATGAATAAACAAGTTCAAACTCAATTTCACTCAAACAAGCGACAAAGGGAAAACTTAGTATCATTGTTCACACACTTTTATAAAATATATGTATACGATGTTGGATACCCACAACATCCCAACATCAATAAGTCCATAATTCACCTAGATCTACACAAATTATTTCCACGTGCAACTCCATGCAAGAATAACATCACATAAGGATTATTGAGATAACATGTTAGCATCACCAGTACTCTTATCTACTAACCCTAATATATACAACATATCATTTATTAAAATCAAAAGTTAATTAGTCTATTACGAGTTCTATTAAGCAAACACAAGCAGTAACTAAGGTAAAACATGTACTTTGAATATCGTCTCAATCCTTAACTAAATTATAAGTCCCCTACACATACTAAAAGAAGTAATTAAAACCTTTGAAATTCTTAAATAATGTTTACTAACTTTTATTATACATTTTCTACACTCACTAATATATATAGACTAGAAATCTTAAAATGAAAACAATGATATTTTAGTTTATAATAATAAAATTACCCAATAAATTACATGAAGAGATAATTAAAATAAAATTATCAAATTATACTTTAAAATTGCAAAAATACACATAAATAGTGGGGCTAAACTGGCTTGAGAATCAACTAGCCATTAGTTTCAAGCCAGCACATGACATGACTAGTTAGACTAGCAAGATAGCAAACTGATACTTAGATGCATTCTGTGCTTGACTTAAAATAGCACTAGCTTACCAATGCATAACATAATAGTTTGTTAGTGCAACTTGTGATCTATGCTATTATTAATTTTCCTACAACACTGATTTTTGAAAGCTCCTATTTCCATATCAAACTCAATCTTATTGATTTTAATGTTCAAATCTTTTGAAACATGTTTTCAACCCATCTTATATAAAAATAGCATTCCTTGCAAATGCTTAACAACTAAAATTTTAGTAACTCACTTGATCTTTAGTGAATCCACATAAAAAACACCAAAGATTTCCAAAGCCTACATAATGAAACACTCAATCCATTATTAACATTTCCAATATTGTTCAATTAATTGTTTCAATTCTTACCAATTCTTCGATAGAAACATCTTGAAACGTAATGCTTAACTCACTTAAACCTCTAGTAAGGTTATAAGCAATGCCAAATACTCAACTTTATAGCATATTGATAACTAGGAATTATCAAATTTCAAGAGAAAAGTCATACCTTTAAGATTTTGCAAAGGTTATTGCATTGGGAGAGAAGCATCAATAGAGGATGGTATGGAAACTACTAAAAGGAAAAAGAAATAATATGTTGTTTTAAAAGAAAGTATATTTATAAGAGTATAAAGATGTAAAAAGACTTCTTTGCCTTCGATTATAATTTTCCCTTGTTCCTTTATTTAATTAGGTTATTTTGAGTTGTGTATATTAAATGATGGACATTACAAATATCCTTATTTATTACTATACATACCAAAAGTATTACAAGAGAATTATATTATCTACTATTTTATGTATTTGCCGTCCAGTTTTTATATCCAAACACTACTTCAATATATCAAACTTATAACTTTATGTTCCAAAAGAAGAAGAAGAAGCAAAAGAATCATTAGAAGATTCATCAAATTCGAGGCGAATTTTCAATAGTCACAAGAAAATTATTGGCATTAGACCTTAACACATGGTGGACTGATGACTCGGTCCACAATAAGAGGAATGAATAACTTAATTTGTAGAGGGTTTAGTTGATTCTATCCTAGAGGATGAGAAAAAATTTCAAGAAAATTTTGTAGTTCATAACATTAATTTAGTTTATTGTCAAAAGCAACTTCAACGTTGGACTCAAGAACTTAAGATAAGGACTGTTCTTGCTTCCAATTTTGCTTCTAAGGATGCACATGATTTTGATTTAACTAATGGGCAAATTGGAAAAGATAATATTTCCAATTATCCAAATATAAACTGTGGATGATATAAGGCTCAATGAATCTGAATTGGAGTTGTTATGTTAGTTATCTTATTTTCTTCTTTCATGCTATTTTTTTTTATAACCATTATTCCATATTAGATGTTACGAATGCATAAATAATAGCATGTAGCCCTATGGAAAGAACAAAAAATTATATATTAATTTGGCTAAGATTCTCTCTTTCAATCCTTTGATTTTATTAACAAGAGTAACCATTTGATCAATTTGTGCATTATATCAAATAAATTGGCATAGCTTGATCTACCTTAGTGTTTCATATTCATGATTAAGTTCATATATGTTCTCTTACTGTACCTTATTTAAGATACCATGAAAATATTGTTTGTTCATTGTGCTTTTGTAATCTTTCTCCTAGACATGTTGTGCTTATTCACTTCTATAATAGCAATTCATTATAGTCTTATTATTTAAGAAAAATTATCATGAATTACGATGTTTGATTGCTCCTTATGGAATCTTTATTAAAAAAAAAATTGAATCATTGTTCGTTACTCAAATCTATAAATAACAATTTAATACTAGAATATATATTTTTTATAAAATATCCTTATTTATTGTAATATTAGTAAATAAAAATCATATTATAATTCTATTCAATTCTCATGAATAATAATTTCATTATAATCTTAGTCATTTAATGTAAATGAGCATGAGATTATTTTTCATTTAATGAAGTGGACAAGAAGGTTGTGAGATTGCTTTGAAATAAGCCAAGTAATCTTCCTTGCAAGCACATCATCATTCTTGGCAATAGTGTTCGTTTGTGCCCAGATACTTGCTCAATCTTGTTTTAGATTCCAAGCACATCAATAATGGCTAAAACTGGTCAATAAACATTTATAGCCACATTTAATACTCAACTCCATCTAATGCTACAATTAATTATATTAAGTTTATGAGCTTCTACAGTCCTTTCAATCAATCATCTAACTGTTAAAATAAATATAGTAATTAAACTATTAATTATTTTAGTGATTCAATCATGAGTAAGACGTGAGCCATTGAATAATGATGGAATTGGTCCGGTCCGATCAAAATTAGCGACGGGATCATAGAATTTTTCTAAGTTTAAAAATATTAAATTAGTAGTTTCTTTGATCATTTTAGAATATTAAAAAAAAAAAAAGTTAGCGGTTGAGTCTGGTCCATTCTTAACAGTAATTACCCAAATTTTATTAAATCGTGTCTTCTTTGTTTATTTTTATAATTAATTAAATTAAAATAATCATATTTATTTATATCTTATATCGAGTGTTTTACATAACTTTGTTTCTAATTGCCAGCCGTAATTCTAGTAGCTGCTCGCTTGTTTCTCGATGCGAAAAGGAAATGCTCCGTGGATATCTCATGATTCGCAACTCGTGCCATCCCATCCTGGAAAGATATTATTTTACATAAAAAGAAGATCTTTCCACGTGGCAAGGCTGAGCCCTAAAAGCCCTCCCTCTTTTCGGCCTTTCCATCATCAATCCATACGCAAAAACAAAACACCTCACTTCACTTCCCCTACCTGACGCTTCTCAATCATTTATAAAGAGATAGTAAACCCGAAATGATCTCGATTTTTGTATCGCAATCTCCTTCACTATTCTCTCCATTACATGTATTCTTCAACAGCTACTTCCTCTTCTTCATTTTGTTTGGCTCTGCAACTTTCTAGTTGCAGAGCTTCTTTTTACGGTCGAAATGGAGATCATTCGCGATTGTTTTCGGTTAATAGTACTGGAAGGCTCAAATTCAAAGCTAAGGAATCGTTTAGGGTTTATGCAATGTCGAATAATTCGTTTAAAATGAATCTGAATGAGTATATGGTTACGCTTGAGAAGCCTCTTGGTATTAGATTTGCTCTCTCTGCTGATGGCAAAATCTTCGTTCATGCTCTCAAACGCGGGGTAAGATACAGCATATTTAATTATCTATCATCAATCTATATATATGTGTAGTTCGTTCGTATAGGTGTTTGTGTTGTAATCTTTTACTTATTTCTTCTATTCGTTTTGACGTGTAACTAACCAGCTGAAGATGACTGGCGAGCTATCAACTAACTAACTGCCGGCTGACTAACTTCCGTTTTGATTATGACTGATAATTTATGCTGATGTGTTAATCAGTGAATTTACTTCGTGTTGATTTTGTGGAAATATTGATTAAATATATGGATATAGCATGTTTGCAAACCGTTTTGAATTGGATTACGAGCTGTTACGCAGAATTGATTATCCCTTGCTTAATCGTTAATTTGCCTACGATTACTATTGACATAGTTGTAGCGTACAGAATGAGTAGAATCATACTTCTAAATTCACATTTACTAAGAGTTTACATCTAAACAATTTTGCATCCGTTTTATAAGGAGAAACATCTTAAAAATCATTAAATTGATAAGTCGTATGAGTTCCCTCGCACTTTTGACAACAAGGACTATTGATTGTCGTATGATTCTTGATGTACATTATAAATTCTTGCAATCTGCTTTGTGGTGCAGAATAAGAGCTATTGATTAAGTACTTGTTGAAACGTGATTGTGATTTTTACAGGGGAATGCAGAAAAGTCAAGGATAATCATGGTTGGAGACAAGTTGAAAAGGGCGAGCGACTCATCTGAAGGCAGGCTTGTTGAGATTAGAGATTTTGGTGATACAGCGTAAAAGCCTCTGTAGCCCTCATGTTGCTTGAATTCTGCTTTTTAATCTCTGTGTGAAGTAGCATGCATGTCCTTCCTTTAATTGCTTAGGTAAAAAAAAAAAAAAAAAAAATGTATTACCTCAGCAATATCACTCTGTCTAATAATCAATATACTGCAGGATTAAATAAACTGATATCCATATTTTAGTTTCCTCATATAGAATGGCATTGTGGGAACACGGCGTTTGTGTCTTTCAGGGTTGATATCTAGTGGTATGCATCTGCATTTGTGAAGAGAAAGAGAGAGGGGGGTGGGGGGGGGGGTGTGGTGGTGGTGTGGGAAAGAAGCTTCTTTCTGCTATTAGGGTTCTTTTTGCTACTGGGGAAAAGGCACAGTTGGAAGTCCAGCGTAGGGAAAACAGAATCTAGAGTTATGAAGTTCAACTTTGGGTGACAGCTCTTTTCTTGAGCTTCTTAATCTCATATATGGGAATCTCACTTATAGTCATAATGCTGCTCTATATGAATCAGCTTCTTGATTTTTTAATAGTAATGGGCCTGCAGCCCTTTAAGTAATTGCTTTAGCCATGCACCCTAAAGACTCCTTTTTATTTTTAGTTATTATGGTTCTATGAGTATTAAATTAGTGCAAAGCTTTTAACTGATAGAGATGCATTCGCTTTGCATGTTCCATGCTTTGAAATCATCAGATGCACTTGATGTAAAAATTATGTCCACTAGAGGGACTATAGATAGATTTTAGGTATTTGTCCTCATTCAAAACTTAAGTGTGCAGGAGGTAGAAAAAGGAAAAATTGACATCCCTCTGGAAAAGCTACTCCTTCATAATTCCACATATTGTTTTCTCTTCTCATTTTTGTATGTTGCATTTATTTTTATTCTCCATTCTGCATCTTTATCAGGAGAATGCTGAAAGAAGAAACAGGATCTTTCAGCCTGGTCCTGGAAAGGCCCTTTCCTCCATTTCCTATTCACCATGTGCAGCGTCTATCTGATCTTGATATTCTATACAACAAGGGTCAAGTTCCAATTGCAGGTTGGAACAAATCCATACTGGCATCGAACTTGCAAGCTTCTGAAGGTGGGGGAAATTCAGGGTTTGTCATGTTTTCCTTGAAGTATTTGTCATCACATGGATGGAAGTTGTTGGGAGCGCAAAATGGCCAAAGCAGAGTGGCAACAACACAAAAAAATACTCCATCTCCATTAATTGGTCCACTCATTAGTATTTTCTCTGAAGGGGAACCTGGAGAAGGAGAATGGGGTTATGGCAGCTTCCCACTTGAGGAGTACATAAGAGCTTTGGATCGTTCTGAAGGAGATCTTTACTATGACCACTCTATGGGCATGCGTTATAGTAAGGTTTGATATTACCTGTTTCACTGCCATGAACTGTAATTACATCCTGTACTCTAGTTGTCCATGCTGTCTTCAATCAAATTAATGTCTTCAAGGTGTGTGCTGCTTGATTTCCACAACATATGACCTGGCATGCCTCTTCTATCAGATTACAGAGCAGATATACGTTGGATCTTGTATACAAACTGATGCCGATGTAGATACTCTTGCCAATGCTTTGGTAAGTGCTGATAAGTCAATATGTATGCCTCTGTAGTTATGACAGATAAATCAATTGAATTTGTCAACAACAACAAACGGAGCATTATTCCCACTAGGTGTGGTATGGATTATATTTCTCCAATTACACTGTATTAAGAAAAATTTTATGAAGGGATTAAAGGGAAAGTTAATGCAGAATGAGATTGTTAAATTGAACACAATCTATT
Source organism: Combretum micranthum (assembly GCA_024138025.1). Classification (NCBI taxonomy): domain Eukaryota; kingdom Viridiplantae; phylum Streptophyta; class Magnoliopsida; order Myrtales; family Combretaceae; genus Combretum; species Combretum micranthum. Next base: position 233,226 of record JAMXBD010000666.1, on the reverse strand, counting down.
TAGGAGGCTCTTGATTTTACTAGGAAGACTCATGCATATATAAGGCAGTCCTTTTCTTTGTTGCCAATTCATGTTGAAGGTGTTCTCCAGCCTTATGTTCATGTTGATGGGATCAAATGTGAGGAAAACTAATGTAGTTCTACTTGACATGTCTATTCATGTTTTCAATGGGCCAAAGGTGTGTTCCTGTCATTTTTATATGTTGGAATTTGTACTGTCAAAAATAGGCTGCATGACATCTCTCACATTATTGACATGTCTATTTATGTTTCCAAGTTGACTTTTTCTTTGTGTTTCAAAACATTTTCTCAGCTTGATAGGTTCATTATATCTCACATGCAATGAATTTGTGTATCCTTTTTGTTGATATAAACATCATCAATTGTTCATGTTTATTTTACCTGAAGCAAACATCAAAATGAATAGCTAGTAAACATCTTTGCCAGGGCATCACTGCTGTATTAAATTTCCAAAGTGGAATTGAAGCAGAAAACTGGGGAATCAATTCAAACTCTATCAATGATGCTTGCCAAAGGTGTAACATTCTCATGATTAATTATCCAATAAGGTATTGCCGTATTGGACTGCAATTATTATTTATTCATGCATGGTTTTAAGGATAAGTGTGCAATGTTGATGTTACATACCCAAATCTTTGGCCATGTGACTATTTAACCCTGACATCATAGCGTGAAAATTGTTATAATGGTTATCTGCTGTTATTTATGCCTGTAATGGTAACCTAAGGGCTATAGTAACCTTATGGCTGTTTTCCTGCTGTTTAAGTAGGTCAAAAATTCAATAATAACAACAGATGGAATATGCATGCAGGGAAATTTTTCTCAAATTGGGTCCAAATTCCTATTGGTGCATTTTCTTTTCTTTTTGTCATTATTATGCTTTCAGTACATCGGATGAAGAGGATGAACACAGATGCCAACATCATGATAATTTTGATGAGAAAGAGGCTCTCTCTACCCCCCTAGAGTCTTGAAACTAGTGTAAATGATGACTTGACCTGTAGTATGGGTATAAACCAACCTAACCTTGCTATTGGACTATATCTTCATATTTAACCATTGTGGCATATGACATATTGCGCTTGCTCTAAAGAGCTAAATAGTGGGTATATATTAAGAAATTTATGAGTAATACTCAAACCAGTACGTGTTGTTCATAATTCCCTTCTCTGCAATTCTACCTGCCCGTTATAGGACCTTGTTCTGCATTTTGATTTATTATATTTAGGTTGAAGTTCTAACAAGATTTATAGAGAGGTCTTGACCAATGATTGCTGATATTAGTGGTCTTGAAATTTGGGTGCATAGACCATTGGGTTGATCACTTTAAAATAATTTTACAAGGTGATCTTCTTATTGAACACCCTACAATGATAAAGATTCTGTTTTGATAACTTTTATTCGCATGTGTTAGAATAGTAAGTTATTGATAAGGGTATTTTTTGTATTTTTCATGTAAGCATATTTTTGTAGTTTTTCATGATATAGTATATAATAAAATATTGTGCTAGGGTTGAAATAACTCTAAACATTTTCAAATCAAACTTGACATGGTATCAGAGGTTGGGTGACCCGCAAACCACCACAACCACCACCACCACCACACCACCACCATATATATAAATTTAAAAAAAAAACAAAAACACCTTCCACCATTAACCCAAACCCTAGCCACCACCACTAGACAACCAAATCCTAGCCACTACCACCACACACACGTACTGGCCAAATTAAAGTCGGAAACCCTAGTTTTCTAATTCCATTCTCTTTCCCTCTTCTCTCCTAAAACCCAGATTTTTATTTTGAAATCAGAGTTTTCTAACGTTTTGATGTGAAGATGTGGTCAAAATTGAGTTTTGAGGGATTTGCTGGATGTTTTGACTGACTTAGAAGTTGAGTTTTGGGTTTTGTCCTCATGCACTTGTGAAAATGCCTGAAGTTGAATCGGGGCTTCTGTTTGCAAGAATATGGTGAATCAACTGTTGTGCTAATGAACCGTGATGATTACTTTATCAAAATGATATAGTCCATTTGTCTCTTTTTTCTTGTGTCCTGGAAAATAATTCAATTATTCTTTCAAAATGGATTCTACGGTAGTCATTGCACTTCCTCTATCATTTGCTCCGACTCTTACATCAGTCAAATTGGATGGAAAGAATTACTTGCAATGGGCGTATGGGTCAGGCCTTTTTTTGTGGTCAAAGACATATGAAAATATTAATAGAGTTACCTCCTAAGGATACCGAAAAATATGCTGAGTGGGATCAGATTGACCAACAATATTTGCATTTGCTTTGGAATTCAATGGAGCCTCAGATATTTAATTTGTGTAATAGTTTTGGCACTTGCAAAGAAGTGTGGGAGTATCTTAAATTCCTATATGCCTCAAATGATAGATGTATGTATGATGTCTTGTCCAATTTCTTTCAATTGCAGTAGAGCGATAAGGATTTCACTGAGTATTATGGTGAGGTTATGAATGATGTGATGCCCCTCAGTACAGATTTGAGAGAGATGCAAAAACAACGAATTCAACTTGCGGTGGTTAAACTTCTTCATGGTCTTAAACTGGAGCTAGAATCTATGAAAGCTCAAACTCTTGGATCACCAAAGCTTCCATCTTTAGCTAATGTTTACTCTCGTATTAGTCGAGTTTTTGCACAGTCTACTTCATCTATTAATGTCTCTTCTGATTGTTCAACTCTGGTTAGTCAGATGGCTAATAGTACGCATGGAGGATTTTTTAGCCGTAGTGGAGGTCGCATAGGTCCTTTTTTTTTTTTTTTTGGGGGGGGGGGGAGGGGGAAGCAAAGCCATGGACCACGCCTTTATTGTGATCATTGTCGTCGCCTAGGTCATACTCGAGAGGTCTGTTGGGATTTATATGGACATCCTTCGAGGGCTCATATTGTTTAATCTAACAAATCTCTATCTACGTCTAGTTCATATGTGCATGGTGAAGAGCCTCAAGCATCCACTATTACTCTATCACTGGAAGAGTATGCTAGACTCGTGCAGTGTTAGAATATGTCGCAGCCATCTAGTTCCTCATCTTTAGTCTAGTCAAGTAATCCTACTATCTACTTTACTCAAGCTTCTTTACCATCTTAGGTTGTCGATTCCGGTACTGCAGATCATATGTCAAGTACACTCAATTGTTTTTCACATGTTACCCATTCTTCCACATTACCAAATGTCACTATTGCTAATGGTACCACTTCACCCGTTAGTGGGATTGGTACCGCTTCTCCTGTTCCATCTTTTCCCTTGAAATCAATATATATACCCTAGTTACTTTTTAATTTACTGTCTGTTAGTAAGCTTACTGCCTCTTTCAATTGCTCTATCATATTTTTCCCTTCTTTTGTGATACTGGACTTGAGAACATGGGGATGATTGGTGGAGGGTAGGAGTCTTTTGGGTTATATTACATGGATTCTGCTCCTATAGCTACTACTTGCGCAACTACTACACCATACTCTATGGAGATGCATTGCTGGCTTGGTCATCCGTCCTTAAAGATTCTTTATCTTATGTGTCATAGTCTGCAGTTTTATCCAAGTCTTTAGTGTCAGTTATGTGAATTAGGTAAACAAAGTCGTGTTTCTTTTAGTTTAAGGGTCAATAAGAGAGCTATTGCTCCTCTTGATTTAGTTTGTTCTGATGTATGGGGACCTACTCGTGTCAATTCTCTTTTTGGTTTTAGGTATTTTGTTTCATTTATCGATGATTACTCAAGAATGACATGGTTATATTTAATGAAAAATCGCTCTGAGTTATTCATCCATCTATGCTTTCCACACTGATAATGCGAAAGAATGCATGTCTATTTCTTTTCAGTCATATATGTAAAAGCATGGGATTTTACATCAAACTTCACGTTTTATACTCCATAGCAAAATGGAGTTGCTGAGCATAAAAATAAACATCTTATTGAAATTGCTAGGACACTAATGATTCATATGAATGTGCTTAAGCGTTTTTGGGTTGATGCTATTCTCATTGCATGTTTTTTCATCAATAGAATGCCAATGACTGTGCATAGCAAGGTTCCTTTACACCTTCTTCTTCCTAACCAATCAATTTTTCCTTTGCCACCTTGTGTTTTCGGTTGCTTATGATTTGTCCATCAACTATCCCCGGGGACAGACAAACTCGATCCCTGAGCCTTTCGTTGTACTTTTCTTGGTTACTCTCGTAGCTAAAAGGGGTATTAGTGTTATTCTCTTAAACATCATCAATTTTATGTTTATCCTAATGTGTCTTTCTTTGAGACTTCACCATATTATTCCGCTTTGTCATCATCTTCATCTTCTAGATATGAGTCACTTGTATAATGCATTCCCTATGTGTTACCCTTGTCATCTCATGATTCTTTCCCCAATAACAAAGGTACTTTTGATACTTTGCCATCCACTCAGGAGTTTTCTCGTCTTGATCAGCCGGATCTACAAGTTTATGTTCGTCGACAGCATAGTGTCCAACAAGTTTCTACATCTCCACTAACTCCTCCACCAGACTTAAGTCCGACTTCAACTGATCTTGATCTTCCCATTGTATTGAGAAAAGGTAAGTGCTCCACACATCCTCCAATTCATCACCCTCTTTCAAATGTGCTTACTTACTCGCTCCTCTCACTATCTTATGCATCCTTTATTGCTTCAATATCTTCGATTTTACTCCACACACTGTTTCAGAAGCCTTGAATCATCCTAGCTGGCTAGTTGCTATGCAAGAGGAAATGTTGGCTCTTCATCATAATGACATGTGGGATCTAGTACCTCTTCCTTATGGTAAATCCACAGCTGGATGTTGATGGGTTTTTTCTGTAAAAGTCTTATCTGATGATACTATTGATCGATTGAAAGCACGTCTAGTTGCTAAAGGCTATACTCAGATATATGGTGTTGATTATTGTGGTACTTTCTTGCTAGTAGCTAAGATAACTTCTGTACGTCTTTTGATCTCTCTTGTTGCTACTTATCATTGGCCTTTGCATCAACTAGACATTAAAAGTGTCTTTCCCCATGATGATCTTGAAGAAGAGGTATATATGGAACAACCACCAAGTGTCTTTATTCAAAGGGAGAGAGGACTAGTTTATCGTCTTAAGAAATCCTTGTATGGTCTTAAACAATCTCCACGTACTTGGTTTGAGAGATTTAGCTCAATTGTGATGGAATTTGGTCTTTGCAGATGTACTTCAGATAATTCTGTGTTCTATCGATATTATAATGGTAAGAAAATTATATTGGTTGTGTATGTTGATGATTGTGATTTCAGGAGATGATCATGAAGGCATTAAGAAATTAAAGGATTTCTTGTAGCAAAAGTTCCAGACTAAAGACATGGATAGTTTGAAATATTTTTTAGGAATTGAGGTTGCTTGATCCAAGTAAGGTATATATCTCTCTTAGCGGAATTATTTACTTGACTTATTGTTTGATACCAGTTTGACCGGAGCAAAACTAGTTGATTCGCCTGTGAATCCTAATGTTAAGCTCTTGCTTGATGAAGGAGTTGTATTAGATGATCCAGAGAGAGAAAGAAAGTTAGTTGGTAAACTAAATTATCTCACTGTTACACGTCCTGATATATCATTCACAGTCAGTGTAGTGATCCAATTCATGGGCTTATCTCGTACTAGTCACTGGAATGCTACAACTCGTATTTGCATTACCTTAAAGGATCTCCAGGTCAAGATCGAGGTATTTTGTATAAAAATCATATACATGTGGATATCATTGGGTACACAGATGCCGATTGGGCAAGTTCATCATTGGATAGGAGGTCAACCACAAGATATTGCATATTTGTTGGTGGTAATCTCGTCTCATTGAAAAGCAAAAAGCCAATTGTGGTAGCAAGATCAAGTGTAGAAGTTGAACATAGAGCAATGTCATTTACAACTTGTGAATTACTTTGGTTTAAGAATTTGCTAGAAGAAATTGGGTTTCCACAATCACAGCCGATGAAATTAATATGTGATAATCAAGCTACCCTGCGTATCATCATATCCAGTGTTTCATGAATGCTTAAAACACATTCAAATTGATTGTTATTTCATTCGTGAAAAGTTATTGAATAAGGAAATTGATAAGGCTTATGTGAGGTCAGAAGACCAACTTACTGATAGATTTACTAAGTTACTTTGGGGGTTTCAATTGAAAAATATTTGTAACAAGCTAAGAGCATATGATATATTTGCTCCAGCTTGAAGGGGAGTATTAGAATAGTAAATTATTGATAAGGGTATTTTTGTATTTTTTTCATGATATAATATATAATAAAATATTGTGTTGGGGTTGAAATAACTCTTTAACACTTTCAAATCAAACTTGACAATATGGAAATGTCTAATGTACTGTAATATTATCTTTTGCAGAGGTTCTGATTCCTTTGATATGAGGAAGAAGCTGCCTTTCTGTGTTGGACTCCTTCTACGCTTGTTAAAAAAGAATCATCGTGTTTATGTCACTTGTACTACTGGCTTTGATCGATCACCTGCTTGTGTGATTGCATACCTTCATTGGATGACTGATACTTCCCTCCATGCTGCTTACAATTTTGTCACTGGGTTACACTCCTGCAAACCAGATAGGTAATTTTTCACTGATCTCTTATGGAGGTGAATGTTTTTCCTGCTTGTACATATCCCGGGCCTAGCCTTGATGTTGGCTTGCAACAAAATTTTGTTAAGATGCTAGATACTGTTGCAAAATGCGTTATTGTACCAGCTTTTTTCACCCTGCTATGAAGTTCATTTGATGGGCTTATTAAAGCAAAGCTTAACCAAAATGCAAATCTTGACAAGCTTATCAAATTGACTCTATAATCAGTCGCACTAAATATCGACCCCTACTGTTGGACTCTTGCATCTGTATATTCCATTGAAACAATTCTTTCATCGTAAATTTAACCCAGACCAGCAATTGCTTGGGGAACATGGGATCTTATAGCCATGGTTGAGAATGGTAGACATGATGGGCCTGCAACACATGCTGTGACATTTCTGGATTGGTCATGAGGTAAGTGATTGTGGCAATCCTCAGTCTGCCTTATATTAATTTTTCTTCCTAATATGGTTATAAAATGAAGGGATCGTGCCATCATCCATGGTAGTGTGTAAATAAACAAAGGTACTTGGACTCATCTTCAGTACTACTTGAGTCTGATGCGAGTTTGATTTAGCTACTCAGCTCAAACTCGGCCTCAAGCTCAAGGTCATACTACTCAAGTAGCTTATTCATCTAAGCCAAGCTTCTATCTATTTGCCTCAATGGAAACAGGAGAGTAAGCTTGATTGGAATTTAAGTTTTATGTCAAGTTTTATTTAGCTCAATTTTCAATATGGAACCCAAGTAGAAGGAATATGTTTTTCAGTGATCCTAAATGTGCTCCAATAAGCTTATTAGAGTCAAGTAGCATTTCAAGTCAACCTTGAGCTAAATAGACTTGATTGAACTCAAACTTGAAATTTTTCATTCGAGCCTGAGCTGAATGCTGTGTTGAAGTTTTAATGACTCAAAAGGAAGGATTGCTGCATTTTTAAATATGTATATTCCCATGCAGCAGGGACATGATTGTTGTCTGCTAAACTTCTGCTAAACTTTTACTGAGTCTATTTCTTGTCTAATGTGTAGGGGGATGACGTAAACTTGGTTGGAGATTTTACGGGTAATTGGAAAGAGCCAATAAAGGCTGCCCACAAAGGTGGATCAAGATTTGAAGTTGAAGTCAGACTTCCACAGGGGAAGTAAGTCTCAAAATATTATTCAGATTCCTCCTAATGGGGATGTACTTTGGAGCCCACATGATATGCAACTTGTAATGAAAAACCTGTGACATTGAGCCAGTGTTAGATTTTATAGTGCAACTACTTTTTTAAAAACCAGGAAGCTTCTGGGGCATACTAATTTTTTCTTCAGCTGTTTTATCAATTATCCCATCCAGATTCCTGGATTTGGTTGCAAGCTTATTTTATGCAATGGATGGTTTAAATAGCATGTTGCTTATAATTTTCCATTCTTTTAATGGAATCAATGAAGTCATAATTAATACTTCATTTTTAGTAGATCTAGCCAGTTCAAATGAATGTGGATACAGACTTAAAGAAGTCAAGAAGAAAAAGAGAAAAAAAAGAAACAGCAATGATGTCTACAGAAATCTTCTTGGTAGTTAGCATTTCTAGGAAGGGCTCTTTTGTTCAGATCTTGATATATGTATAATCTGATTATGATGCTAATAAATTTATGTTGCTTGTCTAGCTGTTTGTGCATATAACTTTGATGGGGTTTGAGCTAAATTTCTTCTTTTTCTTCTTCTTCTTCTTCTTCTTTGGGGGTGGTGTGTGTTTAGTTGAGGATCAAAATTTTCAGAGCATTGCTATTATGAGGCTTCCAGTGTTTGCTCGCACTTTATGAGGAAGGTGTTACCCCATTAGGTTTTTACGAGACATATCTTGAGTTATAGGATACATTTGTTGTTATGCCCATGGTGTATCAAGAGTGAATTCTTGGCCGCTTTTGTATTTATTTTTTGTTGTATTATCTTCCTAACTTCTTAACACGCACACTGCAGCTTATCTTAAAAAACCTTTTTATTTTTAATTTACTATACGGTTCTGTTAAATAGGTCTTCAAGGAGGTACTTGTTCTTGGAGAAATTGCATTGTACCATGTTCTGAAATCCGTGTGAATATTTTCATTGTTCATTTTCTCAGCTCTTCCTTATTGCTGAGCTAATTTCTGTAAACATTTTATTTTGGCAATTGTGCTGTAAAGAACTTGCTAATTTGCCACTTTTTTTGTCTAGTGCATCTTTTCCTTTCCATGCTTACTGAGGGAGTAACTCGCATGTTTGACGTCAACATCTATATTTTCTTTCCAAACAAGCCACATTTTCATTTTAATTTCAACGTGCTGCCTCTGCAATCTGCTCAATGAATGGTCCATATTACTACTTGCCTCCTACAATTCACATATTTGCTCTGCTCTCTAATGAAGAGCCAAATCATGATCAACATTCATGTAGTGATTTTGAGCATTTGTATAATACTAATCTACATTACATGAGGGTACATTTATTTCATAGAATAAATATTCCAAATTATTCTAAAATTTGTAATATCTATTATTCATGTAGAAAATAGTATAGTGGTAAATGAAAGTAATCATATCTACCAGTTATTTGTCGGTAGGAAATAGTGGAGGTTGAAGGAAATTATTTTCTTCATTTTCAGAAAACATTGTCCCCTTTACATAACTACCACCATCTGTTGTTAAAGACCATCGTTATTTTCTATTACGACCTGCCATTATGAAGAAGAAAAATAAATAGTTACAATGATCTCTTTTGGTTGCTAGACTATCATAAATACTGGATTGAATAAAAAGATTAAGGTAGTACAGAGAGCTTTCTTCTTATTCGGGATAAAGATATGCCTAAGTAATTCTTGTCTATGCTAACTGAATGCTACATTGTCAAAATCAGATACTACTACAAATATATTGTCAATGATCAGTGGCGGCATTCTACATCCTCACCAGCTGATAGAGATGAAAGAGGCAATGTTAACAATGTGATCTTGGTTGGTGATACTGCCAGTGTGAGGCCTTCCATTCAACAACAGAAGAAGGTGAATACTTTTTTCCCTACTGAATATTTGGTGAGCGAAAAATTAATTCCATGGTAGAGTTGATTTGGAAATAGGGTTTCCACTGGTGCTACTTTCACCTTGAAACTTCTGCTTCTGGTGTTGCTGATTCTTGGTTAATTTTGCTAAACCTGTCTTCCAAACCATTTTATTCAAATTTTCTATATCTACCTAAAAACTATTCAAAAGGAGGGTATAACCCTTTTAATATTGTGATAGATGTCATGCCAAGAGAGGAGAGAGAGATGAGAAGTAGAAGGGAATTAAAAAGAGAGGAGAAGAGAGAAAAATGGAAAGGGGATTAAAAAAGATGTTGGTAACCAGATCAAGTTGACATTGCTTGTTTGACAAAATTTGAGTAAATTAGCTAGAAATTGCCTTCCTCTTCCTTATTCCTTTCCATTAAATAATGATTTTTGTACATCTATTTTTGGTATCTATGCAAATAACTAATACACTAATTTTTTATATATTCTATTATAAGTGAAAACTATATATACAGTTAATGCACTAATTATTGATATATTCTCTTCTAGGTAATAATATATACATAGATTTGTGACATAATTAATGTCATATTCTTTGTCATAATTTCTGCTATAATTTCTGCCACTGATACCATTGATATCCCCCCTTAAATTGATGCTGGTTGATCAACTAGCATCAATTTGTTGACAAGAAAGTGATGGTGTTTGGAAAGAGACTTAGTAAACACATTAGCGATCTGAAGATCAGTGGTGACATACAGTAAAGAGATGATATGAGTATCATATGCTTCACGAATAGAGTGACAATCCACTTTAGTATACTTAGTATGCTCAGAAACACTAGATTAGTAGCAATTTGAATTGCACTAATGTTATCTGCATAGAGCGGAGTAGGCTCAATTTGAGGAATCCCAAGCTCACCCAACAATCCACAAATCCAAACAATTTCAGAACAAGCAAAGGACATAGCACGATACTCAGACTCAGTAGAAGACTTAGACACCTGATCTTACTTCTTGCTTTTCCAAGAAATGAGAAAGTTACCACGAAACATGCACCAACCAGTAATTGAACATCTAGTATCAAAACAACTAGCCCAATCGGCATTGTTGTATGTGACTAGATGAATAGGGGAGTCTGCTAGAAAGAAAAGACCCTGAGTAGAAGTGCTTTTCAAACAACAAACATTGCAACAAACAGCTGCTCGATGAAGGTGCGTAGGTGCTTGCATAAATTGACCAACTTGTTATACAACAAAGGAAATATTAGGCCGAGTAATTTAGGCTGCCTACTAGTTGCCTATATAAAGATGGATCAGATAGAAATCACCCTAATCACGATGATATTTAACATTCACTTGTAAGGGAGTATCAACTGATTGGCCATCTTGAAGACCAACCAAAATAATTAACTCCTTAATGTATTTATGCTGGTGTAAGAAAATACCTCAAGATCTGACAAATACTATAGAGGACCCAAGTTTTTCATATGAAAACAATGTTGAAGATGATCTTGAAGTTAAGAAATCAATTCAAAATCAATCCCTATGATAATAATACCATCGATATATATTAGAAGCATGAAAATTCCTGTAGATGTCTTGCAAAGAAACAAAGAGGAATCATATTGACTTTGGACAAGTGAGAAACTAAGAAGCGTAGAACGAAACTTATCAAACCAAGCACATGGAGCTTGTTTCAAACCAGAGTGATCGTTTCAACTTACAGACATAAGAAAAAGGTGTAGAAAATAACCCTGATGGTGGAGTCATATAAATTTCTTCTTTTAAGATTCCCATGTAGAAAGGCATTCTTAATATCCATTTGTCGTAGTGACCTTCCCTTAGAAGAAGCAATAGCTTGAACAAGTTGCACCGTTGTCATCTTTGCTACAGGTGCAAATGTCTCCTCATAATTTAAGTAGAAGACTGATCTTTGTTACCAAGAAAACCACGCTTCATTAAATTAAGTAAAATGACATCGTTTGGATGACCTAATCATCTATGCCAGACTTCAGCCTTATTTGCAACAACCATAGAAGCTAAAGATAAAGTTTTAGGAATAGTAAATTGAAATGGAAAAAATCTTCCCATTTTAAGCCCCCTCGCAATCACCTTCCCCGACACTTGATCTTGCACAACGCAACCACCACGAGAGAAATGTACATCACAAATATTTTCCACTAACTAACCAACAGAAATTAGACTAGTAGACAACTTAGGAGCGACAAAACATGACGAAACATGTATCCAATATCACCAACAACTGTAATTGGAAGATTAGTACCATTAGCAATCTTAATATTTTGTCTAGCAATATACTGCTGCAAATTTTGTAAAGAATCAGGTGAACCAGTTATATGGTTGGATGCTCCAAAATCAACATACCAAGTAGAAGAGACTATCTTACCTTAGCCCTGAAGTCCAAGGGCAGAGCATGCTATGAGAATCATCTGTTGGACTATTTCTAGAGTCATAAGTCATAACAGCTTGGTTGCTTGTGATTGTAGGTGTATGACCAATAACAATCGAATCTGGAACAGTAGCTCTAAAAGCTTGAGCTCGTCTGTTTTCTAGTTGAGTAGGACATTCCTTGATAATATGTCCACTTTGCTTACGGTAATTATAAAATTTCTTCCCACAATTGCGAGCAATGTGCCCAATCTCTTTGCAACTATAACACTGCATTTGTCCTTTTCCTCTATTTCTCCCTTATGCAGCATAAGCAACCTAGACTACTTCTTATGTCCCACCAGATGCACTTATAACAAATTGTGTAGCTAATCTTTGTTCTTCCTGTAATAATTTACCAAGACATACATCTAAGAAGGAACTGGATTTCTATTTAGCAATCCACCTTGGGCAACTTTGAAAATTTGGACTCAATTTCATGAAAAACTGATCACATATACTAACTTCTTGAACCTTTTGAAGGCTGGCTTATGCATCCTTAGATACCTTAGAGTAGACAATACCAAAATATTTACTCCATAAATTGATAAATCCAGAATAATATTGCTCAATAGAGAGATTACCTTGACTAAAATTAATAATCTCAAGTTCAAGCTGAAATCGCCTTGCAGTATTGTCTTGATGATATATGTGCTTTAGATAATCCCACATCTCCTTAGCTGTACCAAATGAACGTGAATTGTTCACCATATGGGCTTCGATAGATGCTAAAATCCAAGGGATAGTCTGAGTATCATTTGCCAACCATTTACTAAGCTCTTTCTCATTTTTGGGAGCAGTAGAAGACCTATCAATATGACCCTAAAGCTTTCTTCCCTTCCAAAAACATTCTGAACTGGAATTCTCATGTGGCATAATTCTTATCCATAAATCTTATAGCCAATGTCTCTAGGGTTGGTCTTCCAAAAAAGGTTCTCAATAGACGTTCTGGAAAAAAAAATTTCAAATGCGAATCCGAAACCACAAAATTGATTGCCATGAAATCTCAAAGATGAGATGTTGATTAGAAATCAACCCAGAAAACTATAAGAGAAAATACCTAAAAGTTCATATATTCATCTATGGATTCAAAAGACCTTACTTTGATACCATGACAGAATTTGAGTAAATTGGCTAAAAGTTGCCTTCCTCTTCCTTATTCCTTTCCATTAAATAATGATTTATGTACAGCTACTTTTGGCATCTATATATACAACTAATGCACTAATTTTTGATATATTCTATTATAAGTAAGAACTATATATACAATTAATGTACTAATTATTGATATATTCTATTCTAGGTAATAATATATACACAGATCTGAGATATAATTTATGCCATAATTTCTGCTATAATTTCTGCCATTGATACCATTGATATTGTCATGCTAAATTTAGATATGCATGAAAAACTATAAAGTCATTCAAATCTAAATAATTCATATATTTGATTATTGTGTTGATTTATATTTCATCTAGATCTTTTGTGGATTAGCCGTACAATGTATTTTATCCATTTGAGTCTATACTTAATTTTTTTTTTTTTTTTTTTTTCATATTTAAAGAATGGAAAGGTATGACGAAACTGAGTTCTCCCCTCCCCTTTGTAAATGTGGTCGAATCAATTTGGAGTTTATATCAAAATTTGGCTATTTGTTTAAAAAAAAAACACTCTTAAGAACATATTCTTAATAGTCAATTATTTTATATTTATTAATTCAAATCATATTTGGTCCTTATGTGGTTTTGTAGTACAGCATCGTGTTCATCTTAAATTTTCTCTTGGCAAAGCATTCTTTGGATTGGACATGTTTCTATATAAATTGTTTGTTTCCTTTATTTAAGAAATCCTATTATATTTTTAAAATATCTATATTGTTTATGTCATTGTTTTTTGGAGTTGTGTTGCATTTAAATGTACATGGCTTACTTGTATCAGTCATGTTCATTCGAATTTTGATGCAGGAAATTGTTTAAAGTATGTTTCAAATGTGGCTTATTTTATTGGATGCCACAAATTGGAGGATCCTATTTTGACTGCTAATTTATGATTTTAATCAGCTTTAAAAGTATGAACTATAATTCACGTGTCGATGCCCGGGCCATGCTCTAGTTTTCATTTAAAAGCTACAGTCCCATGATTCTCATTGTCATAGAAGAAGGATGTAAAAATATATGGTGACCAATTTTTATTTCTTTCTCATCTTAATTACTAATTGAAATTGAGCTTCAATTTATACTTCTTGCATAATTATTATGATCCTAAAGATGTTATTGTGCTAAAATTTTGCTCTCCCCAGCCTAATTCACATACCTAATGTACCTGCTGTTTGTTCTGATACTTACAGCTTCCTAAATGATAGTTGCTTGAACTTTTTACTCTTCAGACATGGGGAATGTATGATTATATGCATGTAACAAGAATTTGTAAAGCTTTTGTGGTTAATATTTTGATTTGTTTTACTTTTGATCTTTTAGGATGCCAACATTGTGAAAGTAATAGAGAGGCCATTGACTGAGAGTGAACGCTTCTTGCTGGCAAAAGCAGCTCGTTGTATTGCTTTCTCTGTTTGTCCTATAAGATTGGCTCCTAAATAATTGTTTATTCCTTCGTACTCAGTTGATATCTCAGAGCACTCCTTCCTTGGGATTGCAGCTGCAATTTGACAGTCTTCCATGGCACAGGTTTCATAACAGTTTCCATTGCCGGCTCCATTTTCTCATGATGTTGGGAAGTAATGACAAATAGAGATACTGCATATTGTTCCAAGAGCATTGAACCCAATTCAATTGATCTAGATGCTATGAAGTATGTTTAGTTCATTCAAGTTGTGTATAATATCAGTAATAGTGGAACTTCAAGGTAAACTTGCACTTCGCATTATGCCATATTCCCAAAATACAGTCGTGTAGGCCATAACTTTCAGCCAGAACCATTTGAATTCTGCTGTGGTTATTTGTATGAGTATGACATTCATCTTTGTTGGTAGAACTCAATAAATGTCATTTCTTGCTTGTGTATGTTCACTGAAAAGAATGAACTTGCAGGATTGGTATGCTAGCTCACGTGATGGTGCTAAAGTTTTGGAATGAACTGAAAAGTCATATGCATGGTCTTTTAGATAGTGCTTGCAGTATGGGTCTCTCTCTCTCTCTTTACTTTTAGGTTTCTTAAGTATTATTGCCTTTACATTGTATGGCAATCAGCATCCTGGCAACCTAGTGCTTGGGGACGCCAATATTTCTTACCATGTGAAACAACATTCTCCATGTTCTAAACTACTCTCTCTACAGCAATAGCTTCTCACAAAGTTGCTAACAATGTACTTGCTTAACTATTTTTCCTGGTTATTTAACTTATCCATGTTAATTGCTTGCTGCACCATATTGCACAGATAATTTCACCATATGCGGCAAACAAGCTCACATTCCATGTTTGTTCTAGCTTCTAAATGGAAGCACTTGACTTGTTCTTGCTGGCTAGCAGTTGAGTTGATTTTAAAGAAAGCTCGGCACACATTTTTGGAATGAAAATATAGTTTTAATGCATGATTCTGGCAGAGCCTAGCTTGCAAGATGGTGGCTGGTTAAAACTGATCTAATCAGATTGCCTACCTTTGCTCCTTTGCTCAGTTATTGCATGATTTCTCAGCATCTATCGAGGGCTTTATCCTCCGTGAGAACTTGGTCCTTCTCGGGCAATGGAACCAAGCAGTCTTGCACTATGCCTGAGTAAGTTCAGACAGTTTAGTTTATTTTATTTTTGTTTTTTTCAATGAGGGCTGATAGCAGCACAATCCCAAAACTACCAAGCAGGAAACATGGTTTAATCTCTCTATTAACTCTAAATCTGGTACTTTACCCCCTTTTTCTTCCTTAAAACACACACACACACACACACACACACCCACACCCCAACACCCCCCCGGTTAAATGTTTTTAATTTATATAAATATGAAAGTTCATCGCATCAAGTTATTTGTTTGCTCATTTTATGGTTCATTTCAAGTGTGCCGATGCTTGTTACTCTCATCACGGCTCCACGTAACGCTGGAAGGACCACTAACATAGACTGATGCTTGTATAATGTCGACATATCATAATTTATTTACATAAAGATGTCGACATATATTTATATCCCACCGTGAGATATAAATGCTAGAACTTTGCACGCGGAAACCTTGCTTGATCCTATAACAAACATACTAAAATATCACAGCTATTGAGTTCTTATAGTATATTTATGTTGGTGTTTAGTTACTTGTAATCATCTGTAATCAATGATGCCCATTGAACAATCACCTTGTCGGACATCCTATGAGCTACATGGCATTGTGGTAATTGCAGCCTTCTTCTGGTTAGCTCTCTCTCTCTCTCTCTTATATTCAAACATAATTTAGTACATGTTCTCTCATTGCATTGCACTTGCAGGGCTAGAGTTCAATGGTAGTTGTTATTTATCTACCTTTTAAAGTCTTCCACCCGCATGAATCTAATTTGACCCACAGCTACGCTTTGAGATGAAGAGATCGTCATCACATAGCAAGCCCACCAAGGTGCCAATGGCTAGGAGGTTTCTCCGCTTGAGCTATACCACAAATAATATGCAACGCCTCGGGCTGGGCTCGTCTGGAGGCTTGTTTGCAATGTGGATCAGCCTCAAGTACAAAGATAGGCGATCTATTTGCAATTTCTTTCACCACAATGGCAGCAATTTAAAATTAAATAAAATAAAATAACTGAGACAACATAACCATTCGATTCGACACATATTTTTTCTAAATAGTGTGTTGAGTTAATATTTGCAACATCATGATGTCTAATCCAATATATGGTTAACAAAATGTAAACTATTAGGTTTATACAACTGGGGAAAAAAAAAGAAATTAGTAGGTTTATACTTATATAGTTGGGTGGGTTAAGGAGGTCATTCTGTTTCATGGATTACATGGAAGAGCATATTAATAAGGACAAAACCACCCGGCTTATCTATTATGTTTCACAGCTCAACTCGCGTTCTGCTTGAACACGCAAGTTTCAAATTTTTCCCACTAACTTCACACACACGCACACACGCACATAGAGAATTGAAGAAAATTATATGCGAAGGGTGGTCAAATTCAATTATAGGTAAAACCAAAGTGTCAATAGTATGCTAAGTGTTTCAAATAAAGATCTCATGATAAGGCTATTATCACAACATTAGATTAAGCTAGATTAAGTTAACATACCACATTTATCGTTCAAATGTTCATTTTGTTTGAACCATTTAGTTAATCTTCTTTTTTAACTAGTTAAAAATTTGGTTCTTTATTTAACAATTTAGGATAACATTAATAGGCTATTTTAACCACCAAAAAGTTTGCTTCTATTTCTATTTCCCAAAAGTAATTCCACGCTTATAATTTTCTTTATTAAATGACCGTACCATGACCACAATTTAGCTTTGGTGCTCCAAATTTCTCCAGGGTCTGCTTTATCTATATCCGAATTATGATTGGCCTATCATCATGGTTGGTAGTTTGATTATTAGTATGCCTTAATATGACTTCTTAATAAATGTTTATTCCTAAAGGTATCTATAGGTCCTCCCCTCTTCATGTTTTTCCTATATATAACAGATTTCAAAATAATTAATTAACGAAACCGATATCCCATATTATCCGTCTGCTAGGACCTCAGTTTAGATTCTTGTATTAAGAACTACAAGATGGAAAACTGCTTATTAAATTGTTTAATAACACTTATACCAATCCATGGAGTCGTACTCAAAAAGGGAGATCATGGTACATGAGTAAATTGGGTGCATTCAGACACACAAATATGGTACTGAAAAAGTCCAAGGGGGCAAGGAGAGTGATTGTTGGAAGCAGATGTTGTTTTGTGGACACTCAATAGCTGCAGAAGCAGAGAGCCATATTTTAACGATAGGGCTTATCTCTATTGCCCCATTTCCCAATTAACGTCTACCTCATATAACCTCACTTTATCTCATTTGCTATCCCTAAACAATATCCACTTTCACTTACCACCATATTCTTTCAAATTACTCACTCATGCATCGACACGTGTCGCTTCGTTATTCCATAAAAAGGGGAAAAATTGCAGCACACAGCCAAAGGAAATGACTATCATTTTTGTTTTTCTGCTGGTCTTAAATTCTGGTATGATGTGCTTGTAAAACCAATTTTGCAGGATGCCACACATGTGGATACGATTTTCTTCATCACGTTATCCTTTGGATTAGGAGAGTATTTGTTTTATGGTTTAGAATTATTTGGATGCCCCACCGTGGATATTTACGGAGGTCTAGTACGATGACTTCATAGTATAAAGAGTGCGATGTTCTAGCTAGATGTAGCCACGTAGGCCAAATTAACAAGACTACAACATGTGTAATGTGGTACCGTCATCAGGACCAGATCGCGTAAAGGAAACTTTATAAAATGTTATTAATGCAGTGAATAATGTCATTCGAGACACCAGTTGGTTGCAATATCAGTAAATGGAGAGTGTGATTACAATGCGTAAGATCCTACGGAAAAATGAAGGAAAAACCATTTTGTTATCTGAATTTTGACGAAATAAATAATTAGATATTTGAAATTTTAAAAAGTCTAATTTTATATTCAATTAAACGTTTTATACTCCTAAATACTACCTCTTCAATTGTTGTATAATATTTGTCAACTACTTAAATAATAAAAGATTGAAAGTAATAAAAATAGTATGAAAAGTTTAATTAGGTATAAAATTAGATTTTTTAAAAGTTGATGTACCTAATTATCTATTTCGTCAAAGTTTAAGTACCAAAAGGGATTTTTTCCCCAAAAAATAGAAAGAGAGACACTACCTATCCTGCATATATACATTATATTAGATCTTAAGCTCAAACTTGACTTGCAATTTCAAAACTCGAACTTAGTTTGAATTCAACTAAATTTAAGATTTTAAGATCGGATTTCACTCAAAGTAATACTAATCTCTATCTATTAAAATGTATACCTAAAGTTGGTCGGAATTCGATTAACACTTATAGTTGACTCAAGCTCTATTAGACTCACAAGCTAAATATACGAAGTTGAAGCTCAGCATGATAAATTATTCAAGTAACTCAAATTTGAACTCCACTCAATTATTTTTCAATTGAACTTGTGTAGCTTGCGAATCAATTTGATTTATTTGCACTCCTGTTTTGGTATAAACGACAAATGGCATTTAAACTTTCTTTATAACTTTATAAATATATGTGTAAGAAGTTCTCACTAAATATTATTGTAACCTAATAATATAAACACGGGTCTTGCACTAAGTTTAATTCCCTCATTTTCAACAGTTATAATGTGGTGGGAAAAAGTAAATGGAAATCTCGAAGCATTGCATTAATATAACTATCAATGATAAATGATATTTCAAATTTATCAGATAATTATATGACAAGCTTTCAACCCAAGAGCCACAGACTGTGGTTTAGCTACACTACTGGGGCATTGAATGCATGGCGTTGGATAAGGGACATGCAAGTTATGACCATGAAAATGAAACGATTTGAAATGGGAGATAATGTGTATCTTGGATCCTCATCGTTCAATCCTCATCTTCAAGAATAGAAGCTCTCATCGACTTAGCCATCGCTTTCAAATATGTGTCAATGACCATCCTAAAATTAACCACCACCCTCCTCCCCACCCTAAAAAGTTTAAATTAAAATAAAGCAAAAACGAGAAGGGTAAAAGATAAAAAAAAAAAAAAAAAAAAAAGGGTCCATAAGTCTTGAGGGAAGGGGTGGGGGTGGGACGTCGTTGTAAATATAAATCGATGAAACGCAAGGGTTTCATGCACAATGTCGACTGCTTCCATTCACGGCTTTTGCCTTACCTCTTTCTCTACTTCTAAAACATCCCTCACCCTCAGGACTACTTCCTCATTACGTCCCTCTTTTTTTGCTAGGCTCAACTCTTCTTCTTCTTCTTCCGCTCCTCCTACTCTAATCCGAAACGAGCCCGTTTTCGCCGCACCAGCCCCTATCATCAACCCCACTAATTGGGTAATCATCTATAATATCCCTCTCTTCCTCACTTCATGTGTAATGCACACTTACATATGCACATAATATAACGAGCCAACGTTGTTATTGTTTTGTTTGTGGTCTGAATTATGACAATAACTGTGTTTGTTAGTAAGCTTTTTTATGATTGTTTGCATTCGGTTAAGAAGTGGTACGTGTGACACTACAGTAAATTCTGACCATGATTTTTCAAAATGGAAAACAAATCGTCAAAAAAGGGTAGAATTTGCCAAAAAACGAACTGATATGCTAGTGGTATTACAACCACAACTACCATTGGCAGAAACCTTAAATGTAAAAATATAAGCTTCAAAACTTGGTCTTGACATTTATATAAAAAAATTTCTTTTCTTTTTCCTAATTTAAATAACATTGATGTATAAAAATAAATTATCAAACAAATCTATAATTTGTCAATCACCATACAGCTTGAGATCAACTTAACAAATTGCTACTTCAAATATCAAATATCAAACTATGTTACTTTAAGACTGTTTTTTTTTTTTTCATCCATACTTCTAAGGGTTTTTGACTCGTCTCTTGTTTTTGCTAAAAATACCAATTCCACGGCCCATGCATGCACGTGGTTGATGCTGCTTCTTTTTTGGGCATGCTCTATTCTCTACTATGACCATGTCCATCCAACATCCAATTTTAACCCTCATTAAAACATCTGCTCTATTGACTTTTTACTTAAATACTCATTAGAAAAATTAAATATCTATATTTATATCAGTATCTTTATAAAATAGTTTCCTATTATATATATTATAATTCTAATAGATTACATTCCCAATAAAGAATTCATTTACTCGCTACAGCAAAAGCTAGCCGTAGATATTAAAAAAAAAGTATAATAAATGCAAATGTCTTTATTATAGCAAAAAAAAAAAAAAAAAAGAATTAAATTTGATATATGAACTTTAAAATGAATAATTTAATATAATCAAATTTTAATTTCATTTACTATCTACCTTGTTCGCTGACATGAGTAACATATAATGAATTTTTACGGCTTATTTTAAGACCGTTCAAAACTAATACAATAACTCTCCATATTAAGAAATAAAGAAAAAATATATGAGTGGATTAATAAAATAGTTATAAAAATTTGATCGGCATTAAATTGATCTCTTTAATATTTAAGTATCAACTTGAACTTCCGTGCAGATTTCATTTTTCCTAATTTTAGTTGGATGTAAGAAATTTTTTTTTTCCCCTTTTTTTTTTTCCTTCTTCAAGCAATAGGTTATAGGTAGCCAGTAATCGGCGAAACTCACTTAGATTCCGCTTTTTACTCAAAGGCAGTCGTGCACCATTTTTCTATTTATTTTTATTTAACAAGTTTTTTATCTATATATTTATATTAATAAAGCAAGATTGGGTGCTTTTCTTTTACAGAGACAAGACATGGGAAAGGACTACGAGAGGCCATTGAAGCCCTCAAAAAGCTCCTTATGTAAGTTTTACCATTTTTTTTTTTTTTTTTTTTTTGCCAAGAGTAAGTTTTACTTACTTCCTTCCAATATCCCTTACGTTTATACTAACATAGATTATATTAAGCCAACGAAGTTAATAAATATTATTTGTTGCGCACTTAATTACATAAAATCTGACAAATTGGTCAACAGGAAAAGTTGAGCACAATATTTCGACTTAAAAGTACTAGGAATAGTAATTTTAAGTTTTCTTCTTAATCATAAACATATCATCATATTGTTACATAATAAATATAATAACGCATGTCATATCTAGAAGTATAAACTTTTAGAATAAATGATTATGGTGCTAACCTTATATGACATCAAAGCTAAAGATAAATTGTTCGAATTCGTGCGTACTCATTTCAATCCTATTAAAATTAAGTTATTTATCTGATGGTCTGAGTTAAAATCAATATCATATTTCACAAGTGAAGGAGAGTGTTATATTATAAACTTAGTTCTTTTTTTTTAAATAAAAATAAAAATCCGGTGCCACAAGTAATTTATCAAAAAGTATAAACTGCTCACTAATTAATAAGTCGATCTTTTATTTGAAATTTTAGATATCAACATTTACAAGGGATTAAGTCTTTACACTTTTAGATGAATCTTTGAATCCTTCAAGTCTAATAACGTTGGACAAAGCGAATACATCATGTTTTTGTCCGCACTCATGAGGTGTCATTGCAAACATGCAAATGTCGAGTATTTAATGACTCGATTCGTTTTAAACTTAAAAATTTTATATAACTCTGTTCAGATGTTGATAACTTAAATAAATTTTATTACAAAAACGTGATGGAGACAAATCCTAAAGAAGTTTGCTAGTAGTAAATAACAATCATGAACACGGAATTTAGTATATGGATAAGCAAAAGAAAAAACATATATATATATATATATATATATATTCATGTTTTGAATGAAAAATAGATGAACGAAGTGCAACCTTAATGTCATCAAACTAAAGCCAAACTGAAATAAACAATGGTGGATATGGTTGGCAGTGAGAAGGGGGACCTGAAACCCACAGCAGCAGCAAGGTGGAGCAAATAACAGCGGAGCTCGCAGCCACCGGCTCGGCCGGCACCCTTCCTACAGTCCTGATGTTGAGAGATTGAAGGATGGCTTCATCTACTTCAAGAAGGAAAAATATGAGTCTGTATTTTCAATATTACTCCGTTTTTGTCTTGTTTTCCCATTGGATTTGTATTTAAAAAAAAAAAGAAAGCAAGATATTAATTTCAATTCATTTGTTGGTAAACAGCAAGAACCCAGCCTTGTACGCTGAATTAGCCAAGGGCCAGAGCCCAAGGGTATAAAAAAATCAAAATCATATCTCTCTTCATAAGTATAGTAGTTTCTCTTTCTCTGTCTCACTCATGTTTGATGATTCTGTTGGTTTGGTTGCCATCTTGTGCTGTGCAGTTTATGGTATTTGCGTGCTCGGATTCTCGGGTGTGCCCGTCCCATGTTCTCGACCTCCAACCAGGAGAAGCATTCATGGTCCGCAACATTGCTAGCTTAGTTCCACCCTTTGACAAGGTGGTCTTCCTAACAATCTTATTTTACCATTATCTGTCAATTCAATTGAGATGTTATGTTGGCGTTTTTGAGGATAAACCATGATGTTCCGTTATTGAATATATGTATGCTTTTTGATGCAATAGCTGAGGTACTCTGGAGTTGGTGCTGCCATTGAATATGCAGTGTTGCACCTCAAGGTGATCAAATGACACAACCTTGTTGAGTTTCTAAGACAATATATGCTTAAATCCATCAATATTCGATACCACTTATGTGCATCACCTTAACCATATATGCAGGTTTCAAACATTGTTGTCATAGGACACAGCACCTGTGGTGGGATCAAGGGGCTCATGACCTTCCCAGAAGAAGGACCAACCACCACGTACTCCTTCCTCTTCTCCCTTCATATTCTAACTTACATAATATGCTCGTGCATCTCACTCCATAATCACATAGTACCAAACTAGAATAAGATGTGGAGAACCTACATCATCTAGCATTGTACATTGGTTTCCACTTGAACATTATCACGTTTTGAGCTGTCTACAAACCAGTGTCATCTGCTAATCGCGCTTGAGGTATTGTCATTGATCGCTCTGGTGGTTTCATGATGCACATATGTAGCCAAAAATTTGGGAATTTTGCAAATGATTGATGATTTTGGCGTGTAGATTGTGTTTGATGATTGACATATAATTTACAGTGACTTCATTGAAGATTGGGTAAAAGTGGCTTTACCTGCTAAGCACAAGGTGATAGCAGAACATGGAGATGCTCCTCTGGCTGTACAATGCGCCTACTGTGAGAGGGTGATTCATTCCCTTACTCCAAACAACCACCTCCATCACTCGTATTATTTGCATGACTGATGCGCGCGCGCACCACCCAGCACACACCCCCGCCCCCCTTCCTTGTTTGATTTATATATCATCTTCCACAAGCATCTCCCTTTTTTGATCTAATGATGTTTGTTCCGAAAATGCAGGAGGCAGTGAATCTATCCCTTGCAAATCTGCTAACCTATCCATTTGTGAGAGAAGGATTGGTGAACGGGACACTCGCACTGAAAGGCGGTCACTACGATTTTGTTAAGGGATCTTTCGAGCTCTGGGGGCTTCACTATAACCTTACTCCACCACTCTGTGTATGAAACATCAAACTACAAGCAGCAGTGACCCCTTTATTTTACCCATAACTAATTTCCTTCCACCACTATATTGTTGTACTCTCTCTCTCCTCTCTCTCTTAAATAACCTTAAATAAATCGAGACGGAGTTTCTCGGCTATGGATTTCGATTGCGCTTTTGTTAATTTCGATGCAGCAAATAAACAGTCTATTTTAACTTAATTCATTGTGGGAATTTTCTTTTTTTCTTTCTGTTTTAGGTGAAAGATGTGGCCACAATTCTGCATTGGAAGCTCTAGGAAAAGGGATAGAGGTCATTTCTGTAAAGATAAGGCTGCGGTTGTTGTAATCGTTAACATAATAACATCCAATGCTTTCTGTAGATAAACCTGATCGTTTACGGTTTCCCAACTCAATCAGCTAATATTGAGAGAACAGCACTAGATATCTAAACACCCTTGACAAACTATCTATTTGAATAAGTGCGAAAAATCAAGATTAGAATCAGGGTGAACAACTAATTACTGCAGATAAACGCTTGACTGGGCATTCTGGAAACATTTGCTCATTGGAAACCACACATTAATCAACGCTCCAGACAGTCATCTATCAATAGGGGTAGCACATCTAGTTCAAGGGCAATAAATTTGAGACAACACCCAGTTTAGCCTTTGACTCAATGCAGACAATCAAAAAAGCTGCAGATTCTTGACTGAAAATTCTACCCCAAAAAGTACGGATACTCGAAACGATGAACGTTTGCCATAAAAAAATTAGGAAGCAGGATTCAATTCGTCATCTCGTGCAGCAAGCACTATGTCGACCCTGGGTTTCGATTTTCGGTTCAATTTCCTTTAAGCCAATTCGTACTAAACCCTAACCCTTTTAATACGAATCCTCGATTAAGAATTAAAGAAAATTTTGAATTTTGAAAATATTTTGGAGTCGCCACTCGACTAAAGTCGAGAAAAAAAGATAAACCAAAACCAAAACCAAAACCAATAGGTAGGTTGATTTTGGTTTTGCTAACGATCTGCGAAAAAAATCGTTTTGAAAATGAGAACCAGAAATTAATTTGAGTTTGGAGGCTAACCTATTAAAACCTAAACGATTACAACTTTAACTTTCCAAATTTAAATTGCTTTCTGTTAAACCCTAACTTCAAATTTTAAACTATTTAAAAAGATCTAACTAACTAAACCTATGGTTTTTTTTTGGACATATGGTTAATATGTCCAAAAAATACTAATCTAATCAAATTCCATCAATGATCATATATAATCTAAGAACTCGAAATATTCAAATTAATCAAATCTTATCAAATTCTATCAATATTCATATATTCTAAACTAAACTAACAAATCAAACGAATTCACAAAAATAATTTTTTACATATTTTAAGTCGTCCATTTAGGTGTCTACGTACCCTCTAATCGGGATCGGACCACACGTAGTTCTTTTAGAAAATTTTAATTTTTTGGTTAATTTTAGAATTTTTTGAAATCTTTTCGCTTTAAGTTTATTAGATTTTATTAATTTTATCAAAATTAACTGTTTTTGATATGATAAATCTATCGATTTTAGGTTTTTTCTTTCATAAAAATTGGACTTTTCTATGTGACAAAAATTTTGAACAAGAAATCATAATCACATATCATTCATATCAATGCACCCTACATATTATCAAGAATGAAATTATTATAAGAAATATCAATATTTAACAAGCTAATTTTAACAAAACAATATCATCGCATAATCAAGATTTATATATGTCGAGCCTGGTTTTTTCGATTTCCTTTAATCCGATTCGTACTAAACCCTAACCCATTCAATACGAATCCTCGACTAAGAATTAAAGGAAATTTTGAATTTTTAAAACATGTTGGAGTCGCCACTCGACTAAAGTCGAGAAAAAAAAAATAAAACCAAAACCAATGGGTAGGTTGATTTTGGTTTTGCTACTGATCTGCGAAAAAAAATCGTTTTTTTTTTAAAACGAGAACCAGAAATTAACTTGAGTTCGGGGGCTAACCTATTAAAACCTAAACGGTTACCACTTTAACTTTCCGTATTTAAATTGCTTTCTTTTGAACCCTAATTTCAAAATCTAAACTAATTATCAAATCTAATTAACTAAACATATGTCTAATATGCACAAAAATACTAATCAAATTCCATCGATAATCATATATAATCTAAAAAAACTCAAAATATTCAAATTAATCAAATCTTATCAAATTCTATCAATGTTCATATATTCTAAACAAATCAAATAAATTCACAAAAATAATTTTTTACATATTTTAAGTCGCCTATTTAGGTGCCTACGTACCCGCTAATCGGGATCAGACCACACGTAGTTCTTTTAGAAAAATTTAGTTTGTTGGTTAATTTTAGAATTTTTCGAAATCTTTTCACTTTAAGTTTATTAAGTTTGTTAATTTTATGAAAAAATGTATTTTTTTTTTTTAACATGAACCCTAAATCTATCAAGTTAGGCTTTAGCAATTTTATGGAAAATCGAATTTTTTCTAGGTGACAAAAATTTTGGACAAGAAATCATAACCACATATCATGCATATCAATTGATCATACATATCATCAAGAATAAAAATATTATAAGGAATATCAATATTTAACAAGCTAATTTCAACAAAGCAATATCATGGCATAATCAAGATTTATATATCATTGAAATTACATTACGAAAGGCAAGATTTTTATGTGGTTTCATATATGGTGAAATCATAAAATTCAATATCATTACAATCAAGGTCATCACTACATTATGGCATAAAAGGAATATTGATGACTAATCATCATACATGATCACACAATTCAAATATTGTAAACTTAAAACTAAAAAAAATTTATATATTCTTTATGATTAGGGCATGATTATAGGTATATTATCAATAATAAGATCTTAATGTAATTCTATGAACACATGCTTAACACGATATATAAAAAAAATTCAATTTTATCACAAGAAAGCAAAATCATTACTATATTAATGCAAAAAGGACTATCAAGTTATGTTTTAACAATTTTATAAAAATTGATTTTTCTAAATGATAAAAAGATTTTGAATAATGGATTAAAATTATATATCATGGCAATTGTCAAGCACATTAATTAAATCAATATATCATCATATAAATCAATAAAATATATCAATGTTAACAAGATGGACTCACATTCAATAACATAGGTAAACTTCATACATGATATTAACATTATAGCAAAGTTTCTAATTACATTGCATATTGATAACGAAATCGGGTTTTTTAATCATTTCAAAATCATGGTATAAACAAACTTTAGCCAATCAAGATTTTCATCAAGTTATCAATACAATTTGTATGTCAAATATTTGCAATATCTCATTATTCGAAATTTGACAAAATCATAATATTACAAAACGATATCACAAAGAAAGGTGCAAGGATTATAAACTATCATAGCAAGATCGATCATGTGAAAAAAAAATAAACCCTAAATTTCAATTTAATATTTTTAGAACAAGACAATTTCATTTATTGACAAGAAAAGAAAAAAGTAATTATAATGACCATATTATCATGATTCAAACTAATACTAATTTTATATTTTGAAATTAAAAAAAAAACAATATATTCATAACAAATTTTGAAAATATAATCATATACTAATTATTTTCATTTTTCTTATTCTTCAATTTCCTATTTATTAATATCATAATATAGTTTCTATTATTATTATTATTATTTATTATTATTATTATATGAATTAAGAAACATGAATGTGAACTTACCTGCAGGAGGAACAATGCGCGCGTGAAGGAGGAAGTTGAAATTGAAGCTCCAAAGCCGCGCGCAGGGAAATTGAAATCAAAGCTTCAAGGTCGCGCGCAGGAAAATTAAAATCAGCTGGCCGACGACGATGCAGGCAAAGGATGTTCAATGGAGCTCCGACGGCTGTAGACGACGGCAACCAACAACGGCTCCGGTGGGGAACGCAGCAGGGTGGCCAATGCGACGGTGGTTTGTAGGTTTCGAAAAAATTGATTTATGAGAATGGAAGTTCTCGACTTCCTGAATATCAAATGCTTGTTTTATTTTTCTTTTCTTTGCTTTTGTGTCCTATTTTTCGTTTTTTTCTTCTTCTATTTATAGATCTAGGGTTTTATGTTCCATTTTGATTTTTTATCCGAAAAAAACGGACTAAAACGGTTGCAAATTGCATTAGCTATCAATTAACGTTATAATGTTAACGTTCAAACACGTTTTTGAGCGAAAAAAATCAGAGATTTGAGCTTTTTTCGGAAATGTAAAAAAACTTTTTTCCAACTTCAAGTCCGGATTTGAAATAGTTATAGTTTATGAAAACATGCAAATTATATCAAAATGAAGTACTCCATGTCTAGTTTCAAAATATGTATTTGTTTCGAAAAAAACGGGTTTGAAAACGGGTCAAAAATGGACTTGAAAACGCCCCATCGGGCGGCCGGAGGTAAGAGACGATGAACAGTAATTTTTTTTTTTTTTTTACGAATTTTGAAATTACATTACACTATATTAATTATCCATATTACATCTATTATATTTATTTCTATTAAATTGATTCATTATTATTATTATTTTTTATTTTTATTATTATTATTTATTTTTATTCCTAGCTTTAACATTTATAATTTGCAAAATTCAATTATTTTAATTACGTATATACTAACCTAAGTATTTATTTTGACAAAAACTGTCAAAATGAGATGTCTACAATATATCATTAAAATTACATTATGAATGGTAAGATTTCAATGTGGTTTCATATATGGTGAAATCATAAAATTCAACGTTATTACAATCAAGGTCATCACTATATTATAATAAGGCGAAATCATGACATAAAGGAATCTTAATGACTATCATCATACATGATCACACAATTTCATATGTTGTAAACCTAAAACTCTAGAAATCTCATATATTCCTTATGATTATGGCGTGATTATAGTTATATTATTAATGACAAGATCTTAATGTAATTCTATGAACAAGTACCTAACATGATACATATCACAAAATTCAATTTTATCAACAAAACAAAATCATCACCATATTAATGCAAAAATGATAGAACATTCAAAAATTATATCATGACAAATTAGATCCTAAATTTCAACTCAATATTTTTAGAACAAGTTTATGAGACAATCATTCATTGACAAAAAAAAATATTTAATTATAATGACTATACTAATCATGATTAAAGCTATTACTAATTTACATATTTTGAATTTTCAAAATAACACAATACATTCATAATAGATTTTGATATTATAATTATATACTAATTTTTCATTTTTCCTATTTCTATTTTCCTATTTTTCAATATTATAATATCATCACATTATTATTATAAGGAAAAAGAATTGAAACTTACCTGGGAGCAGAAGCGGAGCCACGCGCATGGAGGGATGATTGACGACAACGCAGGCAAAGGATTGAAACTGGAGACGAGCAGACGATCACAGCAGAGGACGGCTTAGATGTCGGGCAAGCATCTTGGCAGTGGGTGATCGGTGGTTGGCGTTTGGGGCTTAGGGTGCGGTGTTCGTGGTTACTCCGACGACGGCCGTTTGACGGTTTTCGACAAAACCAACTTATGGGGATGGAAGTTCTCATCTCCTGAAGTATTCAGATGTTATTTGATTTTTCTTTTCTTTCGTTTTAGTTTTCTGTTTGTGTTCTTTTTTTCTGTCTGCCTGTTTATTCTTTTTTCTTCTTATTTATAAAGCTAAGGTTTCAAGACGTTTTTTATTCAAATTCGAAAAAAACGGGGCTAAACGGTTATAATTTCCAATTAAGTGTAATAGCTATCATATACATTTTAATCTTAACATTCAACACACGTTTTTAGCAAAATTTACGGATTTTGAGTTATTTTCGAAAACTAAAATAATGAGTTTTTTTCAACTTACAAATCCGGATTTAAAATCCTTATTGTTGATCAAAATGCATAAATTATATATCAAAACAAACTACTCCATGCCTAGATTTAAAATATGTATTTGATTTGTAAAAAAAGGTCCGAAAATGAGCTAAAAATGGGCTAAAAATGACCCATCAAACGACTGAAGATTGAAGACGAATGAACAATGATTTTTTTTTTTTTGAAATTATAATACTATATTATATATATATATATATATATTACATCCATTATATTTATTTCCCTTAATTTGATTTATTTTTCTAATTTTCATTCCTAATTTTAATACTTATAGTTGCAAAAAATTTGTTTAATTTAGTTATATGTATACTAAGATTATCGAATAATTTGACAAAAATAAATGTCAAAATAAGATGTCTACACACTAAAGCTACAAACGCTAACAAACTTGTCATTGGTTATACATCATTATTGATCTTTGTCAGATAGCTGTTTCCTTAAATAGCCTTCTGATCCAAACATTTCTTTTTTCATGAATTATTCTAGTCCGACGTTGGAGAAGTGGCATAGAACTGGAGGTCATATGATTTCTAACTAATTTATCCTGATTTTTGTAATTGACATATAAATTTTCTCGGAGTCTAGAAACTCAAACCGAATACAGAGGAATAAATAGGCAAATAATTGGTCCAATATTAGGATCAACAACCTATTGTCGTGGCCATTAGTCTCAATTACAAAATTGTATCGAATGGTCTCATCTCCTTAGGTAGGCCATCAAAATTTCCAGCATTTACATCAGCTTGTAGCATTGGTCTTTTCCCAATTTTCCAGACCAATCCTTCCGCTAAATGCTCCTTGTTTGGTGTCAGCATCACAAAATTTGGATCTGCTCTTTGGTAGCTGCAAGAAAGATGTTACGTGGCTCAAATATTGCCAATTTACCATAACAGCAAATCACCAAGGAAAGAAATCAAGGTCTAAGATCTTGTGGCAGTGATACAAAATTGGACTGGAATGCTACGATATGGATGTCGAAGTTTTGAAGACCTATTCCAACTCTTACATGACAGAAATAATTGTCATATTTCTTTCAAAATAAAGGAGGAAACTAAACAATTGTCATATTTCTTTTAAAAAAAAGGAGGAGACTTGCTATTTTAACCTTTAGAATGCCCTTTTCCTTTGCTACTCCAAATATTTAAAAGATTACAATTGTTAACATACTTGTCATTCTCATTAAACTGCATTGCATGGATGCTGATTTGGCATATGTCATTAAATAAATTATATGGCACTTTCATAAACAGGAATGCACATAAACAAAGGAATAGATATTAAAATTGATTCGAACAGCTTAATACAAAAACATTGAAATTAAAAATTTAATAGTAAAGAAAATGGAGAGGAGGAAGTATAATCCATCTGTGAAGGTTGTGAACTTAGTGGTCTGATCCGTCCTATTTAGAAGTGAAAGCAGGAACAACAATGTGCAGCATATGCCTATTTAGAAACAGTCAACTATTTAACTTAAAGGCCAATTTTTATTTTTGATGAATGGGTGTTGTCACAAAGGGCTAAAAATTGCAGGTTAATGGTGCTAAAGGTAGTGCCTGTAAGAAAGCTGATTATAAAAATCAAACCTGGCTTCTCTGAGATTTTCAACACAAATGCCAAATCCATGAGCTATCTTGCCAGTTGTCCGATCTCTAGTAGCTGCATCATTATTGGAAGACCCAGCAAGAATAAGTGTCTCATAAAAAATATCACGTTTTCAAGTACAGGTATGCTGAAGGACTACATATAACATATTGGACATAGCCACAATGAAAAGATACATCTGGGAATTCCTGCCTACACTTCAAAATATTTTTTATGAGATAAAGTCTTCATCTGCTTAAGATCCAGCAACAATATGTAAAAACATACAATTATTTTTCCCTTTCTTGACTATGAAAGCATACATGAGCATTAAGCTTCTTTTACGGTCAATAGAATCTAGAAAATGAATAGAAGTGCTGGAAAGCACAGATAGAAGATGATCTGGTGAGACATAATTTGCCAGAAAAAAAAAAAAAAAAAAAAAAACAAAAACTTTAATTTGCTTTCAGGTGTCAAATGTAGCAAAAAGAGAATTCTGGATATACTCATGAAGTTACTTTTATCAAAAAAATGATTGGTAGATCATATTACACCACAGATGATCATTCGAAATCTACCAACCACATTTTAAATTAGCGAGTTGTGGAGTCAAAATTAAGGAGTTTAGGTCATGAACTCAAATCCCTATCCTCGACGTCAATCAAGACTAAGGGGTACTGAAAAATGAATATAAAACCACAAGATCTATTAGCTTAAACTATAATAATAACAATTGGTTGTGAAGCTAAAATTGTTGCTAAATAAAGAATAAAGTTTAGAATGAATACCCCCAGTCACTGCACAAGAAAGACAGTTTCCCACAACCTATGTCTCTACATAATTTGCCTACATAAACCCAGTGAGACAATTTTGGGATCACTCCATGGGATACTAACAGCAATAAGATACCTGAAATGCTGAAAGTAAACGAAGGCTTCCACCATGACTTGAATGCTAGAGCTATTGATGAACTGAGAGGCCCCATTTTTGCCTGAGAGACAAAATTAGTTATTGGTTTATACATGATAGTACTGCAAACATGACATTTTCTCACGCAATTCACCTTCAGCAAGAAGTTCTTATTGGCCTGCCAGGATGCAGCTATTTGGAATGTTGAATCAGGACTACGCATTGATGTCTGGGTATCATCAACCCTGTGAAATGCCCATATTTAATCCAGACAAGAAGTGATGTCCATATATTAACAAATGTAGGATTTCAGTACCTTGTGCGCAACTCAAAACCAAAGTCAATGTAATTTGTAATTCCAACTACATCGTTTTCTTCAAGTGGATTTTTTACCTGCTTTGTCAGAAGAAATTGTATAAAATTTTAAGCACACATCAAATTGATGATCATTACAATATAGAAATCCCACTCTCATCATGATTGATTCATATCCTATTGTGCTGCCAGGAGAACCAGGCTCTCTCAGCACCAAAGCTAGCTTACTAAATTTTGTCCAAATATGCTAATCTCCACAACAAGCTCTGACATATCAACTCCAATTATAAGAAAACTAAAATCCAAGCTCTTTTGGGGTCAAGTATGCTAAATCCTTTGTGCTAAGAGGGAAAATCAAGCGATGAATTGAATGACAACGTTCAGTCAATTGTGCAACAAGGATTCAAAAGCAGAACCAGTGACACATAATGGTCAAGAAAAAAGACTCTAGAAACACAAGAAAGTCAAATTTGTGAGGCAAAGTGGGTCTGTTTGTTTCATCATTTCTAAATCATTTTAGTGCCATTTTTCTGTCGTTTTCAAACAAATATTTGTTAAAAAGCTGATACTGATGAAAAACCAACAACTTTACTCATAAATTGACCAAACAAAACTTATACTAATATGATATAAATAAGTCATAGATACAAGTCTGATACAAATACTATAAAAATAAAAATCCAACAATCCAAATAAAACCTAAATTTTGAATGGAATATAGGAATTTCCCTTAAATAGTGTGGCTCCTTAAATTTATCACAAGCTTTAATACTTTCTGGCCAGCTTTTCATGTCACTCTCTCTTTCTTTCTGTTTTATATTCAGTATGTAACCATGAAACTCTATGTCAATGTTAGCCTCTATGTTGATTCATTAGCACAGATATGTCTTGCCTCGACCATTTGAGGTTTTTTCCAGTCTTTTTTTTTCAGCTAATCTCAGACATTTTTTTTTTTACAAACAGCCTTTTTGTTTCATACCAATACTTGATTTAATCAATTAAAAAAACAGCTTAGCTAACCCCCTGCCAATCGTGAGAATGGAAAACACATAGATGGACAGTCTACAAAACCTTATTAATATGATGTTATGGACAGCCAAAGCCTAATCTCAAGATGGAAGATGAAACCATCATAGAACCATAAGAAAAAGACAACAGTCCTCAGACAAAGAATTGCCGGTTGTTTGATAAATCCAAACAACAGATCAAACATGTGAATTTCCCCTTGAATTTTATCAAGAAAAATGCATGGCTATTTTTGACTGACCTAACACTTACAGAAAGCAACATTGCATTGATAAATAGCATTATAGCAACCAAAGGAAAAGGAAGAAGGATGAGGAGGAGGAGGAACACATAAGAAACTAGGGTAAATACACAGACAAGATTGTCTCTGCCGCATAACAAATTATATATAACACTAGAAGACAAGAAGCATACCCTCCGTTGGACCACCACGTGTTGATAAAATGAAGCAATGAACTGCATTCAGCAAAATACTTCGGCATCAAAATGAAAGGTATAAATACATGTTCCAGGATGTTAAAGATAAGAATGTGTTTTCATTGATAAAAAGAAAGTTGTCTATGGAAATTACGATTAAATAAAAGACAAGATAAGAGCTCATAAAGCACAACGTACTACTTAGCACAATGTACCACTTGATCTCCTGCAGCAAGACTATAATTATCACACCCCAAGGTAGAATGATACAGAAACGAATTCTGCCTTGGTGAGCCACATATCATGCACATGCATCTAGACCCACACAAGGATGAAGATTTGCAATTACAACAACAACAATAATAATAAATAAATAATTAATTAAAAACTGAAAAATTTAAGAGAATGATATTTTAAGATGAACCTATTGAATGCTTATGATTGCCAGGGTGGAGATGAGAAAAATTTCTTCCATTTTTACTCACTAATATAATTTCATTCCTTCTTTACATTCACATTCAAATCATTAAATAAATAAATAAAAATATATATATACACATATGTATTAGATGCAAATGCAGCTGCAGGGATAACTCACTCATTGGAGTTTTCTAATTATGTTCTTTGTATTAACTGCAAACATGTCATTCATCTAATGTATGCTTAGATACAGAAGAGAATTGGTTTCACAAAGATATACCTGGGAACTTTTGGCAAGTTCAAGATTAAAATTGAAGGAAGGACTCAGTGGACTGCCAGATCCTGTGCCATAACCAATGGCACAACTCCAGTTCAACAAGTTCTTAAATTTTGTGCCATCCACTTCACCATCTACAAGAAACCAATAGCAGAATTTGTAAACATATTAAGAGAGTAGTTTCCAAAATTTAAAGCTTTGATAAATAAAATTTTGAAGATCATGATGCTACGGTTGCTACTTCAGCATTAATATCAGAACAAGCAACGAACAAAGCACAGTTATACCTTATGAAGATATATATGTGTGTGTGTGCATACAATTAAGAAAAGCAAGAGAAGTAATATCTCATAATGCAATAAGAATCAAACAGAGATTGCTTGTAGTAATTGCAATTGTAGCATTTGAGCAATGAAAGACCAACTGTCAATGTGGATAGTCAGGATCCAGAACAAAACAAAAGAAAATGGAAATCAAATAAATATAAATGCATAATAATTGTCATCACTGTAGCCTGTAGGTCAATTCTACTGATTTTTA
The DNA here is from genome assembly GCA_024138025.1 of Combretum micranthum. Lineage (NCBI taxonomy): Eukaryota > Viridiplantae > Streptophyta > Magnoliopsida > Myrtales > Combretaceae > Combretum > Combretum micranthum. Next base: position 197,429 of record JAMXBD010000666.1, on the reverse strand, counting down.
ACAAAAGTATTATTGTTGAAAATTAAGACCAACTTACATTGTGGCTCATACTGCACCCCAGCGGTCAGTCTTCCCATTTTGCTTACTAACCATGCACTTCTTGGTAAATCATCCTTCACTACATGACCATTGAGGAAGAATAACCCATAATCATTTAGCATGTCAAAGGCCGGATGTAATTATTCCATGAATAATTAAAATGAAACCAAGAATCTCAATTTCAATCTCTTTTTGGAAGACTAAATACCAATTCATTCTAAAATACTGACAGTGCGAGACTACATATTTTGTGAGCATATCTAGTTTTTTCTCTCGACAGCAGCAGGTTTTTGGCACTGGAATCTTTATGAATCGAAATCAATTCACCTACCAGAAAAAGGCAACAAGGTGGCTCCAATAGATACATTTCTTGTTCCATATCTCAGTCCCATGACACCATAATCTTCTGCAGACAGTCTGCTGTAGTGACAAGCTGTGTCAATAAAACATTCGTAAAGGGTGGTGTTCACGAACTTGAAGAAGGTGATTTATGAGCAAGTCACTACCTTTTTGTCAACAGCAAAGGAAAAACACCAAAAGCTCCAAACCCATGCTTGGGATAGTAAGCAGAAGACCTCATTCGTAAAATCCTACAAAATATGCAGTAATTCTCTAAACCAAAAAGCATCAACAAGAACTACATAAGATGGTGAACTTTAGGCTGAGTAGCTCTTACGGGTCAGAGTTTGATACATAAAGATCAATAAATGTATGAGGATCATCAACATCCCTGGCCAGTCAAAGATTAAAGCAAACACGAGTTAGACTTAGAGAGAACATCTGCAATGTGAAATCCCCAACAGCAACAAGAGGCTGTGAAATTGCAATACCTCTGCCAACGAAATAGTGCGTTTCCATTCATTTTCTCTTCAGGATGATGATCTAAAGGACCCGAAACCTAAGAAAAGTTAAGGAAAGTAACAAATGCAATAAAAGAACAAATAGCAATTAAATAGTATAGGCAATTTCTATTAGCTAAGATAATTTGATGGATACAGCTGCAACCATATCCACATGAGGATCATCTATAGGTTTCAGCATGATCCTAGTGTTGAAATGCCTCGCTTCCTCGAAATAGTCATCAAAAAGGCACTTTAAAGCAAGCTTCCCAAACAATAAGTTGTACGACGATTCAAGCATCCTGCAAATGTCAGGAAAGCAATCACACAGATGAAACCCGAAGTTGCAAACAGATCCTGTCTTCTGATCATGCTACTCAAACGCATAGTAGTGCCACTAAAAAGAATCGAGCAGCGTCAACTCGGAATGTATCGACAGTATCATCGAATTCAGAAATAAGAAACAGAGCTAGTTCACTAACAATTTATAAAAATTGAACATCAGAATCCAAAAGAAATGGAGATTGAAAGGGAGAGAAAGAACCTGCTGCGAGCGGCAAGGGGAGGGAAGTCAAAGAGCGGTGGGACGAGAACCACCGGTGGCGGCGGTTGTTTGTCGAACATATTCCCCATCCTGTTTGTATGGGCTCAAGAGAACTCTCTGAATCTTTTTGTCACTGTGGATGAAAATGTAAGATTAGGTGTTACGGATTGGATTTGGAACAGTTTTGTTTGTTGTGGATGTGGATGATGCGGTGGTAGTAGCAGTAAGAGTAAGAAGCGGAAGCTCGGAGCCCGCGCATTTCTCTCAGGTCGAGCAGGACGCTTTCAAACAAAAGCAAATACACAACATAAACAAAGATAAACAGGGTTACAGTTGGTTGGATGGCCTAAATTTTGCTGCACTACCTACTCCTACGCAACGCAACACTACACGCGGTAGAAGATTATATATTTATATTTAAATATAAGAGAATAGATGAAGCTCGAACAACTTTCTTTTATATATATATATATATATATATATCACATATTTAATTGTTATGTAAACGAGTCGAATTATTTAAAATAATTGAAACATCCTACATAAAATTCAAAATTTAAAAATAATTGTTATAAAATAATTAGGAATTTAAATCAAGAATATGGATAAAATTAATTAGTAAGTTGACTAAAATGAAACTTAAAAGTTAGTTCGATTAATGGATATAGATTAAAAAAAACTGTCAAATAAAAACCTAATAAAAACGGATGATTGAGATCATGCCAAGTAGCATTCTAAAAAGGAGCCCTACAAACCCTAAAACCTAGCTCTGTATAAATGCTCCTTATTTTTCGCTATTACTTCTTTAAGAAACCTACTACAACTCTAAGGTTAGGAACCTTAGACTGTAACCTCTACTTAATGCTAACTAAGTAAGATTAAAGAGTATAAGTATTAATCAACTGAGATTATCCATTTTAGGATAGGAAATGTGGGCAATGGAGGCGAAATAAGAGAAGGAAAAGATCGAGAAACTAAGAAAAATTCCTAATAAAATGAGTGTGAGGATTTCAAGTATCAAACTGCAAAGTTTATGGTGTTTTAAATGTAAATTCTGATATGGGGGTGTTGGTAGGAAGTGAATGTAGCAAGGAAGTTGATTTTGGAGGTGTTTGGAGCTTTTGTGTACTACTTTATAGTTGCAATAACAAGGTAAGATCTAAACTCAACTCTAGTGTAATGAAGATATGATAATAAGGAATCAGATGAGTCTGAAAGTGTTAAAGAAAACAATGAACATGTTTCAAGTTGAAATCATGCTGGGGATTAACTTTGGAAAGAAATGAATGTTGCTATGTGTTTAAAACTATGGATAAGATCATAGAGTAAACCAAAAGTTGATGTTATTGATGTGAGAAAAAGTTAAATGAAGGGTTGTATATGAAACATTTTGGAAACTTCAGAGTAAACATGGATATTTTTTGTGCATGCTGTCAAAACTACATGTTTTAAGCATTTAATCTCGATAAATCATGTTTTAACAAATTAATGACGAAAATAAATGAGACTAGGCTTGAATACATTCATATAAGACATTTAAGATCACCAAAAGTTGTCTCAAAACATGTTTTTAACAAAAATGTCAAGTTTAAGCCTAAATTTTATGAACCGAGGAAAGCACGACATGAACATGAAGTCATGTTCTAACCATGCTTCTCTCTGAACCTTAAAAATGCAAGGAGCCATGTGTGTCCTAGAAAAACACGGTATATACATAATACGTGTACTTGTCCATGCTTCTCTCTGTCTAAAACATTTTGAAACCTAAAAGAACACGAGGGGATACATGCAGCAATGTTTCCGCCGTGCTTCTCTTTAATCCTAAAATGCGTTGAAACCTATAAGAACATGGGGAGATACATGCAATCGTGTTCCCCTATGCTTCTTTCTGATTTAAAAATGACTTAAAGTTTATAAGAACACAAGAAGATACATACAATTATGTTCCCCTCGAGCTTCTATCTGACCCCTTCCCCCTAAAATAAGGTTGAACAAGGTGAAACACAACTAGCCTATTCAGTAGTGTACCAAAACATAAAGAGATACGTTCCCCCGTGTACCCGTGTTTTTCCTGTCCCCTTTTTTCTTTTTCGATCCTTGTCCAAATCGAACAAAACTTAATTCAACTTCTTCCTTAGACTTAAATAACTCTTTAAACATGATCTTTAAGTAAAACAGTTAAGTCAAAGTAACTTAGATATAACCAACAATACAAAAGGATTAAAATGAATAATCACGAACTGATTTCAATTTCAATCATGAACAGTTTGAGATATCGAGTTTGGAAAAGGACAAGAAGCTTGAACCAGTGGATAAGTACATAGTAATTGCATGATGCTTACTATGATAATTTTAAAAATTGAACTAAGAATTTAAACTCGGCTTAATTAAGTGTTGGTTGCTGCTGGCTACTTACTCCAAGAGTGGCAACCCCGAACTGGGTTGCTAATTTGATTGCAACTTCGAGATGATACGATAGTCTGGATACTTAAGCCCCCATGGTGTGTGGTTGGGCTTGGCAAATAGTTGATAGGGAAATTTTCGAAACCGAGCGACTAACTAGGACCATGTACAAAGTTGTAATAAGTTATATAGCATTATGATGCCCTGTATAAACCATTACAATGGACCATGCTCATTGGTAACAGCCTGTGATGAGATGACCCAGGCAAGACTATTTTCTAATTTTCATTCTGGTAAGTTCTAGAGACTTATTAAACCCTATCTTTGGTGTTTGATTCGCTAAGGGAACCCTACCTCTTTTGTTTGGTGGGATTCTTGAATACTCTTAGGCGTATTGGTATTCCTAGGACGTTGGGAACATTTGTTTACTGACTTAAACTTAATTAACTTAAATTATGTTTGTTGCATCAGCCTAGATGTGTAAAACATGCATGTATATGTTTGATTACTGTGTACTGAGCTTCATAGCTCACATTTTACTATTTCAGGTACAAATGAGAGTTCATACGTGGACCTACACTCTTTATTCTATGGGTTTCGAGACCGATGAGTTCGGACAGTGACGCTGACAATTAGAGGATTAAATGGAACTTTGAAAAGATTGTTTAAATGTGTGTTATTATTTTAATAGATGTTTGTAAACACTTAACTATTTTACTATTGTAAGCGGAGTGCCAAACTTCGTAACCGGCTTGAGCCTAATTCCCCTTTTCGTTGCTATCTTAAACTATTTTCGACTTTAAATTTTTGTTTTACTCTTTCTTAAAGTACTTTTCTACATATTGGTATAATGATTTCTAAATTGTTGGTAACTTGTCTTTCGATGTGTTATGGTTGAACTAAAGAGCCTAATCATGATTTCATAACTAAAACTTAATTAGAAACTCACCTAGTTAACAAAAGCCCTATACATCTCACATGGAGGCAATGTGTGGGGCGAAATAACTACACTTTTAAGCACCTTAAAGGGTAGGTCATTTCTTTATTCATGAGATATCCAAATTCAATTTAAAGCACATTTAAATTTTACTCGAGTAGATAATCAAGTTGAGATTGAGTCTATTAGCTTACGTACCTAATCAAGCTTAAGTATAAATTGAGTTTGAATATTTATATAAATTTTATTAGTATAAAAAAAATTCTAATCTGAGCTCAAGTGAACTTAATAAAAACTTAATTTAAATCCATTAATGTTATTCTAAGTCAAACATAAACTCAAAAATTTAAACTTAATCAAATATGAGTCAAGCTTGAGTCTTGAAATGTTGAGTATAAGTTCAAGCTCAAGTGGAATATTTTATCATCTGTGCTTGAATTGCAACTTTAATTTCAATCAAATTTGTTGTTATGCCTAGACTTAAACTTAATATAAAAAGGAAATAAATATTGCCTTAAAGAAATTTTCAAAATCACAACATTATTAAAAGTAATTCCAAGAAGGGTAATTATATGTTTAATAATCGAACCTTACTTGTTTTTACAATTAATTGTTTAAAGGTTTATAATGCTAATTAGATACCAAGAAGGGTAATTATCCTATCTAAACTTTACTCATTTTTTAATTAACTATATTATATGGATAGTAAATAATTTCAAAAAGTTGTAGATAGTAGATTGACATTTTAACTTTAGGCAACTGATTACGAAAATGGGAAAAATCCGGGTACTTAATGTAGCATTTACCCTTCAAGTATACAATGTTTGATATCATGTCATAATTACAGTATTCCAAATTCTACTAAAATAGTGTGTTTAATAAATGGATTTTAATTACCCACAATGAAATGGTGTCTTGAACATATGTTTTCAAAAACTTTTAATCCAATTTAATTAAGGTGTTTGAGTGTACGTCTCTCTTGATTGAGTGGTAGTTTTATTCTCTATAGGCTTATTCATATTTCATTTTCAAGTTTAAGTCCAATAGTATAGTAAGTAGTTTACAAGATCTTGAACCTTTTGAGTGAGAATTCTCTATCTGTGAGTATGTATGGGAGGTTACAACTAAGTACCTTGCAAGACAAGACAATGGTATTAAATGTCAAATAACAATTTAATGAATTGAATTCTAAATTTACAAAGTGCAAGTAACAAATGATGGTGGTTATGTACACATGTTCACATATATTCTAAGAAGCTGAAACCTAAAATACAATATCATAATTTATATAAGTGACTAAGCACAGATGGATCAATTTGAGTAAATATAAATAACTAGAATTTTCTACAAATTTGAATAAGTCTTTTCAAATTTTCTTAATTAAGCAAAAATAGAGATATGATTAGGTTAACTTTAGTGGAATTTTATTAACCAAGGCAAATCTATGATTGACTAGGTTAGTTTAGCCATTTAGTTGATGGTCTTGTTCCCTCAAGGTCAGCTAGAGTCCTTTGCTATGCCAACCTATCTTAGTTTTAGCATGACTTTTCCCTTATATTTTATATAGTTTTCATCCTTTTTCGTTTTGATCCTTTTTTCCTATGTGTTTCATCTACCTCCATTTTTATTCTCAACAATTTTTGTTAATTAAAGGTACATTAGATCCATCTTTTTAGTTCAATTCCCCAGGCATATATTTCCATTCAATAATTGAATTCAATTTTTATGAAAACTCTTTATTTCATAATTGTTTTTCTTCTTCCATAACTCTTCCATGAACCAATAATAAGATTAAAGATAAGATTTTGTTACATGTTGCAGGTATTGAATCGTTAGTAGAGTTAGGGTGCAAGAGCATTGTAGAGCTACAAACACAAAAATTCGATTAGTGATATACTGGGGATAGTGTAGTACAAACATTATAATACTTAAGTTAGCTGTGGGTTCTAGATAGTGCTAAAAGGAGAGAATAATTAGAATAACGTTTGCGTCTTAAAAAAAAAAAAGATTCTTATACCTTTCGCATGAAGGCCTTTTATGTGAGGTGGCCATAATAGAATTTAGGAACCATAAGCTATCATTCCTCCACATGGAAATTCCTTAAATTCATTAACTGCCTAAATCTATGGAACACAAATGTGTTAGGTATGAAGGGCGGTTAGACTAGTATGAGATTCCCCAAGGAGATCCCGATGCCAATCACATCATTGTGGACCCCTTAAGGGCAGGGTTACGACCAGTTATGCCTTATCGTCATGGGCCTCCCTTCAAGGATTTGCGATCGAGGCTAGGGGACCTCGATCGTACACAATGACCAAGGTCTTTCTCAACATATATGAGGCGCAAGTGATACGAATCCAACCAAGCTTCGATTCATTCCACGTTCGACACGAGTAGATTTGGATAAATTTGATTCAATAATCCTCAACCAATGTTGCGAACCCTAGGTATATCGATCCTAAGACCCAACAAACAATCGAAAAACCTTGACCCGTCGTTTAAACAAAACACGAACCTTGTACAAATTAGAAAGATGCTACAATCAAATGAGGATGAATTTGATTGATAAGTCTGAATGATAAGAACGCCATGGATTTATCAATCTTATAAGCTTAAAAAATTCTCACAGGAACTCACAAGAGAAAACTCTCAAAATAAACTAATATCCAAGTCTCCTTAATATAAAAGCAAAAATGACTATATATAATAACAATGTAAACCTTAAAAGACCTAAAACACACCCTAGACACGGACAAAACAAAGTTGGAACGAAAATGAACAAAACTGGTAGCTTTTCTTTAATGGCCGGACATAAACCGACGGCTTTTCCAAGTAGGCTGGCGGCTTTGAACCAGCTTAGCCCTTATTCACTCGAAACGTGACTTGGTCCATTTCATTTTCCATCAGCAAGGCCTTCCAAGAGGTTATTAGTGGGCTTGGGGACCCACTAGTTTAGGATTATGACCCAATGAACATAGACAATTATTTGCTGTTGGTGATAATGCAAGGCTAACAAGATGCAAATACAAATTGATAACTTATCTTATAATTATATACATAAATGTATAAATGTTAGGAAAATTAATGTTCTACAATGACAAAGTATTTTACCCTTTGTCCATCCATAATAAACAATATAATAAACTAAAAACAAAGAAGAAATAATGATATCAGGATTTGACATGGAGAACTTTAATAGGAGAAAAAACCACAAGACCGTAGTGTAAAACTTCCACGATCAACAAATAATGGATTTATAATGTTTTTTCTCACTAATTATACCAATTGTGTGTCAAACCTTCACCAATATGGTAGATATTATAAAATCTCAAAACTAATTAATTTGCAAAAGACGTAAAAACACTTACTCAATCTAGACAACTAAGAAGGATTCAATAAACCATCCAATTAGAACTCTGAAGTCATTTTGCCATCTCGACTTTTGAGTGTGTATTAGTTTCAGACAATGATCATGGAATCAATTTCAAACTTCTTATATCACGTCAGTTTTCTCCTTCTAAATTTCCATAACTACAAGCATATATTATATATATATATATATATATCTCAATTGTTGACTTATGCTACCATTAAAAAACACAATGAGCATCCTTGATACTATAACATTATAACTTTCCTTTTTCATTTGCTTCGAACACTTATAAACAAATGTTTCATTTCAATTTCCTTTTTGTTACTAACTCTTTAATAGGAATCATAGTTCGTATAGGTCAATAACTCGGCTAGAGCTAGAGACTTGTTGAACTTAGTTCATCTAATCGCTACAGATGAACCGCATGATAACGAGTTGGGGTGTTTTAGTAGATATTTAATACACTTAAGTGTGGGAAATGATTTGATATGCTTAGTGTTGGAAATTCAATGAACAAGGAGATCACCCTCGTGATCATGCCTGTGATAATGGCAATGATAGACATTAATCATAAAGCACTAGTTCTAGAGGAGATCACCCTCAACACTATAGTTGTGATACCGGCTGTGATGGAGATAGTTCTCGCCATGCCACCTGCAATTTAGACCATGAGAACGTCATCATTGGAGAAGTTGCAAGTTAGTGGAGATCATGGTCCACATCTTGCTCATGATGCTAGCCGTGATTTGTCTAATCACGCTCACAATTTACTTAGAGAAAGGAGAGTAAAATTAAGGCCAACGAGATCATAATCGTGATCGACAACATTATTTTGTTCATGTTTTCACTGTTTTAGATTGTTTTGTTCCTCTTTTATTTTTTTGACTTTTAGCTTTTCATATTTACCCCTATTCGACTTATGGGACTTTATAAAGTTTATTAGGGTTATGTTGAGTCAGCACTGTTAAGTTTTTACCCATTTGAACATTATATTGTCCTTTGTGACTAATTGTCTCTTGAATAAGATTGAGTTTTCTTCTTAAGATTATCCTTTGTTGTTTCCTTTCATCGTGTGTAATATCAATTGAGCAAAACAACTAGCTTGATTCTCTCGGGATACTATGAGATGTCCCTTGAAGTTTATCTATCAAGTTGTTGATCTAATTGTGTCCTTTAGAACTACTAACAGAGGGTGGAGGAGTCTTATCGCTATTAGAATGTGAGCGAGTGCACCACGTTTTCTTGCTTTTGTCTTAACAGCAAGAGACTTTTTGTTGTTTTTGGCTTAGGGTCTATGCTCCAACTTTTTGAGAAGAGAATTTCATAGGGGTGTTAGGGTAGACATTCTCTATATATTTATAACTCATATTTTCAACACTACTAATTTAGATATCTGAATCCTTATTGTCTCGTCAACCATAATGATGGTTAGATTCTGAGAAGCATTGTATTTCTAGAAAAGCTATCACTGTAGGTTGGTGAAGGGGGCACTTTTTCAAAAGGTCACAGTCAAATTATTATTGGCAAAGCTAAGGCCTAAGCTCTTTGGCTCCGCAACACTTCTATTATTCAATGGGCTATGTCCGCATTGTGAAGTTTTGGATTCTCTCCTCCGCCCTTCCACTTTAATCCAATCCCCATAATTCTGATTTTATTCTGTCTTCATTATAGTGTTAATTTGATGAGACTCATAGCTCTCATTGTTTCCTTTAGTCTCCTTTATGTCTTCATTTATTGGGTTTTTATCCTTGATATTTCCGGTACTATCATCTTTAACTGGATAACCTCTAGTATTAAAGTGGCCCACATAACCACATGTGACAAAATGCTGGGAGACCATCATATTGAACCCTATACTTATGACCTTCGATGATGATTATATGCACCAATGGGATGTTGAATCTATTTGAATACATAGTCTGCGAATATAACTCACTCACATTGTGTAGTGACATATCAAAACGTAATATTGTTTCTAGTGCACACCTAATTTTCATTAGCGCTTCTTTATAATAATATCCAATCGGAAGTTCATTGATCATTACCCATATTGCTATGGATTCCACTTTGGATTTGAAGGAGTAAAATTACGATCCATCTGCGGATTGCTAGAAAGTATCCATTAATGAACCCTGGTCTTCTTTGATAATAAGCAAGACATCTTCCTCCGAATTAAACGATATGAAATAATATCCCTTTCAACCCTAATCATATTGAAATTATGCATTTTTGCTAAATCATCCTCAATCTTGATAACAAAGCTTGATATCCTGGATTAGGTTTGATGATTTTAACTATAGTGTAAGCTTTCATTTATCTTTTATTAGGTTTTTTTACTCCTTTTTGAAGAAAATTTTGCATACACCGCTACCCATATATATAATATCACCCGCTTCGTTCTCCAATCCATCATGGAAGAACCATCATCCTTATTGATTCCTTGGAAGGAATTGTTGAAAAAGGCATATTCATAATCCTTTGAATTTGAGTCGCAGCCTTATCTCGATGGGAAAATCTAGGAGGAGGGGGAGCATCATTTGATTTCAGTTTTGCATAAACTGTTTCATTGGAGAAGAATCTGATGGATCTTCACTCAGAATGTGTTTCTTTTTGTGTTTGAAAAGATCTAGAGCTGTCCTTCATTGGCGAGGTACAAGAGGCACTAGGGTTTTCCATTCCCTTTTAGTAATAGCTTAAGGATGTTGTTATCACAATAGTCATTCACTATCTAAGCCTATAAATAGTAATTCAATACTGAGATTAATTTTTAAAATACCATCATTTAAATAAAAAAAATTAAAAATAAAAATCCTATATTTATATTCTTAGTAAAAGTAATTCATTATAAACTTATTTATTCAACAAAATAACAAAATAGAAGTTTCCAACCTTGAAGCAGAATTTTCGAGTATTTCTTAGTGTATTTAATTGGCTAGTGACCTAAGAATTATTAAATTAGTGACTTGAAAGAAGCAACTAATTGGATTATCGAGCCATTCTAGTTTTGATTGTACACAGATCTTGAAGCTCGAGCAGATTGCCTGTGATCGCAATGGTACCGCTGAAAAAGATGCTAGGCTCGGCAGCCCATGCCCAGGACTTGGTAATTATATTTAAGTGGGGATATGTATGCGGATGATGCAATGGGCTAAGCCCATGGCCCCTCCCCACGAATAAAAATAAAAAATAAAAAGAAAAAGGGGGGAAAAGGAGAAAAGAAGGGAAAAAATGATCTACTATTCTGTTTTTGCTCGATAATTTGATATTTTCTTTAGTTGGATTTTTTTCTTAATTTTATGGGATATTAAAAATTAATCTATTTGGTATCTTTAATATGATGTCTAAATAGTATTTTCACTGACAGCAATAAAATACATAAGTAGTACTAAATCTCAATTCATATTATATATTTATGTCTTATTTTTTAATCGATAAAAAACAATTCAATGATGTTATAACCTAATAGTATCCAGTTTTGATCTCGTCCATATGTTGTTATCACTTTAATAATCATGTTATTATAACAAAAAGAAAAAAAATAAAGGTATTTGATTAATATTATGAGACGACAAATAAATGCGTTCAATCTCCTATTTGAATAGCAAAACTATTTTGTTCATTCACCTAGCATGGAAATACAGCAAAAATATTTATTTCATTGACCTAACAACAAAGAAATAGAACGAGCACAATGTACTAATTATCATCAAATTTCTTGAGTGGCGTCATGTGATGCATCTATAAATATTAAATATAACGTGGGAGTGTTTTTTTCTTTTTTTTTTTTTTTTTTTTTGGCCGAGAGTGATTTTCTTTGTTGAGTTTCTAGAAAAAAGAGCACTTTCCAATAATTGTGTCATAATTATGTCTTAAGTAATAATAACATGATACATAATTATGTATACATAAAATGATTATAACTATTTATTTTATTTTAAAAATACTTTTATTTTTAAGAATTCGTTTAATATATATCAAGCATTTATTGGGGGAGACGCCATAGCAAATATTTTTCCATGGAGTACGGCCTGTGTCATTTTGGCCTTTCCTTCTTCGATTGGGTTGGTTGGCTTCTAGTGGTGGCCACTGAGACATGTCATCTGTCCCGAGGTTCCATCCTCATCCACGGAAAGTTCCACGAGAAGAGCGACTGTAGTAAATTTCCAGTTGCCAACCACAAACGACTAGTGTGGACATAGACCATTAAAAGAGCACATAAAGTGAGATGCTGATTTGGACTTTTAAAAATACTTGAATACACTAACAAGCATAGTAAGTAACTAATAATATATTTTAATAAATGAATTAGATAATAAATAATTTTTAAAATAATTATTATTTATAATTAATAAATATAATTACATATAAAAAATAATTATTATTTATTTACCACCTGTATATCATAAAGAATACCTATTACGCATCCAAACCTTTCTTGCACATGCTACCTTATATAGCAAGTCCAATTAATTGATTAGTTGCTGGAGAAATGACACGTACACTTGGACTATGTGCATGTTGGATGTATTATTTTGAATAAATTGTCGTTATCCTTATATATTTTTGGTACAAATTTAATCTTCGATCTTTACCCCCACGCCCCACTACCCCACACCCCCCACCCACCCCCGCCCCCCCCCCCCCCTCTTTTGGATGATTTGTTGTGTTGTTGTTGTTGTTGTTGTTATTCAAAAACAAGTTGGAAAATATAAGTTAAGGTGCGGCATGGCACTAGTCATCGGACACCATTGGAGAGTTTACAATCCTAGCATTGGGTAAATTTCATTCAAAATATATAATCTTTTTTTTTTTATAGTAGATAAAAAGAATTTTATACTAAAAAGATATTTAAAAATTTTACTAAAGTTAACTCTAGCTAAAATCTACCCATTTTTTTTTATCAAAACATTGATACGCCAACCGAACTTAATTAAAATATTATTTTCTACTCTCGTATGTGGCAATTTTTTTTTTCACTTTCCAACCAAAAAATATCCCAAACTCCATCACTTATTACATAATGTTTGTAAAGTGCAAATAAATAATTCATATTAAAGGGTATAATTGTAATATAATGTATTTAAGAGGGTATTTTTATTCTTGAACAGACAAATTTGGACACGAAGAAGTCATACACAAGAAATTGGGTGAAGACGATCAAGGTCGGCATTAAAGCCGCCAGCGTTTATTGGAAAGTCGTTGGCTTTGGGACTGGCTTTCCTTATAATTCCGCTTGTTTTGACAAAAGCCGCCCTAGAGCCGCCAGCCTATCTTTTGCACGAGAATTCCTAAATTCCAAATCGGTTGTAAGTTCCATTAAAGTCTATAAATTAAAGCCTTAGTCTATGGAAACCCTAAGTGCTCTCAAAAACCAAAATTAGATAATTCTCTAACCCATCTCTTTTCCCTTTAGTAGTATTTAGTTGCAAATTCTAAGTTTATGAGATCTTTTAAAGGAAATCACAAGGGTTTGTGGGATTGTTGATTGAAGAGAAGATTGGATCTGAAGTTGTGGTTGCACATCGAGGAAAATGTAAGGATTTTATTAGATTGTGGTTTATAAGATCTATAGATTATAAGATTATAATCATAGTCTATTAATTTCATTTAGGAGATTTGTGGAATAGGGTTCTTATTTCCAATTTGAGATCTACAAACTCTAGGTATGTAAGAATCCATGCAATTTTGTTGTGCTAAGGAATTTTATCTTTTTCAAGTTGTTAATTTAAGGTTTATATGTATGTTAAAGGAATTGTGGAAATAAATAGGGTTGTTGGAAGAGCTAAGTTTGAAGTTTCATTGAATCGTGAACAAAGAAAAAAGGTGTGATAATTTCTTATTATAGATCTATAATTAGGGTTATGGATCTTTGTGTAAGATTATGGAAATAAGGGTTAAGGTTTGATCATGTGGTTACAACCGCGTTTGATTTGAGACATGTTGTTGATCGGGAGTATTTGTGAGATTAGAGTTTCTTTTCCTTAAGAAGATTTGTTGGTGGATTTGAGTTGGAAGCAATACCAGGTACAACCTTACCTTATTTGCTGTTTGTACTTGTAGGTTTAAAATTGCATAAATTGACCTAATTCTATCAGGCCTTTTAATTTGATTTGCTGCTTGTGCTTGGTTGCGGTTAGTAAAGACCACACAGGAGTGTGATACTAATGCTAGTAACTTGATGATCTTGTGTCGCGTTGTCCCAAGTGGAGCTGTAACTGGAGATGATTCCAGTAGACTAGGAGTCGTTACCAGCTTAATTGTGGAACGCAAAATATATATATATATATATATTATTTATATATGTTTTCTTCGGGGTCATGAGTTATTTCCGAGTTTAGGATTAGAGATTTATAGTCCTAAACTGTGTTGGTGCAGGCTTAAGAAAAGATAATAAATTGTGCTCGTTGCACTAGCATTTAAGTTGTATGTGATATTGTGTTGTGTGACCATGTGCATGTGATTTTGGTTTGACGTACTTGGCATTTTTCGCTCAATCCTTTTTTTTCCCACAGGTACAGGTGAAGATTTTATTATTTATGATCTGACGGGATATGACGTATTCGTAGATTAGTGGGAAAGCGATAGTGGATTTGACCCTTTGACCAACAATTGAGATTAGTAAATTATGAATAGTGGATCAAGAAGAAAAACTTTATATTTGTTTAGTTATCTTGTAAAATTTTATGATGTTTAAGAGATTCTTTTATTTCTTTAAAGTTGACTTGTTTAGTTTATGATTTAAAAGAATTGAGGTCATTTTATTTTATAAGTATTCTTTATTTGTGAGATTATGGAGATGGTTGAGATATATATTTGATGATTAGAAATTATAACTTTTGCGTGTCAACCTTTAGTAATACGTGGCGGGCTAATAACGCCTTAGGTAAGGGCGTTACAATGTTTATATATATATATATATATATATATATCAGCATCCCTGTATATGCATATGCTGGATTGAATTTAAGTTAAATTGCTGTTGGAATTGCTTTAAGAGCAGCATGAAAGGGGAAAAGGGCTTCTTATTGATAATGAGGGGAAAACACATGGAGGGTTTTGCGGGGATCTATCTTTTCTTCCTCATGTTCTCACTAACTTCTTATTGAGTACAAGAATTGATCTTATTCTATGAAATTAAACTAAACAAGGCATGTTTTTAAATATTTTAAGAATGCAATGGTATATTGCAAGCCCCTAGATTTTCCGGTAATATAGTAAACCCTAAAACCGGAAGTCAAATCGGAACCCTAAAGTCAATCTAGTTCTATGTTAAGTCTAGTGAATATAGATCCGGCAATCGCATGTTTTTAAACCATAAACAACAAAATTAAAATAATCGTGGATAATGAAAATAATATAGGAAAGCTTAAAAATACCATATTCATTAATTTCTAGTGTCTTTTAGATCCAAATGGGATTAGTTTTCGAAAACCATGCCCCGGTACATTGGATAGTGAAAATATTCCGACAATACCATTAGCTCATAAAAATATAAGGTTTTCAAAAATATCAGTTTTAGAATTTTTCGGTAATTAAAAATATCATATATAGGCTGTTTATGCGTATATTCTTTATTGTTGGTATTTTGATTGTCTAGTCTAGTATTCATAGTACTATTTTTATTATTTATTACTATTTCACTATCTTTATTTTTTTTTTTACACTCTACTCTTATACACCATCATATCTATATCTTACAATTTACCTTCCCCATACAACTTTATTCACATCACACCTTACATGTTACTTCTTTTCATTACAAAACAACAAATTTAATCAATTTTTTCTCCTCCTTCCCATGCTTGCCATCCACCCTCTCTCTCTCATCACTCTAAATTTATTTTCTTTTTCATTTTATTTAATTACATCTAATTTTCACTCCAAAACTCTATAAATACTTATTTCCTCCTTCATTCTTTCACACAACTCATTTTCCTATCAAAACTCTACAAAATCACTCCACAAACTCTCTCTCTCAAATTTTCTCCAAAATTTTCTCTTCTCTCCACAAAACCATTTCCCACATACTACCACAACCATTTCTTTTCCTCTTCAACATACGCATAACCTTAGGTAAAACTTCTTACATATACTCATCATGTTCATATAACTTAGCATGAGCTTAGTATATGTTTCTTAGACTCATGAGAGTTAAAGAAATAATAATATGTTTATGTTTTGTTTTTGTTCATGTTTGTATTTTCCTTTATGTTATTATTGTTATTATATTGTTGTTATTATGCTTCCATATTATATCTAATTAAATATATTTATGTATCTATATATATTCTTTAGAGCATATAAGCTCACTTGTTATTTATTTATTTTCATGCTTTGCAATTTATTTATTTACTTGTTTCATGCAAATTATTAAGATTAGTCTTTCTAGTCTTAACTTGTCATCATCAAGTCAAAATAAACTTTTCTTTCTTTTCTTTTTCTTTTTCTTTTTGGGACTAGTCTATTCTTAGTCCTAGGATGCCTTGATGAGACTAAGGTTTTCAATGCTTGACCTTACTATTATGCTCTTATTACATTTATTTTATCTTATTATGTTATATTGATTATATTTCTCATGACTAAATATTCATATTCATGCATAGGCATATTGATATTGTCTCAACAAAAATATGAAGAAAATATTTTTATGAACTTGTAAAAAATAAGCTTTGGTTACTTAAAAAAGGATTTTCATTAAAAGCTAAAACCTTCACAAATCTTTTCCAAAAATTTAAGTAAACTCATAACTAGTCTTAGTAACAATGGTACATTAGAGTTTTAACAAAAGGTGCATAAAGTAAATTCTCACACATACTCCTTTCAAAGATGATAAAATGGAAAAGTTTTCTTTAAAAACTTAAGATTTTAAAATTCTTGCTTAGCAAAAGTTTCTTTAAACTTATTTGTGAAAGTTCATCAAAACTCTAAAGTACTAAGAAAAAACAAGTTTAGCAAGATCATCAAGAAGTCCTCTTCTTAAGAAAATAAATTTCTCTTAGGGAATAAAATTAGTAAACAACTTAGGAAATCATTATTACTTATTAAAGTAAAACTTACTTTAAAAAAAAACTAAGAACAAGTGAACTTTAAGAATTTTTTGTCACTATCAATATAACATTTAGAAACTACACTTTTAACTCCTAAAAATGAAGTTATAGGAATTTTGAAAAGACTAAAATTATTTGGGAAAATTTGAATTGTTTTCAAAGGATAGATAAAGTTAAAAAGAGGAAAATACTTACTTATAGTAATCCAAGAATTTTCCAACAAAGCTAAAATAAAAATTTTCAAAACATTGCTTTTCCAACTTTTAGAACACCTTATTTTACACAAATCATTGTTGGGACAATTTCACTAAATTCATGCTTATGATATGAGTCAATATATATATATATATATATGTTCAAATGATTTTTCAACTATATTAATATCTATATTTTGGTACAAGGATTTTTGGATGAAGAAAAGTTTGAAAACTTAAGTTTTGAAATCTTGAATTTTTGTGATGATTATATATGTCACTGTTCCGAGACCAAAATGGCTTCTTTTGATAAAAATAACCTTAAAAATGGATAGATCTTTTCGAGTAGGTACAAAGCGGTATATATATGCGAAATTCCGAGTTAAAATGAGCAAGTTATGACTATTTTAAGTTGGAATTTCCATTCATGCAAGATTTAACGAACCTAATAAGATAGAGTTAGAAAATTTAAGTAGATCTTGGATAAAATACTCATTTTGGATATTTCTTTTATTTAGGTGATGAAGACCAAGATCTTCTCTTACCCAAGGATTTCTTCGATTGATAGAAGATCGCTATGAACAAGTGAGTTTCCTTTACGTTTTATGTATTCGCACAGGTGCTTGTAGAATAGAGCACTAGATATTAGGAAAAGATAAAAAAAATAAAATGATATGCATGTGGGTTATCATGGGAGTAATGTATATGAATTGCTATGTGCGATCAATGAATGATAAGAATATCGAAGTCCGATTTGTTGATCGCTATAATTGTTTCTATGTATATTGCTATGTGTGCAAATATTGATTGATCGCCTAAAATAAATTAATGTCAGATTGGAAATTCCCTTAAACCAATTTGCTCATGCATGTCACTTAGAATATCATTTCACATTTTTACTACTACTCCTCAACGTAGGACTAGAAAGGTAAGCTGTCTAACTACATCTTAAGGAATTAGGATGTTCGAGGAATACGACCTCAAGATGTAGTCGAGCCAAATCAATTGCTTTGGGTAAGGAAAGTCTGGGGACTAGTAGTACGGTTCATTGGTACCCCAAGACATGCGCAATTTTTCAAGAAGGTCGATTGAGGCCCAGTTCAAATCATTTCTTAACCACCGATGGAGGGGTAAATCCATCACTACATATGATACCGGATAGTCGTATGTATTGTTTGATCATATGGTTGCCTGCATTCCATATGCTTGATTAATGAACTTGTTTGAATGCTTGTTATGAGTACTTTTGTGTCAGGAGTATCTCACTAAGTTAGTTATGCATATTCCTCAATAGACTTTTGATGTTGCAGGACCTTTGTTTCGTACCCAAGACCACATTGAGCATCCGAGTAGAATTTATGTTATGGGAAGCTTTTGGAGGAAATCTATTTTGAAGACTTAGATTAGACTTTCTTTAGAATCTTCCAGTTTTAATATTTGTCTTAGTAAGATTATATTATTATGGAGACTTCTAGGGGAATATCCCGTAGACGTTGTAAGACTTTATGTTTTGATAAATCATATTAGTATTATTTTGTATGTTCCATTGCCATTATCTTAAAATGCATAACTTCACTTGTCACCCTTTGTTGTGAACATACGCCTTGTACCAATATGAAAGCTTCCAAGTGACTAGGGTAGTTATTCTCAAGTTTTAATATTGTGTACGATGGGTTGTCACGTTTAGGGTACTCGTTAGAGCATGACATATATTCTGAAAAGTTATAGAACTGAATTAAACCTGGCCAGATTGTGGGCACGAGTCAAAATGTGTCTTCTTCAAATCTCCCTTGTGGTGGTGTCAAGAATGTAATTCGACCAGTAGATAATGGTTTGGTATGGTGCTGTCATGCATCGTCGGTTACATTGGCGATGGTGACTCAGTAGCTAAAGTCGTCGAGTTTTCGGTGAAGGTCCGGTCTTGGCTTTGGGTTTTAGTAAAGATGGTGACATAGATGATAATGGGGTTTTGATCTGCAGTGAGTTAACTCATAGAGCTTGTGGTGAGCTTAGATTCGGCGCTCCGGTGTTGATGAAGCGAAGGTAGAGGACTAAGTGGGTCTGGTGGCCGCTGTTCGATGGATGAATTTGGTTTCTACAGTGTCGTTAATGGTGGTCTTAAATAGTGAGAGATGTATGGAGGTCTAGATGGTGTCTGAGGCCTTAGCAAGGAAGAAGATGGTCTTGGCTCAAAGATGGGTTCAGCTTGTCGCTCATTGAGGCAGTTATGGAGATATCAAGTTCTAGAAAGAAAGAGAGAGAGAGAGAGAGAGAGCCAGTATGAGAGACCATGAATTTCTTCGAGAATGAAGATGATAATCCTGGTGGAGAGATAGATATATATATATAAAGGGGAAGGTATAAGTAAAAAAATGGTCATTTAACAAAACCTATAAAGTTGAAAAGAAATTCGAGAATTAGGTAAGTTAATCTAAGCTCTTCAAAAGATGAGGTTATAAGTTGTCAACTTCGTCCCTTGAAGAGATGAAGACATAATCAATCTCGTCTCTTAGAGTGGAGATTGCTGCAAAATTCAATAATCTCGTCTCATGAAGAGACAAGATCAGTCCTCGTCTCTTCAAGAGGTGAGGTTAACTTGCCTAATTCTCAGATTATTTTCATCTCAGTGGTATCTTTGTAATTTTTTTCAGAAACATATATATTAATTTCCTTTTCCCAGTAAAGGGAGAAGGGAAAGTGGAAAAAAAAAATAAAAATAATTTGTCAAGTAAGACAAAGAAACATTATTTTATTTGGTTCTTTGTTATATGTGAGCACTTAGGCAGAAAAATGGATTAATTTCATCTAAATGTATTTTCAGTGAAATTTTCAAAAAATTCAAATATTTTCTTGATACAAAAAATTTTTTAAGTATCTTTTTATTATAAATAAAGAAAATTTAGGTACTGTGAATGAAACTTACTCCCTAGCGTTATTAATCTATCAAAACTAGCCTTAAGTAAGAGTATGCACAAGTCTGTTTGGTTTTATTTTTATAAAAAAATCAAATCAAACCATAATTAATGATTTAGTTTTTTTTTCCATCTTGAACCAAACCCTTGAGTAATGGTTTGACTTGGATTAAAAATTTTCCAAACCATTAAATAACGGTTTTATTTAAATCAAAATTCTAATTAAAATTTTTCTTTGGTTTATTATTATTTTTTTTTTTAATTGTGTGGATATTTGGATATTGCAAATTTTATATTACAAATCACAAAAAAATACTTTATCAATCCACCGTATTCATATTCCACAATCCTCTATATCTAAGTCATCATTAATTATCCACCAATAAAATACATTTACCAACTATTATATAGCAAGTCATAATCTATAATTTTCTATAAAATTATCAAGTCAATCATCTACAACAAATTTAGCCAAAATAAAATATCATCTACCAATAAAAGCCATCTATAAATAAAAGTGATTCTAATAAGAGTTATAACTAAATAAATAAATTCCATACTCTGTAAAGTTAAAAATATTAAAAAAATAAAAATATTATGTCATCAAGGAAAGTATATATATCATGAATATAAAATAATTTTAGAAATGAAGAAGTTGATATTCATTAATATTCATCAACTAATAAATATCATCTTGAAATGATAAGAATACATACAGACTTATTGATCATCATACAAATATTTATAGATATAAGTAAAATATTATTATATCATAACTTTATGGATTGGTTCAAATTGGAATTTTTTAAATCAAATTATTTATTAAAAAAAATCATATTTTTCAATTTGTTTTGGTTGGTTTTTTTGCCCACTCCCACTTAAGAGACTCCATCCACAAAAGTACATGATCAGACATTAATAATATAGTAATATAGATTGATGTGGAGATCCACGCTAAATGAATATCGCACTACACATTTCTTAAGAGGAATGGCATATAATGACATGTAAGGATGCATGAGTAAAAGATAAGTGCATGAGAAGGAGGTAAAAATAATCTCAACTGGTTTAAATGCACATACGATAGGTGAGAAAACTATGAAAAACCGCACTAATCTTGATGAAGCTGATTGAGACAAGAATTCGATAACACAATGACGTATGCTTGATCTAAATGAAGAGAGGTTGGAGGAGTGAAGTATTTATAAAGCTTTGTTGCCTTTGATCATGTAACAATCGACAACAAAAATAAACCATTTTCATTAATGATCTCACAATGGGCTTCCTTATAAACCTTGTCCTATTAAAGGCTATTTTGTACTGTGGCATTATTGAGGAAGTTGGAATTAGAAAGGCTAACTTAGGGCACTATTCCTCAAACCTATTATGTCATTTTTTTTTTTTTTAATCATCCTAAACAATACATGAGCTTGACTTTTTCGGCTAAAAGCTGAAACTGAATTTATCCGCTATAAATAACAAATGAAGTTTTAAAGTTATCTAGAAAACACAACTTTCTAGAAAGACTTCCTCCTTTTTTAATTTTTGTGCTCATGCAACAAGGTCATGAACGTCCACTTTGGATTTCCTGGTTGCTTACATCACTTTTCTCCTCATCAAATCTTTGCATTTTTTAACAACATTATCCATATACATAGTACAAAGCAAGGAAACCAATCACCAACATTTTTTCAAGTGGATTCCACCACGCCACTATAAATTTCCCATTTATCTAAAACTTTTAGTACCCAACAAATAAAAATAGCCTTGATTTCATAAGTTTCATATAATGAATCAATAATAACGAAAAGATATTTCTTAATAGGAAATTAATGAGATTAAGAAAACAATTACAAACTATTAGTAAGAGTTTGCTGTAACAAATTTGATATTTCATGAATGGATAACTCATAAGATGATCCTCCAATGTCATTGCAATTGATGTGAGTGGATTGCAATACCAATTTATGATGATGAATAGTGATACTACTGCTATCTACATGTTACATAGTAAATCTTACTCTCAAATTGTTATAAATCACATACGATAATTATTGTTATAGATCTAACTATTAATATCATATTATGAAATTCTATAAATCCAATAAGAATATGAAATTTGAGTTTTATGAAAAAATAAAAAACAAAACAAGGAAAAATTATATCTGAGTAGTAGTATGATTAAAAGATGAGGATTTGCATTTATTCTTATGATAAGAATAAAAAATTGTGTGTTAATAAGATGAAACTCATAAAAAATATGTTTATGAGCAAGAATGTTTATTTTTCATTTGTATTTGTTTTTTGATAAATACCTATTTAAAAACAATAAAAATAAAACACTAAAATGATAAAAAAAATGAAACAAATGAATCAATGCTGACATGGACTCTCAAACCAATTTCAAATGGAGGGCAATAACTAAAGAAGATGGCCAGTTGACTGCCCGAGTCATTTCACCATTTAGCCTGATTCCTCTATCAACAAAATGGACCAAGGGATTAACTTGAAGATATACTAGTTTTCGGTGCAATTAGAAAATTCAAAAAAATTAGTTAAAATTGGAATTAAACCATGGAACACTACATTTTGGTATTGGTAAGTTAAGATATGTGTGTGTGTGTATTTAGTTGGTTCCTTATGTTAGGAATTGGAGCATTACAACTTATGGGTACACTAGGCACATATTTACTAGTGTTTTATAATTGTGTATTAAGTTAGTAAATCGAAATTTATCAAAGTTATATTTAGTGAGTGTATATATATTATTATTGTTCATATATATTATGAAAAAATTTACAAAAATGTTGGAATGTATAAACAAATGTTTTTAGAATTATTGAAAACTTGTACTGGATGCACTAAATTTATAAAATGTTAAAAGCTGCATATGTTAGTTGTGACTTGTGAGCCATTGTTCATATTTGCTAGGAGGCTTTTGTCCATACACATTACGAGGCTCTGGTTTCTAGTAAAGCCAAGAAATGCCCATTCCTTAATATTCCACTAGCCTACTTGGCTTCTTGTTCTAGACTGAAATTTTCATGTGACCCACACTAACGCCAACCTACGACCTACCCGTCCTTCCCTCTCTCTCTCTCTTTATTTTTTGTTTCCTTTTGCCCTTTACTTGTCAGTGCCTTTCTGCCATATTAGGTGCTTATAAACACTTGGTAAAGCTAATGGATTGATGACCATATCTGATTGATAATTTATTAATCTACCTGGTTTTTATAGGTCAAACTTGGTGACAAAATTATTAGCGAGAATGTAAATAGTTTTTTAAATTTCATAAATAAATTTTAAAAGTTAATGAATTGATAAATAGCTTGGGTACATTGAATGTAATGCCGAAACAATTTGTTGAATTATCAAAACTGTATTTCTTTTTTTTTTTTGTTATATCAAGAAAGACGCAGACTCGCCCAAAATTATAAAGCACAAATTCTAGAATAGGTCATGCCTACTGCATCTTTAGGTAACGAGTCATTCATTAAAGTAGGTTGAACTTGTAACACTTGTATACCTAACGGTTGCTCGATAGCTTTATTTGTTAGTGTAACAACACAAAAATTCACATCTCTATAGGTATGAACCACTTGTACATTCTAGTCTCTATCCAGTAGCTATTGAATAGAAAGCAGCAGATTATCATAGCTTGGGTTTTGATCAACATTCTAATAAGCATATCAACCACAAGCTATTGTCTAACTCTAAAATAACATTTTGTAGTTTGAGTTCTCAAGAAAATTAGAGACGATATGACGTACCCCAAAGTTTTGCAACCAAAGACATGGCTACACCAATGTTAACCATAAAACCACCAATCCATCTCCTACGAAAATCACGAATCAAACCCCACCAGAAGCTATAGAATTTTACTTTTCGCTACGCCATCTGTGTTAACTTTATAATATCCATAAGGAGGAGCATCCTATGCAATCATCCTTTTACCTTTAGGCTTAGACATACTACTCTAATTTCTAAATTTAAAATTAGGATTATATATCTCTTTCATCTTATCTAGGAGGATAGGCATAAGGGAATGTTCAAATAGATTCTCTCCACCCATGCTTTCTTTATTACGACAACATTAAAATAACTAGCATGCTTTACAAAAATAAATGGCCCATGAAATATTATTTTACAAAATAACATCAGATAGAGTGGAAACCATTCATTCATTAAATGGAAGATTCATAAATCTATTTAACTTATTAGTAGGTACCAATCTATGACAAGTTAGCATAGCATGATGATAATTTCACAAGACATGCTCAATCGTTTGATCCTCCGAACCACACAACTCATACCTAGCATCAATAGTAAGATGTCTCCTTTTTTCGTTTAACATTAGTCAGCAAAACATGATGGAGTGCTAACCAGGGAAAAGAATGAATTCTTTCAGGTCCCTCCTATCTCCAGATAACCTTCCATTTCATATATGGATTACACCAGTTGTCCTCACATATCAAAGTATAAGCAAAAGCAGTGGTAAAGGATCTCAAAGATGAGCAACCCCAAGAAATTTTATCACAATTAGCCATATCAGATGGTGGGAAAACTGCTGCAATACGAGCTATAATAGAAGAATTCAAGTATTTGCTCAAACGATTCCAGTTCCATCCACCCTTGTTAGATACATAGAATCTTATTGTAGCATCTCTCTCCCTTAGGGCACATCAAACATAACATAATCAATCAATGGTTTATCCATCCATAATCATTTATCATACCAGAACAAGATGTGTTTTCCATCACTAACTATCTACATCAATCCTTTGAGCACTATATCCTATACTTTAGCAAGATTATTCCAAAGATGTGATGGTCAACGAGCTGGAACAAACCGAGGAGCTGAAATATATGGAATTTTATTTTTAGCTTGTAATAGATTAGCCCAAAGATCATTCGAGCCAAAGATAATACCCCAAGCAACTTTAACTATAGAGCTACATTGAATTATGTCGTCTTTCTTATACCAAACCCTCCACATACTTTAGGTTGACAAATCTTATCCCAAGAAACCAAATTAATTTTCCTGCTGGTTAAATTTTATCCCAAATAAAATTCATCCCAAATAAAATTCATGGCCTTATCCATATTGTTGCAAACTCCTTTAGGAATGTAAGTTGATTACGTAGTGAAGGTAGGAGAGCCAACAGAACAGATTGGCATAACGTAACTCTACGTGCAAGGGAGAAACAATGGAATTCCTCTTCACTATCTTCTCTTTAATCTTATTTGCAATTTTGGTGTAGGTACTTTTATTTACTCTTCCATGGATCATAGGAACGCCTAAATAGAGTCTAAGGTTATCAGTTACCTTGAAATTCAAAGTGTTGTTAACTGCATTAACCACATCCTACTGGATATTTGGGAAGAAGTAGATTTTGGTCTTAGCACTACTCACAACAAGACTAAAAAACTTTTAGAACTCATTGAGGATTGATGAAATAATAGTAGCCTGCTCCACACTAGCTTCTGAGAATAAAACAATGTCCTCAGCAGAAAAAAAAAATGCGAAGTAAGCAGCTTTTTCTCACCAAAACAGATCAGCTTCCACCATTTTCTCTCCACTGCATCATGAATCATATGAGATAAGCGTTCCATACATAGGACAAAGATATGAGGTGACATTGGGTCACCTTGTCTTACTCCTCTTGTTGGGTTAAAGGGAGTACTAAGGTAATTATTCCACATCACCTGCATAGAACAAGTATTCAAATAACCAATGATAACATTAATAAGCATCTCAAGAATACCCCTATCTAAAATAGTATCTTGAACACAGCTCCAACTTATTCTGCTATAGGCTTTTTGGAGATCAATTTTAATGGCCATGTAACCTTTCTATCCCTTCTTAAGCTCATAGAGTATACTACTTCCTGCATGATAACAATGTTGTCAATAATATTCCTTCCTGCAATGAAACTCACTTGGGTCGGTTAAACAAGATGAGATGTGACTGGCTTGAGCCTATTAAGATGACTTTAATAATAATTTTGTAGCTCACATTGCAAAGGCTAAATGGTCAAAAATGAGAAAAACTCTCCATTTTTTCAACTTTGGGGATCAAACAAATAATTGTTTTATTGATCATGGGATCAATTTCCCTTGTTTCAAAAGCTTTCTTCACCATATCACATACTATACTTCCTACCACGTTCCAATTTCTCTAATAAAAATGCGCATTATATCAACCTTCGGAGCTTTATTTGTACCCATATAAGAGACAGCTTGCTAAATTTCTTCATTAGTCACTGAGCCATCAAGCAACTAAAATTGAGCTTCAGATAAAAGTAGAGGGTGGGGAAAAAAATCGACTAAACCAAGAAACCGAATCGAAACCAAAAAACCAATCCGAAAAATAGAGTTAACCAGCTCATCGGTTTCAGTTTAGGTTCATGGTTTTAATTTTTCTTCAGTTTTCGGTTTCTGTTTCGGTTTGTAACCATGAAAAATCGATGGTTAATGGTTAACTAATATATATAAAAATATATAATATTATATATATAATTAATTTTTTAAAACCATATATATAAAATGCTAAGGTGTTACAAGTTAAAACCCTAATGTAATCACTATCAATTTCCGTTGCATTCTTTTTCTTCTTGGTAAATCACTTTCCAATTCTAGTTTCCACTTTCGTCTTCAATCTTCATCTTTATCTGGTCATCGACTCATTGTCTTCATCGGTCATCGTTGTATTCGTATTGGTCTCCCTTTGTAGTTGTTAAAGGGTAAGGATTTTCTATATTCTGTGTACTATCAAATTTTGTCTTCCTTCTTCTTCTTTCCATATGAACAGCTCATAATGTTAACTTTATGGACTTTTTTAAACAAGTGAGCTGGTGCAAATTTGAGGTGATTATTGACTCTCCAAAAGATATAAGACATGCATCCTTATTGAACCATAGTAGATATACCTCCAAAAGATATAAGGCTAAGGTGTTTCTCTATACTCTTTAACCACTTTCATTTACTTTTTGATTAGTGTGACTATTTTGTATGAGTTCTTACACATATATTTTGGAAATTTCTAGGCACTGGCTTTTAGCATATGGACAAATAAGCTTGGTTGGTATTTTATAGTCAAAAAAGAGAATTTTGATTGAAAATAGGATCTAATTTCATAATAGAATAGGTTTTAATAGCATGTAACGTTGATTTAATTTTTTATGGACCAACTGAAAATATGGTAAACCGCAACTTTTAGTTAACCATTATGCTAAATCGTTAAAAACCAAAAACCGTTAAGATGATTAACTGCTAATAATGGATCGGTTTAGGTTTGGCATTTTGAAAAACCAATTATAATTGTTAGGTTTAGAAAATGTGGTCATGGACCGGTTAATCGATCCATGCCTACCCCTAGATAAAGGCTTAAAGTAACCCCTCACGAAGAAAGGAAGACCTTTAGATGAATCTCCAGTGTACACCTTCTCAAAAAACTTAGCAGCCTCATCTTTTATAATATTATGATAAGTAGTCCACACTCCTTCACTCAGGCAAATTCAGGTCATCTTATGTTTCTTAGCACAAACATTAGCTTACAAGTGAAATAATGCAGAATTTCTATCACCACGGACAAGCCATTGAGCATCAATCCATTGTTGCATCACATGTCATAAAACAAGTAAGGAGGGGTACAATGGACAATTTAGGTGACGATAACCTAATCAATACAACACATGAGGGCATGAAAGTAATTTCTATCTCAAACATATAATTTATACGTTTAAGGCATTTTACCCTCATATAAAAGCATTAGTCCTCTTTCCTTTCATTCCTCATTCTCAAAACTTCTTCAAAAATTTTTACTCTAAAAACTCCCCCTAAACCTCTATTAGAAGAAAGTCACAAACAACACTCTCTCTTAGAATTTAGAGATCTATACAAGAAATCAAGAGAAAAAAGGCAACAGCAAAATCCTAAACTCTCTAATATTTTAATCAAAACACTAATACAAACTTAATCTTAGGATAATCGAGAGGAGGGAGGAGGTGAGCTTAGGAAGCTTCAACAACAAGCAATCCTTTGATTGGTAGTAGTAATTTAAGAGTGTTTTTATTCTTCATGGGTAAGTAATCTAGATTATAATCTTCTATTCATATGTTTATGTTGTTGTGATTGATGATTGAATAATAAAATCATAGATTATGATATTAGATCTATAGATTTAAAAATAGGTGACAAATGATTATGACTGTTTATGTTGAACAAAGACCGAAAAATAATGAAAGTCATTGAGCTACAAAATCTAAATAAAATATCAAAGAATTTATTTTTAAATAAAATTTTTAGGAATATTATTTTAATATGTTTATATTTAAACTATAAATTTTCATAATTTTTTAAATACATTTACTATTTTTAAAAATTAAATTATAAAATAGCAAAAATGGAGTTTTGATTCTTTTGAATGACAAAGTAATGATAATGGATAAGGCTGAATTAGTGACCTTTTTTTTTTAATCCTTTTGGGGTAAAATTATAATGGTTTAAAAGATTAAAAAGTCTATTTTAATATGGTGTAAAGAATTAGCCAAGAATGGGCCAAGAACATTCTCAATTATGCAAAAACCGATCGTCAACATTGTTGTTTTCTTGTTCTGAGATTTGATTTTTTTTATTTTTAAATGACATTAAACCAATTCAATTAAGTTTAACCAACTTAGACACATATAAATCATTGAGTTAGAAAGTTTACATAAAAATTTAGGCTCAAGAACCAATTTAGAAGTTAACAAATCGGTCCAATTAAGTTAAGGTGCAGACTAGTGTTATATAAAAAAAATGAAATATTGAAATTTATAAGAAATTGATTCTAATCAAATAAATATGGAATGATTATTAATATTATGGCTTTATATTGAAATATGAATTTTAAGATGAATAATTAATTATTTTTATTTTAGAAAATTATTTAATAAAATAGATATAAATAATCATTTATAAGTTAATAATAATATATTAGGAAGATAGTTTTGGTTTGAGAGTAAAGTTGGGATATTAATGATATGGATGCACTAAGTATATCTTAAATGAGTTATTTTACTTGATAAAAGTACATTTGATTAATATAAGGAATGTTGTTGGAATTGACGTGAGTGGATATGATACCAATTCATGATGGTGAATAGCGATACTACTGCTATCTACATGTTACAGTAGTAAATCTTACTCTAAAATTGTTATAAATCACATACGAGAATTATTGTTATAGATCTGACTATTGATATCATGTTATGAAATTCTATGAATCTCAATAAGAATTATGAAATTTGAGTTTTACGGAAAATTTAAAATGAAAACAAGGAAAAATTAGATCTAAGTAGCAAGTAGTAGTATGATTAAAAGATGAGGACTTGCAATTATTCTTATGATAAGAATAAAAAATTGTGTGTTAATAAGATGAAACTCGTAAAAAATATGTTTATGAGTAAAAATGTTTGTTTTTCATTTGTATTTGTTTTTTGATAAATACATATTTAAAAATGACAAACATAAAACACCAAAATGGTAAAAAATGAAACAAATGAATCAATGCCAGCATGGGCTCTCAAACCAATTTTGGATGGAGGGCAATAACCACTCAGTCATTTCACCATTTAGCCCAATTCCTCTATCAACAAAATGGATCAAGGGATTAACTTGAAGATATACTAGTTTTCGGTGCAATTAGAAATTAAAAAAAAAGTTAAAATTGGAAATAAACCATGAAAAACTACATGTTGGTATTGGTAAATCGAGATATGTGTGTGTGTATGTGTGTATTTAGTTGGTTCCTTATGTTAGGAAATGGAACATTACAACTTATAGGTACACTAGGCACATATTTACTAGTGTTTGATAATTGTGTATTAAGTTAGTAAATCGAAATTTATTAAAGTTATATACGGTGAGTGTACATATGTATATATTATTGTTTATTTATATATTATGAAAAATTTTACAAAAATGTTGGAATGTATATACAAATGTTTATAGAATTATTGAAAACTTGTACTGGATGCATTAAATTTATAAAATGTTAAAAGCTGCATATGTTAGTTGTGACTTGTGAACCATTGTTCATATTTGCTAGGAGGCTTTTGTCCATACATGTTGCGAGGCTCTGGTTTCTAGTAAAGCCAAGAAATGAGAGCCTCTTGTCATGTATCCATTCCTTAATATTCTACTGGCCTACTTGGCTTCTTATTTTAGACTGAAAATTTCATGTAACCACACCAACGCCAACCTACCACCTACCCATCCTTCTCTCTCTTTCTCTCTCTCTCTTTTGTTTCCTTTTTGCCCTTTACTTATTAGTGCCTTTTCTGCCATACTGGTGGTTATAAACACTTGGTAAAACTAATGGATTGATGACCATATCTGATTAATAATTTATTAATCTACCTCCTTTTTATAGGTCAAACTCGATGACAAAATTATTAGAGAGAATGTAAATGGTTTTTAAAATTTCCTAAATAACTTTTTAAAGATAATGAATTGATAAATAACTTATATACATTGAAGGTAATGCCGAATAAAATTATTGAACTTATCAAAACTATATTTTAATACCCCAAATTGGACCTTCATGTTTTTTCTTTTTTAATAATTGAAAAAAAGTAAGCCTTCTTTATGTTGCAACCTTGTTAAAGTTAGGATTATTTTTAACTTTTCAATGTTTAAAAATACATCCTCTAAGGTCAAAATTTGAGGTTTTCCTAACAGTTAGATTGATTGATACATCAATAAATAGGGCAAATACATATTCTTATATTTTAGTTATATGTAGTTAGGTTCCCTAATTTTCATATTGATCATTGTTTAAATCTTAAATCATGAAAAATTACTTTTATCCCTAAAAAATCACCTTATCCTTTAAAAAAAAAAAGAAATGCATTTTAGTACTTGTTAATATTTATTTTCCTTATCTTATTTGAAGCTATAATAGTAAAATAATATTTGAAAGTATATTTTTACAAATACAAATCTAAACATTTAATTTTAAAGATAATATAAATATATATAGAGAGAGAGACAAATACAATAAGAAATAATTTTATCAAAACATATAAACTCCAAAATCATGTAATTCTAATGGAGACAAAGATTACTCAGATACATTGGTTCTAATTTTCATTCTTCATATTATTATTATTTTCCCTAAATGGGATAGCTTTCACCAAATTTAAAAGTTTAAAAATCCCTTGATGTTGATGGCATGTTTAGTATGCAAAAATAGGTCTTAAATTGAATCATGATTCCAAATTCTTTGCTCGTTCCCATGTTTGGTGGCGTTTTAAGAAATGAGAGTCGTGAATCGATGGAATTAGCGATTCCAAATATATATAGGAATTTTATTTGTTTGGATATATGATTTCACCTCTGAGACGAGGGCATCACATTTTTATTTTGTCTTCATTAGATATACCTATTTTAATTACAATTTTATCACATCACTTATTTATTGTTTATATTAATTATTGATGTATTTTTAACAATAATTTTCATTCCATTCTATTATGTAAATTTTTCAAAATAAACGAATGGATCCATGATTCCAATAATTATTTCATTCCAAATGAATTATGCATACCAAATATGACATTATAGATTTGCTTTGAGGAAGCCACATGTAAGGACTCGACCTACCTAATTCCTACAATTAGGCATACCAAATCTCCTAATCGTATATAATACCTAAGTATTATAAAAGACTCAAGTATCATACGTAAGGTTGTCCATAAAGAAGATGTTTGTATCGATTGTTTGTTTAAACCTGTTTAAAAACATATAACTTTAACATGAAACTACTCAACATAAGAGTAGGTCAACTTACAAAACTTAGAAGAACTTTAGTGTCAAACAAGTAACATCACAAAAGATTACAAAACTTGTTTGCGAACAAAGCATAAGAAACAAACTTAAAATCTTATTTTACAAAGCAAGGCTTTAACAACAAGCCTATAATAAAAATACATTTCATCTTCAAAGTCTTTAAGAAAACTTAAACAAAACATCTTGGCTTGCATACAGGTTTCCTAGCCTTCCCACCCATCGAAGAAGGCTTCCCAATCTGTCCCATAACCCATATCATCATAGAAATCATTATCAACATCACTTGCAAGGCAGCAACATGAGCTAAAGGCTTAATACACAATAACACGAGCAAATACAAAGTGGCAAGCATACTTAAGCTAAATGCAATGCAACAATCAATAATTCAGTTATCTTTGATTAAGTGATTAAAACAACATTGGAGTATTCTAACTCCAATTGCAATCCTGTGGATCTAGGAGTCCTGAGCAATAACAGCTGCTCGGAGGGTTGTTATAGGCTGTCCAAAGACCTATAACTCCTATACTTATAGAAATAGAGTAGTAATTTCGTATAGATTTAATAGTTTTTACACAACTTTACTTAACTTAATCCATAATATTATCTAGTTCAATCAGTCCCATAAATATGAACTAAATCATATTATTTCCTCTTAAAAATAAGTAACTCGATACTATCCACCTTATTGATTATCTACTTAGCCACTCATAAAGCACCAAACGTTACCCCGATACTTTCTGCCTTATCGATTACCTACTTAGCCACTCATAACTCACCATTGCATCATGGTAAAAGAAAAGTCATTGCATCATGACAATGTGGTTTAAGCACCTAACTACTGTATCATTACATCATGACAAGGTTATCGCTCCTCAGACTAGATTCAACGACGAAAAGCCTAACCAATACAAACATTTTTTAAAACTTCTTTAATTAAGATCAATTTATGATATGCCTATTCTAAGCAAACAATAACCAAGCTACTATATACTTGATTTGTCATGTAAAAGATTAGCATACGCACTCAACTGAGGATATGAAACTTGCAATATACAAGTAAATAATACATAAAAGAAGGATAAAAGTGTCCATTGATATAAATTATAAGGTTAAAATTGTCAATAAAGTCTAATTTTAGTGACATTTTGATTACATGATAGACACATGACGGAATATGAAAAGTCATAAATCCTTATATATTTTTCTTTGTTCTCTTCTCCAACAAAACCCTAAACCTTATAAACATCCTCTGAAGTGTTCCTAGCCATCAAGAGAAGTCAGTATTCAAAATTAAGTAATGGAATCATCAAATTTGTTCTAGTTTCTTAGATATATCAAATTTGTTAGGGTTTTATATATTATCTTGAAGAAGAATTGGAGGAATGGTTCCAATTTTCTTGGAGATCTGAAAAGTGGGTGTTTAAGGAAGATTAAGGATCAGATCAGGTAATTGAATAACTATTTTTCATTTAAGATATACAATTTTATATTTGCTTAGAATTTTTTTGTTGTTTGAAGGGAGATTGGAGAAAACCATGATTATTTGTAGATCTGGTTTTGGTGTTAACAGGATTTTGAATTGAATTTAGGTAAGTATTTTAAAGCTTTGATCTTTATGATTTTATTAAAAAAAAAATGGTAGTTGTTGATTTATGGTAGATATGGTGTTGAATGAAATTCTAGGGTTTGGAGAAGTGGTTGAGCAGATTTGTTGAATCGAAGGATTTTGGTGTTGTGATTAAGGAAAAAGGTATAGCTTTGATATTATGTTGAAATTTATGTTTTAGATATAAATGGATTTAGGTTTATCTAATGAGATATATTTTGAATTTTATCTATTCATGTTATCAGGTTCTATTGAATTAGGCGTTGTGTTATAAAAACATATTAGGTGATTTAGAGTACTGTTCCTGGAATTTGATACATGTATGACCTTACCTTGTTTGTTGTTTATGCTTGTAGATTTAGATCTGTTTGTTATATGTGTGTAAGATTATAATATCAAATTAATTTAATTTTATATAATATATAAAATTGTTTTTTTGCTTGTGTTTGACTTTGGTTAGTAAAGACCACGTAGGGTGTGATACTAACGAGGCACCCTGATGATCTATGTGTGAGGTTGTCCCGAGTGGACTCGTGCATAGAAATGATTCTGGTAGATTAGATTTTGGCAGAGGCCACGGTGTGTGGATGATTCTCTAACACCAATATATGTATAATTACCTATTTTTATATATTGATTATTTTTCAAGAGTCGTGAGATACTCTAGGTTTAGAACTAGAGTACTATAGTTCTAAACTGTGTTGTTTATTGGTTAATTAAAGACAATAAACTGTGTTGGTTGCATTAGGATTAGTTGCATGAAAATATGTATATGTTGTGTGGCATTTGCATTTTGTATGTGGTTTGGCATACTGGGCGTTTTCGATCATTCTTTTATCATTTTCAGGAGCAGGTGAGGATCCAATTATGTTTGACATATCAAAATATGACATTTATGTGGATGAAGGGGAAGATGCTAGTGGAATGGACTATCCTGTTGATATTTAAGGTGTTATAGATCTTAAAGATAGACTTGGAAGATGATATGAAGTTTTGAAATATTTCCTTTTTTTTGAAACTTTGATATTGTTATAAGTTCTATTTGAGTTTATGGACTATTAGTTATATTGGTATTGGTTTATGCCAGCAAAGTGTTTTCTTTAAAATAATTGTTTACGGTATAACTTAAATAGGTATCCTTTATGTGGTTTAGGAATTTTAGCCTTGGCGTGTTCTTATAAAGAGTATGATATGTGGCGGGATGTAATGTCCTTATTTTAGGGCGTTACAAAACCATTATAAGAAAATCATTTTATCAAACATCACTAACTCTCATTTGAATTTTTAATCACAAATAGTTATTAGGTGCTTTACATTCTTTAAATTCAAATAAAATTCATATAAATGCATAACTTAGTGTATATATGTACAATAGGTTCATATAGACTTTTTAATTAACCACAAAGCTAAGCAACAAATTAAAAACACATATAACGTAATGAAATTATAACAACAAAAAATTTAAAGGGTACGCTAGCATAAAGATTGGCGGTGTAAATGCAAAGGCAAGCACATAAGTCCAAAGGTCGGTAGCGTACATCATTGGACAATTTTGTATGAAAGATCAGAAAATGAAACACCCTTCCATACAGGCTGTTTCGAAGGTTGTTTGAACCCAAGGGAAATGTGCAAAAAGCTCCAAAAAGTGAAACACTCTTCCATACAGGCAGTTTCAACAGGTGTATGGCTCATACACTGTAAGGACCCGGTATCACCCCTATTTTTGAAATAGGAGATAACGGTTCCCCAACCACATATAACCCCTAAGATTATATATAAGGTTGCCTGAAGGAATGATTTGAGTAATTATTTATCTAATTCCATAAAGATAATATACAATAGGAGATATAGATTTTTTTTTTTCTAACCTTAGATAAGACTATACTACTACACTACCAACATATCTTACAAAGGAAGTACAACTTAACTTCTAAATAGCTAAACACATACATATATATACATATTACATCCAAAGGCTTCTTACAAGCCTTAACAAAAATCCTCAAAACACTACTCAACTAACACTATAATTACATTATCAATCAAAAGGAATCTCATCTAATCTATTACATCCATAGGGTTCCATTGAGTCCATGGTCATCTCTAATCCTCCAACCCATCAAGAAAATCTTCAAAGTCAGTTCCGTACCCCATACTCGTATAGAACTCATCAAAGTCATCACCTAAAATAGATAAAATATGAGCCAAAGGCCCAGTACACAAGTAACGAATACAAAATGCGAAGTAAATCACACATTCTTAGGCTAAATGCATTATGCAACAATCACTTGTTTATTATTAAGTCTTTAGTTAGTAAAACAACACGGGAGTATTCAAACTCCGGACAACAAGGATCTAGTATCACGTCCACCCCCCTGAGTGGTCCTACTGCTCATACAGACTAGGCAGCCCCACCTTCCGGCGTAGCCCGTAATACTAGGGGTTCTTGAGTAACTGTCACGCCCCGAGGGGTACCTAAACGTGGCAGTCCGCCGTACACAATACTAAAGCCTAGGAATGACTACCTTAGTCATGCAAAGGCTTCCATATATGTACAAGGCGTACATCACAACCAAGGGGACGCATCGGAGTAGCGCTTATATTGATAATAAATAAGTAACAAGGCAAAGAGAATACTTATATCATAGACATATGCATTCAATTCTTAGGGCATGTCTATCTATTATCTTCAAATAAATATACATCACTATTCTATAAGTCTTATATGTAAAGACCCTTACAAAATTACTTATCTTATGATTCTATTTCCTCATAGAAGCTTAACAATCCTTCCATGACTTCTTCAATGTCATGATCCTCAATTTAATCCACGAATATACCTGTTTCAACAAATCTATAGGGGTATAAGCTACAACTAGCTTAGTGAGATATTCCTTTTCATTCGCACCACATTTTCAAACAAGTTTATTTATTTAATCACACATATGCTATGCATACAATGCAACAATCACATGATTACGCGAATATATATAGTCATCCGGAAACCATATATAGAACGGATTTACCCCTCCGTATCAAAGGTTAGGGAATCGGGGTTGAAGGTCCTCGACCTTCTACTGCTAGTCCCCAGGTCCTCACCCACAGCGTTCGGTTGGCTCGGCTCCGAACCTAGAGTCGCTTTCCCCGAGCGATTTGGATTCTCCAGGAAGGAACATGGCCCGTGGCACCGCACGATCACAGCCAATCCAACTCTACGCGTAGGAGTAGCAGCCTTCCGAAATAGATGTGACTCGATGGATGCTATGCGTGAACGTTTTATTGTTCTTAGGTCAAACCTTATTAAGGTTTATTAGGGGCGATCAATCAATTTAGCAACAATAAACAATCATACAAGTAAGTAAACAAAATTATTTAAACAAGCAGATCGAAGTTGCGATATTCTTAATTCTCAATTCACGCATAAACATAGAATCATATATATGCATAATCCCGAAATCCCCAAATATATTCGTTTTTATCTTTTCTTAGTACTAATGCTACTACATTACAAGCACAAGCAAGGTAACGAAATTAGAAGGAATAACTCACTCGTCCATTTCGCTATCTTCTTAGTCGTAGTAATCCTCGGGTAGGGTATTCTCGTATCCTTCGTCACCTAGACAAAAGAAATACCCGGGATAAGTCTTCATGAATTTCTATTCTTGGAGATTCTAAACTTTACTTAAAATCGCGGTAAAATCGTATAAGAAGAAATTCCAACTTAAAATGGCCATAACTTGCTCATTTTAACTCGGAATTTCGCATATGATATACCGTTTTCTACCTATTCGAAAAGTTCTATCCATTTCTAAACTTATCTTGGTCATAAAAGGTCATTTGGGTTCCGAAAACGTCAGGTACAGATTTAAAACGAATTTTCTAAACTTTTGCAAAAATCCATTTTCTAACTCAACTTCATTTTAAAGAAAATCCTTTTGTAACAAATATATATTTGATAAACACTTTTGAATATATAGGTATGCTCACTTTATATGCAAAAATCCTAATGGTAGTGTCTCAACAATTTATTTCATAAAACAATTCATTTAAACTTTAACTTTGAAATTTTCTTTTCAAGTATTTAAAGAAACTTTATATTTTTACTAGGTTGTTATAAATGAGTATATTCTTATTTTATTTTCTTCATTTCCTTTTCCAAAACAAGTAAATTTTCCTTTTAACCTTAGTTTTTCATAAATTTCGCTTCTAGTGATAAAAGATCTATTTTTATCAAAAAGTATATTAGGTTGTTCAAAACCTTTTTATAATTTTGTATTTAGGATGGTTTTAGAAAATGAATTTTGTCTTCTTATATTCATTTCTAAAATATAAGCTTTTGCTTTCCAAAACTTGTTCTTTCATTTCTTTTGAAAAGAATCATTTTTATAAAATCCATTATTATAAATCTTACCTCATTTATATTCCTTTGAAAATTAGTTCCTTCTTTTAGAAATTTGAAAATCATTATTTTTCCTAAGTGGGTTCATAACTTGATGAGTTGATTTTTGTCTTAACTTTGAAAACTAGTTTGTTCCTTAGTTTAGAAAAGAATTTAAGTCTTAAACTTTCGATATTAACGATTTATTTTTCTAAAAACTTAGATTACCATAAAATACAAGGAAAATATTTATTTATGTTTTCTTGGTAAAACTATCTTTGTTATTTAAGAAAACTTGTATTATTCTATTTCTAGGTTGTTGATAATAACTTCATGTTTTTGTGGTAAATCATATAATTGGAAACTTAGCTTTGAGTTCATTTAGTAAAACAAGATTCTATTTTTAGATTAGTTGAGACATTAACATTATGCAAATGCAAGTATCATGAGCATATAAAATAATAAGAACATAAGAAAATACTAAAAATAATTAATGAGCAAGAAAATAAAATATCAAGCATTGGGAACCTTAGCTTCATCAAGGAATCCCGTCAAGTATTGGAGCCTTAGCTTTATCAAGGCATCCCGGGACTAAGAATGGACTAGTCCCGAAAGATTAAAGAAATAAATAAAAGATGTTTTGACTTGATATGGACAAGTCTAAGACTAGAAAGACTAGTCTTAATTGCATAAAATAAATAAATTGCATAACTTGAAAGTAAATAAATAACAAATGAGCTTATATGCTCTAAATAAATATAATATACATATATATATTTATATATAAGTAAGATCAAAATATAAACAAGTAATAAATGACAAAGTATATATATGCATGAAAGTAGTTCCATGAACAAAACCAAACATGATCTTAATGTGGTTTTCTTTAGTTTTCAACCTAAGAAACAACATCAAAACCATATAAGGTTACTTGACATAAAAAGAATAAATGAGTTCTTCATTACCTAAATGGGTAAGAAGGAAGAATTGTTTTCTTGAAGGCTTTTGCTTTAGACATGGGTTTTTGGAAATGAGAGAGTTTTGGTGGGAGAGATTTTCTTCTTACAAGAAGAGAGTTCTTGCAAGAGTATGGAGAGAGTGTTTAGAGAGAATTTTTGCATAAATTCTTTACTTGAGAAAATTGTGAAGAAATGAGAAGAGGAGAGGTGGTATTTATAGAATTTTGTGGAGGGAATTAAGAGGTAATTAAATAAATTGAAAAAGAAAGAAATAATAATATGCAAGAGGGAGGGGAGGCGCCGGTTTTGAGCCTTTAGAGGGGAGAAATTGTTTTATTTTTATTTGTTGTGTAATAAAGAAGTAATGTGTAAAGTTTGATGTGATTAAA
This sequence comes from Combretum micranthum, assembly GCA_024138025.1. Classification (NCBI taxonomy): domain Eukaryota; kingdom Viridiplantae; phylum Streptophyta; class Magnoliopsida; order Myrtales; family Combretaceae; genus Combretum; species Combretum micranthum. The sequence continues at coordinate 157,977 of JAMXBD010000666.1, read as the reverse complement.
GTTGTGTTGGAAATGAAAAAAGTAAGAAAATAGGTATGTAGATGTAAGAAATAGGTGTAAGAAAAAGTAGAGATAGGTGAATAGTAATGAATAGTAGAAAGTACTTTGAATAGTAGACTAGACAATTAAAGTACCGATAGTAATAAAAATACGCATAATAATGCAATATCTGTAATTTTTAGCTACCGAAAAATTCTAAAACTGATATTTTTGGAATCCTTGTATTTTTACGAGTCTATTGGTATAAACGAAATATTTTTAATATTCCAAGCTCAGGACACGCTTTTCGAGAACCGATCCCATTTGGGTCCGAAGGTCACTCTAAATTCGCGAATCTGATATTTTTATGTTACCCTACGTTATTACGAACTATTCTAGGCCATTAACTTAATTTCGTTTTCTAGGGTTTGAAAACGCGGGATTGCCGGATCTTAAACACTAGGGTTCGTTATAGGCTTGTTGACTTTTAGGGTTCCGTTTTGATTTCCGATTTTACTGAGTTATTCGTAAGATCATATAATTTTTGAGTTTTGATCGTTTTATATTTCTAGCTTGACGTCTGTGATTTATCTTATTTTATTCGTGATTATTTATTTGTTTTTAGTTCTCGGGATCATTTAACCGAGTCTAGGTTTATGAGTTGACTCAATTTGACTTTTGTGGAAAATTTGGATTTTGTGATTCTAAAATTTTACTGAAGGAATTAGGATTTTATTATCTCGTTGTTAAGCAGTATTTGGATCTATTGTTTCGATTTGCGTTTTCAGGAATTGGGTAGATTATTTAATCGACGTACGGACGTTGATTATATCGGTAATTGGATTTTATATTTTGTTTCAGGGGTTCTCATTTTCTCAAGATTGAGAAAACTCGTTTTTGTTCTTTATTTGGAATTAAGTTTTAACTTGGTTCGATTTTTAGGGTTGTTTCCAGTATTTGACTTGGTCTAGAATTAAGTTTTAATCTCAAGTTGATTTTTCGGGTTTTTGATATTCATACTTCTAGAATTATTTTTAAGGATTATGAAAATTTTTGGGGGTTTACAGTAACGCATCACGACACTCAGGGGGTTGATATGAGCAGCTCGGATACTCATATCTCCTAAACAATTCTATCCATTAACGAGAAAGTACTCTGTTCCCAATCTAAGGAGGGTGCTGATCTCCGAACCAGATTCAACGGCAAACAAAGACAATCAACACTCATATGTAAATAGGAATTTTTATCTATTTAAAGTAGTTTGACTTTGATGCCTATCCCAGCAAAGAGACAAGCAAGTTACTGCGTACCTGAGATAGCTCGATAATTAACGGGGTTGACCAGGCGAGGATCTATCACTGTTTATATCAATATTAAATTTCACATTTAGCCTAAGTACTAATTAACTAATTGAAAATACAATAAATCAAAGAAATTCAAATAAATTAATACAAAGTCATAATAAAGCATTTAAACATCTTATTATATCCTAGATCGCTTAACAAATACTTAATTGATCATATATCAAACTTCGAAAAATTTTAAAGAAAGTTTTTAAAATTCAAAAGCGCAAGGGCTACGCTGGCACTCAAAGCCGACGGCTTTGAACCGGTGTTCGATACTCTGAAAATTAACACTGCCAACGCTGGCAGCGTTTAAGGGTACGCCGACTGCCTTAATTCTACGCCAGCGGCTTTGAGTTAGTGTAGAATACAAAATTCAAATTTCCAAAAGTTTTGTAGAGAGGTACAAACCGGCAGCGTATCCATGTACGCTGGCAGCTTCTCACCCTACGTCGGCGGCTTTGGAATCCCAGTAGCCGGCGTACAATGTGAAAGAAGGAACGCCGACTGACTTTTCCAATGAAAACCGCGCGGCGTTCGATCGGCCTTAAGAAATTTGATTTTGTTGGCTTCCAACACCGCCTATAAGCCGGCGGCGTAGAAGCCCAAGATGCCGGCGTACGTTCAAATTTTAGCCTATATGAAAATGTTTTTTATTTCTCCTGTTTTATTACAACTTTGTTCATTTTTCAAAAATTCTCAAAACTTAATCCAAACTTTCTAAAGCTTGTTATATGATCCAAATACTATCCTAACAACATGAATCCTACGTTAATCATCATAACGCTAATCACACTTCCAATTCACAACTCAAATACTCAATCTTCAATCTTCCAAAATACTCATCCCCACACATCAACACTCATATATGAAATAGACTACTACTCCATTAGCCACATAATCTCATTCAAACTATCATCAATGCATCAAATCAATCCCACACCAATTATCACATCAAAATCATTTCTATTCTAACATTTACAAACAACACAATATAGAACATAAAATAAATGATAAAGTTTGCATCAAACTCACATGACTAAATCTTGGCTTGTAATGATGTTTAAATCCTAAAGCTTGTAATAAATCTTGGCTTAGGGTTTAAGATTTTGGGATGAGAAAGGAAGAAAGAAAGAAAAGAAGTGAAAATTCGTATGGAAAATAGGGCTGCCCAAAAAGAGGTCAAAAACATGTCTAAACAAAGTCAATTGTCATCCAAACTTATCTATTAGGGGTTATTTGTCCTACGATTAATTTAGGCAAATTTCAAATGCATTTGAGTTATATTTAGGCTCAAAAGATAGGTTTAAAGTTTGCAAAATTTCTGTCATAATTCTAAGCAATTCAAAAGTAATTTGATTAAATTCTAAACATAACACATACATATTAATTTGAAAAAGACATACATATTCATTACACTATACACACATTTATACATATCAAACAATAATATCAATTTCATAATACTATACACATATAAAATAACACATTCACTCATTATATTAACTAAGCACACACACACACACACACATATATATATATATATTCATTCCAATAACACATTAATATGAAATTTAAGAAATTCATGGCTATTTCATACACCCTTCTAAATAGGTCGTTTTATAGGGTATTTGAAGTTTTTCGAACTTTTCTTGTTTCAAACTCTGTTTTTATATATTTTTCACACATCCCACTATACTCTAAACACAATACAAACATCATATAAAATTTTACATGCACTCAACAGCTCAAAATATATATGAACTTCACTTCTCAACATCAAACAACTCAACCACATCATACAACCTATGTCAAATCCTTCATCTCCAATTTCATCTACTCATGCATGAACTTATAACAACTTACACCATTTGAAGCACTTCCAATAACCAACAACTTCAAATGCATATAAACACTACTTCTCAAGTATTCAACAACTTCCATATCTAACATAAAACATCACACAACCTCACTAACTCATACATCTTCAAAACAAATCCAACACTTCCCTATACTCCTTTACTACACTTCAAGAGCCTATTTAGTTCTATTAATCAATATAACTCATCAAAATCATATTCAACTTTTTGAAAACTTATTAGAACAAGAAATCATCCTTATAAGGAAAAAGAAGAAATAAAGAATCATGGAAGCATGCAAAACTTACCTTGTGTGACTTTAGCTTGTAGATGATGAATTGAAAAGAGTTCTTTGTGAATTTGAGAAAGAAAATTGAATCAAATTATGGGATATTTGAGGCTAGAAGAACACGTCTTTTAGGGTCTGTTTTGAATTGTATTTTTATGAAACTTAAGTTGATAAATTTACTAAATTTCTGCCATTGACTTTGGTTACATTGATATTTATCCATAAGCTTGCCTTGGGCTTGTGTTTTGTGTGTGTGAGCTTGGGTTTTGGCTTTCAAAATCTTCTAAGGCTTGATTTCGATTGGGTTTGTTTTGAAAACTTAAGCTTTACATGCTCAAAACAAATAAGCAATACAAAGATCAACTCACACTAACATATCATATTTATTTTTAACACACATAACTGATTAACCATATTTGTAAATGATAAATATAATTTAAACAACATCAAATATACATAACACATTCACACACTAGTCATAAAATATACTACTAATACTAAATCATACCAACCCATCAAATTCTATTCAACTAAATACTTAACAAAATTTCATAATTAATTAGATCAACACACACACACACACACACATATTAAATTTAATTATGCATTGAAATTTTTTTGGATATTTCACCATAAGTGATAGAACTATTCAATAGTAGTGTTGGCGATTTAGGACTCGATATGTGAACTCAAACATGAATTATAAGATGTTTTTCGTAAGTAAAATCAACATGATTAATAAATGAGTCAAACCTAAAAATAACCAAATTTATGGGTTTTTTTGGTTTGTCTAATATTAGTCGTTTTGACATCTTATTGTTATTGTTTGCAAACGTATTATTTGCCAATAAATAAATATAGAGGAAAAATAGACATTTTTACTCATAAACAGATCAAATATACTGGATACATATCATATATAAATAAAATACATATGCAGACTAGATATTGATAAGATGCAGATAAAAATAAGACAAATCAAGTAGACTCTAGACGTGTATAGGTTGGGGTTTAGGGTCAAACCTGTTTATAAACTCATGAATCTAGTAAAATCTTATATTATTGTTTTGTATTCTTATTTTGTTGAATTATCATATTATTACCACTAATTAAATTGCAAAATGATGAAACTGTTTGCATAAGAAACAAATAATATGCATGTATAGCATATTATAAATTATATATAGAATATGCATATAGCATATTTTAAGTATAGATCTTATTTAAAAAATAAAATTTATATGATTTATATATTAATATATAGTCTATGCATTTGCTACATGTATAGCATAAGTACATATATATACACAATATATATACCATATAATATGTAAATAAAATATCTATAATAAGTATATGTATAGATATAACACATATAATAAAGTTCATGGATTGTGAAAATAAATATATAATCTATATGTTATATAAAAATTATACAATTTTTTTTTATTAAAATAGAGATTATATATATAACATTTATAAAGTGATTAGTTATATATAATACATATATGAAATTATATAGTACATATAACGTATATCACATTGATATATATATATATATATATATAAACTAATATGTATGCCATATAACATATATATAACAAATATCCATAATGTATGCGTGCATATTTATATATTTATCTATGCAATAAGGGTTAAATACGTAATTTACATGTTATATATATATGTGTGTGTGTGTATATATATTATAATTCATTTGTAACGTGAGATGAATATATTATACATAATTTATAGGATAGACTAAGTCCTTGGTTTCAAATGGCATCAGAGCTAGCGTATTTTTAAAAAGGTGAAAAATGAGATAGATAATAAGAATAATACATGTTGTAATAATAATATATTTCGTATTGATCATTACTTATATTAATCATATAATAAATAGCCACCTTTATGATAACCATCTTTATGATGATGAGCATGATTATGATGAAAGACTTTAACCAGAATTTGACAATTTCCAATAAGATTCAGATTAGATAATTAAATCTTATTTATAGTAAATAGATTATTTTAGTTATTTGTGTTGGTAAGCCAGCTCTGTGGTCATGTTAATAAGATCTGAATTGAATAGGCACTAATGGCCTATTCACTTTGCTGATTAAAATAAGGAAAAATGAAATTCTAATTCAAAAGGAATGTAATAGGGTTGTAATGGTTATCACATTGTTCACTTGGTGTAAAAAGTAAAACAAGTAATAATTAGAGTAAAAGGTAAAATATCTATAATACCCTTGTATTTATTACAGAGAGAGGATAATTGCATAGGTGTTATTTTTAAGACAAGGATATTTATGACAAAATTGAGACCATTGAATGGATATTCATGGAGTGGAGATATGAATTGCTATTCTTCATTTTAAGTAATAGCAATTCATCATGAATTGACATTCTTTTCAAGTGAACACCGCAATATTAGCTTTATGTTGAACAAAGAAGGAATGAATAGCGATTCATGTCAAGTGAACGGGTTGTAAGTCCATAGGTCAGCAAGGTTGTCCAAAAAATTAAACTAAAATCAATTTGTTGAACAAAATAAAGGTTAGTTAATTATAATGAATTTATTAAGAAGATCATCATCTTTAGCTAGTCTAAAGTTAGAAGAAATTTCTTTCTCAATAGAATCAAGCTTAATTCAAACTATAATCAAGATGTTACCAATCAACACAAGGTCAAAATTTCTCAAATAAAATAAGATTTTCTAAATTGGTTGACACCCCAAGAAAAAAACTATATCAAATAAGTAGTTTTTTTTTTGAAACATGATTATGTAATAAAGACTGTAAAAAAAAAACTATTTCATTATCTGGAACAACATGAAGTTATTAGGTTACTTTCTGAATCCTCAATTGCAAAACATCAACAATATATATATATATATATATATATAATTACTTACATGTGGGCCTTGTTCAAATTTGAAATAAACGTTTGCATAGCTTAGGAATAAATCATTCGTAATAGTATGGCTTAGAGGAGGTAAAAACTAAAAATTATGGCTTAGAGATGCTAGGAACACTGATTTCAATGAAACAACCTTATCTTTTTTCAAACCAATTTTCATCAGGACCATGGCACAAAAAATTCTATCTAAATTTTACAATTGGATTAGATGATCCAAGACCTTTAGATAGTTTAGTATTACATGTTCAATGTCAAAATAGTAATTTTGTTGAAGGAACTAAAACTCTGGCCTTAATATTTAGAATATATTATAAAGTCATAAAGTCAAATATTTCTCCTAAAGCTAAGAAAATATCTTCAAAAGGAGAGACCCTTCTCTTAGAAGCAAATACAAAAAACTGTTTAGTCTTTACTCCGAAGACCTTGATTAGGAAGAAGTATCTCTTCTTGAAGAATGACTTCTTGAAGAAGTATTTCCTCTATGACCTAGTATCTCAAATAAAAAACCATTTCTTACTCAAAGGTTTGATAATGGTAATATTAGAATTCAATTTCCTAAAATTACAAATAGAAGACACTCTTTTCCTTTTATTCAATCCCAAGCCCTAGTCATTCTCTAAGTTTAGTAGAATGTGTAAATAGGCTATAACTTGAGAAATCTAGATCAACCTAGTCAAAATAATGAAGAAACAAAATCTATTAAAGAACCCATAAGATTAAAAGGTGTAGATTTTAATCCATCTATGCCCGAACCTATTTACTAATCAAACTCTCCAACATATTCTCAAATGAATAAATTAAATGTTATAAATGATAAAGAAATCTTTTGAAATTGATAAAGAACTTTTAAGAAGAGATTTTTATTTAGAAGAAAATGAACCAAACAGAAGAACTTATTTTAAAACATTTTCCAAAGAATATACTTATTCAATAAGAACTATGTGGTGTAATGACATGTAAAACGAATTAAGAAGAAATGAACCTTTTTTTAGAGTGGTTTTAGTCCAGGAAAGAGATTTTTCATTCAAACTTTAAAGAAACCATTTAGTATATGGAATTGACAAAAGATTAGATAGTTGCAACCCATCCACCTCTTCAACAAATAGAAATCAAAATTTAAGAAAAAGTCACTAAGCCTCTCCTTTTAAGAAATCTACAAGAGAAAATGTAGATATAAATGGTCTAAAATCTTAAAACAACTATGCTAATCGAATTTTATATACGATTAACCAACAAACTGATAGAATAAAAACCATGTTAACTGAAAAACATGACAAAGGAAAAGTGAAAGTAGGAGAAAATTTTAAAAAGAATCTTTCTTCTTCAATAATAAATTATTCTTTATCAAAACCAACCTATCCAATAAGATATGCTTTTAGATATGAAAAAATTTAAATTTAGTACAAGTCAATTAGAAGAGATTTCCAAAAACTTAGTAGAATAGCTTTAGGAAAGTCTAAACTCAGTATCAATACAATTGATAAAGAAATAGAGGAATTATCAAAGCAATTTTCAGAAAAAAAAATCAATATTAATAAAATTAAAAGATATCTAGGAAACTCAAGCTTTCAAACTTATCAAAGAACATGGTATCCTAAGCATTCCCCACTAGAAACATTGTATGAAGAGAAAAGATTCACATGTGATCAAAATTAGTATCTTGGAAATGGTATTTTCAAATAGAATATAGATGCCATGTTTGAATATAACATTCTAGACACCCTTCAAACGATAATTGCTTCAATTGCTTATAAATTAAATGGAAACACTGACCATAAAATTGCTAATGGTTAATAATAGTCTTTACCGGTATGCTCAAAGGATGGTGAGAAAATTATGTTATGGTTCAATTAGATAATAATACTTATGAAATAGAAGATGTTATCTTTACTCTTCTTTTTGCAATTATAAAATATTTTGTAGGAGGTCCTACTCAATATAGGGAAAAGAATAGAGAAATATCACAAAATTTAACTTGTCCAACCCTCAATAATTTTAGGTGGTACAAAGATGTTTTTCTTAAATAAAATTTTGTCAAGAGATGATTGTAATGATTCTTATTAGAAGGAAATGTTTATAGCAAGATTGCTAAAATTATTTGTTAATAAAATTAGAGAAAGAATAATCAAAACTAATAATTCCCAAGATCTATCTATTGTTACTTATGGTGAATTGATCAATATGGTTAATATGGAAGGGTTAAGTCTTTGCAATGTTTTAAAACTCAAATAAAAAATTTAAAAGGATAAAGGAAACCTTAGGAAAGAATTAGGAGATATTTTTCATCAATATTGAAATGGAAAAAAAAAAAACTTCAAGCTTCCTCTTCAAAAACAAGGGAAAGAACAAAGAGAAAATACCAACAAAATTATCAATCAAAAAAGTTAACTAAATAAAAGAAATTTTAAGAAAAATTAAAAAAAACAAACAACTCATAAGCCAAAGAAGAGATCATCCAAAAAAAGAAGTAAAATGTAATAAATGTGGAGAAAAGGGACACATTGCCTCTAAGTGTTCAAAAAACAAAGAAAATTAATAACATAAATATACTAGAAGAAATGAAAAGTGAGTTATTCAAAATCTGGAATGATAGTTCATTTGAATCAAGCATGTTAGATTATGAATCAGAAGAATATATTCAAGAAATAGAAAGTTATTCAAGTTTTTTTTTTAAATGAAGAATCTACTTGTGATTATTGTTGATGTAATCAAATTTGTGTAATAACTAAAGAAAAACAAATTTTGTTAGATATAATAGGTCAAATTCCTGATCCAGATAAACAGAAAATGCTTATTATTAGAGAGTTTATGATTCAAAAATAGCAAAACTCAAATGAAAATCCCTATTCTTTACAAAGGATTTCTAAAAAAATTCTAAAAGAATAAAACTGCTACAATAAAAAATCCTTCAAGAAGAAGTAAATTCTAAAAAAAGAAGTTAAAGCCTTTCAATTAAAATATAGTATTCTTGATGAAAAAATAAATCAGGATAGTCAAATAGGGACAAGCAATATTAATTAAAGAAATGGTGATAATTTAGACAATGATGAATATGATGTAGATTATATCAATATGATCCATAAAACTAATATTCAAAAATGGTATATCAATGTTACTTTAATAATGAATAATGATTTACTATAGAATTGATGGCATTGTCAGATTTTGGAGCTGATCAAAGTTGTATTTAAGAAGGATTGATTCCCACAAAGTATTATGAAAAAACTACTAAAAAATTAGTAACACCAATGGATCAAAATTAAATGTAAAGTATAAGCTTTCAAATGCAAAGATTGTTCAAAATAGAATCAATTTTAAAACATCTTTTATATTAGTGAAGAATATAAATAATGCAATGATATTAGGAACATTTATTACTATGTTGTATCCTTTTCAAATAACATATAAGGAATTGTTAACCAAGGTTAGAGAAAAAGAGGTATCTTTTAATTTTATATTATTGGTCAAAGAAAAAGAAATTAATTTATTAAAAGAAAAAATTATTAATAAGGTTAAAAAATTTAATTTTCTCAAAGAAGAAGCAAAAGATCAAAGAATTAATCAACAGTTAAAACAAAATTATATTAAAGGAAAAATAAAAACACTTCAGCAAAAATTTGAAAAAGAAATTTGTACTAAAATACCTAACGCTTTTTTGTCAAGAAAGAAATATGTGATAAAATATCCTTATGTAGATGGATTCGGTGAAGACTAAATTTTAACAAAAGCTAGACCTATTCAAACGTGTCAAGAGTACTTTAAGAAAAATATTCAAGAATTACTAGATAAAAATTTAATAAGAAAATCTATATTACCTTAGTCATGCCTAGCTTTTATGTTCAAAATCAAGCAGAATTAAAAAGAATAGCTCCCAGATTAGTCATTAATTATAAGCCTTTAAACATTGTATTGAAAATGGATCAAGTATCTAATCCCTAATAAAAGAGATGAAATAAATAGAATTTCAGGTGCGAAAGTATTTTCAAAATTTGATATGAAATTAGGATTTTAGCAAATTCAAATAGATGAATTTGATCGATATAAAACTACACTATGAATGGAATGTAATGCCTTTTGGCTTAAAAAATGCTCCATCTAAATTCCAAAATATAATTAACGATATATTTTCCATATATGCATTTTTCTATATTTTATCTAGATAATGTTCTAATTTACTAAAAAAATTTAGATCAACATTTAAAACATTTAAACATATTTTTTTTCAAATAATTAAAAGAAATGGATTGGTAGTCTCTACTAAAGAGAAGAAGTTATTTCAAACTACAGTAAGATTTCTAGGTCATGAAATTATCAAGACTCAAGAATGACCTCCTTAGTCATGCGAAAGTCTTAATATTACATATAAGGCGTCTAGCACGGTAATAGGAAACGCTTTTAAGAAGTGTGGTATAAGCAAGTAAAAATGATCATACAAGAATCTAGAAATAAAACAGATCATAATATTAATAACCAAAGGTCTATTACATGATTCTTAGGGGTATACCCCCGCTAAATCTCAAAGATCAAAATAGTCTTTAAAATATTTAGATACTACATCAAAGATTTCAAAGGAATTCTAATCTAATTCTTCAAGTAGATTTCCTTCAAAAGAAAACTTATGCGGATGTGAGGAGACCTCGGGTACAAAAACAAGTGTTCCTGAGAATGCAAATATCTATAGGGGCGTAAGCTTACGAGCTTAGTGAGTAAATCCCAAAAATTCATACTTGAAGTAAAATATCAACCAAGTTTATTAGGCAAGCAAATGGAATGCAACAAACACATGAGCATACAAGACATATGACTTTCCGGGAATCATATGTTGAATGAATTACGCCCTTCATTCGAGGTTAGGTATTCCGGCCAATTACGGCCACAACTTCGTTTAAAAACATTTTTTTATAGATCTTACCGACTCCCATACGCCATCAAAAACATGTAGTTATTACAGGCTCCTACTAGCCACCCATTTATGTAGTTCTTACCGGTTCCTACTCGCCACATACATGATATCGGTTATGCCTACCGCCACTATCATATATTTATCCCACCAATTGTACAATAGTGAATGCAATGTGACCTAACATATGAAGTGCATGCATAAATTCTTAATTAAAGTCTAGTCATTTATATTTAATTTCTTTCAAGTGAGCAACCAATTTCAAACATTTCAATGTAGTAATACACATATAACTTTATTACAAGCAATTCATGCTTCGATATACTTAATATTCTTTCAACATTTTATCATATAACTTCCAATTTATCTTGCCTAAATTCTAATGCAACTAAATTTACAAGCACAATCATAAGTATGAGAAATAAAGGGGAGTAACTCACTCAATCATGATGACATTTTTTCCCGATGGATGAGTCAATCGAGAATTCCACTAATCGTGATAATCTTTCGAATATGTACACTCCTCCTTGGGATTACCTAATCAAGAAGAATACCCTTAATGATTATTTCTTGTTGATTCTATGGTATATTTCAAAAACTGTGTCATAAGATTGTTTAAAATTCGTATAGAGGGAAATTCCAACTTAAAATAGCCATAACTTGGTCATTTTAATTCGGAATTGCGCATATAATATATCGTTTTCTACCTTTTCTAAAAAATCTATCCAATTCTAAAACAATTTTCATCAAACTGAGCCATTTGAGCTCCGAAATAGTGGTGATTAGATTCACCACGAAATTTAAAAAACTTAATTTCTTCTTTTTACAAAAACTTGTATCAAAGAGATAGATATTGTAATAGTTTGTAAGATCTTTGAAATGTATATGTATATATATATATATATATATTCATTTACTCATGTTAAATCCATGAAATTAATGAAGTTGTCTCAACCATGAATTTTTTGTAAAAGTAAAGTCTTTTAAAAACTTTGCAAAAGTGAAACTTTTGAAAATTTCTTTTTAGCTAGAAACTTTCTCAAGTTATTTTGAATGAGTATTTTTTTCCTTAATTCCATTTCCTTAGTCTTTAAATTTCAAAAGAATGATTTTCATTTTCTAAATTTCTTATAACTTAGTTTCTAATACTTTTTGAAAGTAGTAATAATTCTTATATTTAAAGAAATGATTTCTTAAGTTGTTCATTAGTCTTATTTCTTAAGATCATTCTAAAGGAAATTTCTTGGTGTTTGTCAAACTAGTCGATTTGAAATTCAAAGTATTGATGAAAATTGAAGTTTAGTAAAATTTTTGTTTAATAAAAAATTCCTTCCCCTTTTATGACTTTGTAAGGTGTATGTATGTATTGAAAAAAAAAAATCCTATGTTCTTTAAAATTTATAATGAACTCCTCTAGATTTCTAAAAAGATTTAAGATAAATTCCTACGTTTTTATGAAAAATTACTTCCTTCATAACAACATTTATTTTTAGTGAAGAACTTCTATTTTAAGAAAAATTTTCCTTCTTTATCTTGTTGAGACAAAATCAATATGTTCATGCATGATCATGAATGTGAAATTATAAAATTATGAAAACATAAGAAAGACATAATAATTAATGAAATGAGCAAGTAAAAAAATATGTCAAGTATTGGGAATGTTAACTTCTTCAAGATATTCCGAGACTAAGAATGGACTAGTCCCAAAAGAAAATAAGAAAAAGAAAGCAAATATTGTTTTGACTTGATGAGGACAAGTCTAAGACTAGAGACTAGTCTTAAAATAACATGAAATAAATAAATTGCATAACTTGGAAGTAAATAAATAACAATGAGCTTATATGCTCTAAAGATTATATATAAGTACATAATTATATCTAGTTACATATATATGAGATTAACATAAAATCAATAATAATATGAGCAAAAGTAAAATAACAACATAGAAATACATAAATAGATTTTCGAGAACAAGAACAATACATGAACATAGTGTAGCTTCCATAACATTAAGTTTAGAAAACTCACACCATGATCATGTAAAGTTACATGACATGGTAAGAGAAATTTAAAGAGAATTTTTCCCAAAGTGTTTGTAGAATAAGGAGAAGGCTTTGTGGAGAGAATTTTAGAGAGTTTTAGGATAGTAATTGAGAGGGAATTGGAGAGAGTTTTAGGAGTAAAATTTGTGAGTAGAAGATGTGTGAATGAAGTAAAAGAGGAGGGGGGTATTTATAGGAAAATGGGGAGTGATTTTTGAGTGATTTAATTAAAGAAAATTTGAAAAAAATTGAGACGAAGAGAGAAACAGGGGTGCGGCCATGCTTGATGGAGGGGAAGAGAGATTTGATTTTTTGTAATTTTGTATATTAAAAGTAATAATATGTAAGATATATATGATATAAAGTTATGAGAAAGGTAAAAAGTAAAGATAATAGGTTATGGTATTGTAACAGTAGGTGTTAGAAAAAGTAGAGATAAAATAATAGTGTAGAATAGTATAATGTAAAGTAGATGTGACTAGAAAAATATCGGTAGTAAGAAAATACGCGTATAATTGTGATATCTATTATTTTTAGTTACCGAAAAATTACAAAACTGATATTTTTGAAATCCTTGTATTAAATCGGTCCTAACGGTGTTATCGGAATATTTTTATTATTCTAGGCTCTGAAACATGCTTTTCGAGAACTGATCTCGTTTGAGTCAAAGGACACTCGAAATTCGTGATTATGATATTTTTATGTTTCCTTAAGTTATTATGAACTACTATCACTAATTAACTCAACTTCGTTTTCTAAGGTTAAAGAATACAGGAATGCCGGATCTAAATTCTATGGTTTATACTAGACTTTTGTTGACCTTTAAGGTTCCAGTTGACTTTTAATTCTAAGATCAAACTTAAAATTAACAAAATATTTTAGGGGTTTACAAAGACATTATTTAAGGATTCGATAAGATGCTTAAACAAAATATTCCATAGTTTAAAAAGAAGTTTTAACAATTGTACTTTGCGTTTCAAAATTTCAAGATCTTTTTAGTAACAAAATTTAATTCGTGTCGATTGTAGATTAGCAAAAGAAATTTTGCTCGAAGATGTTAAGAGTATAGTTTCTGAAATACCCTAAACCTTCACCTAAGTTAGAAATTAAGTTTAGATAGATTGAATAAATCAAATGAATTATAGGAAATAATTAGACAAGTTGACATAATTAGATTAGTAATTAATTAAGTTGAAATTTGAGATTTTCAATTCCTAAACCCTTAAACTTTATCCTAAATTCTAATTCCTCAATCCTTGTAAAATTTGAGTTCATCTGCTTGTATCAAAATATCAGTTTTTAAACCCAAACTCAAATTAAATATCAATTTGATCTAAATTAAATTCCTAAATTAAGTACTTAATTTCCAACTTATTGACTCTAAAATCATCTTTTAAATATTTCTAGAACTAAAGATATTGATATGAAAGTTCTAAATCTAATACCTTTATTCTAAAATATCCTAAATTTTTATCCTTATCCTTCTTTTTATTTTTTTCCTTTCCCCTGGCTCCTTATTCTCTTCCTTTTTTTCCTTTCTTTTTTGTTTCTCTCTCTCCCTTTTACCTTTCTCTTCTCTTCCTTCTCTTTTCTCTCTTCCATCTCCCAAAAATCATCTCAAATCTTAATCTCAACAAGATTAAAGAAGGAATCAAGTAGAAGATAAGATAGGAGAAGAGAAATCAAGTAGAACAAGAAGAAGAAGCAGATGAAGTAGACATAAGGAGAATTCAATTGCATGAGTTTGCTATAAGACAAGTATATTTGTTTTATATTGTTTCGATTGTTATTTTTGCATATATATGATGAATTGATGTTAGTTATAAGTAGAGTGTATGATAAATTGGTAAATAAGTGAGTTGATAGAGTATGAAATGTTGGCTAGGGAGTTAAGAGAGTTGTATGATGTTGGGGATGTGGAGTTTTCATGTTTTTGATGTTGATGAGGGAGTGTGATGTGTTGTATGTTGCTTTTATGGAGTTTTAGTTAAGGTAGAATGTGTACAAGTTTGATAAAGTAGAGTTTGAAAAACAGAGGAGTTCGTATAGGCTATTAGAAAGCAAGCCACGGGCGTGATTCAAGCCTTGGTAGGCTTGGGTTGGACAAATTTGATGGATCACGAGCATGATTTGTTCCTTAGTAGCATCTGATCTGAGTGTTTTCATGAATCACGGGCGTGATCTTGCCCTTAATAGCCTCAGGGTTGTTTTTAAACTTCAAAATCTTACAATCACGAGCGTAGTTTAAAGCATATTCGAGGACTTTTACAAATCACGGTTGTGATCTATCCCTTGGTATCCTCGGGTTGGTCAAAAACTTTGAAATCCAAAATCATGGACGTGATTCTTAGCTCAGAGGCCATTTTATGACAGCTTTCCAAAAATCACGAGTGTGACTCGTGTTTTCCCTAGCGACACTGCTTTGTATTTTGATTATAAATTTTTTCATAAAAACTCGAATTGAGGTGATTCAAATTGTATTAGAAAGATTAAAAAGAGATCTATAACTCTCATGTTTTAAGTTTGTGCAAATTTAAAAAGTATCAAGGTCGAAATTTTGATTCTTTCCAGCTACTATATTTTTCAAACAAAATTGAAAACTCGTTTTACTAAATAAAAGTGTGTAGTTAAATATAAAATGAATCTTTTTGGAGCTAAAACGAGATAGATAAATGGTGTTTGATGTATTACATTTGTTGAATGATATGATAAAGCATGAGTTTAGTGAATTTATAGATTTAATAGATAATTTTGTTTCATATAGAATTGGATATAAAATGAACTTAGTTAATAATCTAAGTTTAACTTGGCTTAATGAACTTAAATAAACTAAAATAAATTAGATTGATTAATTTAAATTAATTTAGCCTAGATTAAGCTAAAATAGACTTAAGTTAATATGAATCTTAGTTATAAAATGAATTAGTTAATAATCTTAGTCTAATTTGACTAAATGGGCTTGAATAAATTAAAATGAATTAGATTGATTAAGTTTGATTAACTTAGCTTAGTAATTGGATTAAATGATTAACTCTAATCAATTTAGTTAAGATCAAGTTAAAATGGATTTAATAGTTAATAATTGGATTAGAATGATATGTTAAGATAACTTTAGTATAATATGACGAATGTGTTGTTTCAATTGTATGTTTGCTTGGAAAATGAATGTTTTTGTGTATGAATTCTTTGTTGATGCTTTTGTAATAAAATACTATAATCAAAGTGAAAAGAAATACTTTGATAAACAAAAGAGAACTGTCTGTATTTTGGCGTGATGATCTTCGCAGCCATAACAGGGCTCTTATTTAGTATCTGATTAAATAATGTAATAAAACAAGTTTAAGATAAGTAGATTTTTTTATTAGATTTCTTATACAATTTAAATTATTAAATAGATATTTGAATAGGGCTTCTGAATCTTCTAGATTATCTTTTGAGAGGGCGTCTAATAGGGCTGTGCAAAAAAACCATTCGAACCATGAATCGAATAGGACCAAACTGAACCATATCGAAATTTCGGTTCTTTTTTGAAACAGTTCGGTTTGGTAAAGAGAAAATGGTTCGAGGTTCGGTTCGGGATCATGAACTGAACCGTATGGTTAGAACCGAACCGAACCGTTTTATATATTAAAAAATTAAAATATTATTTTTACTCTTAATTCTTTTATTAATGATACATATCTAAGTCATAAATTTAAAAAAAAAATTAATTTTTTCATTAGAATAAAATTAGATTTTTCATAATATGCTTTAATTATTATGTTGTCTATAAATAATATAGATTTTAGTTTTTAGCCTCTAGTAGTCTCACTCCTGCATATTTCTTTTTCATTTGTCTTACCAATTAATCTACTTATGTTATTTAGTTACTTATTAATTTATATAATTGGCAATATGTTAGTTAAAAGCATACAAAAATTAAATTTTATATCTTATATTGGAATAAAGTCTAGTATACAATTATAGTTCAAGATAATTAAAAAAATGAGACTAGTCACAATTATGATTTTATAATGAATGAAATCACTTCTTTCTTATAAGTTTTGCATGTTCATTTGGTAAATGATTAATTTAAAATATTGTTATTTATATTTGCATTAATGATAAGGAATATGTAATGGAAGTTTTTTGATAGAATATATTTTTTATTTTATGAATAAAAATGGTTCGAACCGCAAACTGAACCGTACCATACCATTTTTTTTTATTCGAAAAAATTACAAACCGAGCCGTATGGTCAGGTTCGAATTTGAAAGAAAAACCAAACCGTAAAATATGGTGCAGTTTGGTTCGAGGTGCAAACCAATCCGAACCGTACCGTGCACACCCTTAGCGTCCGAGCCTATTTTTGGATTTCATATATAAAGTACAAAGTAACTTAATTGTTGATTGTTAGGATAGGCATCCTAAAACAAATTAAAACTTAAACCGGCTTAATAATGGATGAGTGTTACTTGTGCTTGTACCGTTGAATCCGGTCCAAGGAGTGATAACCTTATCCAAACAGGCACAGTAGTTTAGGTGCTTAGACCACCCTCCACCATTATGATGGTATGCCATGGTGCCATCGCAATTCATATGTGGCTCAGTAGGTAGCCGATGGTGTATATAGTATCTAGGAATATAACCAGGACAGGTTCGAGATGGGTATATTAAAACCCGAACTCGAACTCGAGCCCGATACCCAATAAGGTTCCCAAAACCCATCCCAAACCCTATAGGGTTTTTGTCCATGAACCCAAAACTTGCTACACAAACCTTATAAGGTACCCAAACTCGAACCCAAAACCCACTAAAAATTTACAACAAGCAAGGAAGAAAATAAACATTAATGAAATGAAAAGTGTCTTAGACTCTTAGAAACCAAATTAGAGAGAATATAATGTTCATCACAATATTTATCAAATCACAATACAATTTTTAAAGCGAAATAAAAATTAAACAAAGGAAAAGCATTTCTCATCAAATCACAATACAAAATTTTAAATCCTCATAGATTTCACTACTCATTATATATATATTTATATATTTTAATGGATTTGGGTTTCCTAATGGGTTTTGTTGATGAGGATGATGATGGTGTTGTTGTTGATGATGATGATTGATGGTGATGATGTTTCTTGGCTCGGGTTTTGGGCCATCCTGGAGGTTAGAGAGGAGAAGTGTAGTGAGTTTAGGTGTCACGCCCCAATGGGTACCCTAAACGTGACAGTCCGCCACACTCAATATTAAAGCTTAAGTATGACGACCTTAGTCATTTCCAAAAGCTTTTATATTAAATGTAAGGCTTACTTTCACAATTTTTAGAGGACCATATATGGAATAATGAAGCTTAAGGAGATATAAAAACATATTAAGAAAAGAAGAATCACAATAATTATTTGTCCATGGCAAAAACTTTACAAACTTAGGGACAACTCCCTAAATTACTAATCTATTATATACATATTAACATGCTAATACTAAGCTATACTTTATTCAGATTTCTAATGTTCAAAAGGGATTACCTGCCGCATGGTCCACGTGGCCTTAACCATAAGTAGGGAACTGCAAAAGATATCTATTGGGGTGTAAGCTAAAGGCTTAGTGAGAACTATTTCCATAAATAACTTCTTGTAACAAGATTCAAACAAGTTGATTTAGTCAAACAAATGTAATGCACAAGCACGTGGGCAAACAAGCATATAGTTTTCCGGGAACTATATGTTGAATGGATTTACGCCTCCATTCGGGGTTTGGTGATACTTATCCTCAAAACAAGTAGTTTTAATAAAAGAAACTTTAAGCTTGCGAGCACTCATCGCCAAGCATTCATTAAAAACTTTTTAAACTTGCGAGCACTCATCGCCAAGTATTCCGAATTACTTGATTTGACCTTGCTTTCGGATCAACCGCCAAGCATTCCTTAAGCCGCCAAGCAATCGCTTTCGGATCTTCCGCCAAGTGTTGCTTTCGACATGAGCTTACTATCCTTCTCACCCAAGGATAATAACCCAACCATGCAATGTGACTCACTTCGTGGTATGCATGAGTTCATTAATTTATAAAGTCATAACATAATTACTTTCAACTTTATGGCGATCAAGGAATTTCACACAAATCAATATTAAACTAAAACAATCACTTAGAACAATTCGGCTTCGATATTCTTAGGATTCTTTCAAGGAATTATTTTACATGCATATCGGTTTATCTTTTCCTAACTCTAGTGCAACTAATTTACAAGCACAACAAGTGTAGCATTTAATGGAAATAAACTCACGATGCCATTGTCGTCTATTCCTCTAAGCGGATGAGTCGTTCACACACTCCACTTAATCGTAATAGTTCTCGGGGTAAAGGAATCCTTCCTCGGGGTCACCTAGTCAAAGAAAATACCCACAATGAGTTTTTCTTAATGATTTTCTTGAATTTTGACAAAACAATGTCAAAGAACATTAAAGTTCGTATAGAAGAATGTTCCAACTTAAAATGGCCATAACTTGGTCATTTTAACTCGGAATTGCGCATATAATATACCGATTTCTATCTACTCGAAAAGATCTACCCATTTCTAAAATTATTTCCAACAAAAAAGCCATATAGGCTCCGAAAAAGTGGCGACAAAATTCACCACGGATTTCCAAGTAAAAACAACTTTGGTTCAAGAAATCAAAATTTGTTTGATAAATACTTAGTTATCTATATAGTTGAAAAATTCTCTTTTTATAACTATATAACTCATATTTAAGCATGCTCAAGTGTCTTGTTGTCCAATTTATTTTTCTTAGGTAAAATAATGTCGGGTTGAAGCTTTTCGGAAATTGTTTTTGTAAATTTCTTTGAAATGAATACCTTGTTTTCTTTATTTTCTAAAAACGTTTCATGTTGGTTTTATTTATTCTTTTCTTAGTGACCTTTGAAAATAAAGTTTTCTACTTTCTAAGTTACATTAATACTATACTTGAAGTTTTCTAGGAAATATGCTATTCTTCATTTTTCTTGTGTAAATTCCTTTGTTGTTTTGAAAAAATTCCTTACTTGATATTTCTTTTTTCTCTTGTCTCCTATTTTCAAAAATAATCATCCATGCATGAAAATTTGTTTTCTTCATAAAAACAATGTGAAAAATTAAGGACTTTTTGTAGAAAAACTAATTTCTATAATCTTATTAACTTCTTCTTGTAACTTGAAAAGAAATAACTTTATTATTTTCAAACCATAAATCTTCTTTGCCTATTTGTTTGCAAAGGTCTTTACTTAAAAATTTCCTTAGTCATCCATCTTATTTTCTTTCTTATGAAAAGAACCATTTTTGTCAACAAAAATATTTTCTTTTGAAAAATAAGGTGGGATAAGGATCTAGTGGCTTTTCAAAGTAAAATAGTTTATAAAATTTATAGTGAGTTCTTTTTGTAACATGAAAAGGAATGAGTTTATTTTGTGTTGCTTTATAGATTTTATACTTTACATAAACTTATTTCTAAGTGACAAAATTCTTCTTTTTGTTTAAATAAAATTATGGACAACAATCTAAATGAACATGATTATGAGAATAATAATAACCAAAATAACATAAAGCATAATAATAAAGTCAAGTATTGGAGTCTTAGCTTTTTCAAGGCTCCCGGGACTAAGAAATAGACTAGTCCCATAATGAAATAAAATGAAAGGAAGAAAAACTTGTTTTGACTTGATGAGGACAAGTCTAAGACTAGAGACTAGTCTTAAAAACAACTTGGAATAAATAAAATGCATTGAAGTAAATAAATTGCAAGATTATGAGCTTATATGCTCTAAATAGTATATAAGCTATATAGATATAATAGATAGTTATGAACATAAAAGGACATAAATGAACATAAGAGACATAAATGAACATAAGAGAAACATAAATGAGTATAAAGAAACATGAACATAAAGGAATTGTGTTATGAACAAAAACAAAGTATGAACCTATTGTTGCTTTCTTAACCTTCATGGTTTTAGAAAACACACACTAAGCTCATACTAAGTAGATGAACATGAAGAAAGCTTGGAAGATTTTCTTGAAGAAAGCTTACTTAAAGAGAGACTAAAGAGAGCTTTTCTTGTAAGAATTCTTGGAGAGAATTCTTGAGAGATTTTGAGAGAGTAATTTTAGTGTAGAAGTGGTGTGAAAGAAGTGAAAGAGAAGGGGGGTATTTATAGGAAAATGTGGAGGGATTTTTGTGTGATTAAAATAAATGCAAAATTGAAACAAATTGTGGATGAGAGAGAGGGGGGCGCCGGCCACTTCTTGTAGAGGGGATTTGTTTTATTTTTTTGACTTTTTGGAAAGATAAAAGATGTAATATGTAAAGTAGATGTGATGTAAAGTTATGGGAAAGGTAAAAAGTTAAGATTATAGGTTATGTAGAGTGTAAGAATAGGTGTAAGAAAAAGTAGAGATAAAAGAATAGTGTAGAATAGTAATGAATAGTGTAATGTAAAGTAGATATGACAATTAAAGTACCGGTAGTAAGAAATTACGCGTATAATAGCTATATCTGTTATTTTTACTTAATGAAAAATTACGAAACTGATATTTTTGGAAAACTTATATTTTTACGAGTCTAACGGTGTATTCAGAATATTTTTACTATTCCGGGCTTCCGAACACGTTTTTCGAGAACTGTGTTCGATCGGGTTCGAAGGACACCCGAATTTCGCGAAACTGAAATTTTTATAAAACCTATGGTTATTACGAACTATTTTAGCTAATTATCTTAACTTCGTTTTCTAGGGCTAAGGAAAACGGCAATGCCGGATTTAGATGGATACGGTAAATTAGGGTTTTGTTGACCTTTAGGGTTTCGTTTGACTTCCGGTTTAGGGTTTTATGCTAAACCGATTCCGAAAATTTAGGGGTTTACATTAGGACCGTGGATTTCTTTTGTATTTGTTTTCTATTTTGTTCTAAGAGCTAGATTTACATTTTTAAGTTGTATTATTCTTTTAAAAGACTTGGTGATGCCCAAAAGTGTTTGTAACTATTGATCTACTCATAAGAGCAGATTATAAAATGTTTTTATAAAATTTTGTTTCTTAGAAAGTTGGTATGCTTTGGTAGGAGTAGAGATTTATAAAATGTTTTTATAAAGTTTAATCCAATTTGATGATCTAACTAAATGATTTCATAATTTAAAAATGGATAGCAATGTTCAATATAAAAATATCATTCTAGAAAGCCTAAGCATATAATACTTAAGTATTATACGTGACAGTAACACCTTAATTAAATTTTAGGCGTTACAATTTAAAACAAAATTTTGTCTGATGGCAAGCTATTTTATTTATCTTTTATTTTATTATTAAGTTTATTAAAAAAGAATCCACTTCTCTTCCCGACTTTTTATCCGGAGAATTTTTCTAAGGTAAAAATGGCTTCTAAACCCAAAACTAAAGTTGATTATGAATGAGACTTGCTCTAAACACAGGTACCAAACCATCAAACAGCAAAGCCCTTACTTCGTTAACTTACTCAAAGGTAGTATCCTCATCTTCAATTCCATGGGTAAATCGGCGTATATTGGATCAAAAAAAATATTAGGTATTAGGTTCAAATGTTCAACAAAAGCCAACTTATGTTCAAATTAAAGAATATTATATGAAAAAATGCTCAAAAATCTTTATACAATAAAACCAGAAATTTCAAAAAAATTTACTAGGAAAAAACCCATATATAATTATTTAAAATTTTCCCCAGAAGATTGGCATTTTATGCCTCTTAATCCAACTAAATATTGTAATTTTTATTAATATGTATTAGTTGAAATGGATATAATAGAAATTACTCATATTCCAAATGGGCAAGCCGAAATCAATTATTCAAAAATCAAAACCTCCGAGGTTGATTCTCAAAAAGAATGGAGTCATCATCCATTCGCACTAAAGAATTTTACTCAACGTTTTGCTCTAGCAGCATTCAACTATTATGACTATATAGCAGCATGAGAATATGTATTTTATTTTGTTAACTATTCTCATTCTTGGTTTGTTAAATTCAAATCTCATTTTCCTATATTGTTTGCTCAATGATTTGAATATTTTGTTCCATCTGATAAGATATTTCAAGAATAAATTTATGAAGGATATCAAATTTTTTGTAAAAATGATAAAAGTTTTGATCCAATCAAGCTACTACAATTTTATTCAAAGTTCAATATAGGATGGATAGCATCTTAGCAACTTGGTCATATATACTAAAAAATGATGAATGGGGTCGTCCTTCTAGCAAACGAGGATTCAAGGTAGCATAAATTGAAAACATGTTTTTCAGATATTCAAAATGTTCAAGCTTATTTCAATCAAACTAAAGACAAAGAAGCTATTAATCAGAATAGTGAATTTTTAAGAGAAAAAAAAAAAAAGTAAATTCCAACCCGAACTAAAAGGAACTTCTGGTCCAACATCTTATAAAAGAAAATTTCTTGGAATAGCAGATAAAATATTTGAAGAAGAAAAAGAAGCTGATTGTTTTAATTGTAACTCTCTATGCCAAAATGAAGATGGTTGCTATGGGATAAATTTTGATCAAAATGAGTATAAAGGGCCTAAATTGTTCAATAATTAAGGGATATAATTATCCATTCAATAATTGAACTAATTTGTCAGTAAAACTATTCAAGATAAGAATTCTAAAAGAAGGTTTGATCATTCCACTTTTATTGATCAAGATATGCTTTAAAGAGACAAGACGTAATCAACAGTGAATATTCTAAGCAGACAAGACATGATCAACAATAAAGATTCCCTTCTCAAATATAAAAGAAGAAAGGGAAAGCAAAAGTATACATCAATGAAATATCCTAAAAATTTATGTTATAAGAGTTGTAATAATAATAAAGATAGTAATATTAATAGACAATAACAAAACGTATTGGAAAATATATATATATATATACATAAATATAATAATCAATAATGATAATAATGTTAAACAAATATGATAAGGAACTATTAAAAATAAATAAAATAATATAACAATTAGAAGTTTAATAAAATTTAAAAAACAAATAATTAAAAGGAAGATAATAATTGATATACATCACATGTCATAAAAACAAGTAAGGAGGGGTACAATGGACAATTTAGGTAATGACTAACCTAATCAATATAACACATAAGGACATAAAAGTAATTTCTATCTCAAACGTATAATTTATACATTTAAGGCATCCTACTCTCCTATAAAAGCATTAGTTTTCTCTTTCTTTTTATTCCTTATTCTCAAAACTTCTTCGAAATGTTTTACTCTAAAAACTCTTTTCTTCAATAAGTTTCACTCTAAAAACTCTCCCTAAACTTGCATTTGAAGAAAATCACAAACAACACTCTCTCTTAGGATTTAGAGATCTATACAAGAGAAATAAAGAGAAAAGGTTAAGAGCAAAATCCTAAACTCTCTAATTTTTTAATCATGATACTAATACAAACTTAATCTTAGAATAACCAAGAGGAGGCAGGAGGTGTGCTTAGGAAGCTTCAACAACAAGCAATTCCTTGAATGCTAGTAGTAGTTTAAGAGTGTTTTTATTTTTCATAGGTAGGTAATCTAAATTATAATCTTCTATTCGTATGTTTAGGTTGTTATGATTGATGATTGAACAATAAAATCATAGATTATGATATTAGATTCATAGATTTAAGAATAGGTGGCGAATGATTATAATTTTTTATGTTGAACAAAGACCTAAAAATCATGAAGTCATTAAGTTGTAAAATCTAAATAAAATATCAAATAAATTTATTTTTAAATAAATTTTTAGGAATAGTATTTTAATATGTTTATATTTAAACTAGAAAATTTTTGAAATATATTTACTATTTTTAAAAAACTAAATTATGAAATAGGAAAAATAGAGTTTTGAATAGCATAGTAATGATAACATATAGGTTGAACCAGTGACTTTTTTTTTTTTTTATCCTTTTAGGGTAAAATTATAATGCTTTAAAAACTTAAAAGGTCTATTTTAATATGGTGTAAAGAACCGGTCAAGAACATTCTCAATTTTTGATTGGTTGATAGTGTTGTTTCCTTATTCTTACTAGATTTGATTTTTTTTTTTTAAATCATATTAAACCAATTCAATTAAGTTGAACCAACCTAGAAAAATTTAAATCAATGAGTTAGGAAGTTTACACAAAAATTTAGGTCAAGAACCGATCTAATTAAGTTAGGGTGCGTACTAGTTTTCTACCGAAAGTGAAATATTGAAATTTATAAGAAACTGATTCCAATCAAATAAATATGAAATAATTATAAATATTATGTTTTCATATTGAAATATGAATTTTTAATATGAATAATTAATTATTTTTATTTTAGAAAATTATTAAATAAAATAGATATAAATAATCACTTATAAGTTAATAATATAGTAGGAAGATAGTTTTGGTTCTTGAGAGTAAAGTTGAGACATTAGTGACATGGATGCACTACGTATATCTTAAATGAGTTATTTTACTTGATAAAAGTTTATTCGATTAGTATTAGGAATGTTACATTAAGGAACTAATCACTATAGATAAAATTAGGTGGTTAAGATAAGTAGTTAATGAACTTTATTGTATATAGAATGATTTAAAACTAAATTTTTCTTTAGACCTTGATATTGATCTATGAATAATATTTTGAGAAATGAATCAAGTGAAAAGTCAAACTAGAATTGGTAATATGCATATGTAATTTGGGACTTTAGTAATAAATAATCTAATTAGAATAAAAGATTGAATTGGTAACTTTAAACTTTTTTAAAAAAAATTCTTCATACAAATTTTTGTCTTTTGGATTACTAACCGGCTTTGTGGTAGGATTCACACTTGTATACAATACATAGTGATTTGGTGTTACTTATTAGGATATACATTCTAAAATGAATCAATACTTAAATACAACCCACATAATTGCTCGAATGTGCTTGTATCATTTTTGAGATTCAGTTCAGGAGCAATAATCTCATGTGGTGATGCTAGTATGTTAGTCAGGTGCCTAGGCCACCATGGGTTGCTCAACGGATAGCTGATAGGGCGAACAATAGCGGGGTAATGTCTATCTTAATTGGAGAGAACTTATATAGGTTAGGATTATGGGCTCTATTAATCTATACAATGTGATGGATTGTAATGACTAAACATATTCTCGATCGGGTTTGAATTGAGACTCGACTTAGACCAGCTATGGCGGGTCCACCATTGGACTTGCTCTACCAGGGCAATTTGGAATTACCATGAAGACTTTATCGGGTTAGTGAGTCCTACCCCAGTCCATCTGATGGACTCGTCCGAACCAGCGGGTCCAAAAGGTCCCTTCTTAAAAAAAAAAAAAAAAGAAGTTAAAACCGGAAACCGACAAAAGTATTAAAACATCACATGGTTCCCTTAACATAGATAAAGAAGAATATGGTTAATGTTGGTGCAAGCAAGTAAAGATATCAATAAAGCAAAAGTTACCATGACCTATAAGCTAAGCCTAGGTAATGACTAATGAGTACAAGTTCAAGGCCATATGAATGTTAGGTAATTATTATGTACAATTTTATATTTGTGTACATTTTCTTGGAAGTGTCACGTGAATCTCATAAAAAGGGACTCAAATTCAAATTTGTAATGTGCACAATGGAATATAAATTGAGTCTGTAACGTGCAGATGTAAACAATATGAAAATATTCTCATCTTTAATAGTATTGTTGTTGAAAAATCAGATCAACAAAGTATATGTTGTTTGTAGTAGGGTTTGTAAATTGATTTTTTGAAACTCACCTTTTCCATTAAATGTAGAGAATATTATTAGCCTTTCTCAGACTATATTGATTTACCAGTTAATGTTCTAGCAAACACAATATGAAAGTTTCAAAATTTCAACATTCATCTTCCGCGCTTCTGCAATTTCACTCAAACACATCTGTATAGAAGTATAGGTGAACTGTCCAAAATTTTGCAAACATGTAAAAGAAAAAAAAACCATTCCATACTTACAATCAATTAATAGGAAAAATTACATTACATTGAGTCGCAAACCAATTGTATTTCTTATATGTTTTAGGTCACTCTTATTATCTAACTTGTGCTACGCATTTAAACAAATTGCAAAAATTTCATTGTAGGTTGTGTTTCATTATTTTCTTGCACTTCGAGAGTTGTATTTTCTGCAAGGTGCAATGTGGCATCATTCTCCCATTGTAGTTTCTAAAAAAAAAAAAAAAAGCAGTGAAAAAGGCAAGCCATGGCCTCATCGATGGAATCTTAATGGAGAACCCATGTCACGGATGAAGATCTCGAGTTCTTCGATTTCTATGACAATACCCTAATTTATCATCCCATTAGTAAAGATGAGACACAAGAGCTGGATGATGTTGACAACCTAATGCAAGAGGTAGTTGAAGAGGACCTAGAGGCCGGTGACAGGGAGGAAGATGAACCAATTCTTGCACCGAATTCAAGTAAGCCATCACGTCCTCTTGAATCATCTATTTTTACTGTACATTAGGAAAGTCAAAGGTCTCGATGGTAAGATCCAAGGCTATTGCAACTATTGCACGGCAAGTTACACGTGGAAGATTAGGGAACAATATGGTAGCTTCATTAAACACCTGGGAAGCAAACATCCTAACAAGTTCAGGATTGAATCAGGTCGGCAACAACTACTAGAGAGTAGTAGTGACACCAAGAAGAATGCTTGGCTATTTCAATTTAGTGTCAAGAAGAACAAGTACACACTTGCGAAAATGATCAGAGACATGCGCCTTAGTATAGGATCTCGTTAACATCTAGACTTGAGGCATTTCCATGAAGACACGCTAAATCTGCAATCATGACCATATGGTGCAACGGTGATGCATTGGCACATTATATAGCTTTATAAGGATGGTAAGCTGGAACTGAGAGGTATTTTTAGCAACCTTAACACATGTGTTTCTATTTGTTCAGACATTTAGACTAACAGGTAGAGTAAGAATTCATACATGGGTGTCACTTGTCATTAGATAAATGACTAATGGATACTGAACAAACATTTAATTGCATTAAGAAAAATGGATGGCACACACAGTACACAAAACATATATTATACAATAAACTAGATTCTTACAGACTATTTCTTAACAAAAAAATATTTTCAAATTGGCTCTATAGTGCATCCGCAAATACTATGAGTGTGAGTGACCTTCAGATCCTTTGCCAGCCCACATTAGGTGGTATTTTTTTTTCATATATATTAGTTGCACATGTCACATTCTAAACTTATGTGTTTGATGTGGGTTTTTTAATGGCAATCAACCAAATTAAACTAAAACCCTATTCTTACTATGCGACTAATCCTAGGCAGGTGTATCTATCGATTGTAATACTAGTGTAAGCACACAGATCGTTCTAAGGACTATAACTACTAGTAATGACCCTAATTATACTATTTAGCTTACCTAATTCGAGTACTCTTAATATATCTAAGCAACTAATTAATTAACCCTAACAAAAGTGAGTGTCAACGCTTCTAAAATTATCATATCATAAAACTATCCGTAATCTTGATTCACCACTAACCTTATTTCCAATTCCTTAGAAAACATTCATTAATGGTTGTTTAAGTTCTTGAACTATGGGAATCCCTAGTTTCATCAACCTTTCTTTCAAGATAATTGAATTTTAATTCTATACGTCTAATGGAAATGTTTTTCATCATTAGATGCAAACAAAATTGAATTAGAGTTCATGATTCTTTAAAAAAATTCAATCTTTATGTAGAAAATTTATGCGATCTATGTCTAAAGTCACATTCAAACTTCTCTATTCATGCTAGATCTATCTTATCAATTAATCTGTCGAATAAATCAGCAAGAATCAAACAATGATATAATATTCACATATTAAGTCAAGAAACAAATATAGACACATAAATAGATTCAAAGGAACATAAACTTCCATTAATAAAAGCATTCAATCTCTACATTAAGGTTAAGGTTTCTCAAAATCTAGGGTAAAAAGATCTATTTTTCCATAAAATAAGAAATACAATGATGGAATAAGGAAAAATAGTAAAGAGTCATGATTAAAACCCTTAAAGATGAAGTCTTGTAATCTCCAATAAGCTATTGCATTTCTCTGCTCTAAAACACTTATTTTTTTCTCTCTAAGGTTCGTAAGAATAAGGATGAATTTCTAAAAAGATGAATCAAGGCCGCTATTTATAGAAAACAGCGAAATATTTTCTACACGACCATCCTATATGGCTATGTAGGATAGTCATATAGGATGAAAACTCATGATTTTTGCCTAAAATGACTCTGCATGGCCTTGATCACAGCTTGTGTAGGGAGCTCGTATAGGTTTAAAAACTCCTCTGATCATATTCCATCTTCTACACATGCATGAAATATGGCTAGCGTAGCTCCTTGTGCACTTCAAAAATGCTTGCTGGTCACTTTTTGTCTCCTACAATTGTGTTTTACACAACTGGTGTAGAAATGTCATGTATGTTGTAAATCTTCACTTTCCTAAATTCTTCATCAAAATCTTCATTAACTCATCCAAATACCTTCATAATGCTCATCATCTTCCTTCATTCCTAAAATTTATATTTTAACCTGATAAGTATCCTTTTTTTTTTAATAATTTACATAAAATCTATATAATATCATATTGAAACAATGTAAATAATAAGGGTCTTTAGACACTTATCACTATTAAAAATATAATGCACTCACTAAAAATAAGATATTCACCTATTAAATTGATTGTTGATTACATAATTAATCATCCATCATTAAATACAACATGTAAAAAAATTCAGTGCTCAATAAGGAAAGAAGCCTAGGAAATTTAAAATAGATGTGCACAAATGGAACTCAGCTTATCAACTTCTCATAGGTACAATCAACTATAAAAATTTATTATACTAATTTGCTCTAGCGAACATGCCTAACATGTCATTACATCCTAACGGCTGGGTTACATGTACTAATTTGCTTTCGTCTTAAAAGTTTTTTATGACTATATGAAGATATTTTCTCGGGTGTATACCCCGACTGTTCACCTTGTTTTGCTAGAAGCACTTAATATTGTGGGTGCTTTAGCCAGATTCCAGTACGATATGGTGTTGCAGTTGAGTATCCAATATATGGCATGCAAGTGGCTTTCCTACTATTGTTGTATCTCAATAATATATAATATTGTGTGGGTATTAGACCCATGCCGTAAGTTTGAAGGTCTTAGTGGACTCCTTCAAGAGTATTACAAGCATATTGATACTTTATTAGATAATGTGGATATGTATTTTGTTAATTGCACATCTGTTGTATGCGAGACAAAATTTGTTTTAATTTAATTGTACAAATAGTTCACCAATATGTAAGGAGGTCAAGGATCGGTTAGTCCATCACTACCCCCATTTGAAATACACCAATTGCAGAGGACATTGCCTTGGGAGATTTGTTTGTACTTATGCAATCACAGGAACATAAGATTATAAAGGTGGAAGCATGTCACGCCCCGAAGGATACCCTAAACATGGCAGTCCACCACATACAATATCAAGACTTAAGAATGATTATCTTAGTTACGCGAAAGTCTCGGTGTTATATGTAAAGTGTACAACATGGTAATGGGTGATGCAATTGGAAAGTGTGGTTTAGGAGAATAATAATGAACATACAAGAATCTAAAAATAAAGTTAACTTATAACAACAAATAATAGTCCATTACATAAGTCTTTGGGGCATTCCCTTACTAAATCTCCAAGGATCAAATAAAAGTACTAGTCTTTACAAAATAGCTTAAATACTACATAAAAAGATTTTAAAGGAAGTCTATTATAATCTTCCAGTAGATTTCTCCCAAAAGCTTCCCAAAAAGAAGACTTATACGAATATGGTGAGACCTTAAATATAAGAATAGATGATCCTGCACGTACAAAAATCTATAGGGGTGTAAGCTTTACGAGCTTAGTGAGAACATTCCCGATTTACATACTCGAAATAAAGATATCAACCAAGTTTTATTATACAAGCAAGTGATATGCAATAAATACATGAGCATATGAGACATATGATTTTCTGAGAACCATATGTTGAATGAATTTATGTCATTCGTTCGAGGTTAGGTATTCTGGCTAATTACAGCAAAAAATTTTCATAGTTCTTACCGGCTACTATTCGCCACAAAAAAACATGTAGATCTTACCGACTCCTACTCGCCAATAATTTATGTAGTTCTTATTGGCTCCTACTCGCCATGTAAAGACCCGACATGTTCAATTCTCAAATTAAGCACACCAAGTCCCTAACCATGTATAACTCTTACGAATTATACGTAAGGTTGTCTTAAAAGAAGGTGTTTATGTTGAACATTGCTATTCGATTTTATGTTATGAAATCGTTTAATAAGATTTTCAGATAACTGGATTTAGCAACGGAAATAAATTTTATAAAACAATTTAGAAATAAAGACATTTCAAAACTTCCACTCTTCTCAAGTGGAGAATTATTAGATTAAACAAAGCTTTGTAAAAGTTAATTTCTAAAATATTGGCTCTACTATGCCCTTTAAAGAATATAAGCAAGTTTAAATCATAAATCTAGCTCTCACTAATACAAAACAAAAAGAAATAAAATAACTAACTACATCCACGATCCTACTCACTTCCCTCATCCATAAATTCTCTCCGAATCATCACAAATGCCCAAAACCCGAGTCAAGCATCACCAATAGCAACACTATCATCATATCATCATCTCATCATCCATCATTACCAACATCAACAAGAACTCATCATCATCAACTTCATCAACATCGTCTTTATCAACAACAAAACCTGTAAAAAGAATAACAACAACAAGAATGAGCCGAAGCCTAGTACACAGCAACACAATCACACATGGAGTGACACACAAGCTTAACTAAATGCAAATGCGACAATCACTCATTTATTAGATAATCTATAATTAGTCAAATATCAATAGAGTATTCAAACTCCGAACAATAAGGATATTTGGGGGTCCTGAGTAACGATCACGACGCTCAGGGGGTTGATATAAGCAGTTCGGACACTTATATCTTCTAGATGATATATCCATAAAAGAGAAAATAACTTCATCCAAGGTTAACAGCTGTTACACAACTTCACTTATCTTAGTCTATATCATCACTTAGTCCAACTGTTCCCATAAACATTTGAACTAAATCATATTATTTCATTCTAAGCTTAAGCAAACGTTATGCCGATACCGTTTTCCCTATCAGTTACCCGTCGTACCACTTAGGAAAGTCTTATCAAAAGACAGGGGTGGCCTAAGCACCTAATCTACCGTGCCCCCAATCTGAGCAAGGTGCTACTCCCCGAACCGAATACCGATCTGCTATCTAGGCCAGATACGGATTTAAATAGCATAAGAGACATCCAATTCAAACAAAGGTTTAAGTTTTTGTATATTAAAATTTATTAAAGATATGCCTATCCTAAGCAAAGAACAAACACGTTACTGCGTACCTTATATACGAAATTCAAACAGAGTCTCAGAAGGAATTCCAGAAGATAAATCAGATATCCACTTCTGTTAAGGAAAGAGCTTATATAAGAAACTAAACTAAACTAATCATCCACTTCATCAAAATCATATAAGAACTTAAGCTATTTATCCATTCATCTTAACTAATTTTATTGAATCCTATTTGATCAAACACTAAATACGAACCCCACTATGGCTGCGAAGATCGCCCCACCAAAATATGGACAGTTCTCCTTTATCTGTCAAAGAATTTCTTTTCTCTTTATTTATAGTGTTTTATTACAAAAACATTAACAAAGAATTCATATACCAAAAACATTCATTTTCCAAGTACAAACACATTTGAAACAACATATTCCCCATATTATTCAAAGATCATCCTACTTAATTCATCTAAGCTAATTAATAGCTATTAACCCATTTTAGCTTAACCTTAACCAAATTGATTGGAATTAGTCATTTAATTCATCTACTAGGCTAAAGTGATTAAACTATATCAATCTAATTCATTTTAACTCATTCAAGTTCATTTAGCCAAGTTGAACCTAGAATTATTAACTAAGTTCATTTTTATAGCTAACTTCTATATTAAATCCAAATTATTAATTAAATCTACAAATCTACTAAACTCATTTTTAATTACATCAATTAGCTCACATAACACATCAAATATCACTTATCTATCTCATTTTAGCTCAAAAAGATTAATTTCCTAAGCAAAAACACATTTCACAAACAAAAACAAGTTTTGAACTTTGTTTATAAAAATATAACAGCTGGAAAGAAGTAAAATTTGAGCATTGATATTTTTGGAATTTGTAAAACCTTAAAACATAAAAGTTGTAGATCTCTTTGTAAGCTTGCCAACGCAACTTGAATCACTTAAAAAACGAAATAGTATTGCGTCAAGAAAAATGTGAGTCACGGCCGTGATTTTCGGAAAGCTGTCATAAAATGGTTTTTGAGTTAAGAATCACGACCGTGATTTTTGAGTTTCAAAGCTTTTGACCAACCCAAGGCTACCAAGGGATGGATCACGATCATGATTCATGAAAACTTTCAAAAACAGAGCTTTTTCTCTCAAAATCACTCCTGTGATTCATGAAATTTGTCAAACCCGAGCCTACCAAGGCTTGAATCACGCCCGTGATTCATGGTTTCCCCTGAGTTACTAATTTTCTTGTTTTTCAAACTTCATTTTATCATACTTTTACACATTCTACTTCAATCAAAACTTCATAAAAGCTATATACTACCCATATCAAGTCTAAACAACACTTTTATACTCATTTAACTACATCAAACAACTCTAACTACTTCAACAAAACTCAACTTCACTATTCATCATCTTCTTCATCACAACTCAACTCCCAACAATTAATTCAACATACACATATATAAACAACAATCCCAACTCATTTCATCATCAATTCATCAATTAGATAAGCAAACAACAAGTAAAACAAATATAACTTAAAATAGAAAACTTAGCTTTTTGGCTAAATCATGCAACTTCTTGTACTTCTAGCTTTGATTTCCTTCTTCTATTCTCATATTCTACTTGATTCCTCCTTTTCTCTTATTGAGTTTGAGATTTATATGTTGAATTTAGAGAAAGAAAGAAAGAAAGAAGAAGAGAAGAAGAAGAAGAAGAAGAAGAAGAAGAAGAAGAGGAAGAGGAAGAAAAAGAAAGAAAAAGGAAACGTAAAACAAAGAAAAGGAAAAGAGATGGCAACAAAAGGAAATAAAAGAAAAGGACAGGATAAAACTAAATATATATATTTTAGAAATAGGGTATAGGTTTAGAACTATCAGATCAATATCTATAGTTCCAGAAGTATTTAAAAGATGATTTCTGAACCGATAGATTATAAATTAAGATCTTAAAATAAGAACTTAATTTAGGAATTTAATTTGGATACAAAGATATTTAATTTAAGTTCGGGTTTAAGAACTGATATTTTTATTCAAGCAAATGAACTCAAATTTTACTGAGATTTAGGAATTAGTGTTTCGGCTAAGAATCAAAAGTTTAGGAATTCTCTAAACACTTTGATGACATGTTTAGGAAATTTGAAACTCAAATCTCAAATCAACTTAGTTATTAGCTAATTAAATCAAGCCAACTTGTCCAATTAAATCCTATAATTCATTTGATTTATTTAATATATCTAAACTCAATTTCTAATCTTGGTGAAGATTTGGGGTATTTTATGCCACATACATATTATATTGGTTATGCCAACCACCACTACCATACACTTGTCCCACTAATTATATAATAGCACATGCTATAAGACTCAACTCGTGAAGTGCATGCATTAAGTTTTATTTAGGTTCTAGCCATTTATGTTCAATTCCTTACAAATGATCAACCAATTTTAGGCACTTCAATATGTTAGTAGAACATACAATTTGTTATAGCCAATTCGTAGCTTGATATACTTAAAGTTCTTTCACCAACATTTTAAATCACATGCACTTTCCATTTTTCTTTTTCCTATATCTAGTGCTACTATACTACAAACACAATAATAAGTATGAAAAACAAGGGAAGTAGACTCACTTAACCATGGCTTGACGATACTTCTTTAGTCGAAATAGTCCTCGAGATAGTACACGTCGCCCTCCTCATTTCCTAAACAAAGGAAATACCTACAATGAGTATTCCATAGAATTTCTAGCCAAAATTTCTAATTCTATCTTCTAGTTGCTGCAAAATTCGTATGGGTGGAAATTTCAACTTAAAATGGCCATAATTTGCTCAATTTAACTCGAAATTTCGTATATTATATACCGTTTTCTACCTACTCGAAAAGATCTATCCATTTCTAAGGTTATTTTTGTTATAAAAAGTCATTTGTATCCTGAAACAGCAAGTTACAGATTCATCACAAAAATCCTAACTTTCAAAACATAAGTTTTCAAACTTTTCTTCATCCAAAAATTCTTCTACAAAAATATGGATATTTGTATGATTAAAAAAATTCGTTGAATACGTATATATGGACTCATATTGTATGCATGAATTTAGTGATATTGTCTCAACAATGATTTTTGTGAAACAATGTGCACCAAAAGTTGGAAAAAGTAAAGACTTGAAAATTTACTTAAGTTTATTGGAAAAATTCCTTAAATTATTATAAATGAATGTTTCCTTCTCTAAGTTTTATTTCTTAACATTTGAGAATAATTTAATTTTCTAAAAATAATTTTAGCCTTTTAAGATTCCTAAAACTTCATTTTTAGTATTTGAAAAATGTAGTTTTTCTAAGTATTTCTTAATGGTGACTAAAATTTCTTAAAGTAGTCATGTTTATGTGTTTTAATTTTCTCTATAGTTAGTTCCACTTTAAATAATGATAATGATTTTCTATGTTATTTACTAATTTTATTTCCTAAGTAAGACTTATCTGTAAAAGGTTATTCTTTGATGATTTTGTAAAACTTGTCTAGGTTACGGAATGTTGGTGAAAGCTTTTACAAATGAGTTTAAGAAAGACTTTTGTTAAACGAAGAATTAACAATATTAAGTTTTATAGAAACTTTCGTATTTCATTGGTTTGAAAAGAGTGTATGTGATAAATTTACTTTAATTATTCCTTAATGAAATTCCATGTGTTATTATTACTAAAAACTTGTGATGAATTTATCTAAATTTTAGAAAAGATTTGTTAAGATAAAACTTTAAGTTTTCATGGAAAAAATCATTTATTAGATGACAAAATTTTGTTTTTAAAGAGAGTTCCTATTTTTCTTCACTTAAGAAACTCCTTTTATTTCTATTGAGACAATATCAATATATTCATGCATGAGTTTGAATATGTAGCGTTGAGAAATAGAATAATATATCATAATAAAATAAGATATATATAAAAATCAATATGAGTATAATAGTAAGGTCAAGTATTAGGAGCCTTAGCTTCATCAAGGCAACCAGTGACTAAAAATAGACTAATCTCAAAAGAAAAAGAAAAAAAAAAGAAATGAAAAGGCAATAATAATAGTAAGAGTATGTTAGTAAAAATTAATGAGCATTTAGGCTCTAAGAAATATATAAATATACATATAGGTAATAATTATATATATATATATATATAAAGTTAAGTTAGGAGTAACAATAATAATATCAACATGATAACATAATATCAACAAAATAATATAATCGGAATTCTTGGCATGTGCAAGAACAAAACATGAATATGTTGTTGCTTCTGCAACTCACATGAGTTTTAAGAAACAACACTATGGTCATGATAAGTTACATGACATGAAAAAATAATGGTAGAAAGTTTTTACCTAAGAGTGTTTTTATGTTAAAGGAAGAAGATGATGAATGTATAATTATATGGGTAGTGATATGAGGTAGATGGTTTATGTATAGAGAAGGATTATAGAATGAATTGGTTGAAGAGAGTTTTAGTAGAGTGAAATTATGTAGAGAGAATTTGTAGGGAAATTTGGAGAAAGTTTTGTTATGTAAAATTAGTGTGTGAAAGAAATAGAGGTAGATGGGTTATTTATAGAATTTTGTGGAGAGAAATTAGATGTAATAAAATAAATTGAAAAAGAAAAATAATTGAGTTAGAGAGAGAGGGGGAGGTGCCGGTTCATATAGAGAAGAGAGGGAATGATTTATTTTTATGTTGTTTTGTAATAAAAAGTAATTAAGATGTGAAGTATATATGTGAAGTTTATTGGAAAAGTAAAAGGTAAAAAAAAAAATAAAAGGTGTATAGGTAGTAAGAATAGGTAATAGGAAAAAGTAGAGATAGATGAATAGTAATGAATAGTAGAATAGAATAATGAATAGTAAACAAGACTAATAATATACCAGTAGTAAAAAAAATATGCATATAAATATGATATCTGTTATATTTTGCTACCGCAAAATTATGAAATTGATATTTTTGAAATCCTTGTATTATTATAGATCTATCGGTATCCTTGGAATTTTTTACTATTCCGAGCCTCAGCATATGCTTTTCGAGAGCTGATCCCGTTCGGATCCAAAATACACTAAAAATTAGCAAATCTGATATTTTTAAGCTTTCCTATATTGTTACGAACTATTATCCATAATTATTTCAATTCCATTATTTAGGGTTTAAGAGTACGGGATTATCGGATCTAAATACTAGGGTTTTTTCTAGTCTTTTGTTGACTTTTAGGGTTTCTGATTGACTTCTAACTCTAAGATTTAAGCTTAGCAAAAATTTCAAGAGTTTACAAAGCGACAATACCCATTGCATCGAAATTGACATTTTGGAATGATGGAAAACATTACGAAAGAAGATTCACAATTATATCCCACATGGCAAGATAGGTGCTTACTGCTTTAACATCGACGGTTGTAGTAGAGCAAGTATTTAGTTGTGTAGGGAATATATTAGATGACCACAGGGCATATATGACTTTGGTAATGTTTGAGGTAGTTGCTTGCATCGATGACTGGAATAAGGCAGAAAGATGATTATAAGAGATCGTTGTAGTGACTAGTGAGAAAGATGAATACTTCAGCGACTATAACTTCATGGGAGGAAGCACCATAATGGGCATCTTAAACCTAACCTAAGGTGAGTAGTCCTTATAATTTTGTTAGGATACAAATACATTATATATACTAAAACAACTATTTTAATAAAACAGGAATATAAGTTGGTGTTTTTTCAAAAGACATAAGTCAATATAGAATTTTTCAAAATTACCTAGACCCAAATCTTTCTTCAAAAATTACTTGCAAATTATCAATCACTTAGTTGGCATTGAATATTATAATTGAAGTTAACGGACACACTAAATATCTTATAAAAAAACACATGGACTACAATGGTCTGATTTCAAATTTCGGATACGTAGGCATCTCTAGGGTGACCAAAATATATTAAATAACTTGTATTTTGCATTTGTTTTTTCATTGACATATACATGAGGTAAGACATAATGTCCTCTTCACTCATATTATATTCCAAAGAAAAGGTCCATTTTATTTTTTGAAATGTGTTAATCATTTTCTATCTAAAATATGGACAATTTTTTGTTTTGGAAAAAAAAAAAGGGTTAAAACCATGAGGACTTGCCTTGTGAATTAGCGGGTCCATGGTTCAACCAGCCCATCAACAGGATAGGGTGATTTTGAGTCTATGGTTCGAGGACTTGAATCCGACCCGAACTAAGGAGATGTTTAGGAATGGCTGTAACCCTAAATGAGGTTACTTATTTGATATAGAGATAGGGGATCTAGGTATCCGGACTGTCTATGGAAACCCTTGAGCAGTTGCTACTACTCAGGACCCCCAGGTTCCTCGTTGTCTTACCAGGTATGAGTGCTCCACTATTGATTTGTTTCACCTAAATTAAAGATATAAATTGAAGGTTGTTGGACGTGCATTAGAATATGAGTGTATGATCATACCTTGTGTGCTTGTGTTGCTATTGTATTGGGTTTTGTCTTATTCTTTTCTTTTACAGGTAATGATGATGATGTTAATATAGATGCTTTGACTACTTGTGCTATGGGTTAAATGTTGGTGAGAACCAGAGCGAGTTGGACATTAAATGCATTGGATTTTTTTTTTTTATAATTAATCCGAGAGTTTAATATTTGTGTTATGAGGTTTGTAATGTATTATTGAGGGATTATTTACTGTTACTGATGAAACTTAAATAAGGATTTCTTAATTTAAAATCGGTTAGAAACTCACTTAATTAAGAATAGCCTTTGTGTATAATGCTTAAATGTTATATGTGGTTGAATTGTTACCGCTCTAGACTCTATTTAAGGCGTGACAATTAGTTCCTAATCCCTCAAATTTGCCTTATATTGTCTCAAAAACCCTATATCCTCTGTATTAATTACTTTTGTATTCATCACCTATTATAAATCAATCCTCTGCTGTGTACAAGAATTCTTCGTTTAAAAGTTTTGTAAGTTTTTGCAATTATTCTATCCCAATTTTCTTCTGCTCATTTTTTCTCTTAGCTTTCTTTATTTCTATTATGTCTAAATTATCTTATTTAAGAACATATAACAAAACCATAAATTATCCATTCAAAGACTAAATAAATAAAAACAAAAAAGTGAATACAAACAAAGTTATCTTCTTGAATATTTAAACTAATCTTAAAATAAACATGTTCAACATAGAAATCTTCAAATCCAAGAAACAATCTTTAAAATGGATCTATTACTAAGAGAAATAAATCAAAGCATTGTAAAACATTTTAGTTACATTACTGAACTTTCTTTTTAAAATTTATCCATATGAATCGTATGAATGATTTATTTTAGGTAATTGAAGAAGAACTTGATGAGTTTCTACTAAATCAAGTATAAAGATACATAATATGTTTAGAAAAGGATTAATGCCAAATTTGGTATCCAAACTTGGTCCGAAAATTTAATTAAGAACCTGAACTTTCAAAAGTCCAATTCCAATACTTAGGCAAACTTTTCATGGCCATTTTCGATATCTCCATTAACGGTGTTAACTCTATTGCTGACATGAACATACGAAAGCCTATCCCACACCATCACATATAAGCCCATTTAAGATTACAAAGGAAGCCCATCAATTCTATTCTTTAGTTTTGCGCATTTCAATTATAGGCTCTTATATAAGCTAATATAAACAAGACTAATTGGTAAGATTATAGCAATGTAGGATAATGATTATATTCATCCTACAAACAACCCTCCCCTAACACCCCACCCCCAAACAAACACCCCTCTCCTCCCTACCCCCCACCCCTGTCACGCCCCGAGGGTACCCTGGTAGTAATATACATAATACGATACTGTCCAATGCCTTGATATTGGATTCGAAAAGTTTCAAGACACATTAGATGGTATCATATATGCATATTATCACTAGATTACCTTGGAAGTGGCAAGATTTTATAAAACAGGATCTTTTTGGTTGCTTGTTAAGAAATGATGAGAGTAAATAAAATCACAATACCATAACTGAGCCTCTATCTGAGTTATGACTATTACAAACCATGAAACGTATCTCGGATTATCATATAAGGAAATTGATGATTAAACATCAACTACTACATATAAATAACTTTACTGTTCTCACTAATCCCATGATTCTTCTAGCCACAGGATCATACCAGTGTAATATCCCTGGAGGCTACCAACCAAGGCTGTTGCGTTTCCTGTAAGGACTGTAGGAGTGTAAGCATAAACCACGGCTCAGTGAATAACCAGAACATACCACATAACAAACGAGTTATTATCAATCATATGAATGCAACAATCAATCAAATGAACAATTACAAGCTTGGATAACTCGGAATCCAAGCAGGATGGAGATGTACGCCCTCTCATCGGGTTGAAGGAAACCACATCAATGACCATACCTATCCAGGAGAAACCAAGCATACAGGAATCATAACACTCATCATAGTTCTCTTTTTTAAATTTCTTTTTCCACTCATCATATTTCAATCACTCAATTCCTGTCCTCTCATCTTAGAGTCTCCACTAAGTATTAGTTATTTCAAAGTGATACCATGGGCGGTGTCCTTCAATTACCAGATAGTTCCCATGGAACCAGCAGAACAAAGGTAATCTTGCGTAAAACTAATAGCTTCTTGCCTAGAAGTACCAAGCATTACCAGAGAACCGAAAAACCAACACGTGATAGGCTGCCAATCATTCTTAGTATGCAAATATGCAATTCATGCAATGTATGTCAATTTCTATTAAAGCACCCATAATTTATTAATCAAATTAAGAGTGATCATCCATTATACAAACATATGACATGCCAAACAGTCATTGCCTTTATCAAACATGATCTTATAAATTTTATTAAATTAATTTAGCAATCACTCACTCATACAACAATTGATAACTATGACTAAATTCAATACAGTTCAATTATTCTCTTATATTTTTAACGTAACTAAACTACAAACACATACAATGTAGTAAGTCTGAGTTACTCACCTGCTCATATCGCTTAATCGTAGTAGTCAACAGGATAGTCTTCAACTGTATCACTTTCATCTATTGAGATGAATAATTAAATTCATCAATAAAATAGAAATTATATACTTGACTCTTATGAGTTGTCTAAGTGTCCTATGCTGGTATTTGATTTCCTATCTAGTACTATATTGGTCCTTTGACGATTTTGTGACAACAGTTATTTATTTACTATTTGGTGTCGTTTTATTTTTCTTGATCCTATTTAATATTTATAGATTCCCGTTAGATGGTTGTACAACGTATATTTAAAGATTTCTGACTACTCAATATTACAACTATTATCAATTTTGTAACATTTCTCGGTTTGTTTAATAAAATAATTATTATTCGATTTTTAATGTTTAACTCTATTGTACTCTTCTTAGTCTATCTTACATAATTATTTTGTTATTTTTAGTAATCTTATTGTTCACGATTTTATTAATTGAAAATTTTCCATTGATGTATATATAACTATATATATATAAAGTATTTAATGACTACTTAAATTTTATTCTTATTTTGCAAAATGCACTAATTTTACTAACATAGAAATTAATAATATTATTAAAATAATATTACAATATTTTTACTTATTTTTGAAAATAGTAGGAATCATAATAATAGTTGTATTAGAGATAATTAATTTAAACTAACAATTTCTATTCTATTCTTAATAATAGTATAAATGTGATGAGGACCTAATTTACTAAGATACAGAAATGAACTTCTATGCATCCAGGTTTTTTTTTTTTTTTATCAACGTTATTATTATCATTATTAAAAAAAATTAAACAAAACAAATTCTGCAGACCAACGTCTGCAAGGTGCGCCTCTGGAACGTTACTGCGTTCCCCTTTTATATATATATATATATATATAGATTTATATGTGCTATTAATGTTATATTCATTAATATAAAATAAAGTAACGTCAAATAAAATAAAATAAATAAATAAACAAAATCGGAACAGTAACTACGTATTTCACGTGGTGAAGTTCTAGTTTCTGCTTCTTCACTTCTGTTTCATTATTAATATTTTTTTTCTAACACTCCAGCTTCTATTATATGCATATATATACATTAAACTAGCATTATTAGGATAGTTTTATTTGTTTGAAGACAAATTCAACAAGAATGGATCATATAAGCTTGAATATCGTAATGAACAGTAATCACAAAATTTACTGTTCATCATCTTGTTCCTCTAGACCAGATTTTATTTTACTATTTTTACACCTCCTAAACACTTATAATCCATTCCTAAGAATTTATAGATGTTATACTTATACATATATTAACTTAAAACACATAAACACATACATAATCTATACTTTTCGAATCTAAAAAAAAAAAAAATGGTGTGACTAAATTAGGAGCTCTTACCTTGATGAGCTGTTTTTGTGGTTGTTTTGGCTCGTTTTGGAGCTTATTCCAATCCTAATGGTGTCAAAACGTTGTTAGAGTAGTATTTTATCATGTGATTAAATAAAAACAAAGTGAACTTACC
This sequence comes from Combretum micranthum, assembly GCA_024138025.1. NCBI lineage: Eukaryota > Viridiplantae > Streptophyta > Magnoliopsida > Myrtales > Combretaceae > Combretum > Combretum micranthum. Next base: position 114,652 of record JAMXBD010000666.1, on the reverse strand, counting down.
TTTCTCTTCTCCTTCCTTAAGCTCAAGGTGCAAGTGTGTTTGTGTTAAAGAGATGGTGTTTGTGTGTGTTCTAAGTGAGTTTTTCTCCTGTTATGAAGCTCATATCTAAGGGAGTATGTGAGCTGTTGTCTGGGGTAAATTAAGGTGTTGTTGGGGTGTGAGTTATGAAGGGTTAATAGAGTTGATATAGAATAAACAAGGGGCGGTGCTTTGAACGAGAATAATTCTGCATTGTGTTACTGTTTTAAAGTTTCTTTGCTGCATTAATTAAGGCTTGGACTTGGTTGAATTTGATTGGGCAACACAAGTCTTTTGTTGACTCAAGCAACCCAATTTGAGGAAGAATTTCGGCTGGCATTAATTTGAAGCACTCCTAGCCATGAACGTGTATTAACACCGAATATTCCTCATTAATTAGGAGATATATATATATATATTTTAAAGAGTACTTAGTTGATAATTATCCAAGTTTTACGGTAGTTTGTCAAACGAAACGAGTATAAATATGTCGTTTATTTTAAGAGTTTTATAAAAAAAAATTCTATAGAGTTCCACATAATTTTTTAGATTATCAAAAGATACAGTTTTGATAAAAAAATTTACGCGATTAATTCTTTGTATAGTTTTAGTTCCCGCAATTAGCGTTTTATAAGCTTAATAGGCCAATTTTTGTTTTAGGCTCTAATAGCTTAAAAACACCCTAACCAAAACAGTGGTGCGGTCCAAATATTTATTTGAAGTCAAAAACATAAATTACAGGTCAGTTTATATTTCGATCGCGTATTTAAAACTCTAATAGTTCATCCTTAAATTATTGTTTTCTAACTATAAGTGTTATCGGGTATTTGTAGTTTATTGAACTTGGAATCTTATTTAAATTATTTCTTATCTCTAGAGTTTTTGATACCGGCTTTGAAATCTCATAAGTAGAGTTTAATACTATTTAGAAAGTTTTATTTTAAAGTTCTTACCCATAGACAGGACCAATACTACTTATAGATTCATTTTAGGATTTTTGTCGGTTTCTAAATCAGCTATCTATATTTTCCATTCTATATTTCTATCCTTTTGCTTAAAAAAAATCTCGGGGTTGATATGTATTAACTAACATAATCTATTTTTAATATAAATCATATAGCATATATAAAAAATGTCTAAAGGTTGTATATATATAATCTATGTATTATATATCTATTGGTTAAAAATGCAGGCCTTATTTTTTTTTTTTTTGTCATTATGAATTATTATACACTAATATTGCACATATTTAATAATGTAATAAGTCACATATTATAATTTTTTTTTCTCTCATTATATACGAGTAATTTATCATATATAATTTGCTAAGTATGTTTACTTAGGATAATATCTATTTTAAAATATTAACTTTTCAAGATAACAAAAATATTTAAATTCTCACAAAATCTATATATATTTATATATTTTATCAATCAACAAATGGTGCACACAAGACATAATATATGTAAGCCCCGGAAAATTTCAGTAAATAATTCCAAGATGAACTTCGAAAATAAACCCTAAAAAAATCACTCCAAATTAAAACCGAACTTTGACTAGTCCTAAATCACGAACGAATTCAGAAACTTCTTAATCTTGAGAAAATGAAAATCTTTAAACAGAAAATAAGAACTCAATAGTCTTCAAATTCAAAACCACAACGTACGAAAAATTCCATATTTAACTCCGACTTATAAAATCAGGTAATATAGAACCCAAAAACAAATTATTAAAAAGTAAATAACAATTAACTTTCGGAAATGAAACCCAGTTCAAGAATTCCGAAAACGTTAAAAGATATTAAATACTTATAAAAATGAAATATAAAATAGATTTCTCAAATTAAATATGTTGTATAAACATAAAATATACGTTTCAAAATTGGCAAGGATCTAAACCAGAAAAATCACCCGGAAACCCTAACCGGAATACAATAGCTTAAGTCCGGCAATCTAGCACCCTTAACCCTAGAGGCCGAGGCGTAGTTTAAATATGTAGAATGACTCATAGTAATATAAGTTTTCTTAAAAATATCAGATTGGTAAATTTTTGACTTAATTCGAACCCGTTGGATACAGACTTCGAAAAGCGTGTCTCGGGGCTTGAGATATCAAAAATATACCAATAGTACCGTTAGACTCGTAATTTCATAAGATTTCTAAATATATCAGTTATATAATTTTTCGGGTTATAAAAGTTACAGTTATACCTTTTATCGTATTTCTATTATTACCGGTAATTGATTAGTCTTTTGCACTATTCACTTTTATTTCATTACACAATTTTATTATTCTTATAAAGTCTTATACTTTTAGATAAATATTTTATATATTATAGAAAATTTTGTTTTTCTAAAATTTAGTTTGTTCGGGCTTTTACGGGATCAGATTCTGTTTAAGACCCTATACTAAAAATAAAATAAATTAATTTAATAATTAAAAAAATTTATATTTTCATAAAATAATTTTTCTAGAATTTTTCGGGTTATAAAAATATCATTTATAGCCCCTATTTGCGTATTTTGATCATATCGGTAACATATTTGTTAAAATACTAAAATAATTTAAATAATTATTTAATTTTAATTATGAAAAATCTGCTACAAATATTTGGAATAAATTTTCTAATTTTATTTTATTTTGTTAAGAAAGTACTTTTACAACCCATACTTTCAAGTACACCTTACATATATCACTTCCTTTTCACTTCAATCTTTCTACACATTATCCCACACTTCATGATAGATTTTCCCTTCTTTATGACTGCCATTGTCCTTTATTTACTCCATTTTGACTAAATTAATTATATTCTACTTCTTCTTAAGAAAGCTACATTACACATTTATTACACAATTCAAATTCAAGTCAAATTTTAACAAAATTCACTCTCTCTCCTCTCCGTCTTTCACGTGCAGCTCCTCCAAATATTGGCTGCTCTTGTTTTATTTTTTTCTCTCTTTTATTCAATTAAAACACTCATTTTCTCTCTCTCCTTCATTTACTCATTCTTTCCTTTTTCATTCTTTAGTTTTTCTCTCTCTTTTTCCTCTCTTTCTTTCTTCATTTCCTCTTATTCTTCCATGAAAAACAAGCTGCCCCCACTTCTAAAAATGGCTTCCACACTTCATTCTTGAAGATTTTTAAGCAAATCTTCTTCTCAAAGCCTCCATAGGTAATATAGGTAAGGTGTAATGAAGGTTTCATGCATCAAATGACCTTCCATAAGCTCAAAAGCTTAGGATGATGATGCCAAAAATGAAACTCTCCTCTTCTCCATTATTATTATCTTGCATCATAATTATTTTCTTGTTTAAAGTTATTATATTTTGTAAATTTAACTTTTTTTGTAGCTTTGATTTTTGTTTATGCCATAGATCTTGTTATTTGAGTTGTTATTTCTTATGATTTATACATAGATTCATCATTCACATAACTATTATAGTGATTCATGCATTTATAACTAGATCTAATTGTTTTTAGGTTCATACATGCATTAGACTTTTGTTTTATGTTCATGGACAACTTGTAGAAGCATGATGATAGTAGGAAAGTTATAGAAAACTCAAGATCTATTTTATTTTCAACAAAAATTATTTTTGAAAAATTCGGATGAAAATGAAACCATATTTAGAAAAGTTGTTTTTCAACTTCAAAATGTGTATTTTTCATTTAAAATGAAGGGCTTAGGGTGTAGATAACATAAATGAAAAATTTTAATGAGTAAAGTTTAGATCTATGAGTTTATTGTGCACTACCATGGGTTTCATTTAGATGTATATTCATATTATGTGTAGATCTTAGATTTGAACTTGAACAAAAATTGTGAAATTCGTATTTTGGCAAGCCCTCTATTTAAAAACCACTTTCCAAGTGTCAAAATGTAATTTTTACTTAAGATAATGAAGGCTTAATATATGTATATCATCAAGACTTCTTTTTACAAGAATCAAGAGTGATTTTCAAAATAAAAATCTCATTTTCGGATTTCGGTCAAGACATATTTTAAAAACATGTTTTCCAACTCAAAAATGAAGTTTTTATTCAAGAAATGAAAGTTTCTTAAGATAGGATATGTAAGGAATGGATTTTCATAAGTTTAGATAGATTTTATCAAAAGGAATGTCCAAGAATAAATCTTGTAAATTCGGATCTCAACCAAGACCAATTTTGAAAACCCATTTATCAATTCCAAATCTCATGTTTTATGTGAAAAATGAAGGGTATAGGTAATAGGTATTATTAAGTGGTGATTTTTACAAGTTGAAATGAGTTTTGATATGAGTAATGTGTAAAACAAAAAGTAGAATCAAGATGAAAAATTTTGACTTAGTAGTCAATTTGTGAAATTCGTAATTTTGAATGAAGGCCATAAGAACACCTATTATCCAAGCTCAAAATAAAAGTTTTATGTAATGAATGGAGTCCTTAAGTAATAGGTACCATAAAGTCTTAAATTTTAATGCATTAAACAAGTTTTTCCCAAAGGAATCATTCAAAAAGTGGATTTTCTAAAATTCGGATTTTTGAGTAAATCATATTTGAAAACATAATTGCAAAGTATAAAATGCAAATTTTTGTGTAAAAATGAAGTCCTTAGTGGTTATGTATGATTGAGCCTAATTTCCTAAATATCAAATGATTTTTACTTAAAGAATCACTCAAAAACAAAATTCGGATTTTGAATAAACTCTAATTGAAAACATGTTTACAAAGTGCAGAATGGAAATTTTTATGTAGAAATGAAAGTCATAAGTAATAGATATAATGAAGACACAATTTTAACAAAAATAATTATATTTTCTTAAGTAATAAATCCAAAACAAATGGAAATGATCAAAGTTAGAAAGATAGATTTTTCATAAGTAGTTGTTATTATGATCTTGCAAAATAAAAAGTTATAAAATTTCCTTTTAGCAAAAATCATCAAGGTCATGTATACATTAAGCTCATCTCATGTCATTCATGTTAGGAAATCACTCATATTGCATTGTAGCTAATTTATATAGTAGGAACATTACAAACATTTACAAAACTATTTTTCGGAAATTGAAATTGTTACTGCCCTAATCTGATCCGAAATTTTCGAAGCTTCAAAGTTTTCAAAACTTGAAAATAATATTAGAATTGGGTAGATCTTTCGAAGTAGATAGAAATCGATATATAATTTGCGAGATTCCGAGTTAAAATCACCAAGTTATGGCCGTTTTAAGTTAGAAATCCCGCTTAGGATGAAAATTGCGATTTTGATAGTTTGTATAAGATAGTTTGGATTAGTTTGAGTTGAAATACTTATTAGAGTTTTTCTTCCTTTTTAGGTGATCCCGAAATCGACGATTCCCTACCACCGAATTACTATTACTAAGAGACCGGTGATCCAATGGCCGAGTGAGTTTTCTCCTTGTTTTGTTACCTTGATTGTGCTTGTAGCTAGTTGCATTAGAATTATAGGAACAAGATAAAAATCGATATGAATAGGGATGGGATGTATGATGAGGCTGTGATGAATGTATGCCAAAGAATACTAAAGCATATCGAAACCATGATTTGATTGGATAACTACACTATTCATATTATTTCTGTTATATGTATGATATTGGTTGGTCACTCTAAAGAATGTATGAATAATTTGACCTAAGCAAAAAATTAAATTGGTCATGCATCGCATCGGACATATTGCATTTGGTAGCATGCTACTCCTATGTAGGTCAATCGGTATGGTCCGTTGATGCCTCGTTTGGATAACGAGCCAAGTGCCAGAGCTCATTCAGGGGTACTGAGGCGCATGTGGATGCATTCCTTGGATGAGCCTAGCCGAGTCAAGTGCTAAGAGCCGAGGGCTTGGGGACTAGATGTGGTCGTGTAGACTTCAATACCATTCCTAACCCAAGATATGGAGGGCGTAAATCTGTTCTGTGTGTAGGTTCCCGATACCCATGCATAATTGCTTGCTCACATATTTGTTTATGCATAGCATATGATTGATTATAACTTGCTTGTTATGGTATGGAATTAAGGGAATTCTCACTAAGCTAGTGTAGCTTATACCCCAATAGATGTTTGAATGAACAGGTTATTTCAAGAATGCTAATTGAGGACCGAGATGGCTGGAGCCGATAATGATTTTAGGATTCCGGCAAGAAATGAAAATGCTTGAAGCTATTAACTAGATTTTATATTTTGCCTTGTAATAGTTTACGTAGGGAAGTCTGTGGATGAATGTAATTGAAGTTTAATTATTTGTATTTTGAAGTATAGTGATTCGTATATGAAGCGTAGTGATTTGTATCTGAAGTATGGTAAATTGTATTTCCTTTACATTGTTACTCAAGTATACCAATATAAAATGTATCTCTCTAATGTGTCTCCTCTATGTGTTAGACGCCTTGTACATAGTATGGAAGCCTTCGCGTGATTGAGGTGGTCATTCTTAGGCTTTAATATTATGTACGGCGGACTGCCACGTTTAGGGTACCCTTCGAGGCATGACAATATGAATGGATCGGGCCATAGGTTTAGGTTTTCAGACACGATTAATAAATGGGTTGGGTTACCGATAGAGTTTTTTTAGATTCGAAGTCTTTTAGACATGGACATAAGACACAACTTAATAACATGAATTGCTAACACTATTCATCAGCCCTGTGCTTTAGTGTCACTTCTCGAAGGGTACCTTAAATGTAGCAGTCCACCACATATAATATCAAGACTTAAGAATGACTAACTTAGTCACGTGAAAGTCTCGGTGTTACATGTAAGGTGTATAACATGGTAATAGGAGATGCTTTTGGGAAGTGTGGTCTAAGCAGGTAATATTGAGTATACAAGAATCTAGAAATAAAGTTATCGCATAAATATAAATAAGAGTTATTACATAAATCATAGGGGCATTCCCCTGCTAAATCTCCAAGGATCTCATAAAGATTACTAGTCTTTACACATAAATTAAATACTTCATCAAAAGATTTTAAAGGAATTTTAATTTAATACTTCAAGTAGATTTCCTCCAAAAGCTCCCGAGAGAAAACTTACATTGATATGGGGAGACCTCGGGTATAAGATCATGTGCTCCTATGAATACAATTATCTACAGAGATGTAAGTTATATGAGCTTAGTGAGAATAAACTCGATAATCATACTTAAGACAAAATAACAACAAAGTTTATTAAAAAAGCAAATGGAATGCAACAAACACTTAAGCATACAAGACATATTATTTTTCGGTAATCATATGTTGAATGAATTTACACCCTTCATTCGGGGTTAGGTATTCTGACCAATTACAGCCAACATAACTTTGAAAACCATTTTTATAGTTCTTGCAGGCTACTATTTGCCATAGAAAACATGTAGTTCTTATCGGCTCTTACTCATCATCAAATTATAGATTTTACTAGCTACTATTCGCCACATATAGATACTACCGTTTATGTCAACCACTACTATCATACTCTTGTCTCACCAACTGTATAATAGTAAATGCAATGTGACTCAACGAATGAAGTGCATGTCTCAAGTTTTAATTTAAGGTCTAGCCATTTGTATTACAAGTTCTTATAAGTGATCACCCAATTTCAAACACTTCAATATGTTAATATATCATATAACTTATTATAAGCAATTCATGACTCAATATACTTAAATTTCTTTCATCAAAATTATAAACACATGAATCTTCAATTTTATCTTTTCTTAAGACTAGTGCAACTATGTTACAAGCATAAACATAAGTATGCAAATAAGGGAAGTAGACTCACCCGGCCATGATGATACTTCCTTAGTCGTAATAGTTCTCGAGGTAGTACGCGCCTTCCTCCTTGGTTTCTAAATAAAGGAAATACCCAAATGAGTATTCTATGGAATTTCTAGTCAAAATTTCTAATTCTATTCTCTAGTTGCGGTAAAATTTGTATAGGTAGAAATTCTAACTTAAAATGGCCATATCTTGCTCATTTTAACTCAAAATTTCGCATATTATATACCTTTTTTAGTTACTCGAAAAGATATATCCATTTCTAAGGTTACTTTCTTCATATAAAGTCCTTTGGGTTCCAATACAGTAGGGTACATATTCATCATGAAAATTTCCAATTTTCAAAACATAATTTGCAAACTTTTCTTTACCCCAAATTACTTATATCAAAATGTCGATATTTGCATAGTTGGAAAAATCCTTTGAATATATATTTATTGACTTAAATCATATGCATGAATTTAGTGAAGTTGTTTTAACAATGACTTTTGTAAAACAATGCATTTTAGAAGTAAAACTTTGAAACTTTAGCTTTTTGAAAAAATTCGTTGAATCATTATAATGAGTATTCCTTCATTTAAATTCCATTTCTTAACCTTTGGAAATAATTTAATTTCTTCCAAAAATAATTTCTTGTCTTTTTGAGATTCCTATTACTTAATTTCTTAAAGGTTGAAAAGATAATTCTTAAATACTACTTGATAGTGGTCAAGCTTGATTAAAGCGTACATATTTTTAGTTTTCCCTAAATTTCATTTTATTTTATTAAGTAGCAATGATTTCCTAAATTGCTTACTAAATTTTCATTCTTAAGAAACTTTCATTTCTAAAAAAGAACTTCTTGATGATTTTACAAAACTTGCTTAATCCTCAATATTTTCAAGAATTTGAAATCTTAAGTTTTTACAAAAACATTTTCCATTTTATTGCTTTTTAAAAAAAAGTATGAGTGATATATCTACTTTATGTATCATTTGTTAAAATTCTTATGTTCTATTATTACTAAAAACTTGTAATGAGCTTATCTAGTATTTTGGAAAAGATTTGTTAAGATGAATCCTAAGTTTTATAAAAAAAAATCCATTTCTAAACTGACAAAAGTTTGCTTTTGAAAGGAATCATCATCTTCCTTTATTTAAGAAAGTTCTCTTTTTATTTTAGTTGAGACAATATCATTGTGCTTGTGCATGAATCATAAATATGTAGTCATGAGAAATAAAGCAATATATCATAATAAGATAAGATATATATAAGAAACAATAAGAGCATAATATTAATATCAAGTATTGAGAACCTTAGCTTCATCAAGATAACTTAGTCAAGTATTGGGAGCCTTAGCTTTATCAAGACAACCTGGGACTAAGAATAGACTAGTCCCAAAAAGAAAAAAAAAAAGAAAGAAAAGAAAAAGTAATAATAAGAGCAAGTTAGAGAATGTTAGTGAGCATTAGGCTCTAAAAATATATAGATATATATATATACTTAATAATATATATAGAGTTAGATTAGAAGCATAATAACAACAATAATAACAATAATAATAATATCATAATAATAATAATAGGATAATAAAATTGGAATTCATGTGCAAGAACAAAAACATGAACATGTTGTTGCTTCTACAACTCACATAAGTTTCAAGAAACAACATCATGGCAATGCTAAGTTACATGACATGAGTAAATAGATAGTGATAGAAGGTTTTTACCAAAGAGTGTTTTGTTGAATGAAGATGGTAGATGAATGGGGTATTATGTGGATAGTAAGAAATGGTAGATGGTTTGTGTGCAGAGAAGGGTCTTTGTGAGGAATTGGTGCAAGAGAGTTTGGGTAGTGAAGAATTTTGTAGAGAGAATTTGTGGAGTGAAATTGGAAGAGTTTTGTTATGTGAAATGAAAGTGTGAAAAAAGTGGAGGGAGATGGGGTATTTATAGTTGACGATGGAGGGAAATTAGATGTAATATAATAAATTAAAAAGAAAAAAATTAGGGAAGAGAGAGAGAAAAAGAGAGAATGATGCCGGCCATAGAGAGAAAGGGAGAGAAAAATTATTTTATTTGTTGTTTTATAAAAAAGTAATTAAGATGTGAAGTATGGCATATGTGAAGGTGTATTGGAAATATAAAATGTAGAAAAATATGTATATAGGTAATAAGAATAGGTTGTAAAGTAAAGTAGAGATAGATGAATAGTATTGATAGTAGATATGATAATGAATAGTAAACAAGACAAATAATATACCGTAGTAAAAAAATATGCGTATAAATACGATATCTGTTATTTTTAACTACCGAAAAATTACGAAACTGATATTTTTGGAATCCTTGTATTATTTTGGTCCTAATGGTGTTATCAGAATATTTTTAATATTTCAAGCTCCAGGACATGCTTTTCGAGAGCTGCTTTTGTTCGGGTTCGAAATACACTAAAAATTAGTGAATCTGATATTTTTATGCTTTCTTATGTTATTACTAACCATTATTCATAATTATTTCAATTCCGTTATTTAAAATTTAAGAACACGGGATTATCGGATCTAAACTCTAGGGTTTGTTCTAGTCTTTTGTTGATTTTTAGGTTTTCCAGTTGACTTTTAATTCTAAGATTAAGCTCAAAATTAATCAAAATTTCAAGGGTTTACGATTGGTGTTTGAGGGAAAAGTATCTGTTCGATTGGAAACTAAATCTAGAGTATACCCATCCCTTATCCCTTGCTTTGAAGAAATATGATCTATATATTCGATCAAGTGGAATGTAACTCTGATATGTTCAAGAGAATCTATTCAAAATTAAATTATTAATAGGATTCCTTAAAATTAATGATTCTGATTGTAACAATTTAAACTTAAGGTCATTTACAATTAGCCATGTGTCTATAATAATGCACTCACATTAAGACTTATAGCTAACTAAATCTAACTTCAAGTCTATATTCACACAATAGATAACTGCATATAACTCATAAAAGTCACCACATATCTAGATATTACTAGCATTTGATGGCTTATAGAGTCTACCAATTCAAACAAATAATACAAACCAATGAATACGACCGAAGTCTATGCATTATAACAATAACCTAGTACATATATATAATTTATGATCACATTTAAATAATTCCTAGCCTCTAAAGGATTAAGCCATATTAATCATCTGTTGGGTCGTCTTCTCCACTAGTGTTATCTTTCATAGTTAATAACGATGTTATACTCCAAAAAATCAAACATAAAGGGAATTTCACCTCAACTTAAAAAAGAAAGAAGAAGAAGAAGAAGAAGAAGAAGGGAGTAAGTAACCACAAACACAAGCACATGAGCAAACATCTGTACATTCATGAGCAAACATCATATAACTAATTCAACAATCAATCGCTTGTTATCTTTGGATTTAAGCCCATGAAGTAACACGAGATGACTATATATCCCCACCATACTTATATATAATACATACATATACAATGTTGGGTACTCACTAACTTTCATTAGTCCATAAGTCCAAAACCTGTATCTATCCGTAATCACCTCTAAGCACGGCTCCCAAGCACAAGGTTACACAAAGATCATTAGGTTGTTATGTTAGCATTATCCATACTCTTGATCTACCAACCACAGTTGAGCATACGCAACACACAATTTTATGACTATAATTCACTTAATCAATTTAAGATCCTATCCTAAGAAGCATAAATAGCCAACAAGGTAACATATTGTTAGGAGAAAGCCTAACCCTAATTACGATAACAACCAAACTAATTAATGAAATAATTAATCAACCTGTGATCAAAAGTTAAATATCCTCTTGCCAAAGCGATAAACAATAAAAGAATGCAGATAATATAAAACAAACAACACTAGGATTTAACGTGGAAAACCTAATGCAGGAAAAACAACAGGACCAACAACACTCAAATCTTCCACTATAAATAATATAATAGGATTACAATTGTTCTTCAATAGATAACACTAGTGGATCTCTCAGATCTTCAACAGAGCCAGTAGATTTCAATAAGAACAAGATTCTCTTCTAGAGTTTCTTATTATAGGATTTCCCTTATTTTTTTCTCTTTCTTTCTCTAGATCTCTCATCTAGGCTTGAGAAGAGGCATACCACTTGTTCCTTGCAAACCCTAGGACAATAAGAAGAATATATATGCAACAATACAAGAAAAACCAATAGACACTCAAGGTTGGCACGTATAAAATCAAAGCTGGCTGCCTTGAAAAATGTTGCTGTTTTAGACAAGGTGTGCCAGCTCAACACCGGCGGTGTAGCCACCTACACCTATACCTTACGGTGTTGGAGCTAGTGTTGAGCTCCTATTACTCTCGGCAAGAATTTCTTAATTCCAATGCCGATTATAATTTGATCAAGGCCGGTGGTACTCCTATCCCAACTGCCAGCATACAATATAAGACTTCTTTGTTTTCCATTAAAAAATTCTCCTTATTCAATCTTCTTCCAAGTATATCTCATATACATAGGATTTCCATATGCAAGCATGCTAGTCCATTCCTGCTTTGATTCCAAAGTCTTCTAAAAATATATCCAACATATATTTAAACTCCCTTTAGTTATAGACCCATATGAGTTGGATCTATAACCTCAACAATCTCCCCTCCAACTCATATGGGGGGTATCTCCAATCCTGCTGCCTTCTTGCAGCACCTTTTGTCAGAGTGAAGCTTTTCACAACCATTTTTTGTCTTGTTCCTTGATTGTGAGCTCTTCATCAGTCTTCACCCATATATTCTTTAGAGGTCCCTTGCCCTTAGGCAATTTCACCAAGTCAATTTTCCTATTCTCATGAAAGGAATTTAGTCCATCTTGTATGGCTCTAACCTTTCTTGACTTCTTCTTATTTCCATGGCTTTCTGATGATCATTTGATCCTCCCCCATCAATGAGTATCGCATACTCATCTGGATATATTTAACTGATGGTCTTCTATCTTTTAGAGATCTTCTCATCTCAAACTATTGATGAGGCTCTTGAGATTCTTTAACTGAACCTCCCCCATTTCTGCCATCATTAGAACTTCCATGTGAGGGTACATGATTCACATCTCCTGTACTTAGCTTTGATGACAATAAGTAAAGGTGAATATCTAGAACATATCTGACATCTCTAAGAATGAGCCCGTAATACGTGTTACTCTTTAAAACTATGTTTCCAATGCTAACAATCTTGGATTTACCATCATTACCTATCATGAAATTACCGAAATTACCAAAATTACCAGCAGTATAGGTTGAGAAGAACTCATCATGTGAAGTCACATGGAATGAGGCACATGAATCAATAACTCAATCATCATCATGACTTGCAAGGCTAACACACTTCTCATCCTAGGCAATAACATCTCATCATCATTTGCTACTGTTGCAGTTGTATCTTAATCCTTTTCTTCACTTTTACCTTTTTTTTCTTCTAGAGTCTACACTCTCTCTTGAAGTGACCCAGCTTGTCACAATAGTAGCATTTAAGGTCTTTGTTTCCTCTTGACTTGGACCTTCCCATAGATTTCTTTGATTCATCATCCTCATTGGATGATCTTCTAAGCCGGCTTCTATCATTCCTTCATGGCTTACCAGTAACAAATGCCCTAAAATCAGATCCTGTATCAAGGTCCTTTCTCTTAGCCTCTTCATTCATCAGGCTGTCTTTTACCATTATAAAGGTGAGCTTTCCCTCTGGGGCAGAGGTATTAATAGACACAACCAGTGTCTCCTAACTATCAGGTAAGGAACTCAGTAACAACAGTGCCTAGATCTCATCTTCAAGCAGTGGCTTCATGGCAGACAACTGATTCACAAGCCCTTGAAAATCATTCAAGTACGCCATCATGTTGGATCCATCCTTGTATTTCAAATTCACAACTCTCCTGATCAATGAGGTTTTATTCAAAGCCGTTTGCCTCTCATACATGGATTCCAACTTCCTCCATAGGACATCCGCTCTTTTTTCTTAGGCCACATGGTGATAAATGCTGTGATCCACTCATTGTCAGATATAACCGATAGTTTTCTTGTGTATGATTGTCCAATCAGTATCATACTTGTCTTGTGGCTTTGCAACATCACCGTCCAAAAGCAAATATAGATCTTTGCAATACAGCAGATCCTCCATCATAGAATTTGTAATCCCTCAAATTTTACCTAATCTGATTATAATAGTTATTAAACTATAATATAGAATCATAAATAACTATAATAAAAAGTCACAGAAATCACCCCTAAATTTTCGTGAATTAAAATTATTAAAGTACGAATAAATAATGATAGATGATAAACAGATTGTTACTGTAAAATTTAAAATCAGTTTATTAAGTTCAAAAGTTAGAAAATAAATCATATATTCATTAAAATAATAAAATAATGATTTTCGAATTAATCCTAATATTTTATAACTTTAAAATATCTTTAGAAAATTTATAAATATTAATTATTAAAACAAATAAATTCTTAGAATAGGATTCCATGACACGAACCAACAACTTAACAAATAATTGTGGTTGACTTTAAAATTCAATTACAATAAAAAACGATTAATTTTTAGAACCTATTGGTTATAAAAAGATAGTTTATAGAAAAACCAATTGAATTATAAAACACAAAGATATAAAAAACTAAATAATATTAAAGAATCTAAACCTTAATTAAGTATTTAAATTATACTAAAATGTTACTTAGAAAATTTAAGTCTATAGAGAATAAAATCCTAATTTAGTCATTGCAACTCGAGAATCTTTATAACTAATAAAATAAACAGAGTAGCAAATATTAAATAGATATTAAATTTAGGATTAAATAAACACTCTAGAATAAACCTATGAGTAATAATAAACTCATTTATAACTTAAAAACCCTGAATAGAAAATTCTTTGACCCTAATAGGTATCAAAGATAAGATTTTGTATCTTGAGCAAATAACTTGAGATATAATTAGAAGTAGTCCTAAATTTCGAAACCAATAAAATACAACTCATTTATAGAACCTATTGATTATAAAATAACAACTAAAAGATGAACCATTAGTATTATAAATATGCAATGGAAACAAAAACAAATCCATAACTAATAATCTAGTTTTCAGAAAAAAAAAAAAAATTTGGATCACACTATTGTTCTAGTTAGGAAATTATGAGCCTATAGGAACTAAAATCCTAACTTAGCTTGTCGAGCCCATAAAATCTTAATTGCGTAAATTATAAACTCAAATATGAACTTAAGAACAATCTAGAAAATTTGTAGAAGTTTTAAATAAATTTTTGAAGATAAAACTTCTAAATAACTGACATATTTGTACCTGTTTAACTTAATAATCTACCCTAAAAATAAGATAATTAATTAACTAAATAATATTAAATTACTTTTTCTTCATTTTTGGTGCAAATGGGACGTAATACACAGTTGAGAGCCTCTTAATTTTTGCCAGCCAAAAACTTGAAATAAGTTGGGTCAAATAATCAACAAAAGTCAATAAAATAGGAAGAATAGCCAATCAAATTTAACCAACAAGACAACACACTAAAGGTAAATAGAATCCATGCAAAACAAAGTGAATTCGGTGGAAACAAGTTACCTTACCTTGGCTGAAAACTTGAGTTGCTACCTTTTATACTTCCATGTATATATATAGCCTTTTAATAAACATAAAACAAAACACATAAACACCTCTTGCAGCAGCCATAATTTCGTGCATAAGACAACCCAAAACAGCCTACAAAACATAAACAAACTCAGCTAACAAAACCATACAAACACAGCCATGGACAAGCCTTCAAAAGGAACACAATACAAGTTTAGGAATCAACAAACAAAGGTAAGTTAAATTCGTTTAAGTTGGTTTATATGAAGAGCTTTAGCTTAAACAATGTTTCTATAAAAATAGGTTCGTGTCAAGCTAAGGAAAGGAGTACAACAACGCCACACCAGTTCAAACAAGATAACCATCCACTCTAAAACCTTATTTATACATCATGCATATATATAGAAGCTAAGGAATCACAAGTTAAGAGGATTATAAGATGTTATTTGAGAAGGTATATCACAAATGATAGTGGTGGATCATAGAAAAACACATAGAAGTAGCTTAAACATAAGTATAATACATATGAAATATAAGAAAAGCTGAGTTTCAAACAAGAGAAAAAGAAGAAAGACAATGAACAATGAGCCGGCGGTGTACATGCCCAACACCAACGGCTTACGTGGATAGGTCGGCAACCTTCGAGTCGGTGCATACTGGATCATGTTACGTAAAACGTTGCTTTATGTAAAACTCTGCTTTGCAGGCGACCTGCAAGTTCGGGCTTACCCTAGAACAAAACATGTAAAATTTATATGTACATCGGCAAATTGGAGTTCAACGCCGGCGGCATTGAAGCTAGTGTATGTGCAAAATTTCTCATGGAACGAATATGTTCGTATGGAACAGAATAATAATAATAATAATAATAATAATAATAATAATAATAATAATAATAATAATAATAATAATAATAAATGGAAAATTAAAATAACTTAAAAATTACAACTAATGTGATTCCTAAAAATAACAGATAATAACTTGAAATGGGATCAAGAGAAACACGATGAAAATAAATGTTAGAACATAAATATTAGTTACCATAAGGTGATCACACCAATAAACGATATAAAAATAATGATGATGATGATAATAAAATACTAAACTATTAAACACAAACTCTATAATTACTCGACGAAATAAAATATAAGTTTTGTAAATATTTGATATATATTCAAACTCTAAGAAACCAGAAATATGTTAAGAAATAATTAAAGAACTAAATATTAAATGTAACTATATAAATAGAAATGTCAATAAATAGGTAAGGTTGATAAACAAAGAAAATAATAGAATTTACTATCAACACTGGCACTAACGAAAGAAGAACTTAAGTAAATTTAGAATAAAGAAACACCCTGAAATAAAAATACATATGTCAATTCAAATAAAAAAAAGCAAAATAAAATAAATAAAAGATAACAAATATTAATTACATTAAGATAAATATACTAAAAAGACCATAGAAATAGAAAAAGCTTAATAACAGAATTATCAATTATAACTATTATATAAATTTAAAAAGATTTCTCTTGTATAAATATAAATTTTGTAACTTTACTAGATGCTATAATTTGTATAAAAGTTAAAGATCCTAACTTAATAACTAAAAATATATTAGAATTGATAACTAGAACCTGAAAGAATACCGTCAATATCAATAACAGTATAGTGTTAGATAACTATTATCTTATTTCATAGGAAAAGTATATCAATTATTGGACTTCCAGTAGTTAATTATAACGAAATTAGCGTAGACAACAGGTAAGTAACTTAGACCTTATCATATCATTTGTGCTTGTAATATAGTTGCACTTATAATAATATATTCAATTGATATGCATGAAGGATTGGGTATATTGCATAATGTTTGGTGTATGCTTGATTGCCAAAGTTATACTATTATAAGTGATGATTTTATTGTATGATAATTATTGTATGAAGCATGTTCATGTTTGTCTGTAAATTGTATGATCACCTTAGACTTGACTAAAAACTATTGTATCATAAATGAAAATGGTCATGCATTGCATCAATTGCATATATTGGATTAAAAAGGAGTGATGACCTTGCTCGTATAAGAATTTCGGTTCTCTGTGATGTGTTGGTTTTTCTAGATGTAAATGTAAATTTCCTAGTTCTCCCAAGATCACCTTTGTTCTGCTCCGTTCCACGAGAACTAATTGGTATCCAAGGAACATCGCTCGTGGTATTGACATGAAATGGCTAATACTTAATGATGTTTCTTTGTTCCAATGATATGAGTAAAATGCTTTATAATAATTAGTGAGAGTTTATGGTATCCATTTTTCCTTGGTTCTCTGGTTTTCCTGGGCACGTTATATCGCTCTTCATGGCTTCCTTCTAACCCTGATGAGAGGGCTTAAATCTACATCTTGTTTGGATTGCAGATATCCAAGCTTGTAACTATGCATATGGTTGATTGTTGCGTGGCATATGCTTATTAATTAAATTTGTTTATTATTGCTTGATATGTGGTCTGGTTAGGTTATCTCATTGAGCCTGTGGTTCGCTTATCCCTCAACAGTTTTTATGCAGGAATAATACTAGCAGGGATTGGACTAGGAATGTGTGAAGAGTGCCTCTCCAACAGACTTTATTGAATTAGATATAGGTTATCATGAACTTAGATTACAATTTTGAATAATTTGTACAAATAGCAGTGATTTTATAGTTTGTAGAATTGAAACCCCTTTTTCACTATTTGGTAGGGGATATCGATTCTCTGTGATCTTGGTAAAAAATAGAAAATCAAATTCCATAGTCAAAATCTAGTAATATTATTATATGTAAATATATCATTTAAATAAGAGACATTAATAAATAGATATAGTCTTGTATACTCTGATTTGCAAGATGGTTCTCATATTATGGATGCACGCGTGGTATGATAGCTTTAGATTAATCCTACTAGGTTCCCTTTTTAGGTGTAATAGAGTTCTATATAGAATAATTTGTTGAATTCAGTTTGATCATCGTACCTAATGATTATGCCATATCTGTGCTGTAATAAAACCCTAATTGTCTATTTGAAAACCTGGGATCTGATACCACTTATTAGGAGAAAGCCTAACCTTAATCATGATAATAACCAAACCGATTAATCAAACAATTAATCAACCTATGATTAGAAGTTAAATATTCTCTTACCAAAGCGATAAATAATAAAACAATGCAGAAAATGTAAAACAAACAACAC
The DNA here is from genome assembly GCA_024138025.1 of Combretum micranthum. Lineage (NCBI taxonomy): Eukaryota > Viridiplantae > Streptophyta > Magnoliopsida > Myrtales > Combretaceae > Combretum > Combretum micranthum. The sequence continues at coordinate 96,078 of JAMXBD010000666.1, read as the reverse complement.
CAAGATTTAACTTGGAAAACCGAATGTGGGAAAAACTACGAGGCCATCAGTGCTCAAATCTTTCACTATAAATAATATGATGAGATTACAATTGTTCTTCACTAAATAACACTAGTGGATCTCTCAGATCTTCACCACTGCTGGTGGATTTCAACAAGAACAAGATTTTCTTTTAGAGTTTCTCACTCTAAAATTTTTCTCACTTTTCTCTCTCTAGATCTCTCTATTTAGGCTTGATAAGAGGCATACCACTTGTTCCTTGCAAACCTTAGGACAATAAGAAGAATATATGTAAACCCCCAAAGTTTTGTGATAAATTAAGCTTAAACCCTAATTAGAAAGTCAACTGAAAATCCTAAAGTCAACATACCCTAGTCAGACATAACCGTTCAAGTTCGGCAATCTCGTATAAGCAACCCTAAGAAAGTAAGAGGTTAATGTAGAATAGTTCTTAATAACCTGAAAAAGCTTGAAAATAACATATTAGTTAAACCGAGATTCGCTTTAAGCACGATCGGACACAGTTTTCGAAAAGCATGTCCCGGGGCTCAGATTAGTAAAAATATTTCGAATATACCATTAGACTCCTAAAAATATAAGGTTTTCAAAAATATCAATTTCATAATTTTTTGGTAACTAAAAATATCAGATATCGCAATTATACTCTATTTATTATAACACGGTACTTAAATTGTCATGTCTACTTTATATTACACTATTTTCTACTATTCTACACTATTTATCTATCTCTACTTTTTCTTACAACCTACTCTTATAAACATATCTCTATTTTCTTACAATTTTCATTTCCAATACAACTTCACATCTTTCTTATCTTACTTTTCATTAACAAAAATACAAAAAAAAAAAAAAAAATTCTCTCCCTTTTCTTCATAATTTGTGCTGACTCTCTCTCTCCCCTCCATAATTTCTTTCAATTTCCATTTATTTAATTAACATAATTTTCCTCCCACATTTTCCTATAAATTCCCCCTTTTCCTTCCACTTCCTTCACACCTTTCACATACTAAAATTACTCTCTCAAAATTCTACAAGAGTTCTCTCTCAAAGTTCTCTCAAAATTAGTCTTGATAGGTAATTCTTATTTAGAGTTTCCTTTATGTTCATTTACTTAGTATGAGCTTAGTGTATGTTTTATAAACCATGAAGGTTGAAGAAAGCAACAAAGTTCATACTTTGTTTTTGTTCATGAATCTAATTTCTTTTATGTTGCTTTCATATATATTTATCTAAATATATCTATGTAGCTATATATATCTTTTAGAGCATATAAGCTCATTTGTTTTGCAATTTATTTACTTTCCTTGTAATTTATTTATTACCTTGCAATTTATTTGCTTTTATGTTGTTTTAAAACTAGTCTTTCTAGTCTTAGACTTGTTCTAATCAAGTCAAAACGATTTCTTTCTTTTTCTTTTTGGGACTAGTCTATTCTTAGTCCCGGATACCTTGATGAAGCTAAGGTTCCAATACTTGATATATTCTTTACTAGCTTATTTCTTTAATTATTAAGTCTTTCTTATATTTTCATAATTTTATAATTCATATTCATAATCATGCATGAACATATTGATTTTGTCTCAACAAGATAAATGAGGAAAATTTTTCTCAAAATAGAAATTCTTCTCTAAGAATAAAAGTAGGAAGTAATTTTTCATAAAAACTTAGGAATTTATCTTAACAAACTTTTCTAAGAAATCTAGAGGAGTTTATAGGAATTTTTACAATACATACATAACATGGAAAGAAATTCTTGAATAAACAAAAGTTTTACTAAACTTCACTTTTTCTTCAATACTAGTTTCACAAACACCAAGAAATTCCTTTCATAAAAATAGAATGATCTTAAGAAATAATGAAATTATTTCTATAAATTTTGAATTGTTATTACTTTCAAAAAATTATTAGAAACTAAGTTTAGAAAAAAAAATCATTCTTTGGGAATTTAAAAAGACTAAGGAAATGAAATTAAGGAAAAGAAAAATACTCATTTAAAATAACTTGAGATATTCTCTAGCAAAATAAGAGGAATTTTCAAAAGTTTCACTTTTTCTTTAGAAGACTTTACTTTTACCAAAAATTCATGGTTTGAGACAACTTCATTAATTTCATACATTTGATATGAGTCAATAAATATATGTAAATACATTTTAAAGGTTTTAAACTATTATAATATCTATCTCTTTGATATGAGTTTTTGTCAATAGAAGGAATACAAGTTTTGTGAAAATTTGTGGTGAATTTGATCACCACTATTTCAGAACTCAAATGACTTAGTTTGATGAAAATAGTTTTACAAATAAACAGATCTTTTTGAGTAGGTAGAAAACGGTATATAATATGTGAGATTCCGAGTTAAAATAAGCAAGTTATGACCATTTTACGTTGGAAATTCCTCAAATCCGATTTTACCGCGAATTCAAGATAGATTTAGAATTTTCAAAAATAGAAAGTCTATGAAAGACTCATTTCGGGTATTTCATCTTGTCTAGGTGAGGAAGGAACCGATATCACTTTTCCAGAAGACTACTTCGAATAGGAGCGATCATCATGGAGTGAGTTAATCCCTTACTAGTTATATTTTCTTGGTTGTGCTTGTAAGTAGTAGCACTAAAAATAAGGAAAAGATAAATGAACAAATATTGTGTGACTTGGATTCATGACTAATTGAATAAAATATTAAGAATATCGAAAGAGGAGTTGATGAATAATTTATGTTCTCTTGTATTGATATGATGAATATTGTTTTGATCGCCTTTAACTTAAAATCAACATTATTTAGTTAAACCTATATTGAAAATAATTCATGCATATCATATTTGCGAGTTGCATTTATTTCATTACTATTCTTCATGTGGGGAAACGAGGAGTTATAGTGGTGGCTAGTAGGAGCTAGAACGTCTACATGGGCAAGTAGGAGCCGGAAATTCTACAAGGCGAGTACGAGCCAGTAAATCTGCAAATATTGATGGTCGTATGGGCCTGTAACCACCCAACCCCTAACATGGAGGGCAAAAAATCCATGCTATACATGGTTTCCTGTTAATCTTGTGTAATTTGTTTGTTTATGTGATTGGTGCATTCTCATATAATTTCTTAAGTACTTGTTTGATATACGGAAATGTTTTGTAAATAGGAATTATCTCACTAAGCTAGTTTTGCTTATACTCCTATAGTTTTTTGTCACAGTATGATTACCTATGGTTGGCACCAAGGAGCCCCGTTTGCCAGGTATGAGTCAAAGCTACTAGGAGTTTTTGAGAGAAGTTATATGTATTTAGTTTTGAACATAGACTTCTAAGAAAAATCTCTATAGTAGACTCATGGTATTTTTATGTATATTTTGATGATGTCTTAGTTAAGCAAGACTATCCAGAATGGGGGAATACCCACAAGAAGTTGTAAGAGATTATTATCCAAATGAATATCAACTGTTTATTTATATAAGTTCTTGCATGCTTTTATTATCTACTTAACTATAATATCCTTGTGAGTCTCCTAATATCTTGGAAGCACGCCTTGCATGTGATTTCGAAGCTCCTGTATGACTAAGGTTGTCATTCATTAGCATTAATATTATATGCGGCGAATTGCCACGTTTAGGGTTCCTTTGGGGTGTGACAATATATGCAACAACATAAGGAAAACCAAGAGACACTCAAGGCTGGTACGTGTAAAAGCAAGGTTGACGACATTAAAAAACGCTGCTATTTTGGACAATGTGTTCCAGCTCAACGCTGGCGGTGTACCCACCCACGCTGGCGGCGTTGGAGCTGGTGTTGAGCTCCTATTGCTCTTCGCAAGAATTTCTTAATTTCAATACTGGCTATAATTTGATCAAGGTTGGCGGTGCTCCTGTCTTAATTGCCAGCGTATAGTATCAGACTTTTTTGTTTTGCAAAAAAAATTCTCTTTATTCAAATCCTCTTCCAAGTTTATCTCATATACTTAGGATATCATTGATTCAAAGTCCTCTAAATATATAAACATATATTTAGGATTCCTTGTGTAAGCATACTGGTTCATTCCTACTTTGATTCTAAAGTCTCCAAAACATATATCCGACATATATTTAGACTCCCTTTGGTTATAGACCCACATAAGTTGGATCTATAACCCCAACACATATGACCACGAAAAGTCAATCTATCTTGAATACTGGATTCCTTTAACTTGAATTATAGAACAATTAAGGTATTAAAAACTATTTATATTTCTAAACTTACTTATGGTCTATACTTTTATAGTTTTTACCCTTACTTCACTATTGGTGGTTTAAGTAAATATAACATACGCACTTTAAAATGAGAATTTAGAGATCATGTAGTTTACAAACACTAAACATAAGCTACACTGGGCTTGAGCAAATGGTCGTGTGATTCTCAAAAGGAATAAATTACAACAATAGGTATTAATGTTTGAGGGTATGTTCATTTATGTATCAATGTTTTAAGTGGTTAAAAATCATTATCAACATTTAGGGATAAATTCATTTAAGGTCTCAATATTTTAAGTGGTTAAAAAAAGATATCAACGTTTTGCAAAGTAAGTGAAAGAAGGTATAAATAATTGTCATTGATAAAAATTACGAAAATTTAATTGAAAACTAATTGAAACATTGATACCTTAAATAAATATTGAAAAATGTCGATACCTCATTTGACTCACTTTGCAAACCGTTGATACATTTTTTTTTATCAATTGAAACGTTGATACCTCAAATGAACTTACCATAACACGTTGATATCTTTTGATGTAATTTACCCTTCACAAAAGGTATACATGACCTATACACTTATGTAAATGAGACGCGTAGGTTGTTATATCCAAAAATTTCAACCTAGCTAAGTTAGAATTATTATGATTTTAATAGTATAATAGGTGAAAAAATTTTGAATTTGAATTTGAATTTAACTTAGAACTTTAATTTAGACAGTTTAATTAAATAAATTAAGTAGAGTAAGTAAACAAAATAATATGACTAGATAGAATGATATAATCAAGTTAGTAAATAAATTAATTGAATTTTGATATTTCAAATATTCCCTTCAATTAGCCTATTTGTTTTAACCATCTTTTTAACAATCAAGTTTATCACATTTTTGCAATTTTCAAACTAAACATCTTTTCTTTTATTTTCAAATCTCTAAACCCTTAGAAAACTTTTAATTTCAATGTTTAGTAAATTCGTAAACTCTAAACTTTAGTCTAATTCATAAATTAAGTCATCTAATTCTTTACAAGCATCAATTTGAACCCCTTTTTCATTCAATTATAAATGACCCAAAATTCTCAAGCTCAATTATGTAAATTTATAAAATGTCCTAATCTAGTCATTTTAACCTAAATACTATTTCTTCAATCCCCATAAATTTTGAATTTATCTACTTGCTTAAATATATCAGTTTTTAAGTTTAAATCCAAATCTAAATATCAATTTTGTATAAATTAAATTCCTAAACTAGACTTCTGCACCAAGTTATTAATTTCTATTATATGGATTTCTAAATTTATTTTAAACTAAATTTAGTGTTTAAAATATCGATTTGAAAGGTTCACACCCAAGGCCCCTACTTAAAAATATCTATTAAAATTCTAATCTTAAAGTTTTCTCTCCTTTTTATTTTTCGCTTTTGCCCTTCTTTTCCTGTTTTCTTTCTCTTCTTTTTCCTCTACACGTATTCTTCTTCTTTTTCTTTCCTTTCCTTCCTCAAATCTCCGTCTCAAATCCCAATCTTAAGAAGATTATATGGAGCTATGGACGGTGAAAACAAGATAGAGGATCGAACATAAGCATGTAGAAGCTACATCAACATAGGAGGAGGAGGAGTAGAAAAGAACAAGTTAGATAGATTTGTCAAACAAGGAAGTATAGATATTTTCTTTACTTCCATTGTTGTATATGCATAAATATGAGGATTTAGAGTTAGATATAAGCTGGGTTTGTGATAAAAATTATAAATAAGGGAGAGATGAGCATAAAAGCTAAAACCTAAGTTGTTTGCACATGTGTGAATTTAGAAAGTTGATAAAATGATTTGATGAAACAATATGCAATAACACATATTTAAATGTTGTAAGTTATATTTATGGATGGCTATGCTACTTTTATGGTGATTTTTATTGAAGTATGTGGTGAATAAGTAGTTTAAATAGGGTAAAAAGACAAAGAAAAGACGTAACTTTGATCCTGTAAACCTCGAGATTTTTCACAATAGTATACGATAATAAAATAGAAAACGTAAATTAGATAGTGAATTTAGAACCCGATAAAAATCCTAGAATAGATTTATGAGTTGAAATAAACTCATTCCTGGTTTGAAAAACCCGAATAAAAATTTCTTTGACTTCAATAGATATAAAAAATGAGATTTCGTATCTTGAACTGATAATTCAATATATAATTAGAAGTAGCTCTAAATTTCAAAACTGATAAGATATAGTCTAATAACAAAACTTATCGGTATAAAATAATAATCCAAAAATGAATTACTAAGATTATAAATACATAATAGATACTAATACCGATCAATAATTACTAATCTAGATCTAAAATGAAAATTTCAAACCCACTGTTATACTTGTTAGGAGATTCTGAATTTATTAAGACTTGGTTCCTAATTTAATTTATTGAACTTGAAAAATTTTATCACGTAAGTTAAAATACTAAAAATAATTAATCGTGTATACTTTAAACAAAAAAAAATTTATATATACAAACAATCTAGAATTTTTATAGGAACCTAAAAAATTCTATTTTGATAAAACTCTTACATAATGGTTATAAATATACGTTTATAAATTAATATCGGTTAAAATATTTTAGTTAACTATTAATCAAACAATAAAAAAAAATGAAACAGACCTGCTAAATTGGAATCACGTGAATAGGAAATCACGTACACAGCAGGGGAGATGAAATTTTTCAGTTTTCAAGGCTGTTTTATCCAAATTTAAGCTCCAATATTCAACATGAAAATGACATAATCTCCAACCAAAACACTCCATGCTAGGAATTTCGACTCAAATATGCAACCAAAACAGCTCCAAATGGTCTTGAAATACTCGATCAAAACAGCTGCAGCAGGAGGATTCAAACAGAACTGTAACACCATTCACACGAATTTAACTTGATTTGAGAAAATTTTAGGCTTGGTTTGAGTTGATATTTTTTATTAATGAGCACCAATAAGAGGCCTCTAAATGGAAACTTCAAGTACCAAAAATTAGTTAACAAATAGCATAAGAAATCAGTCCAAAAAGTCTAGAAAAATGCAACATAGATAAGAATTTTCTGCACCCCTGTTTTAGCACGAATTTCGACTGCGTTTTGATCCAATTTCTAAGCAAGTTGAGCCCTTAATTTACACGTATAAATAACATTAATTAACTAGTAAACAAATACAATTAATGCCCCTCAAAAATCAGCCACAAATTTGTTAAAATAAGAGAAAAAATTCAACATCCAATGCAGCAAAATTCATATCCGAATTTCCCAGCTGCAATTTGCATGTTTTTCAAGCCCAAAACACCCTCTTTAGCTTGCTTAAATTTAGCCCAATCTTAATACATATATATAGCCTTAAGTTAGATACCAAATTAGCTCATAATCCCCACAAAAACAAGTTGAAATCCTAGCTACAAAAGGAAGTACGAATCAGCCACTTTCCTTCACCACTTTCTCCATTTAGATAACCTTTAAGAAGCTCTAAAACAAATATAACACTTGTCTTACTTCCTATATCCTATCTAAGCATCAACCACATCCAAAAACATCTATTTTCTCTTTCAAACAACATAAAAAACCAAGTTAGATAGCTATTGGTTTGTCATAACACCAAGCTAGAACTCAAGCTTAATAAGGTAAGAAAATTTAGTTAAAGTAGTTAACTTATAACTTAGCAAGAAAATCACTAATCAACCTTTGATATAGGTTTGATTATTGCTAAGGAAGAGAGTTGGGAATCTTTTTCCATTTCAAGCCAAGGTAATTTCTAAACTATCAATACATGCTTATTATATTTATGTGTAGACATTAGGATGAAATGTGTAGCATTGGAGAGAGGTTATGTGGTTGGGAGAAATGGTTATTCTATTGAGGAATTCAAGTAGATGGATTGCTGTTGTGTTAGAAATGCTTAAATGTTGTTGGTTAAGAAGAACGTCAACTTAGAAATGTTATAAGTTTAGTAATAGTAAATTCGGATCTAGGAAGAAATGAGCTAAAACCATGCTTAAATTTCATCTAAACTAGTTTAAATTCATGTCTAATGCTTCTAAGACCTTATACGAACATAAAACTTGATAAAACATGCTTTAAAAGCATGATTATGAGCTTTACATTTCAATAAAAATATCATGAACAATTCATAGAAAGTACACATATTGATAATTTTACAAGTTATATATAAGCTAAGGAAATAAATAAAAATTTAGATGATGAAATGAGATCCTTAAAATAATACAAATTCTAACTAAAGAGAGCAGATAAAGTTGACGGGCAAAATAAAATAAATAAAAGACTACTACTTACAAGGACATTAAACAATGTAAGACTTGAATGGAAAAATTAATAGAAAATTTTAGTTAAGCTTATCTTAGATATAGAACGAATAATATTTAAATCAAAAGAAATTCAATGGAACTAAATGATAAATATCCTTTTTTATAAGAATACATACCTTAGGAAATTGATATAAGCAGTAGGAATAATATCAAATACCGACTTAGGACACTTAGACACTCATAGGAATTTAATATTCTATTCATAAGTATTATTGATGAATATTTTCATCTCAATACGCAATTTTGATAATGTTGAGGACTTCCGATCGATTACTACGATTGATCAATATGAGCAGGTGAGTAACTTAGAGTTATTACATTGTGTTGTAGTTTAGCTGCATTATAATATAAGAATAATAATAATGAACTCGTGTGTATATGGGTTATGGGTATTGCCTACTGTATGGAATTACTTGATTGCCAAACAATACTGAATAAAAGTGATAATGGAATGCTTGTGAATTTGTTAAGTGCATGGCATATTAATTGTTTGTGTGAAGTCTGAGTACCTTTAACTTGACTAATAAATATTGGTATTATAAATAAAATAGACATGCATTTCATAAATTGCATATATTGCATTATAATTATGTGATAGCCTACTACGTGTTAGAATTTGGTTCTTTGGTAATACTTGATTTTTCTAAGCAAGAGACTAGTAGTTCTACTCAAGATTATCTTTGTTCTGTCGGTTCCATGGGAACTAACTGGTAATAAAGGATGCCGCCCATGGTATCGCTGTGATATGTCTAATACTTAGTGGAGTTTCTAACGCTCAAAACAGGAAATGAGTGCTTTAAACAACATTAATATACAGAGATAATTATTGAGAGGATTGTGGCTTTCCTGTGTGCTTAGTTTCTCTTGGATAGGTGATTCATAGATCAGCTTTCCTTCAATCCGATGAGAGGGCGTAAATCTCCATCCTGTTTGGATTCCGGATTATCCAAGCTTGTAATTGTTCGTGTGTTTGAATGTTGCATTACGTTTGATTGATAATAACTTGCTTGTTGTGTGATGAGTTCTGGTTATTCATTGAGCCCGTGGTTTATGCTCACACTCCTATAGTCCTTATAAGATAACACTAAAGCCTTGGCTGGTTGCCTCTAGGAGCTTAGAGCCAGTATGTTTCTCAAGCTGGAAGAGTCTTGGAAACAGGAGAATAGTTTTACTACTTATATGTTTTAATTGATGTTAGAACATCAATTTTATTATCTGAGAAATTAGATAAGTTTCATGGTTTGTAATAGTTATTATTCAGACAGTAAGATTTATTTATGGTATTGTGATTTTATTTGCTTTTCATTTCTTATCATGCAACCAAAAAGATCTTGTTTTGTTGCACTTATGTCATTTTCCAAAGTAGATCTAGTAATAATATGTGTATGTGATACTGTATGGGTTATTAAGTTGTGTCATAATATATGTATTACTACTAGGGTACTCTTGGGGCATGTGTGCATCATGACTGTAATGAAGCCCGCATCTCCTCTGAGCATGAATTTTTGAATGATACGGCCCAGATCAAGACCATGAAGTGGGGGTATGATCTCTCGAATCATATTTTTCTAGTGCAACTCTGTTTTATATTTTGATCATAACTTTTTCATCTAGATTTGGATTAAGGTGATTCAAAATGCTACGGAAATATTAAAAAAATATATAACTTTTATTTTTTAAGTTTTAGGAGATTCTAAAACAATCAATTTAAAAAGTATAATTGTTTTTTAGACTGCAACATATTCAAATCAACTTGAACAATGCTTTTAGTAGTTACGTATAGTATTTTATAGTATCTTGAAGATCCATAGACTAAGGATATAAAATGAGCTTGATCTAATATAAATTTACTTAAATTAACTAAAGTCTTAATAGACATATAGTAATGACTTAGAGAGGTAATTGAAAATGATTTAGTAACTAGATTAAATGACTAATTATCATCAACTTAGCTAAGATTAAGTTAACATAGACTCAAGTTGATATGGCCTTAGATATAAAATGAATTAGATCTACTAAGTTTAACCAACTTAGTTAAGTTCGGATATGTTTATATTAATGTAACTTGAAATGGGGAGTAAATCAATAGACTTAACAATTCATTAGATTTAACCTAAGTTCTTAAGTATAAAATTCTAGTTAAATAAAATGTAATTACATGTGTTATGTTATTAAATGTAATTGTTATATCTTGAATGTGATTTGTTGAATATGTTTTTGTACATATACATGTAGGTATACAATATTAAGTATAGAAGTATGTATAAGTTTTGTAAAACTAAGTTGAGGAATGGTAAGTAAGATTAAACTAATAAAATAGACTTAATGGTTATAAATGACCTAAACTGAAAAATTAGTTCTAAAGTGAACTTGATTAAAAAGATCTAAGCTAGACATAGTTGGATTAGATTAAGATCTTATAGAATATATTACAATGTCTTAGTGGAATAGTTGAATATGACTTAGTAATAAAATTGAAATTAATGTGGACTTTGTATATGATTCAATAATTGGATTAAGTGGTTGAGCCTAATCAACTTAATTAAGCTAAGCTAAAATAGAATTTTTTTTTACCGTTAAAATAGACTTAACTTGAGAATAACTTAAATATAATTGTAATATGTTAGCCTTAAATAATAAAAGGATATGTTGTTTCTAATATATATTTGCTAAAAACGAGTTTAAATACTAAAGTTCGATACAATATATACTAAGAAAAGTAATGGATTTCTTTTCATAGGATGAACAAAATAATCTTTGGAATTTCTCTAAAGGTTTTTATGGCTTGACTAGGATGACGGGTGAGTAACATTGACCTTATCACCTTGCTTGTTCTGGTAATGTTGTTGCACATGTATTGTTATAATTATAACTAATTATGTGTGGGGATCAAGTACTCGTTTGCTGTTTGGTGATTGATTTGATTGTTAAATTATTAAAATAAAAGTGATCATATTCCGTTTGTAAAATTGAGTTGCTGTTGATAGTGAGTGTTTATTAATTGTATGGTCACTTTAATAAATGGTCTTAATGCTATCCGGTTACTTAATTAAATAATCATGCATGGCACAATTGCATACAATGCATTTCTTTTGGGTAACCATATTACATATTAGCATTCCAGTTCTCTGGCTACTGTTGGTTTTTCTAGATGAAGTATTCCTAGTTCTATGCAAAGTTTCCATTGTTCTGTCGACTCCACAGGAACTAAGTAGGCATCGAAAGACATTGTCTGTGGTGTTGCTTGAAATGGCTAATACTTAGTAGAGTTTCTGAGTCTTAAGGTGAAGTTGAGGTTATATTAATTATGTATATAAATAATAAACAAGTTTGAAAGGAAGTTTTCCTTCCTTAGTTCTTTCTAAGGTGAAGTTGAGGTTATGTTACTAATATATATATATATATATACATATATATAATGAGTTAAAAAGAACTTCTCCTTCCTTTGCTCTTAGTCTCTCTTAGGTATGGATTACTAGTACTAGTTCCTTCAACCTCCAAAAGAGGGCATAAATCTCCATAGGTTTAAATTCCAATTATGCAAACTATGTATATCATATAGATGAGTGATGCATTTTATATGTTTGTTGAAAACACTTGATTGACATTTGTCTTATGTGTGGTTTGGTCTCGTTATTCACTGAGCTATGGTTTAGCTCATACCTCTATAGTTTTGTGCAGGAGTAATTCAAGCCAAGAATGGCCTAGGATTGTGTGAAGAGGGAGTTCACATTCAGTGAGTCGTTGAAGATAAGAAGATGGACTTAGAATATAATTTATATATTTAGTATTTAAGTTGAAGAATTTGTTATGTATAAGATAAAATTAGAAATTCGATTAATTGTATATGGTTTGAAACTTTATAATATGTATGATATCTATCCTATTTTACGGTTTGGTGAAGGATACCGATTCTCTGCAGTTTTGGTGGACTTTGAGAATTCGTATATCCTTAGTTATCAAATTATTTTTATACATTTAAAACTTATGTAGTAAATTATATGCAAAGTTTTATAATCTCTGATTCACAAGACGATTCTCATATCATGGACGCATATATGATATGATAATTTCAGGTTAATCCTAGGCCCTATTTAGGGTCATGACGTGTGTCATCGAAGTTTGCACGATTGATACATTTAACTCGTGCACTGGTCATCATGTGCTTGTCCTAGAACTCCATGTTGATAAATTCTTAAATTTTGGGGGCTAATATGATCTATACATGACTTGTGCATTTGGTCATGTTCTCATAGGTTATGTCTTGTTTTCAATTTCAGAAACATTTTTTCAACCCTTCATACCAATATTCATCACTCGAACTCCATATTAAACACATATGTATACATTTCTAATGGTTACAACATTCAAAAGATTAAATTTATATCAAAACTAAATTACCTTTTTGTAGTTTTTCAATCTTTCCTTTTTCTACAATTCCTTTAACTCTCTTTTTTTTGGGATTTCTCCAGATATCTCTCCAAAATTTGTTGTCTTTATTATGAAAAGCCACTGTTAACACCAAACGCCAAGACTTGGTCATCTATGTGTTTATCTTATAAAAAACAACAAGAAAGCAAAAGGATAAAATCACTTACTGTAGAATTGCATTTAGGATTCCTCAAAGGTTGTAAAGAATGGTTATGAGGAAGGGGGTGGAATTTCTATAACATGACACAAGGAGAAAAAAAGAGGCAATTACTTCTTAGAGGTTTAAATACGTGTTTTCCCAGCCAACATATCTTTTAAATTTTATGGTGGGACAAGATTGCCCTTCTCTAGTAATTAAAACTATAATTTTGTCCCTCTTTATAGATATATTGGTGTAGGACATTTTGTTGATTTTAATAAGGAATTTGATTGCATCTTTGCGGAAATTTGATTCAATTCCACTGTTGTTACTAAAAATTTACAAAAATTGTATCATAATATATAATGTATATTATTTCTTTAATCCAAGATTTTTTTTATGAAAGATGATACTTTAATATATAAATGAATCAATGATTCCAGTGAACAATTATAAATATAAAATAAGTTTGTTATTATATATCTGATATCATTTCCTTCTAATTCATTCGTGTATACAAAGATATTAGGAAAGACAATAGGATTATTGGTTGACTGACGAGTCTAACCTAGTGAAATAGTTGAAGATTTAAAGGTTTGTATATATATAGATATATGAAATGTTAAAATCGTTGTATAAAATTTTAGCAATTTTTTTTTGTTATAAACATAAAGTTTGATGTATATTATCTTTAATCAAACTTTTATTTGCTAAATTTATTATCTCATCTATATTTGCATTATTTGACCAATAATTATGGAATGGCTCGTAATATGATTCTATATTAAAGGGCCATCTCATAATTCCTGTATTTCTTTTATTCGTAATATATAAGATGGTTTATTTAACGTAATTGAATAGGTTTTACTCTTTTGTAGTTGCTACACACCATATTAAACCTTAGTCACAACAAATATTGAAAAAAGTGAAAAAGGAAGCCCCTTTTGCAATCAAGCCAAGGGTAAGGGATTTCTGCCCATATTGTCATTGTTCATAATTTCGTGCTTCTATGATACAGTGAGTTTTAATTTGCGTCCTCTTGGTAAACTAAGAAAATGCATCAAATTTAAAGGCTTTTGTTGATAATATTGAGGGTTTGAGCGAATCTATGTAAGGGTAGTAACTTCTTATTACTAAGAAAATGCATGGAATTTAGAGGTTTTTGTAATTATAATTTTTTAAAGAATTGCTATTACTCTCAAGAGCTTGTTGTGATAATTCTTCATAAGGAATAAGGGTGCAACGAGATTGCTATTGTGGCTGAGTGAACAAATACTTTGGGGTAAACAATATTAAAGTTGAATAGTTTGATATTTCTTAGTACCTGAACGATTGAGTAGGATTGGAATAGTATAATATCAAGATTTCTTATTGAGAAACTGGTAAGAGTTGAAGAAAGAAATTGAGATTTTATTGGAAATAATGATAATTACATGATGGAAGAGTAAATCATTGTGTAGATTTTGAAATCTTAGTGTTCTTTATTTACCCAAATGATTCAATTGATATCGAGTAAATTCTTAGGACTTTAATATGGAGTTAAATGATTGATGTAATGTCCGTGTTGAAATTGACATAAGTTAAGTTTTAGAAGATGTACGAGTGATGAATTTGATGTTTAAAAATGAAAATAGGATATTTTGTTTTCATAATGTTGGAATAACCTTCATTTAGGTGAACACAAGTTGTGCTCAAATTTGTTTTAAGTTTTTATTTGAACACGAGTTGAACACTAGTTGTGTTCAAACTCGTATTACATTGTGTTAAGCTTATGTGTCAAATACAACCTAAATACAAGTCATGTTTGAACTTATGTTGAAATGATCCAAATTTAAATTCATTTAAATTTTCATGTATATGTCTATTTATCTTAATTATTGAATTAAATGAGCATGATGATTTATGATAGTGTGTTTGGTAATAGTCTAAATGTGTTTAAGTTAGTGTAAATTAAACACTTCATGTGTTATTTTGCATATGTAATGAAATTAATATCCTTGTTTTATATATATTAATGTGCGTGTAGTATAATTAATAATTGTGTCTTTTATACATTAATATGTTAAGTTAAGTTTAGATCTATAAAATCAACTTTGGTTTGATTAAGATTAGTTAATAGAAATTTCCCTTAGTTAAGTCAATAATTATGCCTTAATGAACCCCAAATGAGACTCAAATAAACCTCAAATGCAAACTAAAGTTATATATGCCTTACAAGTCAATTTTTAGATAAGTTTTAAGACCCAAATTAGCTCAATTAGACATCCTTTTGAGCAGTCCTTTCTTTTATACGAATTTTCCTTTTTCTTTCTTTCTTTCTCTTCTTTCTTCACTTCAAATTCCAAGCCTAAACCCAAGACAACATCAAGCTTTGAGAATCAAAATTCTCTCCAAGACAAGGCATATACATGTGAGTTGATTTAAGTATAACTTTTGTTTTGTTTTCATTTCTTGTAGTGGCTATGTGAAATCTTGGATAGGATGAGTTAAATGCTATCTAAATTGCTTGTTCATGCTTTAAAATTAGCTTGGATTGTGTTTTGTTAGTGTGTGAGTTTGTTTATGTGTTGTGGTAGTAAATATATTGTTGGGAAGAAATAAAAATAGTTTGAGTAGTTAAGTTGAGGATGAGTGGGAATGAGATTTGAAGTAATTAAATGTGTTGATTTAAGGTTTTGAGTTGCTAGGATGAGTAGTGTAGATAGGAGTGAGTATATGAAGTTAAAAATGAAATTGAAGAAGATTTAAAAGTGTTATAAGTTAGAAAGTTGTAAAGTGAAAAAACAAGAGAAGTGAGTTCTGTCGAATAGGTCTGTTTTAAACGTACGCCGGCATCTGGGATTTCAACGCCGCCGGCGTAGAGGCAGCGTTGGAACCAAACAGAAGTAAATTATTTTAACGCCGCTTTTGAACATCACCGGCTTTTACAAGAAATTTTGCCAGCGTTTGTTCTTCAAAACGTACGCCGCAATTTGAGAGTTTAAGCCGCCCGTATGGGGCGGTGTTGAAGTGGAACAGAACCAAATATTTAAACGCCGGAATGAAATGCTGTCGGCGTAAACTACCTATGCTGCCAGGCGTTCAATCAAATTTTGCAAGCGTTGGAAGACAGCATATCCCTGAGTTTTTCAAATTTAAACTTCTTCAATTTTCAATCTTTACTTCATATATGATTCCCTATTGAATATATGAGCTAGATAAACATGTTTTATGCATGAATTTAATATTAAAACTCTATGCAAAGCTTAATGAATTTCCTTGTATACGTGATCTAGGATTGTGATATATATATATACTTGTGAATGTGAAATCCATATTATTTATTGACTATTTTATTATTCCTATTTCAGTTAAGGGTTCTTCGGTTAGTTCATCACCGAGAGACTATAGTGATATACTATGGGTTCAGGTACGCAATAGCTTGTTTGATGTTTGTTAGGATTAGGCATTCCTAATTTGATTTAAATTGATTCGGCTTAACATTTGAATGAATTGGATGTCTATTACGCTGTTTAATCTGGTCCGAGGAGCAGCAAACCTGTCATGATGCAATGACATGTTAGTTAGGCGCTTAACCAAGTCATGATGCGATGACTTTACCATGATGCAATGGTACGCTATGATGCAATAGCGATTCTTTTTGGTTAAATGGGTAGCCGATAGGGGGAATAGTATCTGAGTAACGTTTGCTTAAACTTAGGGGGAAATACCATGATTTAGTTCAAAGTTTATGGGAACTTGTGAACTAGGCTATGTTATGGACTGAGTTTAAGTAGAGTCGGGCAACGGCTTTTGAAACCTAAATGAAGTTATTATCTTTATGAAATAGATATAGGAGATATAAGTATTCGGACTGCTTATATCAATCCCCTGAGCAGCTGTGTTACTCAATATCCTCGAATGCCCAAAGCATGATTTCGGGGTTTGAATACCCCCCTGTTGTTTCGCGAAAGAAAATTTAATAAAGATAATCACTTGTCTACTGATGCATTTCATTGGATTTACACTGGCTTGATAACTTGTTCTTGCATTTGTTATTGTGTACTGGGCCTTTGGCTCACTTTTGCTGCTTTGCAGGTTCTGGAGAGGATTTCTATGATGATTGGGGTATGGGTCCGACTTTGAGAGATTCATGGATGTGTGGGACGAATATACTCAAACACCCTGGACTTTTGGAAGAATTTTTGCTAAAGGAAAAGTTATATAGAAGGCTTGATAGATAAGCCTAACTTGTAAAGACCTTAAGATTCCCTGGGATTATTTTTGCTTTAAGAAAACTTGTAATTTGTAGTGTCCTGTATTGACACTAAACAGTGTATATATGATGTAAATATATGTATAGATTGCTTTTGTTAGCAATCTTGTTTTATTAAAAGTTCTTTATAAAGTTTTAGTAGTTTTGATCACACAAATTTCATAAACTGTTAGTTTTAGGACAACCTTACATATAATGTGAAAACGTTATATGTGGTTGAGGACTCCGTACTCAAAATCTCGGGATTTAGAGGGTCGGGTCTTTACATATGTTATGTCATGTTAGATTTTTATTTTGAACATGACCTTACACACAAGTCATGTTCAAACTCAAACAATTTGTCATGTTAACTTTATGTTCTGAACACGACTTTAAATACAAGCCATGTACAGACTCGTGTTCTGAACACAGCCTCATAAACAAGTCATTTTGTACAACTTTTCCAAAATCACATTTTTTCTTCTGAAAAACACTTAAACTCGACTCTTTTCTTTATGGTTTAACATTCTAAAACTTAGACATTATTAAATTATTACTTAAAATATCATTTTAAATTAAAACGTTACTACTCTTTTACACCATAAAAAAAGTGTGAATTTTAGGTAAGTTTGGAAATATAAACTATTATAAATACTTTATATATGTTATAACTCAACTTTTGAGAGTTCCAGAGATTTGAGTTCATAAAGGGTCTACTTTCCTAAAATATGTGCATGTTGCCTGCTGGTTGCGCTTACTAAGATAGAATCTTAAACTAATTAATTTAGTTTCTAGCTATAATAATAATTGTTTCTTGTGCGTCGATGGCGGCTGTAGTAGGTGATAAGTAGAGAATCGACTAGGATGGATTTCATAAAACTTGGAGCCCGATACCCCGTACCTACAGGATTTTTGTTCACGAACCTAAATCTATCTAATAGACCTTTTAAGGTACTTGAATTCAATAGTCCTAATAATCTTTCAACTACAATTATTTTATGTTTAAATTTATTAAAAAAATTCTCATAATATGCATGCCCATCATTTTCTTCCATTTACTCATGGAAAAATTTAATTCCATTAATATTTCTATATAGAATAAATTCTTCAAATTTTATTTTCATTGGCTTAACATTACAATAAGTCACTAAGATTGATTAAATCTACCAATTTAAAAATGACTATACCATTTATTAAATTGAACTAAAAATTTGAAAAAAATATGTTATTTATTAAATTGAATTGATACCTAAAATTTATAAACTTAAAAATTAGTTTGACTTTTGATTTTATAATTGAAGTGATTTAATAAAGTTTTTCTCTAGACAGGGGTTCCCTATAAAACTTGCCTAGTTGCATCCCTAGTAGTGAGTACCTATGCTATCATTGCAACATGTTAATGATCCTTGTGTGTCATTGTCTCGAATAAAGTTGCACTTGAAAATGATGTGGGTAGATCTAAATGGTTCTGATATCGTGGATGTTGAGGAGCTTCCAATATCTAATATAATGTATTGTTACCTATGTGTGATTTGGAATACTCTGATATTCCTTTGATATTTGCTATATTAAATAAATTAGATAGTTAAATAGAGGTTTGTTGCATTTATGATACGTAATTACGTGTGAATTTGTGAGCACATGTGTGTGTTGGTATATCATACGGGCTTCCAACTTATTCTTTTCTCTTTTTTAGGTACATGTGATTTGGTATTGGTTATAAAGTGAAGTGTACAATCATCTATAGAATATTGGGGCAATGCTAGAATTCATAAATCTTAAGGGGATTTATGTCTAGGTACATTAGTATGTAACGTAGAGTATTTAAGAATCTTGGTTGCTATTGCTTAGTAAGTTCTTAATTAAGCCTTGATCCTTCTAAATTGTTTAGTCATATATCTAAGCATGTGTAGCAATTAGTGAATTCAATGAGCCACATATTGTTAAATTATTATATTCGATATTTAGATGTATCTTGAGTGTTGGAGAAAACTTGATTTGTCTTTCACAAAAATAAGTAATACTATACATGTGTTTGAATTTATATTCAATTATTCATTATATTATGGTAGTCTGAATCTTGTAGGTCCATATTTAATATGAAACATGTGGTAGGATGTAAATGCCCAAAGACTAGGGCATTACAGCAAGTGTTGACGACTCTTTCAGTGCTCCTTTTTTAGATTTGATGTTTGGTTGCAAATATGATGAATTTATATCTCCAGCATCGAATAATATGTATTTAAAATGTGGAATTTTGGGTAATGCGAGGAAATTGTTTGATAAAATCCTAAGAGAAACAATTACTTGAACGTATATAGTGGATATTCTAAGATCAATTTAAGTGGTTGTGATGATGATTAGAGATTTTTTGAAATAGTGGATGTTTTAATGATAGTGGTAGTGGTCTGATTCCTTAAACGATGTTAAGTATTAACTGATTATGAGGTTTCTAGCCATTTTTCTTTTATTTTTCCTTTACTTTGTTATATATATGAACAATAATTGTGTAAATTTCTTTATGGATTTTAAGGTTTGTCAAGTAAATTAAATATGATTTGAATTATTTTATTGACCTTTAGCACTTTGTGGTTGGTTAATAATTAATATGCCAAGTAGGGTGTAAATGAAAAGTGCCAATTTGATTTTTTCTTAGTTTCATTCGGACGTCCATTTAAACTTTGGTTTTGTCAAATTAATGTTGTAACCTACATGTTAGGATGTGATTGGTTGAAATATCTACATTAGATAATGAACATGAAATGTAAAGGTAGTCGAAGGAGTCAATTACTAGATGAAAGTTTTATAAATGAATATAATTACCTTTAATAATAATAAAAGGAGGTCGAGCAGCTCAAGGGTGTCTAGGATATAAAATGATACCCATACATACACTCTATGATATTGTATCAAAAACTTATCTTATATGCTATATAACTCACAAGATACTTTGTGAGATCTATAATTTTTTTTTCATTCTTTTTAGCCGAAACTATGTAAGGTTTGAGAAGACAAAAAAAAAAAAGAAAAACACACACACACACACAAAAAAAAAAATTTCATTCTTTTTCAAATTTCAAGTTTATTATAATATATATTTTATATAATATGTAAAACTACATTAATTTTATATATTTATGAAATAAGTTTAAAAATATATTTTTTTAATATTATAAGTTCTATAATATGAAGAATTTGTTTATAAGTTAAAGTAGATTTATGTAATAAATATCTGTAGAATCTGATTATGTGATTTTAATAAAATTGTAAAACATTTAGCAAATTAGAAAATAAAAAACTTTAGAGGCACTTTTCCTTATAACTTAGAATTTCAAGTACAAACAATTGAAGTTCAAATAAAATTATAAGTATTTTCATAAAAAATAGTATAAACTTTTCTAAATAAAAACTTTTAAAAGGCTGCTTACAAATGATAATCTCAAAAAGAGTGATTATAAAATCAAAATAGAGAACTATAGTTTATTTATTATCAATTTAGCTATTTTATAATTTTTAATAGAGTAAATACTTCAGGAAAAGTACATGGTGCCTATAACTTGTATCTTATGTGTAGAAGAATACATATTTTAAGGTGGGTAGGGACCATGTCACATGAGATTTTAGAAAAACTATACCCCTATCTTATCTTATAACAATTAATATTCACCTAGATCCTACTTAGTCGAGCAAGATATATATGAGTACCCAGTACAATAGAATTACCCGATTATCCTAGATAAAGATTACCATGATGTGATGATAATAATGTCTAACCATATTTGAGAACAAACCAATAAAATATGATCTAGTATTGTTTATAAATTGTTGTAAATGCTAAAGTTATTTGGCAATAAAATATTTGCAACAGTTATACGTAGTTTGTAACACCCAAATGTGTTATGTAGTTAAATTATTTAATAGCCAGACCTTTTTATAGTTCGTCGTTACTTTTAAGGGTCAATGTTATATAATATTTTAACATTGAAATTGATTAATTTAGTATCTATAATAACTTTTTATACATGGCAAAGGTACCTCCGTTGAGTTTTTTATGCTTTAAATTAATTAATTTTAAAGTTTTTTTAAATACAAAACTGATCAATTTTAAAGTTTAAATACTAAATTGATCCATTTTAAATTTAGGTACAATTTACACCATTATTCCTTATTTTTATTTATTTAGTAATATTTTTATAATTACACTTACCCGTCTCACTTAAAAAAATTATGGTATTGAAATAAAAAAGAAAATTTTAATACTAGTATGAAGAAGAAAAGAAAGTTAAGCATTTCTACGGTCAAAGTCTTATCTTAGTACAACTGTGTTATATAAAGTTATTAATATGTTAAACTTTAAAAAAAAATGAGGTACGGAAAATTAAAAAATTGGACTCTAACATAAATATATAATATACATTACTCATATTATCATTAAAATAAAATTTCTATATTCTTACATATTGAAAAAATTATATTGGAATGAATCAACCATAGAATAAATGTTTTTAGTAATAAAAAAAAATAATATAACGCATTTGAAATATTACGATTTAAGTTGTTTGAGTGAAGCCGCATTTAGGTTAGCCTATCTCAAAAATTCAAACGGTATTATTATGCATAAGAACACATTTTATTTGTATTATTTTTGGTTGATATCTATCTATCTATCTTCCATCTATATTATTAAAGCTAAAGAGAGCTTGGTATCTTTTATAATATTTTCATTAATAAACATTTGAGATCAAATAAATCTTTTATTTTCATTTAAACTAATAGGTAAAATTTTAAAGTCTGTGTACCTTTAAGTAACTTAAGTCTTGGTATTACTTTTAGTTCTCCAAATTGCCCAATATCCAAAACCATATATGTATTGTTAGGGCTTTTTTGTAATCTCACTATATTTGTCAGTTTTTTTGTTTTTTCCAATGTTACCATATTGCTCCTGTACTTCCTTGCTAGTCTCTCTTTTCAATAAATGGTAACCGTCCCCTCTTCTGTGAATTTTATAACTTTTAACTATGGCATATTTTCCATTATAAAGCCAAAGAAAGCTTGGTGTCTTTTATAATATATTTTAGTAATAACTCTTTGAGATTAAATAAATCTTTTATTTTCATTAAAACTAATAGGTAAAATTTTAAAAGTATGTATACCTTTAAGTAAATTAGGTCTTGCCCAATATTCAAAACCATTTCTATTATACTGTTAGGGCTTTTTTGTAATCTCATTATATTTTTCAGTTTTTTTGTCTTTTCAATGTTATTCAAGTTACTCCTCCACTTCTTATCTCTCTTTTCAATAAATTGTAACTGTTCCTCTTTTTGTGAATTTTAAAACTTTTAAATATGGCATATTTTCCATTCAAAGCCAATGAGAACTTGATGTCTTTTATTTTCACTAATAACCCTTTGAGATTGAATAAAACTTTTATTTTCACTTAAACTAATAGGTAAAATTTAAAAAGTTTGTGTACCTTTAACTAACTTTGGTCTTGGTATTACTTTTAGTCCTCTGAATTGCCCAAAATCCAAAGCCATTTTTATACTGTACCCCTTTAGGGCTTTTTTGTAATCTCACTACATTTGTCAGTTTTTTGTTGTTTCTTTTCAGAGTTACTCAGGTTGGTCCTCCACTTCCTTGGTTGCCTGTCTTTGCAATAAACTGTAACTGTTCCTCTTTTGTGAATTTTAGAACTTTTAATTGTGGCATATTTTCCGATTCGTCCCAGTTACGGTGGCAGTTTGTTTTTTGCTCTCATTTCTTGAAGAATTAGCTGCAATAAGAGAAATCAGTGTGTAATTTCATAGCTTAAATAAAGCCTTTGGAGATTTGTTTTATCACACAAAAATATAGATACTCAAGAGCATTTGATGGTTAAATTTAATGTTTCAAGTCATTTTTAATTATAATTATCATCCTGTTTTGTTTTATCTTTTCTTTTTCCTGTTTTATGACTTATCTCTTTTGTTAAGCTTCTGTAGATGATGAAGAAATAACAGTGAGCAAAGTGTTTGACTATTAGTGATATATTTAAATTTCTAGAGAGAGATTGGAAGAAAGTAAGTATATAAGTTGTTATTACGGTGCAAGGTTAGTTTTTTTAATTCATTTTATGAACAATTTTGTGCTGTATCGTTTATCATTCGTAAAACCTATCGAGAAAGAATAAAATATTAATATATTTAAAATTAATTACGAAAATGTCATAAAAAAAAAATTGCTCCTGATTTTAGACAACATGACCTCGTCTCTTGAAGAGACGAGATCATAAGTACCTGACCCGTCGTCTCAGAGACGAGGTCTCATTCTGTATGACCTCACCTCTCGAAAAGACGAGGTTGGACCACATGTGACCTCGTCTCTTGAAGAGACGAGGTCAGCGGACTATAATCTCCGCGCGTCTTCTTCTTCCTCATTTCTTCCTTATGCTCGCCGAACCCAAATCGCAAATTACGATTTTCTTTCGATTGTTGCGGCCGAAATCCACAAAACGACCCGTAGTTTTCCTCATTTGGCTGATTTAATTGCTCCGAAGTTGATTGTATTGCTATTTGGTGAGTAAGAAAATCGAAAGCGGGAGATTTTGTGCGAAACCACCGACGGCGAAAGTTGAGGTTGGATTTTCGCGTATTTTCGTATTTTTTTCAATCATTCGTGTTGTATTGTTGAATGTCGATTGTAT
Source organism: Combretum micranthum (assembly GCA_024138025.1). Lineage (NCBI taxonomy): Eukaryota > Viridiplantae > Streptophyta > Magnoliopsida > Myrtales > Combretaceae > Combretum > Combretum micranthum. The sequence goes on along the minus strand of JAMXBD010000666.1, from coordinate 72,006 downwards.
GTGTTGTTAGAATATTTTTGTAGCATGATTCTAACGCCGACGTTTTTTTTTTTTTTTCCTATTGTATGTTGTATAGATATGTATATGTATAATATTTGCTTTGAAAAAAATCATGTCCTAAGTTGTTGTTGGATAATTATTTTAGGAATTTGATTATGGGAAAAAAAAAAGAAAATAACTTCAATTATCGTTAACGGGTGTATTTAGTACTTTAGCCTTGGTATGACGATTTGGTATGGCATGAAAATATGCGATGAAAAAGCTAATATTTGTAAGAAAGCAGAATAGATTAGAAAATTAAATTTCAACTTTGAAAGTGGAGGTGCAGTTTAAGAATTATGTTAAATATTACGAAGAATGCAATTCAATAGTGTGATTTTGTAAATTTGATGCGTGGAAGCTAATTTTGATGAGATGGCAGGATTTGTGAGGAAATAGATAAGGCGGAGTTTATACTGTACGCTCATGGTAATATTGTGCAAGGGGATGATGGTTTGGTTATGATAAGCGGCCTGTTGCTATGGTTAGCCAAACCCTATCCCATTCCATCAGTACAGTGCTGCTACTGGACATGAGGATGCTGCAGTTACAGAGATTGTTCCATCTACACAACATCCTCATCTGCATACCTCGTTACTTAGGACGTACGTGAGGCGGGGTAAAGACCGAGGACGAGGAGGAGGGACACACATTAGCAGCAATAGTAGAGGATAGATTTTTTTTTTTTTTTATTGTTGCATATAGATTCTTACTTTTTGATATTATTGTATGTATACTGTACTCATTTTCTCTTGTACATTTTAAGAGAACAATCAATCAGCATTTCATTTATATTATCTACTACGAGTCTACAAATTTTCATATTTTCATTATACTGTGCTGACAAACAATCACAATACCGCTGTGATCGAATGATTTGGATTGGGATTGAAAATGTGTCTTTAGGTGGAATAGTATTATAGCTGTGTTGTATTTGGTTAATGGCTCGTATAGCTATTTATATTTCTACTTGCAGGTTTTATATGTAATTTTTTGGGTTTCTCAAGTAATAAATTGAATTTTCTGGAGGAAGACCTGACCTCGTCTCTTCAAGACGACATGCGGTCCAAGTCTCTTCGAGAGACGAGGTCATTACAGAATGAGACCTCGTCTCTCAAAGAGACGAAGTCAGGCACTTATGACCTCGTCTCTTCAAGAGACGAAGCCATGTTGCCTAAAGTAGGGAATAATTTTTTTTCTAATGGTATTTTCGTAATTAATTTTAAAAATATTAATATTTTATTCCTTATCCCAAAATTATCCTATGCTATTCACGTAATGGTAAAAAATGATTTTTTTTTTTATAAAAATGTCAACTTATGTAATCAAATTGATTATTAAAATAACATCATTTTGCTTCCAATGCTATAATGGTGGTTACTTATGCTTTTTTTTGTACGAACTTTTCTACTGAAGGTTTTTTTTTTAATTTTTTTTTTATTTTCCAAAGACTTTTCCTTATAAACCTTGAGCAATTTTTGGAAAAAAAAAAACCTTGACCTTTGCATAGCATTGTTGAAGTTGTACTGCGCACCGCTTGCCCTTTAGCCCCTTTAAATGTAAGCATTTTCCATTTTTTTTTTTCATTTGTCACCAAATCCTATTTAATCATCGTGGATTAAGTGTGTCTATTTTTTTTTTTTATAGTGATGTTCTATTGTGATCAATAATCTCATTGTTGTATTAATTGAAAAATTTTATAGTTTCATATCTTTTCTTATGAAATCAATTCCATAAGTATTTTATAATCAATCCAATAATTAGATAAAAGTTGAAAGATAGACCATAAAAATTCCGTTTCAATAATGTTGATATGAAACTTTTTTTATATGATAACTTCTATAAATTTCGCTATAAAAATTCTCCTATAATTATTTTGTTACCAATACATTTTATAGTAAAACACAAACTATTTTATAATGGATTTTTGCACACCAATGGAACTTAATTTTTTTGTTGTATTTGGTCCTTTTCAAATAAAAATTAGGAAGTTGCCTTTTCTGAGGTATAGTGTAATATTAATTCATACTTTTTTCCTTTAAAAGCTTTTTATTCAGCATGTGTTGATTGTTACTTATGTATTTAATTTTGAACTACATTTGTGAGTAAGGGCTATCTAAAATCAAATACTAGAAAAAAAAAAAAAAAGAATTTCACCTTTCATGATAGCATTAATCTGATAGAGCAATATTATTTTTTATATGAATTTACCAATGGTATTATTAAATTTCTTCACTCGTATTTTTGAATTATTAGAATTTGATTTTGAATATATTGAAGTGTTTTGTATCTATTTTTACCATTGCTAATGCCAAAGATGTTTTTTTTTTTTTTTTCTTTTTTCATTTTCTTTACCCTGCTCTCTTTCTCTCTTTTATTATTTAATTAAACCAATAAAGACGACAATTTTACATTATTTTTAAAATGAAAAATCTAATGAAACCATTCCATCTTCTTAACAGGTTTTTAAATCCATCACAAGCTTGCGGAAGTTGATTCTCTATCCACATGGACCATGCTCAACTCAAGGTATATAAAGGTCATTCATTCCTTTTATGTGTTAGCTCCATCTCATACCTTTATGATATTGAATAAGAAAAATGATATAGGATTTAGATTTTCTATTTGATTTCTCGATGCAGTAGGATGAGATGGGACAACAATCAAATTGGAAATGGTAATTTCTTGGCAGATTTGGTTTTTTATGAAAAATGGTGTGTATGTAGAAAATGAAGCTGTCGAGTTCGAGTGTACCTTTGCAAATGTATAATAATGGACAAAAATTAATATTTTTTTATTTGGTGTCGTATATATATTGCAGTTTTTTATGCTTCTTTGTTTTTATATTTAAATATATAATCAAGGGTATATCGTCCTCAAATTTTTAACCAACTGGACAGTTGGTCTGGTTTTTAACTTTCCCCGAACCTTTTATCCTGTTTGCAATTTCCTCACACTTGGGCGTTCACAGTTCACTTCTCCATTAATGATACGAAATTTCTCTGCTGAAGACCAAGACCAAGACCAAGAGGGGTCGAAGGAATAATTAAAATGTGGCGGCGCAAGAGATAGAGAGAGAGAGAAGAAGGCGCCAACTTCAAGAAAAGCGATGCGGAGGACTCTGTTCTGCTTCTGCAGTCAGAACAACCGATCCTCTTTTTTACCATGTAATTTTTTGCTTCGTGGCGTCTCGGGATCGTACCATTCTTTAATCTCTCTTTATTTTCTCTCGTCTTCGATTGCAACCATACCATTTCCTATAACATTTTACAGCCAACCCCCACACATGCTTTTCTCGTTTATCAGCTGCTCTGCTTAGTAATCTTCGATAAGAACAAACAGGAAACTCGGTGCATCGCATGTTGTTGTATAAAGTTTATCCTATATACCTATAGAAATCATTCGGTTCATATATATTCGAAACAGGACCTCCCCAACACACATAAGGCTAAGGTGCCGTACCTTTGTTGTTTTTCATACAAACAGAAAACCCAGGGAAACAAGTTGTTGTTTTGGAAGTTGAAAACTCAAAACAAATACTGCTTCCTGTAAGTTCATATTTTATTCTCTCATGTTTGGATAGCCTTCCTTTGGTGCAATTCTAGTCTGAAAAAAGATGGAAAGTACTATTGTCTTCATCAAAAATTTCTTGTCTTTGTTTTTTTATGCTTTTCATCGAAAGTAATGTCATGATTAATAGAAAGCATTGTGATTTGAATTGCAGCGCGTTTACCTTAATTTCACCATTTGTTTATTTTTCCTGTTGGACAGATTTGCAATTTCATATACACACAGGTCTGATTGGATGATTGTGTATCTGTATCTGTAATTTGTTTTTTGTCATACCCTTTATCATAAATGTATTATATATGTTTGGTGAATTTACGAGTAAAATGTACTCTGTAAACATATGCTTGAACAAGATAAAATTTTGATGCTAAAATGAACAAAAAGACCCATATATTATTTTAGAAATTTTGTTCAATATGGATGGTGATATAGGTATGTTAAGGAATAAAAAGGTCATGGTATAGGAAATAATATTTATAAAATTTGAGTTCCAGACTATTGATCTGTTTCGCTTTGAACTCATGTTATGTAGGAGGACTGAAATGACAACAATTCTTCCTTCTGGAAATGGTAATTTGCATTGCAGGGTGACTCTTGCCAGGGGTCGGGGTTGTCGCCAGAATATACGGGTCTCGAGTTCAGCCTTCAAGAAATGCATACATAAAGACTTGTCATGGTATTGGCAAAAACTTAATTTTGTTGTTTTTAACTATGGGTAGAATAACCAATTTACATGGATGGTTTTCAATCAACTTACTATCATGATGAGATGTTATGTCACAGAAGAATTACAGATGTACTATTCTGGTCACTGAAGCACCTCTTTCCTATCTTTGTCAAAATCAGTCTCCAATTGGTGTTTTCTTGAGTTGAGTGGCAGTCTAAATTTGTCTTTTACGTGGTAAAATTCCAGGTCTAGTGCTGCATCTAAACTAGTCCAGATCAGAGATGCAGCCTTTTGGATTCTCCGATTCATGAAAGTAAGAAGGACAATAAAGCGACCATCATTTCATGTTTGGATGATGGTTCCACAAGATTTTTGATTTTGTTGTAATTGGAAGTGGAATTGCTGGGTTGCGCTACTGGAGGTGGCAAAACATGGAACTGTCGCTGTCATTACCAAGGCAGAGCCTCATGAAAGCAACACAAACTATGCTCAAGGTGGTGTTAGTGCCGTGCTTTGCCCTTCAGATTCTGTGGAGAATCACATGCGCGACACCATTGTGGCAGGGGCTTATCTATGTGATGAGGAGACAGTTAGGGTATGTAAGTGGTGATCAATACAGGCTCTATTATTATGTATTAATTTCGATATTTATGAAATCAGTTATCTTTATTCATCCATTTTTATTTGGGTGAGAGGCCGTTTCTATTGGAATCTGTGTTCCCTTCTCTTTGAAACTCAATGCCTGTTATTCGCAACTATGATCAATAGAACCTTTACTTCTACCTGATGTACATGAGGGAATATTGGCTCCAATTCTCAAATTCTTGGACATTGGCTAATTGTAGGCTTGAGTATAGGAAGCTAATCTGTAATAATGGCTTCAGACAAAAAATTTCTTTTCCTTGCTTCAGTCTTGATCAGTGCAATCTTGTTTCTTCGAGAAGATGTCTACATGAAGCGGCCTTTATGATTCCCTTTCTTTCCCTGCTTGGTGTGTTAAAGATCCTCATGCAATCTTCTGTCTGCTTCCAGGTTGTCTGTACAGAAGGACCTGATAGGATCGTGAACTGATGGCCATGGGAGCATCATTTGATCATGGGGAGGATGGGAACCTGCACCTAGCAAGAGAAGGGGGCCATTCTCACCGCAGAATCGTGCATGCTGCTGATATGACCGGGAGGGAGATCGGGCGTGCTTTGCTGGAAGCAGTTATAAATGATCCTAATATTCACATGTTTGAACATCATTTTGCTATTGATCTGCTCACCTCTCAGGTGAACTTTTTAAACTTTTTGGTCATCTTATTCAATTTCTTTTAATGTAAAAATTACTAGCAGCTGCATGTGGTGCTGTCTTGCAGGATGGTGCTGACACAGTTTGCCATGGCGTTGACACTTTAAACACTGAAACACAACAGGTTGGAAAATGATTTGAAGCTTTGCTACAACTAGAAATAATGTTCATTGGGGCATAGGATTTTTTTTGGGGGTAAATAAACAAATTTTGTGTAGATATCTGAGCTATATGTTTAATAGGATATTTTTTGGACTTTTAGGTTTCACGTTTTATCTCAAAGGTGACGTTATTAGCATCTGGTGGGGCTGGACATATCTATCCGACAACTACAAATCCACCGGTAAATTTCTTGTCATGGTTTTACTTATTTCAGTTTTCTCATTCCATGAAGTTCAGCATCTTTCAACACAATGTCCGGCTAAAAAGGAATACTAGGTGCTATCTTGATACGATTTAGCATTTTTTGCAACATTTGATCTACCTTGTACTCTCATGTGTCATCTTCTTCATTTGTTTCTGGTATTGCAGCTTGGCATATTATATGCTAATGCAATACTAAGTTCTGCTTTATATTATTCCCTTAGTACTGACACTGTCTGTGGATAAGTTATCCAGGCATTCATTAGCTATTTATGAATGACACTTTTTTTTGTTATCACATGGATATTCTATGTTAGTGAATACCTAGAGGTTGAGTTTAGGAGCTGGATTATTTATTTTTGGTATTACATGCCTGTTGCAGTATATTACTACTTCTGTTGCTTTTTTGAGATATATACTGGCTGGCAAGTATATTTGGTAAATGATCTTCGCCTATATGGTTATCTGGAAATTTCAGCTTTTCCCTTTTTATACGCAAGAAAAATATAGTAATATACTTTATCTTGCATATATGAATTTTCTTGCCATGTGCTACTGGTTTAGAATAATTTTATTTATTTATTTATTTTTGTTGCTTTGTGGCAAAAAATGTGATTAAAGTTTCTTGGATGAAATTTAATTCTAACCAGTGAGTTGCTTTGTTATGCTAACCTCCTTAGTGATGTCTGTTGCTTAATTGATCTGCAGTGTGTTTGTTCGGTTTCATCAGTAAAAACTCGGTAGATAATCCATTGCCTTCCTTCAGTGTGAGTAGAATCAGGAGTAGTCAATCATGCATGTGCCAGTTCATTTTTAAATATCTAGATCTAGTAATATATAATGAACCCACTCAGCTATCTAGATTGACTTGATGTTTCTCACAGGTAGCTACTGGGGTGTATAGCTATGGCTCGTCGTGCTCAAGCTGTTATTTCGAATATGGAGTAAGTGACTACTGTCAATTTCTCATTCTTCACTTTAATGTTTTTTTCAAATAAATACTTTATAAGTCTGGTTTCTGTTGATTTCTATCGAAATATTTTATTTCTTCATTGGCAAAACTGTAGCTTTTCTGAGTAAAGCAACACCAAATGTGTTGGTCTTTAAATGAAACAAATCTATTCTAGGTAGCATATGTTCACTGGATAAAGCATGTGTGATCTGTTACTGTTGATCTAGCTTTCAGGATCCTTTTCCATGCTCATGCCTCTTTCTTGCATAGGGTGCCTTGACCCATGTGTTGTACAATTGCTGGGGCACTAAACCCAACTTTCTAACTTCTGGTTTTGCTTGGTGTTACCAGGTTTGTGCAGTTCCATCACTGCATGCTGTATGAAGGCCTGCCCAACAAACAGCCAAAATTCGAGAAAATGCTTTTCTAATCACTGAAGCTGTCAGGGGTGACGGAGGCCTCTTATACAACCTAGGCAAGGAAAGATTCATGCCTCTCTATGACAAAAGAGAAGAGCTTGCTCCTAGAGATGTGGTTGCAAGAAGCATAGATGATCAACTCAAGAAAAGGAATGAAAAGTATGTGCTACTTGATATAAGTCACAAGCCCAGGGAAGCAATCTTGTCCCATTTCCCTAACATAGCTGCTGAATGCCTGAAGTATGGTCTTGATATTACCCGTCAACCAATTCCAGTAGTTCCTGCAGCTCATTACATTTGCGGAGGAGTCCGCGCTGGACTACAGGGGGAGACAAATGTAAAGGGCCTCTATGTTGCAGGTGAGGTTGCATGCACAGGTTTGCATGGAGCAAACCGGCTTGCTAGTAATTCCTTGCTTGAGGCGCTAGTCTTTGCTCGAAGAGCAGTCCAGCCTTCAATTGATCACATGAATAAGTCCAGCTTTAATGCCAATGCTTCCAATTATTGGGCACGTCCAGTAGTGCCTTCATCACTCAGGAGTAGCATTGTGAATGACATATTAAAAGTGACAAAGCAAGTAAGGAAAGAACTACAATCTATCATGTGGGAGTATGTAGGAATAGTTCGGTCGACAATGAGGTTAGAGAGTGCAGAGCAAAAGATATGCGAATTGGAGGTTAAATGGGAGAAGTATTTGTTCCAGCAAGGATGGGAACCAACAATGGTGGGGCTAGAGGCTTGTGAAATGAGAAACCTCTTTTGCTGTGCAAAATTGGTAGTAAGCAGTGCCCTTGCCAGGCATGAAAGCCGTGGTCTTCATTATACAACTGATTTTCCTCATGTGGAGGAAAGCAAGAGGCTCCCAACAATTATTTTTCCCTGTCCATCCGTGAATAGTACATGGAGTTCGCGGCAGATGCACAGGCAGGCCATTTGTTAGCAATTCCTTTGGCTGTCTACATTTTCTTTTTTGTTGTAACTTGTGTACACAGACTCATTGGATACTGATTAAATAGATTGAACTTGCAAGGGCTCTAACTGGATTTACTGCAGCTGCCTACAACTACATACTTAATAATCGAAAGTACTGTATTAGACTGGGGAATGATGCACTGGGTCATTATGGCAGATTGACCCTAAATTGTGTGAGACATTAAAACATTCACAAGGGTTCAGATATGAAGGACATATTAAATAGTAATGTATAGCAGTCATGTCCTCCTAATAAGGCAAAAGGAAATCTGTTCTTGCATTCTATTACAATCAAAATATAAGAGTGGTTTCTTTCAAAATCCTGTGAACTTTGAAGGATGATTTTTTGATGGAGCAATATGGATGCATTCATTAGAATGTTGATAAGCTTTTCTTTCAAGGAAATCTATCCACAGTTGTCATCCTGCCTACATGTTCCGTTTCCTTTTATAGTCTTTCTACATAAGCATCCCATGTATTAATTATTAAAAACATTTAGGATAAACCAAAATTCCTGACAACCTAAAGCAGAAGCTATGGAAAAGATTTTTGAGTTTTAAATGGAAGAGTTTTTACAATAGTTGCTCCACTTTCTTTTACATATAAGGAGCCAATAAAGCTTTTTGAACTCAAAATGTACATGCAGATGAATCAAGGACATAACCAGTTAATTAATTGCAATCTTTTTATAATTGAACCAATTCAACAAAAAATGTGACCACTACGTTTTTCCACAACTATGATTCGAGTATTGGATCATAAAAGTCTTGGATTACTTCACATCATGGAATGTCTCGTTCAAGTCACTTGTTTATTGTCTTCTTATGGTATATTCCACACTAACACTTGGTCATTGGATCATTAAAGTCTTGGGTTACATCACCTCGTTGCATGTCTCTTTAAAGTCACTTGTTTATTGTGTCTTCTTATGCTATATTCTACATTAACACTTTTAAGTTGGACAGGGATCTGGCTGCCTCAGTTTGGATTATCTAATTTTTATTTGTATTTATTTTATATTTTATTTTATCTTATTGGTTCTTTATTTGTATTTGACTTGTTTGATTTGTTTATAAAAAAAAATGTTTATTTTTCATGTGTATCTGTTTATTGATCAATATCTATTTAAAACTGATAAAAATAAGATGTTAAATCGATTAGACTTCTGAACGCAAATTGAGAAGACATAATTTCATCGCTGGAAAATTCCTGCCTTTCTACCTAACTGCAACTGGTGCTATCATATTTCTCAAGTTTTCCAGGAAGAAATTTCGTGGTGTGAATTGCAGTGAATGATTTGATTTGGTTTGACCATCCAATCTGGATCGCAAACGTGAAACAGCTTTCAAACCAATTGTGAATTGATTAAAAAAATAATTTAATCTTTATTTTGTTTTATGATTTTGGTTTTATTTGTTCAAATTCTTTACCATATCTAATATTTCCTAAGATCAACGGAAGGAAAGTAACTAAAAAACATATTTACTTGACTTCGTTATTGTTTTTTTACGAATATGGTTCGATTTGCTGTATGTTTTGTTCTGCTCTTTAAAAATAAAAAATAAAAATTCTACTATTAAAAGTATTTTGGAGAAAATAATCATTATCGCAATCTGCTGATCTTCTTAGGAAAATACGAAAATGTGAAATTGGTTGTTGCTCTCAGAGAAACATCTATCATCTTATTGGTTCTTTATTTGTATTTGACTTGTTTGATTTGTTTATAAAAAAAATGTTTATTTTTCATGTGTATCTATTATTGATCAAACTATTTAAAACTGATAAAAATAAGATGTTAAATCGATTAGACTCTGAACGCAAATTGAGAAGACATAATTTCATCGCTGGAAAATTCCTGCCTTTCTACCTAACTGCAACTGGGCTATCATATTTCTCAAGTTTTCCAGGAAGAAAATTCGTGGTGTGAATTGCAGTGAATGATTTGATTTGGTTTGACCATCCAATCTGGATCGCAAACGTGAAACAGCTTTCAACCAAATTGTGAATTGATTAAAAAATAATTTAATCTTTTATTTTGTTTATGATTTTGGTTTTATTTGGTTCAAATTCTTTACCATATCTAATATTTCCTAAGATCAACGGAAGGAAAGTAACTAAAAAACATATTTACTTGACTTCGTTATTGTTTTTTACGAATATGGTTCGATTTTGCTGTATGTTTTGTTCTGCTCTTTAAAAAATAAAAATAAAATTCTACTATCAAAAGTATTTTTGGAGAAAATAATCATTATCGCAATCTGCTGATCTTCTTAGGAAAATACGAAAATGTGAAATTGGTTGTTGCTCTCAGAGAAACATTCTATCATCTATTACTTTTAATTAGTGTCACTGAAGAAATTTTGTTTTAAATTATTGATAAATTGATCCTTAATCAATTGAACCGAATGGATTTAATTTTATTGTATGTTCAAATTGACTATAACTTAAGAAGAATATAATTATGCAATAAATTAAAAAGAAAAAGAGAAGGAAAAAAAATATAATAGAAGCATGTCATTGGAATAATATGCGTTAAAGAAACAATTAAACAAAAAGGAAAAGGAGAAAGTAAAATAACGAAGGGAAAGAAGCAAAGAACAATGAAAAATAGCTTGTAAAAGTTTCCGGGAAAATTAAAAAAGAAAAAAAGAAATAAAAGATTGTTTAGTGGGAATTCAACCCTTGCTCACAAGGATCCAAAAGCAAACCTTCAACGTTAACCATGTCTCATCTTAAATTAATTTTGCCTCCGAAAATATAAATAGAACATAATTTTTTCTTAAAAATTTCAAATAAAAGTAATATTCGATTTTTTTTAGCTCCAATATATCCATCCTCGCAACTGATTCTATGAGAAATCTTATGGCTTCGTTATTAATTTTGATGGATCAGTTCTATCACTATCTAATGATTTATTCGATCAAATCATCAAAATAATTAATATTTTAATTATTATAGTTATTTTATCGATTAAATGATCCGAAACATTGAAGCACTGCTAATACTATCATATCTTTACTTTTCGTTTTTGACTTAAAAACAAATGGATTCACGTATGAGCCCAGATTCTTTTCTCCAATTTTTTTTTTTTTTAACGTGTCAGCCTCATCCGACCGGACTTGGTAGACCTGGAGTCCTCGGGTCTTCAAAAAAAGGAATGGGAAGCAAAATCTTGAGTACACTGGCCCAGCAATCATCACTAGTGTTTCTACATACAAGGCCTACTTTATAATGTGGAGTAATAATTGTTTCATGTTTCTTCAATTTTTTTGACCTTTAGGTTTTGCTTTTTCTCTAATGACGCAGCATGGAAAGCGAGATAATTGATCCAAACACAACGGATGAATCAAGATTCAAAGAAAGCAACAAAATGCAATCTTTACAAGAGAAATCTCTCTCAAAATATCAAATATCGTAAAAAAATATCAAAAGTATCTTTTTACAAAGCCTTAAAAGCTATTTATACTGTTACATGAGAAACCAAAAAGGCAAATAATAAATATAGTCAAACCGTCAATAAAGACCATTGACTATACATGGGAAACCTAAAACCTAAAAATAAAAGCTAATAAAGATAGCAATTAAATACAAAAATAAAAGCTATTAAATAAAAATAAAAGCTTCCTCTCTCTATTGAATGCGCCTGCATAATTGTTCTTGCTCTCGGACGTTTTCAAGGCAGACCAACGCCGCCTCCTACGCCGGCGGCGTAAACCTCCATTTGGCCGTAGGTCCAATCTTCAAGGCTACGCCGCGGCTTCTTCGCCCTAGTCTTCCGATGCTTCTTGGAGGAGTCCAGATTCTTCAAAAATAGCTCTGCCACTTTGTTTGCATCATTCTCTCCCACCTGCAAAGAACTCGACCCCGAGTTCTCTTCTGGATATAAAGGAACATCATCAGGGTGGAAAAAAGAATAGATCAGCAACATTGAAAGTCTTGGAAATCCCCATGCTGTCAGGAAGCCCCACAACATAAGCATTGTCATTTATCTTCTTTACAATCTGATATGGACCATACTTCCTTGGCTGCAATTTACTATACTTTCCCACGGGAATCGCTCCTTTCGCAAAAACACCATCACCTGATCTCCCACTGAAAATAACTGCTGCTTCCGATGCTTGTCTGCACTTGCCTTGTACTTGGCATTAGCCTTCTCAATCTTCTCTCTAACTTCAGCTGTGACTGATTGCCAATTTTCCGCCATATGTTTCGCTGGTGTGCTGTACTCAGGTGATTTTGGTAGTTTTATCAAGTCCACAGCATGTTGTGGAGTCTTGGTGTACACAATGGAAAAAAGATCTTCCAGTAGTTCTGTGAACCGAACTGTTGTAGGCAAATTCTGCTTGAGCCAGATGTAAATCCCATAGTCTTGGCTTCTCTCCACAAATACCTCTAATCATATTGCCAAGTGTCCTATTGGTAACTTCAGTTTGTCCGTCCGTCTGTGATGAGCTGTACTGCTATAATTGAGGGAAGAATCGAACATATACCAAAGGGTCCTCCAGAAATAATAAGGAACTTGCTATCCCTGTCAGATGTAATGGACTTTGGTACCCCATGTAGACGGACTATCTCCTTGAAGAATAGCCTGGCAATGGCATGAGCATCTGCGGTTTTCCTGCAAGGAATAAAGTGAGCCATCTTGGAAAACCTGTCAACAACAACAAAAACCGAGTCAGTGCCTTTGGGTACGAGGCAGACCAAGGACAAAGTCCATAGAAAGGTCCTCCCAGATGTTCTCTGGCACTGGTAGTGGAGTGTAAAGCCCTGTGTTAGAATGCCCTTTACAGGTCTGACAAATATAACATCGCTCCACAATTCTACCAACATCCCTCCTTAACCGAGGCCAATAATATCTATCAGCCACTGCAGCGATTGTTTTATCTCTTCCCAGATGTCCTGCCAATCCTCCTCCATGCAAATCCCTATCAGTTTCTCTCTTAATGATGATTCGGGAATGCATAACTGATTGCCTTTCATCAGATACCCATCATAGATATGATAATCATCACAAGGGTCTTTCGTGTTACATTTCTCCCAAATATCCTTGAAATCGGGATCTGCTGCATAAAGCTCTCTCATTTGTTCAAACCCTACCACCTCTGTACTCATTACAGCTAATATTTCAGCCCTTCTACTCAAAGCGTCGGCTACCCTGTTCTGCACTCCGATTTGTGCATCAGTTTAAATGGGAACTTTTGCAGAAATTGCACCCACCTGGCATGCATATCCTTACTGATCCGAGTCTGGTTATTCAAGTGCTTCAGAGCCCCACAATCTATAAAGTACAAATTCTTTCCCAACCAAGTAGTGCTCCCACACTTTCAAAGCTCTGACTACAGAGTAAAACTCCTTGTCATAAGTGGACCAATTCCTCCTGGCATCATTTAGTTTTTCGCTGTAGAAAGCTACAGGCTTCTTTTCTTGAGATAGCACAGCCCCTACTCCTACACCACTAGCATCACAGTCCACTTCAAAAAGTTTCTCAAAATCAGGAAGCGCTAATACTGGGCGCTACAAAGCTTTTCCTTTAACAACACAAAACTAGTCTCCACCTCCTCACCCTATTGGAACTTCCCTTTCTTTAGGCACTCGGTCAAATGAGCAGCAATAGTACTGAAGTGCCTAATGAATCTCCTGTAAAAACTCGCCAACCCTAGAAAACTTCTTAATTGAGTTACTGTCTTTAGGATTGGCCACTCTCGAATTGCTCTTACTTTTTCATCATCGACTGTTATCCCCTCATTACCAACAATAAAACCCAAGAACAACAGTCTCTCCACCATAAAAATGCACTTCTTCAAGTTTGCATACAGCTTATTCTCCATCAATACAGTTAAGACATTTCTAAGATGCTCTAGATGCTCACTTTCAGACTTGTTATAAATCAGGATATCATCAAAATATACCACAACAAATCGTCCAATAAAAGGTTTCAATACCTGATCCATAAATCGTATGAAGGTACTGGGAGCATTGCTGAGGCCAAAAGGCATCACCAACCATTCATAGAGGCCCTCCTTGGTCTTGAATGCTGTCTTCCATTTATCCCCAGGCCTAATCCTGATCTGGTGGTAACCACTCCTCAGATCTATCTTGGAGAATACCACTGCTCCACTCAATCTATCCAGCATGTCTTCCAAACGAGGAATTAGGAATTTATACCCAATAGTGATTTTGTTGATAGCTCTACTATCAACACACATCCACCAACTGTCCCTTCTTAGGAGTAAGAAGTGCAGGTACAGCACATGGACTCAGACTGTCCCTAATAAACCCCTTTTGTATCAAATCATGTACCTTCTCCTGCAAGATTTCAGCTTCTTTCGGACTCATCCTATAGTGTGGCAAATTTGGCAAGCTAGCCCAGCACCAAATTTGGCTGTATCTCTCAGAGGCGGTAAGCCTTCTGGTAAATCATCAGGTAATACTCCTCTAAACTCATCTAGCACCTCCTTCACACATTCAGGCACCTCTCTACCATCCTCTTCCACCTTCATAACATTCTTCACAATCAATGCATGCACAACCCTGGATTCTTTAATAGTCTCTTCCATCTCCTTTCCCGATTGAGTAATGGTCAGGAAGGAACGCTTTTCAATTCTAGCCTCCTTGGAGCGGTTTGTTACCTTAAGGGGTAACAAGGTGTATTTCACACCACCCTTCTCCAACTTATATAAATTTTCTTTTCCCGCATGTTGCGCATTCAGATCATACTGCCAGGGACGTCCAAATAACACATGACAAGCATCCATGTCCACAATATCGCAATAGACATCATCCTGGTACTTGCCAATAGAAAATGGCACTCGACACCTCTCTTTCACATCTATCCTCTCGGCAGATTTTATCCATCCTATAACATAAGGATTAGGATGTTTTTCGACTGGAAGTCGTAACTGATCAACAACCGTCCTACTGATTATATTCTCACAACTCCCACTATCCACAATTAGATCGAACACCCTACCACCAATAGTGCATCTAGTGCGAAATAACTGATGTCGTTGAGTGTTGTCCTCTTGCTTCGGTGTCAACATCATTTTCCTGATGACATAGGATGGTTCAACATCCTCTTCCTCATCCTCAAAACCCTCATCATCTCCATCGGGCTCGCAAATCTCTTCTTCTTCATCCCCTCTACTATATTCACACTCTTCCGGTTCGGGCATTCATTGGACCTGTGCCCTGGTTGGTTACAACGAAAGCACTTTCCCAGGATAGGTTTTGCATAAGGGTTGTTCTGTCTCGGAGTGTTCTTGGCCTCAATGGGTCTTTTACCCAATGCCCTATCATCTCGTTTATCGCTATTCCCACTCTGCTTCTCCTCAGGACTCTTTTGCTTCTCGGTCATGGGCTTGCTACTACTGGCGTTATCGAACCCATACTTTCTATTCCCTCCTTCAAAACGACTACTTTTGTCTTGTATCATCATCTCAGCCCTTAGCGCCATATTCTTTGCATCGTTCAAACTCCTCATCACATTCACTCCAATTTTGTCCCTAATCTGCAACTTCAATCCCTCAACATACCTTGCCACTTGTTGTCCTTCACTTTCCCTCAGATCATTCCGTTCAGCTAATCTCATGAATTCAGCCGTATAGTCATGAACCGAACGCTGACCTTGGCGACACCGCTGTATTGTTGGAATAGGATTTGCTCATAATCGGGAGGCAGAAATCTCGTTGTAAGAGTTGCTTCATCCGGTACCACGTTCTCACCGTTGCCTTCCTTCCCTCTGTCTCCTATGCTGCAACCTCTCCCACCAAGCAGAGGCTCCTCCTTTCAATCTGCAAGCAACCAATCTCACCCTCCTATCCTCCGGTATCTCCATGTAATCGAAAAATCGATCCACTTCCGCTATCCAATCCAAGAATTCTTCTATGTTCATGTTGCCATTAAAACAAGGGATATCGACCTTCAAACGAAAGTCCCCGCCATCGCCTTGATCATACCCGTAATAATTTCTTCTATATCTACCACCACCATCATCACCACCTCTTCTTGCGGCCGTCTCTCATTAAACAGTAATTCCTCCTCTTCCTCAGATCCTCATCAAATCCGTGCCCACCGATTTATAGTGGCAGGTCGATTGATCGGACCACCGTAGGCTCCTCTTACCCCTGGTCGCCCCACACCAATCTCTCTACCCCGTTGACAACCTCTGCCAAAGCGTCAAAACGCTGGATCAAATCCTCAAGACGCTCCTCAACTCGTCGGATTCTCTGATCCACGATCATTTGTCGCCCTAGGAACCCTCAGCCCCTTGGACTCCCGTATCATGGACATAGCCACGAACACGATTGCTATCAGCACCATCGCCTGAAGACATCTTCGCAGGATTCTAACCTTGCTCTGATACCACTCTGACGCAGCACGGAAAGTGAGATAATTGATCCAAACACAACGGATGAATCAAGATTCAAAGAAAGCAACAAAATGCAATCTTTACAAGAGAAATCTTCTCAAAATCAAATATCGTAAAAAAATATCAAAAGTATGCCTTTTACAAAGCCTTAAAAGCTATTTATACTGTTACATGAGAAACAAAAAGGCAAATAATAAATATAGTCAAACCTGTCAATAAAGACCATTGACTATACATGGGAAACCTAAAACCTAAAAATAAAAGCTAATAAAGATAGCAATTAAATACAAAAATAAAAGCTATTAAATAAAAATAAAAACTTCCTCTCTCTATTGAATGTGCCTGCATAATTGTTCTTGCTCTCGGGACGTTTTCAAGGCAGACCAATGCCGTCTCCTACGCCAGCGGCGTAAACCTCCATTTAGCCGGCGTAGGTCCAATCTTCAAGGCTATGCCGGCGGCTTCTTCGCCCTAGTCTTCCGATGCTTCTTGGAGGAGTCCAGATTCTTCAAAAATAGCTCTGCCACTTTGTTTGCATCATCTAATCATTTGGTTGAAATTCTACATCGATTAAGATTTTCTTGAATGTTATATACGTTTAAATATATGATTGAGGTGAAGTGGAATGGGGAGGTTAGGATTTAGAAAGGGACGTAGATGATGATTGCTTCAATCTAATTATGATTTTAAAATTGATAGTGTAAAGTACTCGTAAAATTTAGTAATGCATGTGAAAAAAGAGCCAAAAAAAAAAAAAAAAAGAAGTGAGTTCGGATAAGGTAGTGATTTATGGATGTTATGGGTTCTTAAGGTTTTTTTTGTCAAAGATCCTAAAAATGAGTTTCTTCAAAATATTATTATTATTATTATTATATAAAAGTAAGTTATTGTATAAAACTAAATAAGATATATATCATGTGAAGAACTGGATAAACTGACAAGGTCCATTAGGAGAAAAGTCTTGTGAATGATTTAGAAAGGAGATGCCTTGAAGAAATGCAGCGTAGTAAACAATGAAGATAATGCCACTATCCTTACATAAAATATTAAGGAAAAGAAAAGAAAAACCAAAGTTGTTGGAATAGCTTGAATTACCTTAATTATTTGGACCCTTTGTGTGGCCAAGAGCTGATTTAGTCGTGCTTCCACTTTGTATTCAATCAAATTCGTCGAAATATTCATCTTTCGAGCTAAAAGTGATGCTTGTTCGATTGCCATTGTTGATGCGGGGGCCAACAGATTTGGTCATCAAGTAACAGAAAATCTAGAAAGTAATTATTATGTGAGTTGGGTCTTTCAATTTTTTTCAGGAACAGACGCGGCATTTGCCTCAATATTATTAAAGTGAATAAGAGATTCATCTTTGTTAGTTTGTATTCATTCAAAGAAAGCTAACTATTTGGGAATGTTTTCTGGCGTATATTGCTCTTAAATTTACAGAGAGTAATTAGTCTTTTATTGAAGACCTACCATTGATCGGTTCCTATCATGGTCCTGGTGGGTTTTTATTTAGCCATATGATCCAAAAGTTTCTAAGTAGTATTAACATGATATTCACTATCTAATATGGATTAGGGATTGGCTTGGATACCATAAATAAGATCTCAGTACAAGTTAAAAGTAGTCAATAATTAAGTCAACAGATACATATAAGCTATTTATTAAACCACTTAAGTCAAAAGTTTCTGACTGTACACGTATGAGATATCACAATCCAATAACATGTGATTCCTGTGTAAGTTGGCTCCATCTATTCATCCAAGTATCGACCATACAAAGACATGTGTATCCAAATTTTGGAACTTACTGAAAAGTTCTCGTTTGTGTTGATGGTAAAGTTAAATATTGGTTCTTCGCATGGTTCTACCAAAGAAAGACTCGCATTACAGGATTTAAAAAATTTTGTTGAGATTCTTTAAATTTGCTATGCTATCCAATTTTGTAAGACAAGTTCATTCTGGAAATCATTTTATATAAAGGAACTTTTAACTAAGCTGAGTTAGAGGACGATGACTTGGAAAATTGTGTCTATTCCAAACTCGATGAGGGTGTTTGGACCGCGCATGTTTATTGAAAGATTTATGACTACTGTCCATATTTCCAAAAATAGCTCTCAGTGCAGTATTTGTAGTTCCCTCTCGTATTCATATCTTGATTGTAAATTTTTGAAAACATTAAGTAAGAAGTTAGGATTTATGGGGCTATAATGGCTTACTTTAAGCTGGAGATTGCATAGGTTGCTACTGAGCTTGCTCTCTCACTATTACTTCTCCTCTACTGCTTCGAGTGGATGATAGTTGTATCCGGGTAATGGACACTTAAGTAATTTTCAGCCTTATCATCCGTGAAATTGTAAAATTCGATTCGTTATCGATGTCATAGATGGGATTTTGTTGTACCACTAGGAGATTTTTCTTACTTTTGTCTAAGTTATGCTTCTTATTGGAGTCAAATTAATTGCGATGATCTAGAACATCAATCATTAATTATCAATTTCATAAAGTGGAAGTAAAAAAGAAAGTCAAAAATGTATTTTGGGGTCCTGTTTTTCATGAAACTTCAAATTTGCCTCTAACCGAGGAACAGTAGATGACTAAAAATTCAAAACTTTGTTAAAGTTAACAATTTAGGCTTAGTTGAACTATTTTAATCATATTTAGTCTATATGATTAATTAAAAACACTAAAAATTAGTCAAAAGTTTTACATATGTAAAGACTGAACATCCAAGATTGTGCCATGCGACACATTGTGATATAAAAGGCATAACAATACCTTCCAAAAACCTTAGTAGCCACCGCCATTTTCTCTCCCTTTTATTTCCTTTCCTCCCTCATTTCTTCCTAAGGTAAGTGTCTCACAAAAACCCTAAACCCTAATGACTTTTTAATGTTAAATTGTGGAATTAACTCAATATTAATACCAACTAGCTATTAAGTACTTGTTTGGATTGCCAGATTTTTGTTGGTATCAGATTAAATTTATAATTTATCGGTATCACATGTGTATCGATTCAATACCAGTTCGATTTGGTCAATTTATGAGTAAAACTATCATTTTTGTATTGATATCATATTAGTATCAATTCAGTTTGAAAATGATATTAGAATGATACTAAATTAGCGTACCCAAACAGAGCCTAAATCATGTTCTCTACTAGGAATTAATGGAAATGAGGATATTTTATAAGATTGAGAAGCTGCTCAAAAGCTCCAAATCTCATAATAAGGTAAGGTTGTAATCTTGGAGTGTCATATTATGAGATTTATAGTATTCAAAGCATGAAAATTAACATGAGTGTATGAATATATGTTTGAGTAGTTGAAATTTAGGTGTTTGCGTGATTTTGAGGTATTATTTTGTATAGTAGTTAACAAGTTAAGGTGTTGCACTTTAAAGTGAGGTAAGACACTAAATCATCTTATAATGTAGAGATTTTGTGTCTATTGAAGTGAGTCTGCTATCTTACATGTAAAGTAGTGTGTTAACTTGGCTTTAACATGAGAGTACTACTAGAAATTTTGTGTGGATAATGAATATGACACTGAGGAGTGATGTATGAATGAGCGAATTGTGTATTATGGTGTTATGTGTGAAGTCATCAGAAGTGAAAATTCTGTATCAAATTTTGAAATTTGTGATTTAATATGGATTTAAAGTGTTAAAGTAATGACTTGTAAGAGCATTAATTGTAGAGTTAATAAATGTGCAACTGGATATGTTAAGGTGGAAATTCTAGCTGATTGAGTTGGAATTTGTAGACGTGAGATTTTTGTTCAAGTAATTTATGCATGACCTGTTTTAGAAGAATTAGAATGTAAATTTGATGAATTAATGATTCCTAATAAGGAGAAAATAGTGTGGAATACTATAGCTTGTATGTGGATTTTTTTTTTGGTAATCAATAATATAAATTGGTAAATTAGAAATTGAGTTAATTAAGTCTAAATATGCAGTTAGAGTTAAGGAATAAATTAAAGGTTTATGTGAGTAAAAAAGGGCATACATGATGATTAAACTTCATTGGGTTGTTTTTTACATTCAATTTTACTTTTATTATGCGAAATTGCTTTGCTAACAAGTGGATTTTTAAAATCAGTTTAACCTTGACCTTGAGCCTTTTAGAAACTTCTAAAAACATTTTTGCCTGAAAACCTGTTCATTTTCAACTTCAACTGAAAAAGGAAAGCACAAAAATGGGTAAACATGACAACAACACTACCATGTTGACAATCATTGTGGCTTGGAAAATTCTTAGTTCGACATAACCACCAACACCCCCCAACAACACATGTGTCCAAGCTCATATACGTTTGGTGATTTTCATCTTGCATGAACATGACCCGTGATCACTGTTGTGTTCGTGCCTTGCCTAGTGTTACTGATTGTGTCTAAGCCAATCATTGAATATTGTCATTATTAAATTTCATTAATAAAAGAAGCATTTATTATATTGTTTGCATGCTTACTTTATAATAATGTCCTTGAATGATCATTTGAATTATTCTAAATGTCCCTGGGTGTTCGTTATTGTGGGAACAAAATTGATTAAATCTAGTATGAATTTTGATAGATAATCATGAGCGTTTTTTTTTATGGAGGTACAAATCAATATTAGGTATGTTAAAGAACTAAAAACGAGGCGATCTGCTTATGAGATCACAATATGTTTAATGTCATAACTGTTTTCATAATAACTTTCATTGTATCTTTAGACCTAATTACCATCGATTTCAACATGAGATCATATATGATTTGCACAATCACATTATCTCTAATCAAATAATTAGAAAGTTGTGATTGAAAATGTGTTAATTATGTAGAGAGATATGAGACTGAAAATGCATGGTCATGCTTAAATGAATTGATAATGTGATCAATGTCATTTGTTTTAGCAATCTACTTGAAGATTGAGAAAAGATAAGGTTGACCAATATAGGTGGACATTATCTATGCCTTATATTAAGTTTGAATATCATGTGACAAAACCCATTATGACATAAGATATAGACTAAATTATGTTGGATTGATGACTTTCATTAATTTGGCTAGTCATAATATCTTGCTAGAGGACACTTATGACTTGTAAGCCTGGAATAAGATTTAAGTCTGCTACCAACATTAAATGAACCTACGGGTTGCACAAAAAGAGCGAACTAATGTTACACATGAATAAATTTGGAAAGTGACCAAATTTATTACATATACTGCATTAATCAAATTATCCAATCTAGAAATAGGAAAGCAGGGTTTTTATTTTGAATTAAAGATTTTTTTAAAATCGATTTTATAAAAAGTAATAAATAATAATAAATCTCAGTTACCTATTTAAAATAGGAAAGGATGTAATAAAGAAGATCACGTTTCATCGTATATATTGCTTTTTTTTATGAGATACAAAATTTTTTGAGAGTAAGAAAACCCTTAACACATTTCAAATAGAAGATATGATTTTCCACGTTGAGAGAAAAAACAAGTGAACAACAGTAGGAAATTCTAGGTGTTAGTGCACCGATGTTCGTAATCTGAAAAGGGTTTGTTCATGTAGATACCGATCGAGAGTGCTTGCAACAACACCTACATTCGACATCTTACAAATCACGTGTAGTTTTTTTTAAGAGGAACCTTATATGTGTCTTTTTGACAATGGAAAATGTTGGTTTCCTAATCCTTGTGACAATTTTGTTGAAATGCTTGGATCTTTGTGGGATATTTGGAAAAGTTTTATTTCGCTGTTCGATTTTAATAGATGTCAATCTCTAAAAGTCCCAACACCCAATTCTACTTCCCATGCCCACATCAACACGACCTCTAAACATGGTTGTGTTCAGGCCTACATTAGGAACACGACCCATGTTCAGCCTATGTCAAACACAACATCTAAAAACTCCAAATTTATAGACCAAACATCTACATAGAGATTGAAGTTTCTCATTTAGATAAGAGTCCTTCACACTATTGGTCTAATTATTGGTTTAAAGCACTAAAGACTACAAATGATTAGTGGATTTGAGGATCTATTCTTAGAAGGCTGATGACTAAAACCCATGAAACATAGTCCACTAAAGATAGGTTAGCTTAAGCCACGGAACCAATCCCAATATATTAGAAACTTGACTAAATAAAATTAGTGACATATAAACCTAAGAAATATCATTTAATCATAAACTAAGCTTAATGGACATAAAGGAGTTAAGTCCTAAAGTAAGACCCATAAACATATGGACCCTAACCGAGTAATTCAAACATGGGAAAGAGAAACACTTAATTAAGGCTACTTAAGACATTGTTCTAAAACAGGTCTTTTGTTAACAATTGAACTTCAAAAAAGGAGAAAAAGGATTTGGAAATGGTTTAGGTTTTAGTAAATGTGCATTGCTTGCTATGATATAATTAATAACTTGAATAATGCTTAAACTTGACTTAATTGTTTCATGGTTGTTATTTGGTTGCTTGCTCCTAAAAGTGGCACCATTAGATTAGTTTACGAATCTAATTGTAACTTCACGATGATACTATAGATTAAACACTAAGGCAACTCCAAGACCGGACAATCGTTTGGGAGTAGGAATGAAGTTGTGATAAGTTATGTAGGATTATAGGGTTCTACGTAAAGTATAGCAATGGACTTTGCTCATCCATGGCTAGAAGTAGGAAGTGAATTAGACGAGACCATTTCTTTTCTTTTCTTTCCTTTTTTTTTTTTTGTTTGATAAGTTTTGGAGACTTGTCAGTCCCCTTGATATTTTATTTGAGACCCCTTCCAGTTCTTGTTTTGTATAGTAGGAGTCATGTGTACTCCTATGCGTGCTGGGATTTCTAAGATGCTAGGAATACTTGGTTGCCTAAACTGTATTAATTATATTAAGAGAAAACTGTAAAGATACCCCATAAACTTTAATGGTAGTACAGATTGAACAATCACCCCCTTACCCAAGGGAAAAAAAGAAACCTTTTAAAGCATGGTTTTTGACCTCTTAAACTTTCATCTTCGTGCACGGTTAAGGACATGTCACATTTTTCATTAAAACAAATGGAAAAAGAGTGTGGATTCTCCACCTAAATTTTTCATCTATGTTCAAATTCATCTCCTAAACTTTCATCTATGTGTAAATTTACTCCTTTTTCCGCTCCAAAATCAGTTAACTATCCTTATGATGCTAATTTTTGAAAGTTTAATGGTGTAAAAAACATCAATTTGAGAGTTCGATGGGTAAATTAACACTACCTTTAAAGTTTAAGCGATGAATTTGTAATTATCCCT
This sequence comes from Combretum micranthum, assembly GCA_024138025.1. Lineage (NCBI taxonomy): Eukaryota > Viridiplantae > Streptophyta > Magnoliopsida > Myrtales > Combretaceae > Combretum > Combretum micranthum. Next base: position 48,100 of record JAMXBD010000666.1, on the reverse strand, counting down.
TATATTAAACATGTGGTTCTTTTATTAGATTAGGAGCATGTGACATGAGTAAGTGTACTTGTCTACTATGTATTGAGTTTCGCCTCTCACTTTTTAATCATTTTAGATACTTTGATGGTTTGCATGTAGACTGTCATTATGACTTCTTGGGATTTGTGGATGAGGATGTAAAGTGAAACTTGCAACCTAGTTAACATGTGTGGCAAAACATAGACTCTTATTAAAAGTTTCTTAAGAAAACTTATTTTGAACTATATTTTAAATCGGATGACTATAGCTAATACTTAACTATTTAATTATTTATTATCCTTAAGGCTTAATGTTTTTCTAGGGTAAGTCATGTTTACATGAGAGACCAGTAGTTTACCATATATATATATATATATAATTGTTTTTGTGAAAATTTACTACTATATAGGTAGTTTTACAAGTTTCTACTTTAACCTAAATGTGGTAAAGCATATAAACACTATGTCTGATTTTCCAAAAAAAAAAAAAATAGAAAGGATTCATAAGTAAAATATGGATGAAAGCCTATCAAGTTTAGTGGAGCATGTGGTGAAACTGGTACATCCTGTGTACTTGAGGTATAACATTAATCATACAAAAACTTACCATTGTAGATAAGAAATACGCGGTTCTTGGGATATGTAAAAGTTTGGACGAAAAAAGAGAGAGTAAATTTATATGTTATATAAAATTTGAAAATAGTGGAAAATAATTGACTTTTTCATAAATTTTAATTAACGATATCTTAAGTAAATATGCTAGAAAACCCTGTTTGAATAATGGTTGTCTTACATATACCACTTATATGATATATGTGACTAGATTGGTACACGATAACATGCACTTGAGATGTGGCAGCAATGATTAGAGCTCCTTACTTGGGACAAACAAAATACATTACTTCATTTATAAATCCTTGTCTCCAATATTCAAATTTGCAATTTTAGTTTGAAAGAAACTTTTAGCCTGAAAAAATAAAACAAAAAGAATATTTAACAAAGATTGAGAGATATTTGCTATTTTATAAAGAAAGCACTACTCTTGTATTCTTTAAAAGATGTGATAACTTATGTAAGCTCTATTGAGTATTGTGATTTTTGAAAAATAAAAGAATGGTCAAATCCTTAGTTGGAAGCAGTAATTTCCATGAAGGGATATTTTATTCACTAAATTATGATGAAAGTAAATGCTTAGATATTATATTATTAAAAATTAAAAGTACAAACACTTATGATTCCTTTATTTCTTTATTCTCAATATTTGTATGTAATTAAACGTTGTTTTAAATATTGTTCATGGATAGATAGACTAATGTTGTTGTTTTGAAAAATAGCAATAAATTTTTTAAAAGTATTTTTGAAGTTTTTCTTTTTCTCTTTTTAATTTCTTTTTGAAAAATTTTTGTATTTTTGTTATTCAACAACACCCCTTTTAATATTCTTAAAAAAGAGAACGAATGGATAGTTAAACAAATGGATAGTTAAGGCATAGAACAAAAAGAGAAAGGAAACATGTAGGTTTAAAAATCAAATGTGTACTAGCAGATGTTGCACAAATTAAGCCTATGTCAATAACATAATTAGAAAAAAACTGATACCACAAATTTATTAACATATTTTATCTTATTATATCCCCTAATTACTTGACTTATTAAGTATGTAAAGATATTTTGTATTAAAAAATACTTTTTGAACTCCTTGCACATTTAACACATTTCTTTATAATATGAAAAAATAAAAATGGAAAGTTTATTCGTTCAAATAATTTTTGCGAAAAAAATTAAATAATGTAAAAATTACAAACATTAATAAAGGGAATATAGATTATATGAAGGTGTTCATATTGAATCTTATACATAAATAGCATTAGTGAATTTATTTATGAACAAGAGAGCGGATTTTGAATTTCTTTTCATCCATTAATTAATATTAGCCATTTCTCGAAATCATGGAATGTGGTAATTTGCTACCGGTTGGATTATTGCAACATATATATATATATATATATAAATGTTTGGATTGTTAGATTTTTATCAGTATCGGTTTAGTATTGATTCGTATGATCGGTTTATGAGTAAAACTATCAGTTTTTTATTGGTATCATATTAATATTAGTTCGATTTGAAAACGAAACTAAAATAAAACCAAATCAACAATCTAAATGGACCATTGCTTCTGTCTAAATTATTTTAATAGTGCAAAACGTAATTTGAAAAAAAAAATTAAGAAAAAAAAAAAAGAAGAAGCCAAAACTCCTTGCTTGCGCCTAAAAGTATACACATTACAAGATTATGATGATATTTTCAAAAGGGTTTAACTTTTATAAAATTGTGATTCCTTTCCTTTCATTTGAAAATAGAAAATGACGTCATTTCTACTTATAACTGCAAAATCATTTTTCATAGTTTTATTCTTATTTAAACTTTTAGTCTAAGAGATCCTCAATCTACTTCGACTGACCAATGAATACTCAAGAATGAAGATCGAAGACCGTATACTATAAAAACAACTATATAGGATGACGGACACTGGTAAATAAATAGAAATTACATCGAATGACATTAAGGAAGTGGACCTGCACTCCTCTTGTCTTCATTATTACCAATGTCATCTTCTGATCACGATGACTTGAAGGCAAATCAATTAGGCAAGCAAAAGCTTCAATTATTTAATCAATTTTGTCCATGCTCATTCTATCATAAGCTCTCTAGTCTAGCCTTACAATTCCATATCTGGGTTCACACTTTCCGGTATCTAGCTATGGCTTCTTGGCCTAGACTAATATGTGTGTACATATTCATGTGTAGGGATGCAAACAGATCAGGTTATTCTATCCCAAATCCAACCCGATTATAAAAATGGGGTGTCCCAGAACCCGACCCGAACCGATTTTTAAGGAACCCGACCCGACCCGAACTCGATCCGTCATGATCTTGAATATTTTTCAGCATGAATGTCACTGGCCTTCCTTGCGCCGTGTATTCTTTTCTATACCGTTCCTCATCTAGTAAGGAAGCCAATCATATACCCTTAGCACGTATAATGTCTAAAGTTCATTATATCAGTATCCTCTAATTTATACATATATCACTCCTGGGAAGGTAATGATGCTCGAATAATTCATGTAAACTATATAAGTAGGTGACGAATATTATTTGAAATGATCCTTTAAATTTAACTAAATGGTCATGTTGAGAGCAGGATTCCCAAAAAGATGAATATGGAATCTTGAAGTGAAGGGAGCCATACTGATGAAATTGTCCCATAAAAGCTTTTTCTGATGCAGAACATTTCAACATGTCAAAAAAAGCATAATATACTTCAACCACCTTTCCTATTTGTCATTATATATATATATATATATATATAATATCTATTTTTAGAAAATTAATTTCTATACTTTGTTGTTTGCATGGGAAAGAAATGAATTTTGAAAAAATGAGGAAGGTTGCACATGAAAATCGATTTTCTCTGATAATTGGTCAGTGATTATTAATTAATAAATATAATTTATATCCTATCATGTGACTCAATACATGAATAACAAAATGATTATATGAAAAGCATCATTCAACTAATGAACAAGTAAATTTCTTAAACTAAAATTTTTAATTTTTTTAATTAAATCGGTCGGGTTTTTCCAATGGTTATGAGTACAACCCAAAACCCGATCCTAAACCCTATAGGGTTTTTAGTGGGTAGCGGGCGGTACCCTATAACGATCCGCCCCGGTTGCATCCCTATTCATGTGCTTATATGTAAACCTTCATGGGCTAACTGTGGGTTTCCAGGGAAGTGTGGGTTTCCAGCTATATGTAACTTTGAAGATTCAAATTAGACATTGGAGGGATCTCTGCATCATTAAATGAAGTTGCTCCCCCAAATGGTGAAACCTTCTTTGGACATCCTTCTGGAAGATTTTGTGATGGACGTTTCATCGTTGGTTTCATTGGTAGGAATCCTTAAAACAGGTGTTTTGTCTTTGATGTCTCCATGGCCTAGATCATAGTATTAAAAGTTTGGTGCCAATGTCGCATTAATCTCTCAAAATTATGCATTCTTTATGTCTTTAGGGGGTGTGCATAAAGTAATGGGTGCATGAAAAAATTGTTTACTAACAGTTAGTTACTTGGTTTTTAGTGTAGCTCAAGCTCTGAATTTGCCATATCTGAGTGCATACCTTGATTCAATAGCAACTAATTTTCACCACGGTGCGAATTTTGCAACAGGAGGCCCCTCAATTCGTCCAGGCGGCTTTAGCCCCTTCCATCTTGGCATTCAGATTTCTCGGTTCAAGAAATCCAAATCTCGCACTACCGCTCTCTACAATAAACCATAAAACAACTTTCAAACTAAAATTTGAATTGGTTAAAAAAGAAATTTAATTTTTTGGTTTTGTTTATGGTTTTATTTAATTTGGTTCAAATCTTTGGAAAGAGGAAAATAATATTTATGTTTTTTAAAAAATTACAAAAATACCACTAGATGAATATAATCTTAGTTTTAAATAATATGACATTGTATTTTTATTCCTCATTGGTGTGATTTAAAAAAGAAAAGTATGGAAATAGGGTGGAGGAGAAAGAAAATACGGAGAAGGGGTAGTGGAGGCGCCATCAAGAAGAGGGCCTTTGGAGTCGAGAAGAAGGCGACATCACTAATGGAGCTTGTAGCCAGAAACAAAAAAGGTGCCTTTGTAGAGGTGCCTTCAATGGACACCAAGGGCACCCTTCTGGATGGCGCTGTCAATACATTCTAAGGGCACCATTTCCACCAGCGCCTTCAAGCTTAACTGTGATGATGCCTTCATTGAAAGTTCAGAGGCGCTGTCTACGACAGCGCATCCACTACCCCTTTCCTGAATTTTGTTTCTTCCCAACATTATTTCCATACTTTCATTTGGAAAGTACACCAATAAGGAACCAAAACCATATGGCATCGTATAACCATGTCTCTTCAAGAGACAAGGTTTTAAAAACATGGAATAACCTTATCTCTTGAAGAGACGAGGTTCCTCTCTTTGCAATCTTGAAACTTTTCAAAGGCGATGGGCAACATAATTCTCCGAAACAAATTCAAAGCGGTAACAAGCATTAGGAGAACAACTATAATTGATCTGAAAGAAGTTCGTATTGTAAACAACAATCCTTAGGCACATATTCTCCATCCACCACCTCCACCGCGTTCGTAACCACTGCACAAAGAGCCACCTCCATAGACTCTAGACCTTCCTCGTTCCACCCAAAACCTTACCGTTGCTTGCCAGTCCTATCCTCTTCGCTGGATCCAATGCCTTAGCGTTGGTTCTGAGTTCATTAGAGGTATCGAAGGACATAAGCTTCTAGCGGTTGGTTAAGAGACAAAAAAAAAAAAAAAAACGAGGACCGTGAGCGTGGGAAAGGAGGAGGTGGCGGGCTACATGGAGGTCGGAGGTCTTGTATGTGGAGGAGAGGGAGTTGAGGAGATGGAGGTCGGTGGTAGAGGGGTGATAGTGGTGGTTCGAGTATGTGGAGAGAGAAGAGAAACAAAGGGAGCAGTGAGAATGGAGGTATCTTTACACGAACCCCATCTCTTTAAGAGAGAGGTTCTTCCGTGTTTTTAGTTAGCAACTTATGACTTCGGTTCTTACCTAGAACTAAGATTATTTTATCCAGTATCATTTTTGTAATTTTTCAAAAGTAAATGAATATTATTTTCCTTTGTCCTAAATTTTTACTGTCTATAATATTTCCTAAGATCATTAGAAGGGAAGTAACTAAAAATATATCAACTTGAATTCATTTAGTGTTATTTACAAATATGGTTTGATCTAGCTGTATGTTTTGTGGTGCCTTTTTTTCTCCTTCAATTAGCAATTCTACTATTAAATGTAAATTTGGAGAAAATAATCGTTATCTCAATGTGCTCATCCTCTTAGCAAAATACGAAAATGTGTCATCGGTTGTTGTTCTCAGAGAGAAAATAGAGGTGCATGAGTGTGGTAAAGGGCCTGATCTAGCTGTTGGTTAAATGAGTTAGCTCACTTACCTACCCTGTTTGACTTATTTATAATAATAATAATAATAATAATAATAATAATAATAATAATAAAAGAATTAAGTTTTATAGGATTTTATATATTTGTTACTTCTATATTAAGGGAAAACCCTTCATTCAATCCAAAAATAAATACAAAGTTTTTTATATCTTCCCTCCAAGTATTTGTTTATCAATTAATCTTCTCTATCCATAGTTATCTACTCCCACGTCCCATGTTTTCATATAAGTAATTAATTTATTACTATTCTAATTAGTTATATATAAGAATAATTTTTTAAAATAATTTTTTGGATATTATTTTTTTAAATAATAAATATATACTTAAAAAAATGTTATGATGTATTCACATCAGTTTGCCATTCTTTATTATTATTAACACATAATTTTATCTTCAAACATAAAAGTCGTAGGAAAAATACTATATTAATAGTAATTTTTTCTATAATTTTTATTTTATTTTTTATAAGCCCATTTGCACATTTCTAAGAGAAATATTTTATTATCAATCAATTTTAATTAGTGTCACTAACAAACTTTTATTTTAAATGATTGATAAATTGATCTTTAATCAATTGATCGAAGATCTATTATATTCATTAAGATATAAGAACTTATGCAGGCTCTATTGAGTAATGTGATTGTTGAATAATAAGAGTGTGGTGAAATCCTTAGTCTGAGGCATTAATGCCCACAGAGGGTGAGAGCAAACTTCTAGTTAATGATAAAATTGCTAAATTATAATAAAAGTAGATGTTTAGATACTATACATTATTAAAAATTAAAGGTGCAAGCATTTAGGATTCCTTTATCCCTTCATTCTCCATATTTGACAATTATTTGTAATTAAAACTTGTTTTAGATATTGTTAATGGATAGATAGAATGATGCTGTTGTTTTAAAAAATAGTAACATTGTTTTAAAGGATTTTCGAAGTTTTTTTTGCCCTTTTCAAATTTCTTTTTGAAAATTTGTGTCTTCAACAACACCCATTACAGGCAAAAAAAAAAAAAAAAAAAAAAAGAAAACCCATTTTTTGCTCTAAAAAGGGAAAATACATGGACAATTATGTTATAGAAGAGATAGAGAATGAAAACTGAGGAAGCATATAGGTTTAATTGGATACTTAGCAGACACTGTCACACTGCATTGGCTATGCATATATCAATAAATTCATCATATCTTTTTTATTTTCTATTTATGTTATCTTTTTTATATGATGAATTTGTTATCATATATTTTATTGCATTCTCTAATTACTTGGATTATTGAGTATATAGAGATATTTCATGCCTTCTCTTACTTAAAGAGGAAAAAATTAAATAAAAAATACTTTTGAATTCCTTGCACATTTTACACTTTTTTTTAAATATGAAAAAATTAAAATGGAAAATTTTATTTTTTAAAATAATATTTATGAAAAAAATTTAATAAGGCACAAGTTACAAATATTAATAAGGGGAATATAGGATATATGAAAGTTCATACCAAATCTTATACATAGACAGGATTGGAGATTTTATTATATTATCAACACCATGAATTTTGAATTTTTTTTATCCATTAATTACCATATAGTTATTGTTGTTTACTATATTATCAACTTATATTTATTTTGAATTTTTTTTTACATATTAATACAAAAGAAACTTATTTGTCATTAAATATTCAAAAATTATAAAAAGAAATTATTGAATCATTTAATATTGAAAAAATTGTAAAAGAAAAATTAAATATTAATACTAGTAGTTTCTTAAAATCATGGAAACAAGGTAATTGAGTAGGAGAAAAGAAAAAAAAAAAACAGAGAGAGATTTTAGATAAACTTTCCTAGTTTAATACTAGATATTTTTGGGTTGGATTATTGCAGCATATATATATTAATTGCTTTGTCTAAATTATTTTAATAGTACTCAATAGAAAGCGCGATTTGAAAAAATAAAAATGGAAACCCAAAATCTCCTTTGCTTGTGCTAAAAAAATATATATATCATGAATATTATGATAATATTTTAAAAGGGTTTAACTTTTATAACATTGGGATGCCTTTCGTTTGAAAATAGAAAATAACTTCATTTCTTCTTATAACTGTAAAATCATTTTTCATATATTTATTCTTATTTAAAATTTTAAATCGTTTCACCAGTCAAAGACATTATCTAAGCCTAACTGCTTCCACTGTCCTATGAATACTAAAGAATAAAAATCAAAGACCGTGTACCATAATAACCAGTTAACAGCTATATAGCATGTCAAACACTGGTAAATAGATATTACATTGGATCATATAAAGGTACTGGACCCACACTCCTCTTGTCTTCATTATTACCATGTCTCAAGTCAGATCAAGTAGGCAAACAAAAGCTTCAATTATTTAATCAATCTTGTCCATTTTCACTCCATCATAAACTCTCTAGTCTAGCCTTATACAGTTCCATATCTGAGTCCACACTTTTCAGTATCTATGGCTTCTTGGCCTAGACTAGCATGTGTGTACATGCTCGTATGCTTATATATAACCCAACAGGGGCTAAGCACAATGGGAATGGGTGATGGGTTTCCGGGAAGTGTGCGTTTCAGCTATATATAACTTTGGAGATTCAAATTCAGACACTGGAGGGATATCTGCATCATTAAATGAAGTACTCCACCAAATGGTGAAACCTTTTTTGGACATCCATCTGGGAGGTTTTGTGATGGACGTCTCATCATTGATTTCATTGGTAAGAATCCTTAGAACAGTGTGTTTTGTCTTTGATGTCATAGTGACCTAGATCACAGTATTAAAAGTTTTGTGCCCAATGTCTTCAAATCATTGCTGGGTACTATGGGGTTGTAATCTTGTGTCTATCGGAAATTACAAGTATGAACTAAACAAAATCAAAATGTTGTTTTTTGGATCAATGCCGTTTTGGTTTATATCTCAATTTTACACTTTTTTTACAATTATACACTTAAAATTTTAAATTATCAATTTATATACATAATAATATGTTTAGTTGCTCCCATTTATATCTCGACTTTTTTACTGTTATCTCTATGTTGATGGGCGGCTAATGACAATGCAATACCAATAATATTATATCTTGTATTATATACTAATGCCAAGTGATATTAAATAAGTAATGTGTAAACCGTAGCAATATATAAATTGATAATTAAAACTTATGTGTAACTAAAAAAAAGCATAAAATTAGTACAGACCATGATATTGTCCCTTTTTTATTAAAAAAAAATTAGAGATTATTTTTGGGGGTGTGCATAAAGTAATGGGTGCATGTAACCACAAAAAAAAAACAGAGGAAAAAAGGGTACTAGGTGCATGAAAGAGTCGTTTACTAACAGTTTGTTGCTTGCTATTTAGTGCAGCTGAAGCTCTGAATTTGCCATACCTGAGTGCATACCTCGATTCAATTGGAACCAATTTTCGTCACGGTGCAAATTTTGCAACGGGAGGTTCTTCAATTCGTCCTGGCGGCTTCAGCCCCTTCCATCTTGGCATTCAGATATCTCAGTTCAAGCAATTCAAATCTCGCACTACTGCTCTTTACAATAAACTTAGTGGAACTGGTCAGTTTTACAAGGAAAAAAAAAGATTTATTAGATATTACACACTACATGGAAAATCTTCTTTTCAAACATAGAACTGCTATATGCTCCTTGTAATTTAGGAATTGGAACATACTTCAGGCATATGCATTGCAAATTTGACTATGTCAATTTCATCATCTATCGTATCATAATAGGAAATTACCATTCGCGGTTACTTTGGGCAGCCATGTGATATATTACTTCTGGTGAAGTCTTTCTTGATCTATTTCTTTACTATGCAGGAAAAAACAGCAACCTTCCTAGGCCTCAGGATTTCTCCAAGGCACTCTACACGATTGACCTCGGACAAAACGATCTTTCCTATGGTTTTCAGCACTCAACACTTGAACAAGTTAGAGCATCCATTCCAGATATTCTAAACAAGTTGTCCCTTGCATTGCAAGTAAGCTGATCATGCAATCGATTGATACTTATATTTACATACATGAGTCATGACTGGCTATCATCTTGTAGGAACTATACGCTGAAGGAGCCAGAGCATTCTGGATACATAATACTGGCCCTGTTGGTTGCTTGCCTTATGCCATTATATACGAACCATTGAAACCTGGTAACTTCGATCCAAATGGGTGCGTCAAGCCTCACAATTTGGTGGCTAAGGAGTTCAACAGGAAGCTGAAAGATTTGATACTGAAGTTGAGAGCAAAGCTGACCCATGCCACATTTGTGTATGTTGATGTCTACTCTGCTAAATATGCACTCATTAGTAACGCGAAGAGTGAAGGTAAAATTACCAATTTTCTTCATCAATTAACAATTGGATCGGTGTTCTTTGCTCTTTGATGATCAACTTTGAGAGTTTACATCCAATGAAGGAAGTGCATGATGTTGATTGGTAGGTTTTGTTGATCCATCCAAGTTCTGCTGTGGAAGTTACTATGGCTACCATATTGATTGTGGCAAGAGAGCTGTGGTAAATGGGACTGTATATGGTAATCCATGTGGTCAGCCATCAAAGCATATTAGTTGGGATGGCATTCACTACTCGGAGGCAGCCAATCGGTGGGTCGCAAATCGAATCCTTGGAGGCGCCTTATCTGATCCTGGAGTTTCTGTTGCTGAAGCTTGTCAAGCTGGAACCAATGCTTGACCTTGCCCAAGTAAGCCGAAAAGTAAAGGGGCAAAGACAGATAAACTCTTACCTGGTCATGCCAAAGTTTCCAAGTAATTCTTCCGGGAGATGTCACTTGTCATCTTATGTAATTTCCTGTGATCATTAAACACGAGCAATCCACACGATTCCGCAAGAGGATTCAAGGCGTTATGATTTTGTCAATTCTAGCCAATGTATATCAAGAATAAGAAAGCATACTACCACTTCTTCATTGCCATTATGATGTACACGGCAAAGGGGACAATCATGGGCGAAATCAGAATTTACTACATTTTTTAGTCAAAAGATGATGGTTCCATATTTGAGTTATAACATTCTTACCAAATTTATGATTAAAAGTTTACCTACTTTCAGCATTACAAAGTAGTTTAGTATGATTTAATAATAAAATTTAAAGGATACTTGAAATGTTTGAAGCATGTGCTTATTGCTTGTGAACTAGGATTTAATGTTGGAACATTTGGTATAATCTAGTAATCAAATTGAGAACTACACTAGAAATTGTGTATATTTATGTCTATATATAATTAAGAGATTTATTTTAGATAAGTCATTTAAGTTCTTTGTGATTGTATGCAAATTCAATTATATCCAATTGAATGTCAAATTTGTTATCGGGAGCTTCTATGGTCCATCTTTGGGATTGTTAGTAATTAGAATATTAACTATGTTTTCAATAAGAAAGAAATATTCTAGGTGTTTTTTTTTCTACATACATGGATATTTATACATTATCAATCTCTCCTATTTTTGGTATACATATTTGCTATAATGGCGATTGATTTTGTTTCCAATGATATTCATTGACTAGCCATAAACTCCTAATTTCTAGGATTCCTTCACGCCAACACTCTTCCTCAAGTTGGCGCATATATCTATTATGCCTAACTTGCTAAGTGAGTTATGAAAATTCTTGCTACATACTGATTTAGTTAGGATATCTGCTAACCGGTCTTTTGATTTCACAAAGGGAAACCGGATTGTCTTTTCTTCAAGATTCTATTTGATAAAGTATCGATCAACCTCCACATGCTTAGTTCGATCATGTTGTACCGGATTATGAGAAATGTCAATAGTTGCTTTGTTATCGCAAAATAAATCCATCTCGCATTTAGGAGGAAATCCAATCTCAGACAACAAATTTCTAAGCCAAAAAAGTTCACATAACCCTTTTGCCATTTCTCTAAATTCTGCTTCCGCACTTGATAATGCCACTACCTTTCGCTTCTTACTTCTCCATGTAACAAGATTCCCACCAACAATGTGAAATAGCCTGAAGTTGACTTTCTATCTAAAATATTTTCAGCCCAATCCGCATATGTATACCCTTCAATATTCAGATGACCATTTTTAGAGAACAAAATGCCTTTACTAGGCGATGATTTTAGATATCGAAAAATCTGAATGACAGCATTCATATGATCTTCGCTAGGGCAGTGCATGGATTGGCTAACTACACTGACTGCATAAGCAATATCAGGTTGGGTATGAGATAAATATATCAATTTACCAACTATCCTCTGGTATCTTCCTTTGTCTGTTGGCACTTGATTTGAGTATTCTCCAAGTTGGTGATTTTGAATTATAGGTACATCAGTTGGTTTCCAGTACAATAACCCGACTTCATTTAATAAATTCAGCACATATTTCTGCTGAGAAAGAAATATCCCTTGATTGGATCTAGCAACTTCAATCCCCAAGAAGTATTTGAGTCATCCTAAATTCTTCATCTCAAATTATGATGCCAATTGGTATTGAAGTTTTGCTATCTCAACTATATCGTCCCCCATAATGATCATATCGTCAACATAAACGATTAAAGCTGTAGTCTTGCCTTGTTGGTGTTTCAAGAATAAAGTGTGGTCAGAGTTACTTTGTCGATAGCCATATTTCTTCATTGCGACACTCAATCTTCCAAACCAAGCTCGAGGTGACTTTTAACCCATATAAAGTTCTCTGTAACTTGCAAAGGACCTTATTGTCAGAGTCTGCCACATATCCATGAGGGATATCCATATAAATTTTTTCTTCAAGGTCGCCATGGAGAAAGGCATTTTTTACATCAAATTGATATAAAGGTCAGTCAAATTTTGCTACAAGGGACAATAAAACTCTGATTGTGTTCAATTTTGCCACTGGAGAGAAGGTTTCTTAATAATCAACTCCATATTTTTATGTAACCCTTGGCAACCACTCTAGCTTTGTACCTTTTAACAGATCCATCTGCTTTGTATTTAACTGAAAACACCCATTTGCACGCCTACTATCTTCTTCCCTTCTGGTAATGTAGCAAGAATCCGTGTTTTATTTTTCAACAAGGCCTCTATCTCTTCCTTCATGACTTGAGTCCATCTAGGGTCCTATAATGCCTCTTCTGCATTAATAGGAATGTGATGGATGAGAAATCATTTACAAAGCTTTTCAAAGATTCAGATAGTAATCCAGTGGACATGTAATTGGCAATAGGATATTTGGATCGACATTCTTCCAACTCAGGAGAGTATCGTCTTAGGGGCACACCACGATTATGCCCGTAAGGTAATCTATAGCCAGGGATAGAAGCAACAGTATCTATGTCATTAGAGGGTTGATGATCAATAGGGGTTGATGGAGAACTTACCTCAGTGATACTCTCAGGAGATGGACTAGTGGTTATTGGAGAAGAAGGTCATGCACTTGGGAGACATCACTCCCATCAAAATAAGTTGTTGCTATGGCATCCCATACCATTTTTGTCATAGGAAATCTGATGAAATTCCCAATCAATGATGGGTCCATGGAGTTAATGATCCATCCTTTTACTATGGCATCATCAATATGCCATTTTCGGAAGGTCGGATCTATCGTTACAGGTTGGTGCAGATCACCATTGATATGACCCAATTTGTCTTTGCTAGAGATGTACATCTCCTCGACTTGAGACCATATTCCATAGTTGGTCCCATTCAATTTAATTCCTATTAGAGCAGCGGCTATGTCCATTGTTGAGGTTATATCGGAATTCTTAGATAGAATTTCCATCATTCTGGTAGTGAGTTCTGACAAGATAGATGAAGAAGAGATTTTAGAGGTTTCTGGTGACTGCAAATCTTTGCCAGCCATATCGGTGTTGTCTGTATAAAGGAGGATGGAAATTGAAAACTTGCTCCGATACCGTGTTTTCAATAAGGAAGAAATATTCTAGGTTTTTTTTCTACATACATGGGTATTTATACATAATCAAGCTCTCCTATTTTTGATATACAAATTTGCTATAATGACGATTGATTTTATTTCTATTGATATTCATTGACCCTATAATACAGCTATAAACTCCTAATTAATGATATTTATTGACCAGCCATAAACTCCTAATTTCTAGGAGTCATTCACGCCAACAAACTATTTGAGTGTTTGATCATTGTTGGGTATGATGTGAGCCGTTGGATAATCATTGATGAAACCTGTCCCATCGAAATTAATGATGATACCATAAAATTTTCCTTTGTTATCTTAATTTTGAATAAAAATTTAATTGGCAACTGAATTTTATAATGATCAATTTAATACCCAATGAAAGTTTTCATGGTTATTTTGAATACCTCACTAATATCAGATGCTTTATTTTGCTGATATGGAAGAAACAACCAACTAGTGCTAAATGGTATTAAGGACATTATAAAAATTTAATGATATGCTACTTCTTCTATGTCTATAAAGCTAACAAATGATTTTAATGAGATAGTAAAAATAACCACAAAATGTTTAATCAGGAAATAAATTGACTAAATTAAAGTATAGGTACTAAATTGAATTTTTATGTGAAGTTTAACAAATTTAACATTTGTTCTATTTTATATGAGTAAGTTAAGTGCCCTAAGATCATGCTTTTACACCAAAGTGTTTTCCCTAACCTGTTGTCATATACATATAAAAACATGGAGGACTTAAATATGTCATAAAAAACTTAAGTCTATTTTGTCGTTATGAATGAAACATACGTGAAGCGAGTGCCACATGCGTGCAATGTGATTTGCACACTTCATGTGCAAAAGATGAGTATCGTACTTTGAATGATACTTCAAGTATTATGGGATGCAAAAGGTTCATAAAGGAGGAATATAAGATCTATGCAAGCTTACTATTAGTATAAATTGTTATTGCTTGTAAAAAGTGAAATACCAAATCCTAATAGTGCCTGCAAGCTTCAATGCAAAAAAAAAAAAAAAAAAAAAAAAAAAGGGAATTGTAATCTTTAATCCGAAGTATATTGTGGAGTGACGTGGGCAACGATATCCACTATCAACTAGTGAATGTCATACTTAATCCAATTAATTATGCATCCATGTTCTTATTGCTTTGCGATGACAGAAGAAATTTTTCAAAGGACTCCTCAAACCTGGCCAAGTCCAACTAAATTATTGGATGGCTTAGCTACTCATTTGCCAACTCTGGGATATACTCGATTGTCCATAGCATACTTAGATTTCGCTAGTCAGACTAATAGGATTTTTTGTTTGCTTGGACAAGGCTTTCCACTTAGACTACAACAATCAATCTCCCCACGATCTAAGAACGGGGGTTCATAGCTCTTCAACCATTATGCACAAACTCACATGACCCTCATTATCTCAACCAATCGATAAGCAAGCACAAACCTTCAACGGCTTATATATACTTATTCAGAACATCTTAAGACATAAGTCGGAGAACATCTAGCTCATACCATATTATTTTGCTTATTCTCTATATTGAACATCTTACTAATCTAGCCGTTAGAGTGGTCACATTGAACAACCCCTTAGTGCCATTTGACCCTTTTTTATTTTGCAAACCCATTAATAAAGAGGCTCTGATACAAGTCACTAGGGATGTAATCAAGTGGATTTTTATAGGATACTTGATTTGCCTAACCGAATAAATATCATATAGGGTTTGAGATGGATTTTGGGACATTTTGCTAAACCTTATAGGGTTTTGGGTTGGGTTTTGGGAAATTCAAACTAATTTAAAGTTGATATATTTAAAATACTAGTTCAATTTAATAAACAATATATCAATTTTTAATTTATTAATTTAGTAAATCATTCATTTTTAATAATATTTGACTTTAATTAATGGTTAACTATAAGAAACTGACCTATGTGACTTGTGTTTTTTTTTTAACAAATAGCTGACCTGTATTTAACTCTTGTTTTCTTCCATCAATAGTACCGTTAATTGTGACACATGTTAATCTTTCTTTGTCTTCTTCCTCTTTTGACTTTTTTTTTTAAGTTACATGCTTTACACGTGGTTGTCAAAACTTTTTTTTTTCAAAGTTATGTACTTTACCCATGGTCATCTTCTCCATTTAGATAGAGAAGAGAGAATGATGAGAAAGAGAAAAAAATAGAAGGAAAACCAAGTCAACTTGCTGAGTTACCATCATGACATTCACCACGCCAAACCATCCAAGAGTGAGCTCGACACAGAAACAAACCACCAAGTCAACTCCCTATACTTGAGTTGGTCGCACCATAATTGAAACACTAACCTATCACAACCACTACCGCTATCAGAGATCTAAAGCCTCATCATGATGCATCGAAACTTCTAAAGTTTCACCATTTTAGAAGGACCTAGATGAGGTTTATTTCTTTTCTTGGATTCGATAATGAACCTTTTCGTCTTGCAATATGATTCAAAGGAAAGACGACTTTGGTTACTAGAAAAATACTAGTCTAGGTTGAACTGTTAAGAAACGTGATGATAGAAGAACAACGATTAGCTAAAAGAATATTTTGTCTTCCCCATTCACCTATTTTGGTTCTAACGTGAACTTTTATGTCACGTGGTTGATTAATCATATATGTGTGTTTTATTTTTTTGGATACTTTGATGATCAATTATATGGTGCTGATTTTACTTTTACCATGGAAGGGATTTACTAAATTATGTTTATTTTTTTGGAATATGTGTTGGAAGTTATCCTGTTTTGTTGTTTTAAGGGATTTAATTATTATTTTTTATTTTTTCATTCTGTTGGGTTTTCTCTTTTTTTTTCCCTCACTTAATTGTGATTTATTAGTAGACCACAACATAGTCAAACGTGGGTTAGCTATTTATAAAAAAAAAAAAAATCACAGATCAACAATTTGCAAAAGAGACAAAACATATGTCAGTTTTTTTTTTTATAATTAACCCTTTAATTAATTATGACAACTTATTGCAATGTTAAACTAATTAAGAATAAAGAGAATAAATCTCGAAGGATTTATCCTATAAAAAAGAATTAATAGACAAATTTTCCTTGAGTAAACAAGAAGAAAATTACGATGATGTATTTTAGGGAAAAAAAACGTTTTTTTTCCCTTTTTAAGATAACTTTAAACATAAAATAGTTGTAGTTGAAATATTATTAACTTCATTAGGTTCACATTTGAGTATCCTATAGGGTCTATTGGGTGGGTTTTGGGTTTATGGACAAAAATCTTATAGGATTTAAGACAAGTTTTAGAAACCCCAAAAGGTATCCGGTTTGAGTTTTGTAAAAATTGACGGGTTACATCTCTACAAGCCATTCTATTAGCAAAATTAAGGCATCAACACACTGTAAGCATAATTATTACATCTTCATGCATTCTCACTACGAACAAATAAAATGAACCCACGAAATGTGGATAACATCTTAATAACATACATATTTTTAGCTTATGCCTTATCTTTTCCTTGTCCATGATGGCTAATCTTATAGTGTAAAGAAATTGGAAGAATAGTTAGCATATAGTATGTCAAAGGAAAGGTTAAGGAAGTTAAAAGATTCACATACTAAGTTTACACTTTTTTAATTGAAAAATAGAGAATTCTTTTACCTTTAGTTCATCATTTAGCTTATACGTCTTTGAAATTGAGTAAATTACCTAAAAAAGTATCAACTTTAAGGGTGATTCAAAAGAGGTATTTATGTTTGAGAATAAATGAATTTAAGATATTAATACTTCAAGTGGTTAAAAAGAGAGTCAAATAAGGATATTGAAAATTTAGGAAACTTAATTGAAAATTAATTAAAACATTGATACCTTTTTTCATTCACTTTATAAAATATTGATACCCTTTTTAATTACTTGAAATGTTGATATGATAAATGAACTCAACCTTTAATGTTGATACCTTCTAGTATAATTTACCCTTTTGAAGTCTCAATGCATTTTAGCTGAATGCTTCTTAAAACTCCTTTACCTTTGATTTAATATCTTAAAGTTAAAAGTCACATAGTCTTCAATCAATGATCTCATAACTACACATCGATGAAAAAAGAATTTCAAGTCTAGCACTTAAAAAAAAGACTTAATTCGCTTTTCCTCAAAGTATCTATAGGTTCTCCTTTATTGTGATGAATTCCTTAGAATAAAGACAAGTTGGATACAGAGACTATTTAGTTAAATTAGCATATCCTTAAGCAAGGTTTGAAGAATCCATGAGAAGGAAGAAAAAAGAAGAATTGCCTACTTACATTCTCATCTAGTAACTATATTATAGTTGAAAATAAGGTTTTTGGAGTGTCAGACTTAAGAACAATTGCCTTTGAGAGGATAGGAAATGCACGATTTGGTGGAGTATGCTTTATTAACAAATTGTAATAGGATATGATGGAGCAATGCTTGTTGTGTAGCAATATTAATTAATAATATAAGAGCATGGTTTTATGCTTGTGTATTCCCTTGCATCATTATAGCATTTCTATTTCATTAGGTTAGCCTACTTCAACTGCCTTAAACTTATCTTGGTGTTGAAACTTGCAAAACTTGCATTCTATTCGGACTTTATGCTTAGTTTTAGACTTTTAAGAGTAAAAAAAGGCTGCCATCTAACCCTTTCATCCTTTAATACCTTTATTAAACGTTTGTGTTGATCTCAAATAAGACAATGAGACGTTCTTTGCACAAGCCTTAAATAATGCTTCAGCTTCTTTAAAAACCATAACTATATTACACTTGATTCCTTATAAACCAATACAAATGCTAAGGACTATACAATTGGCTCCATATATAGTGCATGCAATTAGCAAGATTTGGGGATATTTCCCATATAAGAAAGTTATGTCGATGCTGACCACAAGCTATAATGTTTAATTAAGGCCTCTAAATGTAACCTAAATGTCTAAAACAATCTTCCCAAGGTCAACTTGTTTGCTTTCTTGATTGTTGAATTCCCCAACCTATAACGATTTTGGCAGTTCATTGCATAACTTATCTCAATCACCATACACAGATATGGGGAAAAAGTTTCCCCTTTTGTCACCATAAACTGTATGTGTCTTCAATTTGCTATTTGAGGTAATAATCTTCACAATAGGGTTAAACTGAACCAAAAACAAAAAACATTGCTCATGAAGCTTTGGTCTTATTATGGATGATCTTGATCAAGTCTTTGGTTAATACATGCGCAGACCTTCAGTTATTATGATCATGAAGTCAATGTCTTGACACTTCTTAGTGTGTACAGGAGTTGCCACTTGCAAAATAACTACCCATCTATTTACACAAATAGACCATGACTTCGTAGCCATGTCTTCATTATGTAGTACAAATCGATTTACTATGAAACCGCATCCCTTACTTTACCCATAAACCAAACTTAAGTCATCAAAATGAAGAAAGTCCTCTTCATATGAATATTTCATATCATGCAAATATAAAATGGTGAAACTTTAATCATCGAGATACCTTTTGGTGTAATGGCTTGGAATTTATCAAACCTCTAAAATTAAGCATGATTAGTGGAAAAGTATTTTCATGATGAGTGATCTCCTTGGAAGTAGCTAACACTAAGGAAAAATCGTTCACATTTCGCCAAAACGACAATATCTTTGGTAAGCGAAGTTTCAGGTCATTATAGGTGTTATTAGGGTAGTCACCAATAGGAAATGTTGGAGCTAAGTGTTATACATGGCAAAGTGCCTGAAAGTGGGGGAAATTTCTTGAGCCTGTATGAAGCACTTTTAGAGTCCTCCTGTTTGGTGTAGTTTTGGACCTTTGTGATAAATTAAAAAGACGTCAGTTCTATAAGTAAGAGAGAATGTGACATCCCACAAATATAAGATGTAAACTCTTATTATAAAGATGCCTTTTGATGTAATTATTTGAAGTTCATTAGAGCTTTAAAGTTAAACATACTTAGTGGAAGTACTTTCAGAATAGTGACCTCTTGAGAAGCAATTGGCACCAAAGACAAAACCGTGCAACATTTCACCAGAGTGGATATATCTTAGTAAGTGGAGTTTAAGTCGTTATAGCCATCATTAACATCCATCCTACTAAGGTTGTTAGCTACTACTTTATAGGAGAACTAGGCATGGTAGTGTGTCATGGGATACTTTCTGGTCTCTAAAGACTCATCATCATCGAATGTGTCAATCTCAAAATTCATTTAGTCACCATCATCTTAATCCTCTTAGCATGCTATTTTATCTTTAGATCAATTTCCTAAAGGGCTTTCTCTATGTCCATCTCAAGTTCATTCCCATAATGGAGCAATCTTATTTTAAACAAGTCACTAGTTCTTTCAAGAGTCGTGGAGATTAGCAGACTAATGTACTTTTGGTAAATGAAATAAACTAGTCTAACTAAATTAATTTACTCCTAAGGCATGGTAGAGTTATCTTGTACCTTGATAAATAGCTACTAAAACTACATCATATCGGATGCCTTCGCAAAATCAATAGGCAATCTCCCATCATCAGCATTAGTAATGTTTTTTTGGCAAGAAGTCTATTCTTGAGCACATGCCTTAAATGGATGATTGTTTGTGATACATTTCCATACTAAATGCTAGATTAACTCTCAACAGTTCACAAATCATGCTCAAATGCTTTGAGTAATGCATGTTAACCCTTACTCTTAAGATTTTTAGCGACGTCTTATTAAAGTATGATCCATCTTGACCTTTCAAAATTTTTCCATGGATAAAGCAACAATCTTGACATATATAGCTATTTCCACCATTGCTTGACACCATCATCATAACATAGATAATGTTTTTCAAATTTTAAAATACCATAGAGTTATTATTTGATACAATAAGTGCACCCATTCTGAGAATCAAAATCATCTTCTAATATCTTCACTACTTCAATCATATACACATTTATCCCTGACTATTCAATTAAAATTCTATTATTTTCTTTTTTTTTCTTACTAAATTGTTCAACTAGACTTCCATCTACGTAATAGTATTAATCTTATAATAATAAGATTAAGAGTATTAGTCATATAAAAGTGGAATGAAAGTAGATAAAGACAATAATAAGCAACAAATCAAGGGCAATAGCTAATTTGATGATAAAAGGAATTGAACTAGAAGGAGTTAGAACTTTACTAGAATTGGATAGGCCTACTACTAGAATGGATTAAGATGAAAGAGAATTTCCACAGGCTGGCTTTACTGGTTTCCTGACCAGTAGCAAGATTATGGTATTTTGAAGAGAAAAGGGAGGGATGTCAAGGAAGTAGATAGTAAAATATAAAATTAAACTGCAAACACTGAAAATCCTAATATTATAAGGGCTCATATTAATAAGACTTAAATAGACTTCATGTTCAAATTATTAACTCATAGTGTTAATCATGATTCATATCATATGAAGAAATAATATTTAAAGATTACTTTTCTACTATTGTGTTTTCTATTGCATTTTATCAGGTAATTAATGAGACAAGGTGATACATGGTCTTGTTGAATTCTTGCTAGCTTAATGTTTACAAGGATTTTGCTTCCTTTTCCTTGACTATGTTAAATAGGATATTTGGATGCAGGTGTGTGTAGGTTGCGATTATAGAAAATTTTACTATAATGCTTGTAAAAGAACTTGTAAATAGTTCCGCTAAGGTTGAAAATGAAAACTAATTGTATTTTCCCTAATAGGCATTTCATTCAACAGGTTGTGAACAAACTTAAATAAAAATCGTGAACCTTACATATTCGAAAACCATAGATTGTATAAATTCATATATGATTGTAATGTAGTAGGGTTGAAGTTGAAACTTGGATCACAACGTTAGTGATTCTTTGAGAGAGTAAATCCTAACCGTGATTCTGATGTCTAGGGAGACAGAATTCATGAAATAAGAAGAAAAGAGTCTTAGAATATAAATGGGCTCAATTAAATTTAATTTGGAAGATGCCAATTTAATCGGGTTTTATGCACATTGTTTCATGATAAATGCATCTTCATAAAGAGATATATAAATCACATTCTAAGGATGGGATTTATAAATTGCATCTTACATATGTAATGCGTTTGTTTTTTCAAATAAATATGTATGGACTATTAGCACTTTTAAGATGAAATTATGTTTCCTATTTTTTTTTTTTTGTCACTACAATGAAAAGAGGGATTCAAACCTGAACCTCTCACTTGAGAGACCAAGGATATGCCACTAGGTTACAATGTATTGGTAAGATGAAACTTGTTTGAATTGCTAAAAATATTGCATTTTTTAGATTTTGGGATGGTACAAATTTGTATAAATCAAATCTTTCTAATACAGTTTTACTATAGTAAACCAATAACTAAATTTGTCTAAACCATATTATGATAATTTTTTTTAATAGCAAACCGGTATTACACTTTATAAAAGTTAATAATATTCTATAACTTATATGTGGTATGCGGTAAAAGGAAAATTGTAATAATTTTAAATTTTAGGAATCTATATTCATAGATAAGTAGTTCTAACCTATAATAAACCCTCTCAATTTTACGGATACCATCTCTTGTAAAGATAAAGTTAGAAAAATAGTTTGAAAGTTGTCTATATTTTGCAATTTGGATAAATTAGTGCAAACTTTCAAATTTTGGAATTTAGTGTTTCTGACTTTACAGTTTGCTCATTCAAGTATCTCCTCATAAAATGTTAAAAAATGTTAAATTGGGGCATTGAGACACCATTTTTCCTGCTTATTTAAAGTATATTGATGCTTACCCACTAGTCATATGGATACATTAAGAAAAATAATAATAATAACAATACCGGATATAGCTCGTCCTACTGCCCTCTCTGTACAAAAAGAGTAGGCTGTTCACTGTTGGCTATATAGTAAATGAGTGTAATAGCACTTCGGGTGAGTGACTCCCATGTGCCAATATATATTAAACAATAGGTGGAAACAATGCATGGTTTTTATTAACTGTCCTCATAAAAAAAAAATTCAAACTACGATTATACACCACTAATAATTCATTATGACATATCATCCTTTAAAAAAAAAAAAAAAAGACATGTGAATATAGTATCAATACTCCAATTTAACGTTGGTTAACATTTTATTAAAAGACAAGGCACCTAAATGAGCAAATTGTAAAATTTTGAGACAAAACGGGAGGGAAAAAAAAGAAGTAAAATTGGAGACATCAAATTACAAACTTCGAAAAATTGGTCTGCTTGGTTAGTACTTTTGATTGATACATTTTTTTTTTTAATTTTTAAAAAAGTTATTTATCAAAAAATCGATATAAAAAAAATTAAAAATTCTTATAAAAAATTTGAATAGATTAATATAAATATACATATATATTTATATATATTATTAATATAAATATAAATATAAATAAAGAATAGACTATCCAAACTGAGTACAGTAATTTGCCCAAATTGGAACGTAGAATCAAATTTTCAAGCCATTTTTCCAAATAAATTTGCTCAGGACGTGCTTGTCTTTGCTTAAGGCTCTAAAGTTATTCTTTTCCAAAAATAATTAGAGGGGAACTAAACGGATGTTAAGCATTTTTAGTCGATCTACATCTTTTTATACATAAAAAAGACACGATGTTTTGGGAACTAAAAAGAGCACTGCTGATTGCACTGTCTGGTTCTGCGCCCGCCAATGTCGGTGACTGATGGTGACAAAAGTAAGAAATTTGGAGCCCTCTTTATTTACCCCATGTTTGGCGACTTGTAAATAAATAGGACAAAGATCACAGCCAATCTAATATATATTTTAATAGAAAACATATGATATATCAATATAAAGATAAAGTTTTTATAATAAACCACAACTGCGGTCGTACTCCTTTTATTTGTATATAAACTTATACAGCAGAACCAGAACCCGCATTAAATTAAATTAGACTTGGATTTTTTTAATTTATTTCTTTTACATTTCTTTAATTTTACACGATGACACCCACATTATGTGTGCAGAAAAAAATAGAAAAGAAAAAAAGTAATGAGTCAAGTTTTAATTATGGATATGGGAATGACTTTTGTTATAGAGCATACATAAAGAAAGAGTAGAGTAATAGGATGGATGATGGAGAAAGCAAAGAGAAGAAAAAATGAAAAAGATGATAGTGACAATAAAACAAATAAGATTTGCTTGATGTTAATAGATATTAATAATTAAGAATATCTAAATTTCATTTTCATGATGCACGGTTTCCATTCATTGTTAAGAGTGCCTCGGTAACTTTACAAAAAGAGCAGTGCTAATTAATAAAAAATTGCCTTTCCACTATTCTTACTTAATTATCCAACTCAATTATTCTTCCATCGATCTCCTTTTTATTTCCATGCGGGTCTTGTGTGCGTGCAAGCAAACCCAAAGAAACGAAGTGGACCAGCTTATTTTCACGCCTATGCTCATGCTCATATGAACACTCCCTGGAACTCCATCTCTAGTTCCATTTTCATGTTCAAACAGAACCTATGGCTTCTCTTTTAAGACTACTATGTGCATCCATTTTCTTGCACCTATGTTTAAACTTGCTTGGGGTGACCACCGTGGTGCTAGGTGGTCGGGATTCAAAGCCATGTGAATTCCCAGCTATATACAACTTTGGAGATTCAAATTCTGATACTGGAGGAAGATCAGCAGCCCTGGATGAGGTTACTTCACCGAATGGTGAAACTTTTTTTGGACATCCTTCTGGAAGATACTGTGATGGACGTCTCATCATTGATTTTATTGGTAATAACCATATCTATATCTACTGTGGCTAGTTTAATCTTTTTAGACCAGTCGGTATAGTTTGTATGCCATGCTATCCAACTTCAGTTAATTTCACATGTTTTTACATCAATTAGCTAAACTTTTATACCACTTGGTTGTTGTGGTTTTGATATATATCGTACAATACAAAACATCCTTTCCATTCTTCTTACCCTCAATTATTGCTATGATGATTGGTCAATGGAAAAGAAGACAGTAAGACAGGTTCATGTGATTACATGTTATCCAAAAGTCGAGTTCAAATGACAGCAAAAGCTTATATTTCTTAAAAAATCAATACACTAGTATAATGATTGATAAAACTTTTACTTATGATCTAAAAGCATAGATAGAATTAATAAATTTATATAGAACTAGTGAAATTGTAAGCACGAAGAATCCACAATTTACTAAAATCTAATACTTAGAAATTTTGCATTTGTTTTAGCTTGAAAGGAAAAAAAAAATATTAAAAACTTATAAAATCATAAACCCATAGAATTATTGATATGGTCTTATGCATGAAGATCAACAGAAAATGTAATGAAGAAAGATTTATTAAAAAAAAAAAAATTGCCATGTTAGCTTTCTGTACATGTTACATGGTTTGCATTCTAGCTAAAAATTAGACCACAGCAGAACTAGAAGCCTCTTTATGTAAAAAGTATGGTAAGAAATGGTATTTGCGGTCTAGTAATATATTGGGTTTATTCAGGCATTTAACTAATGATTTTGCTATTTGAGTGCAGCTGAAGCTCTGAACTTACCATATCTGACCGCATACCTTGACTCTGTTGGAGCCAACTTTCGTCATGGTGCGAATTTTGCCACTGGTGGTTCTTCTATTCGTCCTGGTGGCTATAGCCCCATTCATCTGGGCATTCAAATCGCTCAGTTCAAGCAATTCAAAGCTCGAACAACAGCTCTCTACAATAAATTTAAGCGAACTGGTCGGTCTGTTTTATCCTAAATTCTCCTTCCAAGATAGAAGCTGCATATGCTCTTTGTATTTAGCTACACAATGCTATCATGCATGTATTCTGCTAGTAATTTGTAGAAAACTAATGTGGTACTTGATCCTAGAAGGCTGTCAAAGTTGGCGTAACGATTTCATTACATACAGGAAAGAGCAACCATCTTCCAAGGCCTCAGGATTTCTCAAAGGCTCTATACACGATTGACATCGGACAAAATGATCTTTCCTATGGATTCCAGCACTCCTCAATGGAAAAAGTTAGAGCATCCATTCCAGCTATTCTGAACCAGTTATCCCGAGCACTGCAAGTAAGTAACTTGGCAATGACATAAATACAATGTTTTAGGTGTGTCCTTATCCTTCTTCTTACCAAGCTTTGTTTCGCAGGAACTATATGCAGAAGGAGCTAGAACATTCTGGTACATAATACTAGCCCACATGGTTGCATGCCATATGCAGTTATATATGACAGGTCAAAACCTGGCAACCTGGATCGCTATGGATGTGCCAATCCTAACAACTTGGTGGCAAAAGAGTTTAATAAGAAGCTCAAGGACATGGTATCAAAGTTGAGATCAAGCTTCCAAATGCCACTTTTGTGTATGTTGACATGTATTCTGCTAAATATGCATTAATTAGCAAAGCAAAGAATGAAGGCAAGGCTTGATTCTCACCATCTAATGTTTGACTGCATAGATATTCTCTGCTTTATGATGCACATTATATGTTGACTGGCAGGTTTCACCGATCCATCCAAATTCTGCTGTGGAAGTTACTATGGCTACCATATAGATTGCGGGAAGAGAGCTTTAGTAAATGGGACCGTGTACGGTGATGCATGCGCTCAGCCATCAAAACATATCAGTTGGGATGGCATTCACTACACCGAGGCAGCCAACCGCTGGGTTGCAAATAAAATCCTCAGAGGCATCTTATCTGACCCAGCAGTTTCTGTTACTGAAGCTTGTCATGCTGGAAACCATGTGTGACCTCGCTGATGTAACTTATGCCATTAAGTTCTCCAAAATTTGATTCAAGTCAGAATCTATGCCAAAGTGTCTCTATTTCAATTGTAAGTCACTACCAACCAAGGAGTTATGCAATAAAAAGGCACACTTTCCCTATTCCAAATTCTTTTTTCCCCAGTAAATAGTTATATTACTGCAATTATATACAGCATGTAGAACAAAAACTGCCCATACCTGTACATTGACCTGAATTTTCAAATTAAGTAATCCTAGAGAAGTGTACTTGAAGATCTTAAAAGGATGGTGCTGCTTTTTGTAATTATTGAGTAACAACAAGAAGGGCAAGCCAGCTCACATAGTGGGTTTCAGATCATCATCAGAAGCTGATTTACTTGTCCGATGAGAAAGAAAGAGATTTAGGGAGATCTCGCTCTTTCAGACTGCCGTGATATTTTCAATTCAATGTAGCTAATTAAAAGATAACGTTCTACCACTTCTTTGTTTGCAATTACAATAGACTTGAAAAATAAGAAGAATGACACATGACACCAAAATGCCATGATATTTGCAACTTAAAGTAGCTAAATGAAATGACAATGTTCTATCACCTCTTCGTCAGAAATTACAATAGATATGAAAACGATGAGCACTCCTCAACTCCATAAACAATCAAGAATGACATCAAGTGTTATAAATGAAATGATTACAACTGAAACAGAACCAAGCCATACCAATTCTTCATTTATTTTCCAAGCGATACTATACAAACCTTTTCCTATTCTCCACCAACTACATTTGCTACTAAGCTTATGTACATCAAGAGAACTCGTGACACTTCAATGTAACTTGGGCCTTTGTTCCATTGTTTGTATCAAGTAAAGTTTCTAGAGGCATAGATTTTCTCCTCCGTACTTTGCCCGCTTCCTTCAGCATTTCAGCTAACCTTCGCTTTTCACCCTCCACATCAGGGTTTGCAGTCCCGAGTTTCTCTTCTCTCATACTGAGAACAAACTCCATAATGTCAATTGCATCATTCAACCTGCAAAGATAATTAACAGAGATAAACAGAAGCCACTCAAACAGGCAATGATCTAAAAATATAACTAAGTTGCAAACACAATGCACCTTCCCATTGCATCATATGTGCTAGCCAAGTTGCAGTAGACACCTAAAGTGTCCGGGTGATGTGGTCCATATTCCTCTTCCAAAATGCTTCTTGCTTTTTCGAAATGCCCGGCAGCCTCCTTAATTGCTAAGAGCTGTACACAGACTAGGCCCATCTGGTTCAAAATGATTCCCAGAACAGCAGATTTCTTTTCTCCACTGGCATATATTTTTTTGACAGCAGTCTGTAAGGCATTATAAGAATCAGAATAATTCCCCATCATATAATGCATAACCCCAATCTGAGCCTCAATTCCAGCAATTGAACCTTGTTGACCCGGTGCACTGCCATAAAGCCTTAGCACCTTCTTAAGTAATTTGAGGGCTTGCTCCATTTCATTCATAGATTGGTAGACAGCAGATAGATCAATTAAACCGCAAGCAATCTCATCAGCTCTGATCCCTGGATTTGTTTTTTCATAAATGCGCAGTGCATTCTCAGAATAGGATCTAGCTTCACCAAATTTCCCTATCCTGTTGTACAAATCAGCCAAATGGACAAAAACTGAAGCAACCTCCGGGTGATTTTCCCCTTTAGCTGACTTGAACACTGTTAATGCTTTCTGGTATGTGAAGATTGCTTCATCATACCTAGCAAGTGACAAATATGCATCGCCAATTCTGCAATTGATTGAAGCCACATCGATATCCTGGCTTTTTGATGCCATAGCCATGCTTGCTAAAACGTAATGTTCAATAGCAGATTCATAATCTCTTTTCAAGTCACAAATAAGTCCCATAAGTCTCCTGTCTGAAGCTTCTTCTGCAGAACCAGGAGGACCATTCTCCTTGTGTATGTCGAGAGCCATTTGACATAACTTCTCAGCTTCATCATACTGCAATGCTTGAACATGAGCCTCTGCTACATATCGACATGTCTCAGCAATTCGATGGTCTGTTTCTCCTAAAGCTTGCCTTTGTATCTCCAAACCAGCTGTATACCAAAAGATTGACTTCTCAATCTGTCCCAGCATTGCATGTGTATCACCTAATTGCATGCAACCGCTAAATTTAGCGAGTGCGTGACTTTCCCCAAACTCCAACTTGGGGATCTCAATTGATTGCTCTAGAGCTGGTATAGCTCTATCAAAATGTCCTAAGTTGCAATATATTGTACCCAAAATGTGCAAGGACATGGCATGCTCTAGATTTGGCATACCATTTGCACATTTCTCGAATGATTTTGCAGCACGGAGAATCAAATCAAGAGCTTTATGATTATTGTCCCCACAGGCAATCATAACCCTTGCCTGTTTAAGCAAAAATGGCCCAAGATCTGGATTGTCCAGACCCACATCATGAGACCTGTTTCGGTTCTTTACTGAAAATGAGGCAGGACTCCTCTCCTTCATAGGGACAATGGCATTCAATTTCCCTTGATTCTTCTCACTCTTCTTACCACTCAAAGGTTTCTCCTTAGAGACTTTACCCTTAGGACTAGACTTTTCTAATTGTTTCTTGGCACTTGCACATGACTTCACCACCTTTGTAAACGTGTCATCACTGTCCTCCCTCTCTTCTTTACCACTGCGAATGGTATCATTGATTCCATGACAATCCCGGCCATTTCCGTCCACCTTCTCTTCCACCACAACCTCTTTTGTTGTTTCCTGTACTTCAAAATCTCTAACAAGATGGTATAGTTCAGAGTCAATCCTTGATTCCTCACCATAGGACAATAAACTCGACCCTGATGGTGATTGATCAGAACTATCCATCTCGAACAAATTTTGATAGAGCTTATCAATAGAGGTATCAATGACACCATCAATCCCTATATCAACAGGATCACTTTGGGGGACATGCGGACTCAAAGGACTTCTAGGAGACATATGTTGCACATAATTCTGCTTACAAGGTATGAATTTATCACCAGGCTCCACAGGGACGTGGCTTTCATGAAACGTATTCATTGCTAATGCAGGCATCTCACTGGAAAAGAATGTTCACAAACTTTTTAATGACATCAAAACTATGAAAGAAAACAAAACTACATCCATTGGGAAAATCCCTCATGATGCAGGATCACTATAACACAAAAAATGGGAAGACCATAAAGAGTTTTCAAATTTCTTACTCTTATCTCTATATGCACATTTGTAAGATCTTTCCTAGTATGCTATATATATATATATATATATATATATATATTTCTGTTCTTTAATGCGGCAGAGCATTTTTCGCAAAACAAATACAACTTAAACTTCCTTAAACTGCAGTGTATAACCATTAGTAGATAAAGAACTATCCTATAAACTTTGATACATACAAGTTTAAGAAAAATATACACCATTACATTGATCCATTATATATTACAATAGAGGGGGAAGTTAATCCAACCCATTCCATCTTGTCGGGAGACCAGTATTCATGCACTTCAAAACTAGAACATCGAGACAGAATTATGATACATAAAACGTCCTAAACAAACTCCCTGCCATGTATTATGACTATGGTACTAGAAGAAGTGGGAAAGACATGTACCTTTGGTATGAAGCGAAAGACGATGGTTTCTGAATTATTATTGTACAAAGTACGTTCTGCAAATGGAGTTGGATATGAGACTATGATGTTGAAGTATCTGTTTGCCATATTTATACTGGTCAAGGAAATATAACAAACAAATGAAATAAGTAGAAGAAAATGTTGCCAGGTGAGGGTGTGGTTGGGATAACGAATAATTGGTAGGGACAAAGCAGGGAAAAAAAAATGAAATTAAAATAAGGAAGGCATAAGAAATTTGTGGACCCAAACGGACAAAATAATTAATAGAATGTTAGTTTGGCAAAAAGATTAAAAAAGAAAATTAAATGTGATGCAGGTATAATTTCCATATTTGTAATATTAAGTGTATAGGAATGGTTGCGTTTATTATATAATTAAAATCAATTTTTATGGTCCTATGATGGGACTGTACTATTATTAATATTATGATTAAATTGATTATAAAAAAATTGATGATTTCGAGCACGATTGAATTAAATCCGAATCGTTTAATGATATATTAAGATCAGTTTTGCTATAATTGGCAAGGGACACAAAATTTTCCATAGTTAAAATATTATGTAATATGAGTTGAGGAAAGAAGAGAGGTAGGCAAGGGTACTATGAATGATATCACTATGTTTTTTATGCACGGTGTGTTTTGATGCTATAATATTATTTAGAAGCGTAAAACACATTCATCAAAGATTAAAGGAAAAAAATATAATTAATATACTTTATCCAATTATTCTTAATGAAGCGTGTGATCAATTTAGAAATATATATTTTTAATTTTTTTTAACTAGATGCTGAGACATTCATTAGTTAGTAGATGATAGATTGTTTATCAACAAATTAAAATAAAAAGTCCAAAAATTACAATAATATATTGAATTAAATTTTATGAATTTTCTTTTGATAGATGTCATAATGAGCTTATCTCTCTTATATTTAGGTAGCGCCTAGTTACACAAATTTTCATGGTATGGGATTGGACAAAGTCATTGTATTATGTTTGATTTATAAAATGTATCTGGAATTAGACAAAACTTTCTTCATGGGATTGGAAAAAATATTAGAATTGGATGAAAATAAAATCTTTTAATAAAAATTTTCCAATGCTATCATGTCCCATGTATACCAAAAGTACCTTCTAGTACTTCTTTTAATATGCTGTCTACTCCTCCTTATTCTAGTCAGTTTTTATAACCAAACATTACTATGTATATATATATATATATATATACTCACACTGTGCAAATGGACAAAAGATTTAAGGTTAATATATGCAAATAGCAAGTAAACATTGAAAAAGTGGGTTAGATATGGATCAAAAGCACTTTTGTCTTTTCACTTAATTTTACCGCACCACCAAATCCGCTCACCCATATTAAGATATATCTCGTGGGCCCAAAAGCTTACGGAATAAGGGCCCAAAGAAGACGGTAAGGGAAAGTTCGGGGAATCATTTCCGGCTTTACCAGCACGAAGTTTATTATTAACGTTAGGAGCGTGAATGATTTAAATTAATCACAAGCTAATTAAATTCGAACTTCGAACTTCGAACTTCAAGCAGACAATAATTGAGTCGAATTACTTATATAGTATAATGAGTTGAACACAACTTTAATAATATTTAACTCTAGTAATTTACTCTTTAAACCTAATTAAGTTTATGAGTGAAAGTTTTCATATTAATATAATTGTAATAAGGAAAAGATATATATATATATATATAGAAAATTGTAAATCAAATTTAAGCTAACTGAATCAAATTAAATTTGAATTTATTAAGTCCAACTTGTTTTATAGTAGAAATCTCTCTTCCTTTGCACGTTGAATTTGTCAAATTTAATACTTGAACCTTAGTATGCATGGCCAGTAGCTATTTTCTCCTAATTTTACTAACTTGAGGCTACCTTAGACAAGGTTTTTAGTCTCAAAATGGTACGATCATCTGTAAGATTACAATGAAAAAATAAAGGTAGAATATAAGTTTTCGTGACTTATGTAAACTAGATGTGAGAAACTATATATTTGTTTACATATGAATGCAAAAACAATTGAAAGGTTTTTTTTCTTCTAATAAATAACTATTATATCATAATATAATATTCATAAAAGAAGCCAAGAAGGAATAAAAACTAAGTTCTTTTATATTATTATATATATATTTGAAAATAGATACAAATTAAAAGGAGTTAAGCTTTCAACTTATTATGAATTCTTGATTGTATAACTTTGAAGTTAGAATTTGAACTTGAAGAAAGACTATATGTTGAGCGGAAAGTATTCAAGAGGGAAATGTGGGGTGGGTGGTGGTTGGGGTTGGAGGGTGGGAACTGGAAGGTGATAAAGAAATATATAGTATCTTAATAATTGATGGGTTTGCAAAAGTAAAGTTGTTTTTCTTATTACATATATTTTAGCTTGTTTAATTCGAAAAAAGAAATATATATATATATATATATAATTGGTTAGCTCATTAATTAGAAGAGTTTAATATATATAGACTTAGTTAAAAATAAAAAATTCTGCACAAAATTAATTTCGTGTATAGGTTAACGTGAAAGAGTTTCTAAAATTATAAACTCATAAAATTATGGAAACAAAAGTGATTTAAAAAATTATCGCATAAGACATTGAACAGCACATTAAGGATAATGTGCTTTGTGTTTTTTCCCTGAAATATTCTTTGCTTATCATATTTTCTAAAACTAGATTAATTAGCTCCTTAACGGAATCAAATTGGGAGACTCCTTCGGTTTTTTATACATTATTATACAACTTGCTCAGTGAAAATTAACAAATTTCAAAGAAATTGATTATACATGGTATGGAAATAGTTGCAATAAAATTATGTTTCAATAGTAAATATATTAAATAAATATGGATCCATTAAGAATTTTAAACTTATTTCATTCAAAGTGAATATTTCTTTCGCGATTTATGTAACGGAAAAAAAAAAAGGAAATTGAAAATACCGCACATATATATTATATGTATATTTTGTGTTTTTATCTTTGGAACTATGTGCTTATACTCTGATTCTTTTACATCTGTATATATAAGAAGTGTATATATTTTTTAATGTTTTGGGTTCTACACACATGATTTCAAAGATGAAGGGACTAAAGACATATCAAGCAACACAAGGGTTGTATTTGCAATTTATCAAAAAGAACAAAACCTAAAAAATTCTATTTTATAAAATCAGTCGAATAAGATCCTAGAGAATAGAGATAAATTAGGATCTATATGGTCAAAATTTTAGCATTTGATTCAACCTCAAAAATGATTAATTGCATTTCTTTTAAAAAGTTCTTTTTTTAGAAACATGAAACTAATGTGTAAAGTCATACAATGTTTCTTATTGCGAAATTGAATCTTAATCTTATATGTTAAATTAAGTTCCAACAAAATCATAAAAGTTGAGAAAATTATAAAAGCACTACTTAAATAAAACAAAACTTAAAAGAACTCTTACAAATTTTATGAATTATACAAATCTTGACTTTATGGATAAAAATTGATATGTATATATGTGTATATTAGTTTAAATAATCACAAAACTAGTAAAAATGATTCTCAATACTTTTAACTAGGACTTAAAACACAAGATATATCTAAATTGTAATATGCAAATGGAACAAACTTTTTGCAACAGGAATCTAGCTTGATTTGTATTAAATCTAATCAATTTAATTATGTATTAAATAATTACCTATGTTATTAAAGAAATGAGTTAATTTTTGCATCTTATATATTTCGCGCGATAATATTTATTATGAATAAAAAATTATAATTCACTATTAGGATAATGGAATAAAATTTATTATAAATGGATTGTTGACATGCATTTTTATGTTAAAGACTCTTTAAACCTGATCCAATCCAATTAAGGCATGAGTATGCCCTTGAGCTTCAATGTTGACTCACTTAAGTATCTTTAGCCTTCTCTAATTCTTTGGATTTGACTCTCCAGGCTCACTCAGAGGAATAAATACTTAGTTGGAAGAATAAACACTCAATTGGATTTCATCACTCAATCTAAGGTCTCCTTATTATGCCATAACACCCCCACTCTTCCATGTTCTTAGGACATTGGTTTAGTGGTCACACTAACCCTTAACATACGATCATCACAATCGCAATCTCTACCATGTCCATTTCCAACGTAATACCTCAGAAGCAATCTATAAATACTCTATCAGATACCTTTCATGGGAATTTCGATAACCTGTACTCATCACTTTGCTATTTTTTATTATCAATCCGAATACCTTGCTAATTTGAATACCCCACATTGAATGATTATTCGTGCACGTTGATTCATTGTTGTTATGCAGGCTACCAATCTAAAGGTCTGGCTCCAACATATTTCTATGTCATTTCTTATAAATGATAATTGCCACATATAAAAAATGTATTTTCAAAACTATCTCATAAGCGATTTATTTACTTAATCATTTATCATTTTTAACATATTAATATTTTGAGTGTGATATTCACTAATATTTATTTGAATTGAAAAAGTAGCAAGTTTGTCGAGCCTGGTTTTCGATTTTCGGTTCGATTTCCTTTAATTTGTTTCGTACTAAACCCTAACCCATTCAATACAAATCCTCGACTATGAATTAAAGGAAATTTTAAATTTTTAAAATATTTCGGAGTCGCCACTCGACTAAAATCGAGAGAAAAAATAAACCAAAACCAATGGGTAGGTTGATTTTGGTTTTGCTACTGATTTGTGAAAAAATCGTTTTGAAACGAGAACCAGAAATTAACTTGAGTTAGGGGGCTAA
This sequence comes from Combretum micranthum, assembly GCA_024138025.1. Classification (NCBI taxonomy): domain Eukaryota; kingdom Viridiplantae; phylum Streptophyta; class Magnoliopsida; order Myrtales; family Combretaceae; genus Combretum; species Combretum micranthum. Next base: position 12,983 of record JAMXBD010000666.1, on the reverse strand, counting down.
CCTATTAAAACCTAAACGGTTACCACTTTAACTTTCCAATTTAAATTACTTTCATTTATACGTTAACTTCAAATTTTAAACTATTTACCAGGATCTAATTAACTAAACATATGTCTAATATGCACAAAAATACTAATCAAATTCCATCAAATAATATATAATCTAAAAACTCGAAATATTCAAATTAATCACATCTATCAAATTCTATCAATATTCATATATTCTAAACTAAACTAACAAATCAAACAAATTCACAAAAAAATTTTTTTATATATTTTAAGTCACCCATTTAGATGCCTACGTATCCGCTAATCGGGATCAACCACACGTAGTTCTTTTAAAAAAATTTAATTTGTTGGTTAATTTTAGAATTTTTTTTGAAATCTTTTCGCTTTAAGTTTATTAAATTTTATTAATTTTAAAAAAAATTGATTTTTCGATATGGATCCTAAATCTATCAATTTGAGGTTTTTTTTTTTAAAAAATTGGACTTTTCTATGTGACAAAAATTTTGAACAAAAAATCATAACCACATATCATGCATATCAATTGATCTTACATATCATCAAAAATAAAAATATTAGAAGGAATATCAATATTTAACAAGCTAATTTTAATAAAACAATATCATGGCATAATCAAGATTTATATATCATTGAAATTACATTATGAAAGGCAAGATTTCAATGTGGTTTCATATATGGGGAAATCATAAAATTCAATGTTATTATAATCAAGGTCATCACTATATTATAATAAGGTGAAATCATGGCATAAAAGGAATCTTAATGACTATCATCATACATGATCACACAATTTCAAATGTTGTAAACCTAAAACTCTAAAAAATTTCATATATTCTTTATGATTATGGCGTAATTATACTTATATTATCAATGACAAGATCTTAATGTAATTCTACAAACAAGTATCTAACATGATACATATAAAAAAAAATTCAATTTTATCACAAAAACAAGATCATTACCATATTAATGCAAAAAGATAGAACATTCAAAAACTATATCATGAAAAATTAGATCCTAAATTTCAAATTAATATTTTTAGAATAAGTTTATGAGACAAACATTCATTGACAAGAAAAGAGAAAAAAATTTAATTATAATGATTATACTATCATGATTAAAGCTATTACTAATTTTACATATTTTGAATTTTTTTTTAAAATAACACAATACATTCATAACAGATTTTGATATTATAATTATATACTAATTTTTTATTTTTTCTATTTTATTTTCCTATTTATTATTTTATTATTATTATTATTATTATTATTATTATTAAGAAAAGAGGAATATGAACTTTACCCGAGGAGGAGAAGCCACGCGCGTGGAAGGACGGAAATGAAATTCCTGTGAATATTCGCCGATGTTGACGGAGGAAGGATTGGGTAGGTGCGTGGATGTAGGGATCCCAGTCGACGCGAATCGGATAAAATAAGCTTTAATTTGCAAATGAATGGTATTCGAAAAGAAGAACGGTGGTTGATGGACTTTGGTGGCTTTGGGTGCAGTTCTCGTGGTTACTTCGATGACGATCGTTTAGCGGTTTTTCGACAGCAATCAACTTATGGGGATGGAAGTTCTCGACTTCCTGAGTATAAAGCTCGACAGAATAATACAATGTATATTGTCTCAGTCTGTGCATGATCCACACCACGGCACAACAAGTGCTTTCCACTTCAGTATACTTCTGTTATCCTTCAGTGAATTTCTTACTCAAATAGTAAATAGCCCATTCTTTCCCATCTTCATCTTTCTGTCCAAGCATACCTCCCATTAATTCAGGAAGTACCGTCAAATATAAGAAAAGAGGGCGACCAGGTGTTGGCGCTACTAACACTGGTGGATTCATTAGATACCGCTTGATTTTATCAAATGCTTCTTGATAATCTTTATCCCAATTGATAGCTGAATTTTTTCTCAATAACTTGATTAGAGGGCGACATTTGTCGGTTAATTGAGATATAAATCGAGCGATGTAATTCAAGTGTCCCAATATGCCCCTGACTTCTTTGATCGTCTTCAAGGGAGGTAATTCAAGTATGGCTTTAACTTTATCCGAGTCAACTTCTATTCCTTGTTGATTGACTACGAATCCCAACAACTTCCCTGAAGTCATCCCAAATGTACACTTTTTCGGATTCAACTTAAGATGGAATTTCCGTAATCTATCGAATAATCTCCTCAATATTTCCACATGATCCTCATCTTCCTTAGACTTAGCAATCATATCATCCACATATACTTCAACTTCTTGATGCATCATGTCATGAAACAAGTTAACCATCACCCCTTGATATGTTGCCCCAACGTTTTTAAGGTCAAAAGGCATGACTTTGTAGCAGAATATTCCCCAAGTAGTAATAAAGGTTGTCTTGGTTTTATCCTCCTCTGCCATTTTAATCTGATTATATCCTGAAAAGCCATCCATGAATGAAAATAGATGATTTCTAGCCGTGTTATCCACCAAAACATCTATGTGAGGTAAGGGGAAATTATCTTTGGGCGTGGATTGGTTTAAATCGCGAAAATCCACACAAACTCTATCCTTTCCATTCTTTTTAAGTAAACCAACTTCTAACAATTTCTTTACTTCTTCCGTAATATTGAGCAAGATATCTGGTCTAAATTGTCTTAATTTTTGCTTCTTTGGTTTGATATCTGCTTTAGTTGATAATTTATGAACCACTATAGAGGTATTCAAACTAGGCATATCTTCGGAGGACCATGCAAACATGTTTAAGGGGAATAGTGAACCAATTATTCAATTCCCGAATCGGATGGGAGCTGCAAGAAGGCTCCATAACTGATGCAATGTCTGGTTTCTGGACATGAGCCGGTTGTGGGAATGTGACTTTGATATCTGGAGACTCAATAGGGGTATTATACCATTCTTCTCCTTTCTTCTTTCGGGCTTTCTTTTTCATCTCTTCTATCTCAACCGGAGTAGGGACATATCCCAGTCCAAATGTCCCTAAATGTCCCTCTTCTTGAATCATATTGGCTTCTTCAAAGATTTGTAAACCAAAGTCTTCGGATCCTTCTTCGCCAATATAGGGTATAGCAGTGTCTTTGAAGATAGCATGGTCTTGTTCTCCTAATACCGTAACGATTTGTCCATTTGTTATAAACTTGACCATCTGATGCAGACTAGACGGTATTGCCCCAGCTGAGTGAATCCAAGGCCTTCCAAGCAACAAATTGAATGATCTTGGTATGTCTAGAACTTGGAACGGAATAGTAAAGTCTTGTGGGCCAATAGTAACTTCCAAGTCTATTTCTCCTGATATGCCTCTCTTGGATCCATCAAAAGCTCTAACAATAGTAGAACTGGACCGGAGGTTAGATGCATCGATACCAAGTAAGTTCAAAGTAGCCAATGGACAAACATTCAAAGACGACCCATTATCGATGAGGACTCGGGCTACAATCATTCCATTACATTTGGCCATTATGAATAGGGGCTTCGTGTGTTGAGTGCCTTCTGCTCCCAACTCATCAGGTGAGAAAGAGATTTGTCCAAAGCAAATACTGAATTTACTACATGTTCCATTGTTTCAGTAGCAACACCTTCGGGAACCTTGATTTGTTGGAGTATCTTAAAGAGGCCTCCCGGTGTTTTTCAGAAGTCATTAACAAACCCATTAAGGATATTTGAGCCGGGACTTTAGCGAGTTGATCAGCAATCTTATAATCACTTATCTTCATAATCTTGGTCAAGGCTGTTTTCTCATCAGATTCCTCCTCCTTTTTCTTATCTTTTCTTAGTGGGAAGAATTCCTCTGCCAATGTTTTCTCTCTTTCGGGCTCTGAAGCTTTCCCAAGTTTTCCGACCATGGGCCTAGGAACTTGATTAACAGCTTGATAGTTGAACGGGCGGCTTTATAGTCTTTCGGTGCAATGGGCACATGGAATTGATACCTCATCGATTTCACCTCATATGGGGCTTCTTTCTGCTCTCCTTGACATTGGATAACTATCTTCTTTGGATTGGACTGGATCATTCCGATAAAAGGCTCGGGTTCTTCAATCGTGCATGTTGATCGTGGGCCCATGGTTTGGGAGAGGATTGGTGTTGACATTAGGGGTCGGGGTTTCAATGAAATCTAGTTGGACCAATTTAGCATCAATGAGGTCTTGAATCTTGTTCCGAAGCCTCCAACAATAGTCAGTAGAATGACCTATTTGCCCCAAATGATAATCGCATTTTTGCTCGGGGTTATATATCTGGGTTTGTAGTCTTCTCTAGGTGTTTCAAAGGTGATCAGATTGTCAGCTCTAAGCCGGGCTAGAACTTGGCTAAGGGGTACGGGAATTTTGGTGAACTGTCTTCTGGGTCTATTGAATGGTTGGTTTTGGGATTGTGGTTGTTGTGACCGGGTGAAGGGTTGATTAGTGTTTGGGGTTTGTTGGTAGGTGTAGGATTGAGTAGGTTTAGTGTATGGGGTTGAGCTGACTACACTGACAGTGGTATCCTTCCCTTTGTTATTGTTGGAGTACTTGAAATTTGTAGCCTTTTTCTCCACGTGGATCCTCCGGTAATAATGGCACTTTCAATTCTACACCCGGCCAATACTATCTCAGAGAAATTAGCAGTAGTGTGTCCAATGAGATGAGTAAAGAAGGTTCTTCTAAAGTATTGATGAAAGTGAATGTCAAATCTTTCTCCGGGATAGGGGTAGATACCATAGATGCCATTGATCTCCATCTTTGAGCATATTCCTTAAAGGACTCATCTTTCTTCTTCCTCATATTACTTAAATCCCACATAGAAGGGGCCACTTCAATATTGAACTTATATTGATTGTAGAAAGCCCTAGCCAATTTGTCCCAAGTATTAATCTCATCAAGATCCAAATGAGCATACCATGCTAAAGCTGGACCGGTAAGGCTATCCTGAAAAGTTTGGATCATGAATTGCTCATATTGAGTGTACCGGCTCATCTTCCTCACATAGAGCCTAGTATGCAACTTTGGACAACCAGTACCATCATACTTTTCAAAGTCGGGAATCTTGAACTTCTCGGGGAAAGCTCCCGCTTCGATTGTAGGAAAGCTTGTGATTCCAGTTTGATCAAATCCTTCCATTTTCTCAAAAACTTTGAGTTTCTCATTGAATTGAGAAAGAAGCCTTTTCTCCATTTCTTTGTTTTGAGCCTCAATTTCCTTCTTAAACTCAGAAGAATCGGTTTCGACAATGGCTATGGTTCATGATTAATTACTTGTTCCTCAATAGTTTGACCATCAGTTCCTTTCTTTACCCCAAATGTCCTGCGGTAGTATCTTGAGGGGCCTTAAGGTTTTGCGTGAGAAGATTCATTTGCTCGGCCATTCGAATACCATTTGTTCCAAAGTAGTGAGCCTTTGCTCGGACATCGCATTGGAATTACCAGAATTATTGTCGTTGTTGCTAGCCATTCTGGATTTAGACCTAGTGATGATCGGACTTCGAACCGGGTCTGACCGTTTAGGAGCTATCTTTTAGAAACTTGTTCAAAAAAAAATTTCCATAGTTTAGAGAAGAAAATGTATATATTATTATATGATTCTCAACAAAATGAGCAAACGGTTAGCGGTTAATATATACACAAAAACAAATAAACGGGTAGCAAAGAATATACAAGAACATATAGAGACAAGAATATATATATGGAAAAGAAAAACGCATGCGCATGTAAATTGAGATGAATGAACTTTGTAGCAAAAAACCATTTTATTTCATTAAAGCTGAATTTACTCAAGGAGTCAAATACATGACCTAAACATGACAAAACCGAAAAGCTAAACAAAGAAAATCATCCTAAACCAAACGCCTAATCTTGCTAGGACACTCTGAACGGTCCTTCAGCTCCTCGATAGTCCTTTGCCATCCTTGGTTGAGCTTCAAGTGCTTGAACCTTGCCTTGAGAACTTTGAACTTCCTTTTCCATCTCTCGATCCTTCTTCTTCATCTCGGGAGCTTGAAATTCCAACTCGTTCACTTTTGCCCTTTGGTTGAGGATGTATTCTTTAGTGGCTCGGTATTTCTTCGTCTCAGTATTAATGGGGTCTATCATGTAGATCGTCTTGATTTCTCTTGTCTCCCATTTGGCTTGTATCAACCTAGCCTTCTCTCTCTTTGTGCCAAAGGAACACTCGGGTCATCATACTCCATAGTAAACTCCTTTAATGATGGCTTGCTAGTTATATCTTGAAGTGCTCCATATTGTCTTATCACACGAGCCGGATAATATCCGTGGACCCGGTCAAACCAATCAAAGGAATTGCCGCATATTCCCTACATTCGGTTATTGCCGTAGGAGAATGGAACCATTTAGCAACCCAAAGGAAATTGTGAGCTTCTAGATCTTGGAGTAAGTGCACCCATTCATCGGTCCTTGGAAGATCTTGAATGCGAACTCTTTCACTAAAGCTTAAAATAAGATCATAACTCTCTAATGTGGCAAGCTGGACTCAAATTGCTCCCATAATCTCTAGTGTGGCTTGCAAACCATACTATCAAGAGTGCCATACTAGACTTGAACTTCCCATGCCTCTTTTCTTCAAATGGTTGAGAGATCTATTTTGTTCAGCGAGCAAGGCCGGGATATAAGACTTTCCTGCAAAAACTGGTCCACTAATTCCACTACCGATAGTGGATGAAAAGATCCCCATTCGGGAAGAGGATAGTACCGAATACGGCGGCTATAAAGCGTTGATGCGATTTTGCTCCCATGCTACTACACCTCCACAGAAGATAGGCTTATTGTCCTTGTAACTATTTGGAGATCCAAACCACTTGAATAAATCAGAAAGCCGAATGGAGAGACAAATTGCAATTCTTGAGGGCTTTAGACACATCGGTCTTCTTAATTCCTAAAAAGGAGTTGAACAAGTTGATCGGCCCTTTACTAAGTTGAGGAGCATATATTCCCGCATGAGTTGGTGGAGCTTGAAGAAGCCTCGTGTATTCCTCAATAGTGGGACTCAAAGTGTGCTCACCAAGGCAAAAGGCGGCTTCATCAACATTCCATAAGTAAACCAAGGCCCTAAAAAGATGAATGGGGACCTGGACCTTTGGTAGAGAAAGAATAGGTCCCAAACGGTCTTCAATAAATCTTCTTTGTTCTGGCTTGAAAGTTTGTAACCACTTGTTCAAAATGGGCATCGGACTAGTAGGCTCATGAACATGGATCTCGGGAGTAAGACGGGCCCCCACATACTATCTGCCATTTCTTTATTCTACCTATTACAAAGAGATGTGTTACAACACGGTATATACATTTACATGGTACACTAAACTGAATACAAAGACAAAAACGGGTTACAAGGATTTTACAAGACACATTTACATAACGGATTACAAGGAAAAGTTAACTCCTATAAATTCAGCTTTTGTTTTGTAAAAATTTTGAAAAACATTTTGATTGGCTACAAAGCTTGATCATCATCTCCTTCATGTAGTGGATGCAAGAAGGGTGGGTTCTAAAGGTCCCCCAATTAATGGGCCATGGGCCACATTAACCGGAGTGGGAGGCTAATTCGTGTCTCGAATGGTGGGTAACCACAACACCCGAGACCTACTGGTGCCTCCCGTCCTAAGTTTACCTAAGGTGGCCCGGGTTTGACCACATCTAGCACACATTTTTTTTTCAAAATAAATATCCCCTCCAATAACTCTATATAGATAATATCTGCACATAAGCACACGGTTAGCACAAATATCTACAAATATACAAGATTTAAAAAAGAAAGCAATTTATATATGAAAAGCATAAAGTGGCTAGCCCTCTAAAAATGTCCCCAGTGGAGTCGCCAAGCTGTCGAGCCTGGTTTTTTTTTCGATTTCCTTTAATCCGATTCGTACTAAACCCTAACCCATTCAATACGAATCCTCGACTAAGAATTAAAGGAAATTTTGAATTTTTAAAAATATTTTGGAGTCGCCACTCGACTAAAGTCGAGAAAAAAATAAACCAAAACCAATGGGTAGGTTGATTTTGGTTTTGCTACTGATCTGCGAAAAAAAATCGTTTTTTGAAAACGAGAACCAGAAATTAACTTGAGTTCGGGGGCTAACCTATTAAAACCTAAACGGTTACCACTTTAACTTTCCATATTTAAATTGCTTTCTTTTAAACCCTAATTTCAAAATCTAAACTATTTATCAATCTAATTAACTAAACATATGTCTAATATGCACAAAAATACTAATCAAATTCCATCAATAATCATATATAATCTAAAAACTCGAAATATTCAAATTAATCAAATCTTATCAAATTCTATCAATATTCATAATTCTAAACTAACTAACAAATCAAATAAATTCACAAAAATAATTTTTTACATATTTTAAGTCCATTTAGGTGCCTACGTACCCGCTAATCGGGATCAGACCACACGTAGTTCTTTTAGAAAAATTTAATTTGTTGGTTAATTTTAGAATTTTTTTTTGAAATCTTTTCGCTTTAAGTTTATTAAATTTTATTAATTTTAACAAAATTATTTTTCGATATGGATAAATCTATCAATTTAGGTTTTTTTATAAAAATGGACTTTTCTATGTGACAAAAATTTTGAACAAGAAATCATAACCACATATCATGCATATCAATTGATCTACATATCATCAAGAATAAAAATATTATAAGGAATATCAATATTTAACAAGCTAATTTTAACAAACAATATCATGGCATAATCAAGATTTATATATCATTGAAATTACATTATGAAGGCAAGATTTCAATGTGGTTTCATATATGGTGAAATCATAAAATTCAATATTATTACAATCAAGGTCATCACTATATTATAATAAGGGAAATCATGGCTAAAAGAATTTAATGACTATCATCATACATGATCACACAATTTCAAATGTTGTAAACCTAAAACTCTAAAAAATTTCATATATTCTTATGATTATGGCGTAATTATAGTTATATTATCAATGACAAGATCTTAATGTAATTCTACGAACAAGTACCTAACATGATACATATAAAAAAATTCAATTTTATCACAAAACAAGATCATTACCATATTAATGCAAAAAGATAGAACATTCAAAAACTATATCATGACAAATTAGATCCTAAATTTCAAATTAATATTTTTAGAACAAGTTTATGAGACAAACATTCATTGACAAGAAAAGAGAAAAAAAATTAATTATAATGACTATACTATCATGATTAAAGCTATTACTAATTTTACATTTTGAATTTTTTTTAAATAACACAATACATTCATAATAGATTTTGATATTATAATTATATACTAATTTTTTATTTTTTCTATTTTATTTGCCTATTTTTTATAATTATTATTATTATTATTATTATTATTATGAACTTTACCTGGGAGGGGAAGCCACGCGCGTGGAAGGATGGAAATGAAATTCCTGTGAATATTTGCTGATGTCGACGGAGGATGGATTGGGTCGGCGCGTGGATGCAGGGATCCCAATCGACACGAATCGGATAAAATAAGCTTTAATTCCCAAATGAATGATATTCGAAAAGATGAACGTGGCTGATGAACTTTGGTGGCTTTGGGTGCGGCTGTCGTGGTTTGAGATTTTAGCGAAATTTTTCGGATTTTTAGATTTTTTCGTAAACTAAAAAATGAGTTTTTTTTTCAAATTTCAAGTCCGGATTTGAAATCTTTATTGTTGATCAATATGTCTAAATTATATATCAAAACAAAACTACTCCATGCCTAGTTTTAAAATGTGTGTTTGGTTTGTGAAAAACGGGTCGAAAATGAGCTCGAAAATGGCTCATCGAGTGGCCGGAGGTTGAAGACAATAAACAGTAACCTTTTTTTTTTCAGAAATTATAATACCATATTATGTATATATATTACATCCATTATATTTATTTCCCTTAATTTGATTTATTTTTCTAATTTTCATTCCTAATTTTTACTACTTATAGTTGCAAAAAAATTTGTTTAATTTAGTTATATGTATACTAAAATTAACAAATTAATTTGACAAAAATAAATGTCAAAATGGTGTCTACAAAGTTATTAAAGATTAGGAAGCCAAATTTAATTTTTTGAAAAATTCTATGGTCCTATCATTAATTTTAATGAGATTGGTCCCATCATTATCAACGGAACATATTTAATATTTCAATTATTATATTTATTTTAAAGGTTAGATAGTTAACTGAACGGTCCCATCGAAAAATTGTTGAAACCCCTAATTTCTTTTAACTTTCTAATCTTTGTGTCTTTAATATATCCCCACTTTCCTTTTAAATATTCCCATGTAAAGTAAGAAATATGTAAAAAAAAAGAGAAAAAAACCCAATATTGTATGATTATTGAAGTAAAAATTGACTTTGGATGTATTTCTCATCCTCTCATGATTTTGACTATTGATATAAATATAAGTAACGAAAATGATTTATAAAACCTTTTTTCATTAACTAGAATATACAAATATTAATGAATACATATGAAAGAAAAAAAAAAATCACAGGATAATTTGCAAATACACTTCTTATGCTCCTTCATTTACATTGAAATCGTGTGTTTTGACCCTTAAATTTTAAAAAAACGAAATTTCAGTAGTTTAGGGTCCCAAATGCAACTTTTTCAAAAATTTAGGGATTTAACTGCATAATTCCAAATAAAATCATTCATTATTGACTAGAATATATAAATGTTGATAAAGACATATTAAAGGAAAATTTGCCTATAGATAATAGGAATTTGCTAACATACTCCTTGTGTTTCTTCATTTACACCGAACCCTTTATCACGGAATGATGTGTTTTGACCCCTAACTTTTTAAAAGACATGGGTTTTCAATACTTTGGGTCCTAAAATGCAACTTTTTAAGATTTGGGAATTTAACTCCACATTTTCAAAGGGATTAAGCGAGCATAAAAAGTTGTATTTATAATTTATATATACGAAAGTACTAAATAATTGATGGAATTACCAAACAAAAGGCAATCTATTCCTACTTTAAGGTTTTTATTTTATTTTAACGGATTCCAAATCAACTTTATAAAGTTGAAGCAACTTGCTCTGAAATTCTCTACCCTCTACTTTTTTGCACGTGAGTTTCGTCATTAGTGTGCATGCTTAAGCATACATCTCATCCCTGGACCATACTTTCGCATCATCATCTTCGTAAATTACGGTGAACCTTGAAACTCAAAGTGCTTAGCTATGTTTCGAATTGACGTTATAGTCAACTTTTCATTATGCTATAAGGGAAAAAAAATAATAATGATTTTTAAATGTATTTTTAGTAACTTCTTCATTAAATATAATATATAAACAGTAGAACTGTATATAGTATATATGCAATGCCAAATATGATCTACGATCTTATTTGATAAAGATGTTGCCAAATATTAATGGCCAATGACCACCCGTCTTTTACTGGCCATAAGTCCTCTTCAATTAATCATAATTCTTCTTCTTCTAAGTATCTTGAAAGATGGCTAAAGAATTATACTAAAAAAATATTTATTCACTTAACACCACGTTAAATGAATGTATCCTAATCGACTCTAACGCTGTAATCTTTGCCACAATATAGAAGTGGCACTCATCACCTTATAAGAAATTAATTTTACCCTTTTCTCCTCGAGCATCAGCATATTATAAAATAAATCTCAACAATAATAAGCAAATAAAAACTCCTTGATATCTAAATATGGAAACAACAATATCAATATTTAAAAGATAATTACTTACTCGTCAATGGCCTTGGAATAGAAAAAAAAATAAAAAATAAAAACAATAATTACTTGGTGTCATATATGGCAAGGATTGTGCACATCTCTAACATTTAAACTTCTACGAGGACATACTTTTTAAGGGCGAAATACTGTCTGCTAACAAATTTTTCTTTTTTCTTTTTTTTTTTTAAATTTCCTAAATCCAAATAAGATGATTTTAATTACAAAATAATCAATATATTAAATCGCATGTTCCCCATACGTCTTATAATTTTTTAAATAGTTGCATTTTTAAAGTACGATTTAACAAAAGTTGTACAATGCTAAATTATATGTTGTAAATGCAATTCACTAATGTACTTATTATAATTGTTGGTACATTAATGAATCACATTTCTATGATGCAATTTTGTATTAACCTATGAGTCATTTTATGCATGTAATCATGTGTTAATAACAAAACCGTGTCTTTGTATCGATATTTTGATAATTAATTTTGTATAATTTATATTTGTGTAATTTTTTTTTTGAATGGATTGGTTGTTATATAATTTCTCCTACTTTTTTTTTCTTTTAATACCGCATTACATCTTGGCTTACTGTCTCAAAGATTCCCTGCCGCTGCTTGTTTGACGCATTGTTACCGTTGCTTTCACCACAGTGAGTGTTCTCCTCAAGTTCTAGCGCCGCAACCTAACCTCTCACAAATTCTCAACAACCTCCCTATGACTATGGATCTAACTCTTCGATTACCGCTGTAGAAAAGCACTATAATCACTTAGGAGGGCAATCCACGTTTTGGTACTACATGATTTGAAAACAATGCAAATAAACGTGGTTCATTGATTTAATTATACATGTCATTTAGATTAGTCATAATTTAAGATTAAATGCTTTCATAGACATTTTGGATGATAAATTATCTAATATTAAAGTACACTAACAAAAACCTATTAACTGTGTAAAACAATACAGAATAGAGGTTGGAAGCTCGTATAGAACCAATCAACTAAAGATAAGTTTCCATAGACTGCAAGATAGATTTAATTGAGTGGCTAAGTTTGATGATTGAAAACCATTTTCCGTGATTGATTGCCAGTATGCATCCAGAATCTTGATGGAAAGTTCCAATTATAGTGGCAGACTTGTGCATTTCGATAAGTGTTTAGAGATTATATTGGAATAAATTGGATGATTAAACAACCTGTACGAATACAAATTATGAAAATACAAACTAGATAAGAATAATTATCAAGTTATCAATACT